>CM035225.1:95026907-95649395 GCA_020226215.1 Sindora glabra
ATTATATGTGATCCTCATATTTTGGCTAGGAGATAAAAAAATGGACCAATTCTTGTTGGGAAACGCTTATACAGAAAATAATATTTAGAGAACCGTAAATTTTATAGATTGTGAAGGAGGGGTGAGTAGAAAGTGGATTTAAAGAAATGGGAATAATATTATTATTTTTAATTTTATTTTAGCTTATTTAATTTTATTTGTAAGAGAACGAACTCATTTTTCATTTCTTGTCATAGTTAGAAAAGGTGATTGTACACCAAATTTATAATGCAGGTCGTTCATATCGCAACTGAAATTTTTTTAGCTAGTATTACAGATATTTTGAATAAAAAATTACAAGAGAATCAAAATTATGGCCGCGATATCCTTTTTAGCAAGTACAATATGGCTATTATATTCTTTTTGGTAAATACAAGGGCTGAAGGCTAGCTAAAGAACAAAAAGCTGGGGGAAGGGAAATTCCCATCATATCACTAAATATAATAACATTATTATTATTTTTAAATAAAACAGTAATTAAATCACTAAATAAATGTATAAAATGAATAAAAATTAAATTTTAAATACTGTAAAATGCGTAAAATTTTTAAATAATATCGATTACTACTTAAAGAAAAAGATTATCGGCATTACTAAGTACAATATTAGAATAGAGGATTATGAAAAATAAAGACAGATTCCATGGAAGAGCTCAAATTGTTGGGATAAGTATAAAATTGTAACAATATTGAGAGAATTAGTATAGTGTAAAATGCATCGTCATCTGATATTATTATTGAAATTTTTTTCTCTCTGGATATTTCGAATTTGAAGCCAAAACTATGTGTGTACTAATATATTTCAACGACATCATATGTTATTATCTTTATTTTCAAACGATATTTACAATATAGCTGTTAAACACTTTTTTCCACGTGTAATAAGATTTAAATTATTCTGTGGGTGCAATGAGATTTATAAAATATTTCGTATTTATTTTTAAACATGTTAGAGATATAGTTAAAAGGGAAAAAATTCAAATTAAAAACGAAAAAGACCTAACTACGGTATAAAGAACGTACAAATTAATATAGAGCGTAAAATCTTCGCCTTCCGTACATCAGCCCCTTCCAGAAAATGACAATTTTGTGCGGATAAAATGAGATAAATTTCTGCAATCTTTTAAAGCCTCGTTAACCTTTTCTGCTGCAAAACAAATCCTGAGCTGAGAGAAAATTGAATATATATATATATATATATATATATATATATATATCAAATTCAATATTTTCTTACACTTTTCAAATGCTGAACAATACACGAGGTATTTAATATATTTGTTATAAAATATTTTACGATTTTAGTAGTATTAATATATATAATTTCATTTATTAAAATATTGATGATTAAATTTTTATTTTTCACTGTGTCCTACATCATAGTATTTTTTTTTCTGAGATATCATAGTAATTTTCACTCTCCAACACTAAGTACGAGAAGTGTCAAGTGTTCTTTAGCTTTAATTTTGTCTCCAAATAGATGATTTGTGCTGATTTGGCTTTTCATTGCGTGTTATTTACGCACGGGTTGGCCACCGATATAAATGTATTTTCCCTTGCTCCGATTTCACGGTTGTAAGCGAGCACACGTTAAAATATAAAATATATTTTAAAATAAAACTGAAAAAAGAAAATGAAAGCAGAAAAAGAAATTAGGGGAAAAGAAAAGAAATAATTCTTGATTATTCAATCTATTTGGTTCAAACAGGAAAGAAAATCAAGTATTTTTAATTTACTTTATTAATAATTATTACATCAAAAAATAATTTATTTATAATTATTATAATTATTATCTTATTATTTTTATTTTATTTACTAATATTATAATTTTTATAATTATTTAATATTAATTATTAATATCTTATTAATATTATTTTTATTATTACTCTTATTATTTTAACTATTATTAATTAATATCTTAATAATAATTAATATTATCATAATAATGTTAATAAATAGGAGAAGACTACAGTGCCCTTAGGGGTTTCTAAACCCTGGGTGGTGTGGCACATTCTCATCCATTGGATGAGATTACCAAAGACTTAGGTAATCTCATCCAATGGATGAGAATGTGCCACACCACTCAGGGTTTAGAAACCCCTATGGTACCTTAGAATTTTCCTAATAAATATTATTTATTTATTTATTATTTTTAATATTTTATTAATATTATTAATTATTAATAATTTAAAATATTTTAATATTAGAAACAATAATTATTAAAAATATTATAATATTATTAATATAATTAAATAATATTATAATATTTATTATTTATTTAGTATTTAATAAAAGTATTTATTTATTAAATAAATATTAATAATATTATTAATATATAATATTTATTTATTTATTATTTATGGTAATAATTATTATTTATTTGTTATTTATTATTATTTTATTAATATTATTAGTTATTAATATTAAAAATAACAAGTATTAAAATATTATAATATTATTAATATGATTAAATAATATTATAATATTTATTATATATTTAATATTTAATAATATTATTAATATATAATAATTATTTAATAATATTATTAAAAGAAAATAGGGAAAGAGAATAAGATTCCCTAAGAAGTTGGAGGGAATCACCGTTCACTTAAATGGGGTAATCCCATTAAGGGAAAAGGGGGAAAAGAAATGAATTTTTTCTAAATCAAACAAAAACAAAAGGAATGAAAACTTGCAATTCCCTTTCCTTTTCTTGAATACCCCTAACCAAACGACCCTAAATGTATTGAATCAGATTTAATCTATGAAAATTATAAATTCTTTAAATGGGAAATCCAATTTTTAAATTTATTGGTTAAGTTCACAAAATTTTTATTTAAATTAATTTAAAATTTAAAATAATAATTAATTATAAATTTAAAAATTAAATATTTAATATATTTTTAGTTCATATTAAAAATTAAAGGTTAAATAAATTATGATAAAAATTTATTAATTTTAAAATTATTTATTTAGAAATAATATTATTTTCTTACAAATAATTTATTTAAACTTGATTGAATTAAAAAAATAAAGAATTAAGTTTGAGAATGATTATTGAATTAATTGTGTGAAGACCAAATTCGAGTCATAAATTAATTGGATTGGTACTTCGAGTCTTAAAGTGTACAAACCAAGTTCACAAGCTTTCCCTTTTTATTTAAATTAATTTTAAATTTAAAATAATAATTATAAATTTAAAAATCATATATTAAATATATTCTTAATCTACACTAACAAATCAAAACTAAAAAAATTATAATAAAAATTAATTTTAAAAATATTTATTTAGAAATAATATCGTTCTCTTATAAATAATTTATTTAAATTGGGTTGAATTGAGAAATAAAGAATTGAATTTGAAAGTGATTATTAAATTGATTGTATGAAGATTTATAAAATGTTTAATTTAATTTAAAGATAAAAATGTAAAAAAAAAATAATGCAGATTTGTCTATAGACAATATCATTTTAAATTTATATTTAAACGAATTTATTTTTTATGAATCCTAATCTATAATTTTTTTTTTGCAAACTTTAGATCCGTGTACGTATTTGGATCTGTTCCAACAATTCTATTATGACATAATTAAGGGAGTTTGAATAATTATAAATTTAGAAAGTTTATTTTGTAATTAATTATTATTTATTAAATTTTTTATCATGAATTTTTTCTAGGAGTTATGTTTTTTCATTTTACCCTTTCAGTTACGCTTTAAAGGAGTCTAGGTTTGAATTCATATTTAATTTAGTGATTTTCTACCACCAGCTAAGGTTGATCAATTAAATTCATCAATACTACTAAAGACAAATTAAATTTATTACATCTAAAATCTAATTATATTTATACTTCTTTGAATTTTAGAAATATATATTAACAACCCTTGTTTTTTTAAAAGGAAGGGTTCTGAGTGTATACGAAAAGAAAAATTAATATATATTTTTAAGAATAGAAAACATATATTTATAATTACATTAAATCTCAACGGTGGGCATTATAATTTGTCTTGATGATTTTTCTAAGGATGATTATATATATGCACACACATACACAATTGTAAATGTAAATAATATATTAAATGAGATGAGTATTTTTATGTAAGAAATGAGAAGAGTGTATAATAATTATCAAACCTTGTATTGATTGATAGGATTAAAATATTAATAAAATTCATGTAATTACTTAAAAAAATTATATAATTTCATATTTTAATTATAATCATTTAACATTATAATTGAGGGTTGCGACTTATTCCTTTCACTTTTACAAAAAAAGCACTTTTTTACTTGCGATTTATTAATAAGTTAGTTGATAACTAAAAATATTTTAGAAAATTAGTTATTGAATTAGTTAAAATTAGAATATATTAAAAAAGTAGATATAAAAAATATTTTAGAAAATTAGTTATTGAATTAGTTAAAATTAGAATATATTAAAAAAGTAGATATATAATTAAAATAATTTATATTTATTTAAAAATTAAACTATATTAAGGCAATTAAGAAGTTAAAAATAAAATTATAATATTTAATATTTAATTAATTATATTTTATGAACTTACTATTTATTTACTTACATTATTTTTATTTTATTATTATTTGTAATAAAATTATAATTATTAAAATATAATTAATTATATTTCATCATATTATTTATTTATTTACATATATATTTTTATATATTTATAATTTAAAATTAGGATATAATTATATTAAAATTAAGTTAATTATATTTTATAAAAAAATAATATTTAAATTTATGTTATAAAGGAGATGAGTTGAAAATTAATAAAAAGAATAAAGATAAATTTTTAAAAAAATTAAGTTTATAAATTATAAATTACTTTAGGTAACTTATTAAATCAAAACTTATTTTTTTTAATAAACTAGTGTGCAAAATATCTTTAAAGACTAACTTATAACTTATTAGGTTAATAAATTATAAACTAATTTATTTATAGTGCGAAATAACCTTAATGCATTCCCATAAATATATAACATATCAAGAAAGATAAATACTAATTTTATATGAGAGTGGGAATACCGGAGAACCAAGTCATGGACAATAGAATTTATTTTGATAATTTTTATTAAAACATAAAATTATGTTACTTCTTAAATAGTCATACGTCATTTTTCTTGTAAAATGACCACATGTGTGAGGGATATTTTAACTTTAATCCTTAATATTGATATAAAATTAGTTATTAATAATCACGAAAACTATTGCACTCACTTAGCATGCTTCACACACTTATCCTTAGATAATGGCATGTGGCATCATTTTATATGATTTTTGTCACATTTTCTTTGTACTATGTTGTGTACAAATCTTTTTACAAAATTGAGCACATTTCTTTTGTATAGTATGTTAATTAATATATTTAAATTTAATTTAATGACTTATATGCTAGAATTAGTGATCTTTATAGCCATATAAAATAATGTAATAATTGAAATTAAATTTCATTAATTATTATAATCACTACATATTAAGTATGAGATTAAATCTTATTAGATATGTAATCAAATTTTGTGGTTAAACCCTATTAATTATAGGATTAAATTTTATTAATTACCATCTATTAAGTATATTAAATTATTAATCTATTTTGTATATAATCATGATCTACTTATATAACTTTTATATTAGGGTGGATTGATTCTTATTAATTAATGTTTGTGGGTAATTTTCATATTTTTCTCAAGAAAAAATGCATAATTTTATTACTTGAAAAGTAATTTAAAATAATAAAATAAAATTTTTTAATTTAATGGAAGAAGTAAAAGAATCATGACTTAAGTTATTTGAACTTTTATGTAAAGGCCTCTTGACTCTCTCTGCTCACCATACCAAAAATTTTCCTCTATCACAAGTTGGAGATGTTAATTGTGTTCTAACCTTATTAGTAAATAAGAAAATATTAAGTTATTTATTTTATCTCCTTTCATATAATTGTAATTGTAATAGTATTCATGAATTATGATATGTCTTAAGATTTAAGATAAGTGGAAATATGTTCTCAAAATTTTTACATTATTATTTATTAATGTACTATTACATCATTTTAAATTTGTTTAAAACCCTTTTTACCATTAGTTAAAAAAAAATTCTTACTCTTATTTTTTAGTAATGTTATATTATTTAATTCATTAAAAATGAGGAAAACTTTTATTCCTATTTATCCATCATTTGTCAGCTTATATTTATTTTTTAAATATTATTTTTATTATCTAAATAAATATTTAAAAAGTTTATTTATTGATTATCTTTTAATAGATGATATATTAGTAAAATATAAACTCATCTTTTCTATTATTTATTAATTTCTATAATCCTCGTTAAATGATACTTAAAAAGAAATGATGAGAGCATTAAGTAAGAAACACATATCTTTTTTGAAAAAAATTCCTTCATAAATTATTTTTATTTTTAATTACAAATAAAAATAATGTGAAAATTGGACCACAATAACTATGTATCATGTCAACAAAACATTGACATATAGGTGATAAAATAATTACAAAGTTATTTTTTAATACAATAACTACATTTTATATATAATACTTTTTATCATTCTATCAAAATAATAATTATTTTAATTTCCCCTTGGACTTTTATTTTTCCTTATTTATCCCGATTTAAAATATTAAAATATCTTTTCTTTATTTTTTAAGTCACCCACCCGTTCCTTGGAGATCTCATCAATGGGTAAATTTGTAACAAAAACATCAGACAATTACGAAAAGGACGTAATAAAAAGGTGATAAAATATATCACGATCAGCGCATTATGTTTTACTTTGCGTAGCATTTGAAATGACGGCGTCTATTTATGGACACGTTAGCACTCCCGAAATTGCTTGAATTAATTAAAAAATATCTAATAACTCATTTTATATAGTAGAAAATGCATGTTAATTGCTACATCTATTAATAGTTCTAAAGTTTAAGTTTAGATCCACTATATTATTCAAGTAAAAACAATTTCCGTATCAAATTATGAAATATCTCTTGATAGATATATATATTTTTTCATATAAGTAAAAGACTATCCTTATCTCCTCGTCCAAATTGGGAAATGAATTGCGAGACGCAAGGATGAATGGATAAGAGTTATGTTTAAGTTTAAAAATTGGAGAAATTATACTTTTTAAAAAATTTAATTTACTTATATTTATTTTTTATTTTTAATATTATATACAAATAAAAATATTTATATAATTTATCATAAATTTCAGTATAATTTAAAATTTTTTTATTTCAAATAAACTATAAAAATATATCATCTCTCTCTCTCTCTCTCTCTCTCTCTATATATATATATATATATATATATATATATATATATATATATATATATATATAGAGAGAGAGAGAGAGAGAGAGAGAGAGAGATGATATATTTTTATAGTTTATTTGAAATAAAAAAATTTTAAATTATACTGAAATTTATGATAAATTATATAAATATTTTTATTTGTATATAATATTAAAAATAAAAAATAAATATAAGTAAATTAAATTTTTTAAAAAGTATAATTTCTCCAATTTTTAAACTTAAACATAACTCTTATCCATTCATCCTTGCGTCTCGCAATTCATTTCCCAATTTGGACGAGGAGATAAGGATAGTCTTTTACTTATATGAAAAAATATATATATCTATCAAGAGATATTTCATAATTTGATACGGAAATTGTTTTTACTTGAATAATATAGTGGATCTAAACTTAAACTTTAGAACTATTAATAGATGTAGCAATTAACATGCATTTTCTACTATATAAAATGAGTTATTAGATATTTTTTAATTAATTCAAGCAATTTCGGGAGTGCTAACGTGTCCATAAATAGACGCCGTCATTTCAAATGCTACGCAAAGTAAAACATAATGCGCTGATCGTGATATATTTTATCACCTTTTTATTACGTCCTTTTCGTAATTGTCTGATGTTTTTGTTACAAATTTACCCATTGATGAGATCTCCAAGGAACGGGTGGGTGACTTACAAAATAAAGAAAAGATATTTTAATATTTTAAATCGGGATAAATAAGGAAAAATAAAAGTCCAAGGGGAAATTAAAATAATTATTATTTTGATAGAATGATAAAAAGTATTATATATAAAATGTAGTTATTGTATTAAAAAATAACTTTGTAATTATTTTATCACCTATATGTCAATGTTTTGTTGACATGATACATAGTTATTGTGGTCCAATTTTCACATTATTTTTATTTGTAATTAAAAATAAAAATAATTTATGAAGGAATTTTTTTCAAAAAAGATATGTGTTTCTTACTTAATGCTCTCATCATTTCTTTTTAAGTATCATTTAACGAGGATTATAGAAATTAATAAATAATAGAAAAGATGAGTTTATATTTTACTAATATATCATCTATTAAAAGATAATCAATAAATAAACTTTTTAAATATTTATTTAGATAATAAAAATAATATTTAAAAAATAAATATAAGCTGACAAATGATGGATAAATAGGAATAAAAGTTTTCCTCATTTTTAATGAATTAAATAATATAACATTACTAAAAAATAAGAGTAAGAATTTTTTTTTAACTAATGGTAAAAAGGGTTTTAAACAAATTTAAAATGATGTAATAGTACATTAATAAATAATAATGTAAAAATTTTGAGAACATATTTCCACTTATCTTAAATCTTAAGACATATCATAATTCATGAATACTATTACAATTACAATTATATGAAAGGAGATAAAATAAATAACTTAATATTTTCTTATTTACTAATAAGGTTAGAACACAATTAACATCTCCAACTTGTGATAGAGGAAAATTTTTGGTATGGTGAGCAGAGAGAGTCAAGAGGCCTTTACATAAAAGTTCAAATAACTTAAGTCATGATTCTTTTACTTCTTCCATTAAATTAAAAAATTTTATTTTATTATTTTAAATTACTTTTCAAGTAATAAAATTATGCATTTTTTCTTGAGAAAAATATGAAAATTACCCACAAACATTAATTAATAAGAATCAATCCACCCTAATATAAAAGTTATATAAGTAGATCATGATTATATACAAAATAGATTAATAATTTAATATACTTAATAGATGGTAATTAATAAAATTTAATCCTATAATTAATAGGGTTTAACCACAAAATTTGATTACATATCTAATAAGATTTAATCTCATACTTAATATGTAGTGATTATAATAATTAATGAAATTTAATTTCAATTATTACATTATTTTATATGGCTATAAAGATCACTAATTCTAGCATATAAGTCATTAAATTAAATTTAAATATATTAATTAACATACTATACAAAAGAAATGTGCTCAATTTTGTAAAAAGATTTGTACACAACATAGTACAAAGAAAATGTGACAAAAATCATATAAAATGATGCCACATGCCATTATCTAAGGATAAGTGTGTGAAGCATGCTAAGTGAGTGCAATAGTTTTCGTGATTATTAATAACTAATTTTATATCAATATTAAGGATTAAAGTTAAAATATCCCTCACACATGTGGTCATTTTACAAGAAAAATGACGTATGACTATTTAAGAAGTAACATAATTTTATGTTTTAATAAAAATTATCAAAATAAATTCTATTGTCCATGACTTGGTTCTCCGGTATTCCCACTCTCATATAAAATTAGTATTTATCTTTCTTGATATGTTATATATTTATGGGAATGCATTAAGGTTATTTCGCACTATAAATAAATTAGTTTATAATTTATTAACCTAATAAGTTATAAGTTAGTCTTTAAAGATATTTTGCACACTAGTTTATTAAAAAAAATAAGTTTTGATTTAATAAGTTACCTAAAGTAATTTATAATTTATAAACTTAATTTTTTTAAAAATTTATCTTTATTCTTTTTATTAATTTTCAACTCATCTCCTTTATAACATAAATTTAAATATTATTTTTTTATAAAATATAATTAACTTAATTTTAATATAATTATATCCTAATTTTAAATTATAAATATATAAAAATATATATGTAAATAAATAAATAATATGATGAAATATAATTAATTATATTTTAATAATTATAATTTTATTACAAATAATAATAAAATAAAAATAATGTAAGTAAATAAATAGTAAGTTCATAAAATATAATTAATTAAATATTAAATATTATAATTTTATTTTTAACTTCTTAATTGCCTTAATATAGTTTAATTTTTAAATAAATATAAATTATTTTAATTATATATCTACTTTTTTAATATATTCTAATTTTAACTAATTCAATAACTAATTTTCTAAAATATTTTTTATATCTACTTTTTTAATATATTCTAATTTTAACTAATTCAATAACTAATTTTCTAAAATATTTTTAGTTATCAACTAACTTATTAATAAATCGCAAGTAAAAAAGTGCTTTTTTTGTAAAAGTGAAAGGAATAAGTCGCAACCCTCAATTATAATGTTAAATGATTATAATTAAAATATGAAATTATATAATTTTTTTAAGTAATTACATGAATTTTATTAATATTTTAATCCTATCAATCAATACAAGGTTTGATAATTATTATACACTCTTCTCATTTCTTACATAAAAATACTCATCTCATTTAATATATTATTTACATTTACAATTGTGTATGTGTGTGCATATATATAATCATCCTTAGAAAAATCATCAAGACAAATTATAATGCCCACCGTTGAGATTTAATGTAATTATAAATATATGTTTTCTATTCTTAAAAATATATATTAATTTTTCTTTTCGTATACACTCAGAACCCTTCCTTTTAAAAAAACAAGGGTTGTTAATATATATTTCTAAAATTCAAAGAAGTATAAATATAATTAGATTTTAGATGTAATAAATTTAATTTGTCTTTAGTAGTATTGATGAATTTAATTGATCAACCTTAGCTGGTGGTAGAAAATCACTAAATTAAATATGAATTCAAACCTAGACTCCTTTAAAGCGTAACTGAAAGGGTAAAATGAAAAAACATAACTCCTAGAAAAAATTCATGATAAAAAATTTAATAAATAATAATTAATTACAAAATAAACTTTCTAAATTTATAATTATTCAAACTCCCTTAATTATGTCATAATAGAATTGTTGGAACAGATCCAAATACGTACACGGATCTAAAGTTTGCAAAAAAAAAATTATAGATTAGGATTCATAAAAAATAAATTCGTTTAAATATAAATTTAAAATGATATTGTCTATAGACAAATCTGCATTATTTTTTTTTTACATTTTTATCTTTAAATTAAATTAAACATTTTATAAATCTTCGTACAATCAATTTAATAATCACTTTCAAATTCAATTCTTTATTTCTCAATTCAACCCAATTTAAATAAATTATTTATAAGAGAACGATATTATTTCTAAATAAATATTTTTAAAATTAATTTTTATTATAATTTTTTTTAGTTTTGATTTGTTAGTGTAGATTAAGAATATATTTAATATATGATTTTTAAATTTATAATTATTATTTTAAATTTAAAATTAATTTAAATAAAAAGGGAAAGCTTGTGAACTTGGTTTGTACACTTTAAGACTCGAAGTACCAATCCAATTAATTTATGACTCGAATTTGGTCTTCACACAATTAATTCAATAATCATTCTCAAACTTAATTCTTTATTTTTTTAATTCAATCAAGTTTAAATAAATTATTTGTAAGAAAATAATATTATTTCTAAATAAATAATTTTAAAATTAATAAATTTTTATCATAATTTATTTAACCTTTAATTTTTAATATGAACTAAAAATATATTAAATATTTAATTTTTAAATTTATAATTAATTATTATTTTAAATTTTAAATTAATTTAAATAAAAATTTTGTGAACTTAACCAATAAATTTAAAAATTGGATTTCCCATTTAAAGAATTTATAATTTTCATAGATTAAATCTGATTCAATACATTTAGGGTCGTTTGGTTAGGGGTATTCAAGAAAAGGAAAGGGAATTGCAAGTTTTCATTCCTTTTGTTTTTGTTTGATTTAGAAAAAATTCATTTCTTTTCCCCCTTTTCCCTTAATGGGATTACCCCATTTAAGTGAACGGTGATTCCCTCCAACTTCTTAGGGAATCTTATTCTCTTTCCCTATTTTCTTTTAATAATATTATTAAATAATTATTATATATTAATAATATTATTAAATATTAAATATATAATAAATATTATAATATTATTTAATCATATTAATAATATTATAATATTTTAATACTTGTTATTTTTAATATTAATAACTAATAATATTAATAAAATAATAATAAATAACAAATAAATAATAATTATTACCATAAATAATAAATAAATAAATATTATATATTAATAATATTATTAATATTTATTTAATAAATAAATACTTTTATTAAATACTAAATAAATAATAAATATTATAATATTATTTAATTATATTAATAATATTATAATATTTTTAATAATTATTGTTTCTAATATTAAAATATTTTAAATTATTAATAATTAATAATATTAATAAAATATTAAAAATAATAAATAAATAAATAATATTTATTAGGAAAATTCTAAGGTACCATAGGGGTTTCTAAACCCTGAGTGGTGTGGCACATTCTCATCCATTGGATGAGATTACCTAAGTCTTTGGTAATCTCATCCAATGGATGAGAATGTGCCACACCACCCAGGGTTTAGAAACCCCTAAGGGCACTGTAGTCTTCTCCTATTTATTAACATTATTATGATAATATTAATTATTATTAAGATATTAATTAATAATAGTTAAAATAATAAGAGTAATAATAAAAATAATATTAATAAGATATTAATAATTAATATTAAATAATTATAAAAATTATAATATTAGTAAATAAAATAAAAATAATAAGATAATAATTATAATAATTATAAATAAATTATTTTTTGATGTAATAATTATTAATAAAGTAAATTAAAAATACTTGATTTTCTTTCCTGTTTGAACCAAATAGATTGAATAATCAAGAATTATTTCTTTTCTTTTCCCCTAATTTCTTTTTCTGCTTTCATTTTCTTTTTTCAGTTTTATTTTAAAATATATTTTATATTTTAACGTGTGCTCGCTTACAACCGTGAAATCGGAGCAAGGGAAAATACATTTATATCGGTGGCCAACCCGTGCGTAAATAACACGCAATGAAAAGCCAAATCAGCACAAATCATCTATTTGGAGACAAAATTAAAGCTAAAGAACACTTGACACTTCTCGTACTTAGTGTTGGAGAGTGAAAATTACTATGATATCTCAGAAAAAAAAATACTATGATGTAGGACACAGTGAAAAATAAAAATTTAATCATCAATATTTTAATAAATGAAATTATATATATTAATACTACTAAAATCGTAAAATATTTTATAACAAATATATTAAATACCTCGTGTATTGTTCAGCATTTGAAAAGTGTAAGAAAATATTGAATTTGATATATATATATATATATATATATATATATATATATATTCAATTTTCTCTCAGCTCAGGATTTGTTTTGCAGCAGAAAAGGTTAACGAGGCTTTAAAAGATTGCAGAAATTTATCTCATTTTATCCGCACAAAATTGTCATTTTCTGGAAGGGGCTGATGTACGGAAGGCGAAGATTTTACGCTCTATATTAATTTGTACGTTCTTTATACCGTAGTTAGGTCTTTTTCGTTTTTAATTTGAATTTTTTCCCTTTTAACTATATCTCTAACATGTTTAAAAATAAATACGAAATATTTTATAAATCTCATTGCACCCACAGAATAATTTAAATCTTATTACACGTGGAAAAAAGTGTTTAACAGCTATATTGTAAATATCGTTTGAAAATAAAGATAATAACATATGATGTCGTTGAAATATATTAGTACACACATAGTTTTGGCTTCAAATTCGAAATATCCAGAGAGAAAAAAATTTCAATAATAATATCAGATGACGATGCATTTTACACTATACTAATTCTCTCAATATTGTTACAATTTTATACTTATCCCAACAATTTGAGCTCTTCCATGGAATCTGTCTTTATTTTTCATAATCCTCTATTCTAATATTGTACTTAGTAATGCCGATAATCTTTTTCTTTAAGTAGTAATCGATATTATTTAAAAATTTTACGCATTTTACAGTATTTAAAATTTAATTTTTATTCATTTTATACATTTATTTAGTGATTTAATTACTGTTTTATTTAAAAATAATAATAATGTTATTATATTTAGTGATATGATGGGAATTTCCCTTCCCCCAGCTTTTTGTTCTTTAGCTAGCCTTCAGCCCTTGTATTTACCAAAAAGAATATAATAGCCATATTGTACTTGCTAAAAAGGATATCGCGGCCATAATTTTGATTCTCTTGTAATTTTTTATTCAAAATATCTGTAATACTAGCTAAAAAAATTTCAGTTGCGATATGAACGACCTGCATTATAAATTTGGTGTACAATCACCTTTTCTAACTATGACAAGAAATGAAAAATGAGTTCGTTCTCTTACAAATAAAATTAAATAAGCTAAAATAAAATTAAAAATAATAATATTATTCCCATTTCTTTAAATCCACTTTCTACTCACCCCTCCTTCACAATCTATAAAATTTACGGTTCTCTAAATATTATTTTCTGTATAAGCGTTTCCCAACAAGAATTGGTCCATTTTTTTATCTCCTAGCCAAAATATGAGGATCACATATAATATATATATATATATATATATATATATATATGTACGTATGTATTGCAAGTTGTGAGTGAGAAAATAGATATCACAAAACTTCAGTGTCCACACATACCTGTCATCCAATATTATCATCAAAAATATTATTTTAGTTTTATTCAGATTTGAATTACTCTCTCTCCCCGTCGAAACCTAACCATCCTATAAAATAAAATAAAATTAAAAAAATTTATTTGTGGCCATGGTGAGGGTGAAAGCTTGACAAGGCTAAACTTGCTGTGCCTATAAATATTTGCATTTGGGGGCTATTTTCTGTACAAAGAGTAATAGAATCTTGAAAAGATGGAGCAGAAAGACACTCATGTTCGAAGGAAGAAGGGAGGGCTCATCACCATGCCCTTCATCTTTGGTAAGTAATCTTTTTTCACAAACTATCGTGTATTTTCTAATATATAAAAACTTTACTTGTAATTCTAAATTACAGTTGTTATAGTTTTTGATACTATTAATAAAATTATAAATAAATAGACGAAAATATAATTATTACTATGTAAAATTACAATTATAGCATTGTTTGTCCATAACAATAATATTATATATAATATTATGATCGTAAATTGCAATTTAGAATGTTGATTTTACTTCCTCTCCTTGTTTTCTGGGCTATTGGGTTTGATATATTTTGATATGCAGCTAATGAAATTTGTGAGAAGTTGGCTGTGGTGGGATTCAACACAAACATGATAAGCTACTTGACAACACAGCTTCACATGCCATTAACAAAAGCAGCAAACACTCTGACTAACTTTGGTGGGACTTCAAGCTTGACGCCATTGCTTGGTGCCTTCATTTCCGACTCCTACGCCGGAAAGTTCTGGACTATCACCGCTGCTTCCATTATATACCAAATAGTTAAGATCCTCCCCTTCTCCTTAATTTATTTTTATTTTATTTTTTAATTGGTCTGTAGAAGTTTCCTTTTGATGGGTTATTGTTTAAAAAAATTTAGTGAAAAATACAGTTTTGAACTGCAGCTGTGATATTGTTCCCTAAGTGTAAAATCCAAATATAACTTAGTAATGTAGTAATAAATCACATAACCAAATTAATGCTACAAATATTGTGTAAAATATTACAATAATAAACTGCGATTATGATCTTTGAATTTTTTTCTTTTCATTCTCTCAGATGTAATGTTAATATATATTGGTAGTGAAATAGATTTTGTTGTACTGTGTTCTGTTTTAAAAGCGTGAGCTGCATAGTATTTTGATTTTAGTGTTTTACTTAGCTGAAGTTGCGTAATTTTAGAAAAATTGTAATTGTTACATCAAATTTATAATTTTTCATAAAATTTAGTAAATATTTAAAATATGAAGTATATTATGAATAGTTATGTTCACACTCTATACAAACAATTGTCTTTTTCACTTTATAGACTTTATACTTTGATTAAAACTGATATTTTCTTTTTGTTACCGTTATCATCATTATCTTCATTAATCAGGGGATGGTTAGTTTGACGCTATCAGCAGTGCTTCCACAGCTAAGGCCACCACCATGTCAACCTGAAGAGGTCTGCCAACAAGCCACCACAGAACAACTGGCAGTCCTCTACGGGTCGCTCTTACTGGGTGCCCTCGGGTCGGGCGGTATCCGACCCTGTGTAGTGGCTTTTGGAGCGGACCAGTTTGATGAATCGGATCCTAAGAATTCCACCAAGACATGGACCTACTTCAATTGGTACTACTTTGCCATGGGTGCATCCATACTTGTGGCTGTCACAGTTCTTGTTTACATTCAAGACAACATAGGATGGGGCATAGGGCTTGGCATCCCCACTATTGCAATGTTCATCTCAATTATTGCCTTCATTGTCGGGTACCCACTTTACCAGAACTTGGATCCATCCGAGAGCCCGTTTACCCGGCTGATACAAGTGGGTGTGTCTGCATTCAGAAAGAGGAAGATTCCTAGTGTATCCGACTCGACGTTGCTGTACCAGAATGATGAACTTGATGCATCTATTTCAATGGGAGGGAAGCTTCTTCATAGTGAACAGCTAAAGTAAGTGCCCCTTTCTTCCTCTCACTACTATAAAATTTGTTGAGTTAGAAGTTCTTGTGTATTTCGACTATAGTATGCGCTTTTACTCTCACTTAATATTAAAGCAGTAGATATAATTTTTAATATCTTAAAATTTTAAAAATATAATTTTTAATACATATGAATTTCATAAAATTAATATTTGAATAGTAAAATTAATAATTATATTCCTTATTAAATGGAAATAAAAACACATAGACTCCCAAATGAGCGATTAAATAACCTCAAATTATTAATTATGGGAAAGATTCGAGAATTGACAGTTCCACTAATTTCATATACTTTAAATTTGATGAGTTCGGTAGATAGATACTGCCTAGATAGTCATGCACTAAAATAGTTTATCTTGAAAAGATTTTATTAACATAATATAATAAATTCGATTTTATATCTGCAATTATGTGTTTATTTCCATTTTTTTTATGTGTATTACAAGTAAAATATGTCTTTGCGTCGAATACATGAAAGAATTGATACTAACGTACATATTTTCATAAAATATATTTTCTTCACCAATTCTGTTTCCTTATTTTATTTAATTAAGTATAAATTATATTTATTTCTGCTAAAATTTATTCTCATTAGGCGACTTTCATCATTTTTTAGAATTATACATTTTCTTCTTAGTGGAACATTTCTATCATTATAAAATGCAATAATATTAATTTGTTAAGTATAGTTCCTTCTCTAATGTCATTTTTTAAAAGAGTATTTCCCCATATTTTATATAAGAATATTGCAATACAATGATGTATATATATATTTATATATATAATGGGATGTATCATTTTTATTCTCTAAAAATCTATATGAAAACGTAGTAAAATGGTCTCAAACTATAAGAGATTATATTAGAGAAGCAGTCTCAATTTAAAAATTAACGCATATCTCATAATGATGAAGCTGTTTCAATAATAAAAATGTATAATTTTAAAAATCCAAAGATATTTAATTATGCCATATCTTAACCAACCTCAACATAATTTGCTCAACAATTAATACAATTACCATTTTCTCTAAAGTAAGACTGAAGTTGATGTGGGTTGAATTTCACTAACTTGTATTTAATAGGTTGGCAAAAGTGTAAGAACATATTTCTCAACCACCTTTGAATTTTGCAAACCATTAGTAAATTATTAGTGGATAAATAGACATAAAGAACTGAAGAGCTAGTTAAATAAATACACTTTAATGATTGATCAAAATATTCACCAATTCTCATCATATCATAATCATCTTTCCTGACCAAAATTAATGGTGCAGCGTACAAAGAAGACCAATCCCTTGTCTTTTTTGCTCACGTGTGTGTGGCGAAATTTATTCTGATTCAATTAGCTAAGCAACAAAATTACATGTCTTGTAGCCTGGAAAATGGGTTTCCCCGCTTCTCCACTACTCCAACAACAGCCGACCTACACATGCTCTCATCTTGACGTTTTCCTGCGTTTGAAACTCGTCTATTTTCCTGGGCTGGCCCCATGGTATGTGCTTGGTGATAATATGGGGCCCAATTTTATACAGTCCACTTACGAAAAATTTTATAACTTTTTAATGAAATCTTATATTTTCTTTTATATACAGTTGCAATTGCAATAATCATGTTTGTCATATAAAGATATTTAGGACTTTTTAGTAAAAGTTGTGAGATTTGATTAAGGAAAATAACTTTCAATGAAATACTTATGAATTTTGATGCAGGTTTTTGGACAAGGCGGCCATAATAACTGAAGAGAACAATGTCAAATCACCTAATTTGTGGAGACTTAACACAGTTCATAGAGTGGAAGAATTAAAATCCTTAATTAGGATGGGCCCGATATGGGCCTCAGGCATCCTTCTTATCACAGCCTATGCCCAACAAGGCACATTCTCACTTCAACAAGCCAAAACCATGGATAGGCACATAACAAAAGCCTTCCAAATCCCAGCAGGTTCCATGTCTGTCTTCACCATCCTCACCATGCTCACCACCACCGCCCTCTATGATCGAGTTTTCATCCGCGTGGCTCGTCGATTCACAGGCCTTGACCGTGGCATCACATTCCTCCACAGAATGGGGATAGGATTTGTCATTTCAATACTAGCCACCTTAGTTGCTGGTTTCATAGAAATAAAACGCAAAAAGATAGCTTTGGCCCATGGACTTATTAACCATCCTCAAACCACAATCCCAATTTCAGTGTTTTGGCTTGTCCCTCAATATAGCCTTCATGGAATGGCAGAAGCATTTATGTCAATTGGGCATTTAGAATTTTTTTATGACCAAGCACCAGAGAGCATGAGAAGTACTGCTATGGCATTATTTTGGACTGCAATTTCAGTTGGAAATTATGTGAGCACCCTTTTGGTTACTTTGGTGCACAAGTTCACTAAAGGGCCTGGTGGGACAAATTGGCTTCCTGATAACAATTTGAATAAGGGCAGATTGGAGTACTTTTATTGGCTTATCACTTTGTTACAAGTTTTAAATCTTATTTACTATATTTTTTGTGCTAAGTTTTATACTTATAAGCCAATTCAAGTGCATGACAAAGAAGATAGTGGTTCTGATGGAAATGAAGTTGAGTTAGTAGATAGAGTTTAATGTATTGTAGTTTTAGATTAAAGCTTAATCTAGAAAGACTTGGCTATTTAGTTTTTAGAATAAGAACAATATTATATATAAGAATTATGAGTCTTAGATTGTTGTAATGAAGTGTCCATCGACTTGTATAACATATATCTATTATTAGTAAAGAACAGATAATGGACAATTTTTATTTCTTATAATGCACTCACTCTCTCTCTCTCTCTCCCCCCCCCCTTTATATATATATTCATTTACTAATGTTTTCTTGAAGAAAAGTATTAATGAATTTGCCAAAAACTAGGCAAGAAATTAGTAATGATAGGCTGACACCTAGTAAGCATTTACAACAAATAAGAAATTAACAAAGAAAGGGCAATTTGTACCTTAGAAAGTTCCTTGTTATATATAAAAGGATTTTGTAAGTTTTTGCAAAGGTTTATATAAAAGTTGAAATTGAAATTTTCACAAAATTTTATAATTTTTCACAAAACAAGCACATTATAATATGAGAATAAATAATTAATATATCATAAAATGATCCAAATATGTAACTGTATTTTCTAAAAAGGAAATGATTTATCAAGTGGATACCCATCTCAAAGATTAAGAACAATAGTTCACCATTCAACTAAGCATTGCAAGGATTTAAAGGACCAATTAGGTATGTTTAGAGAATACTAGCAAAAAAACCTTATAAAAATGTCAAAGTAAACATAAATAAATTAATTGGAAAGTATAAGAATAAATAAAACCAAATGTGCAAAGAAAAAAGCCCTTGTTATGATGAAACCAACTATGATTGACTTTTTTTTATATCTATGAAAATAAGGTAAGACAACATAAGAATAGTTAATTATGAATTATAAAAGATATTATTAAACAAATAATAATCTAAAGTAATATCCATATGCCAGAACAGATATTAGGCCATTAAAGGCAAACAAATACAAAGGCAATGCATACAATTAATTAGAATAGTGTCATAGGCATAACATCTATTATTAAATCACCACCACCAATCAATACAATTTGAATTCTACCATAACCATGGAAAAAAGTAATGTTATAGCCCTACATATTAAATGAACTTCATTTGTTTAATTAAACAAGATAGAGACAGGAATAACGTTGCCAAGATTCTCCATTATGGTAACCCCATTTGGTATTTTTTTGGATCCTCTATTATAATAACTTCATTTAATATTTTTTGGGTCATAATAGGTTGTTAATTCTAATTCTTTATTGCAAGATAACTTATTTGGAAAGAGAATTCTCTAACCAACTCATCCCACCAAGCTTCAATAAGATTCATTATAGCCATTTAATGCTCTAATGTTGTAAAAGAACGTAGAATCATAACATAATTATCCAAAGCAAACCACTAAAAATCTATCTTGGCAATAGAGATGTACATGGATCAAGCTTTGTATGTGCAATAACATAAAAAATATAACCTAAACCTAAACTCAGCCAATATTTAATTTTTTTCATTTGGCCCAACCCAACCTAATAAGGAATTTAAAAGCCTGAATCTTGACCTAATCACCACCAATACATGTAGAATTACATAAATGAAAATAACTACGTAGATCATCATAGGAAAATTAGAAATTCCTAAATGAAAACTACTAAACCAAATGCTCCTCAAATGCTTAAGTAGTTGGAAGAATTACTGAACTAGAAATCAACTTAAAGAAATATAGGGATTTTGAACAGCCAGACATGAAACTCTAAAATAGAATAAATATAAATCAAGCACAAAGCCTTCTAAACTAGCTAATCTATACATGAAAAATAGAATATTTTGCCATAAACTTTTTATTTTTAACTTATCTGATTAAAAACAAAGCCTTTATGAACTCACTTGAATGAATGATAAAAAGCCTTCAAGTTGCTCTTATCTTACTGCAAGCAACTTTGAAGGGGATAGAATGATGAATACATGAATGAAAATGTTGCCAATGAATGCCTAAACTAATGATGGTTCACAGTGGAAAAACAATGAAAGGTGTGGTAAAATAGAGCAACGCCATGGCAATTCCTGAGGGATTTTGCTAAGATTAAGAATTTTGACTCTTAAGAGTGTTTAAGATAAGGGTAAGGTTATAAGTTATAATATAACAAATAAAAAACTACTAATTATTATTCTAGCAAAAAGGAAAAAATGACTATGTTTTGTGAAACCCCTTCAACAAGACAAGCGCCACTTACCCAGTAATATTTGCACTTGAGTCTAATCAATATTATAGTTGAAGCTACAATGTAAAGTAATTAGGTAGGCTAGGTTCAACAATATAGCTTGATTCTGACCCGATTAATAATAAGGTCATAAAAAAAAGTTTATTTAATAATCAAGCCTAAAAAATAGGCCTAAATATGCTATTTTGGCAAGTTGAGTAGGTCATCCTACCCATGTGTAACTCTACTAGTAGGATTGACAACCACCACATATTGGCATAAAATCAATTACCCAATTTGGAATTGAATTAGAGATAATGTTGAACTTATATATTGTAGTATGTGAATACTTCTCCATCTTATATTGATAAAATTCATTTATTTATTAGAAATTAAGCCAAAAGTAACTTCTTATGCAAAAACTTATATGCTTTATACATTTTTTCCCTTATACATCATGTTTTAGCATGGATAAAGCCCATCTCAATGCTATGAAAAAAGAATACTTAAGTTTCAATAGCATAATTTTAAATACTTTGCCAAAAAAAGTAACTATTAAAATCTCAATTATTTCAAAACCTTCTAAGTTCATGAGTAAGACCATAAAATACTTTCCAACACTAACATACAAATTTTAGCTATCAATACAATATAAGTTTAACTAATGATATAAAAATAATCTTTATTTAATTTTCTCTTAAGAGTAAAAGTGTGTTCTTTTTGCAAGTGAAGGGTCACTATAGTTTTATTTTGTAAGTTTTGGCTTGAGAATGTAAGTTATTGGTCTTTATTAGAGTAACAAATATAGTAGCAATGTTGATTGGTGACAAGAAAGCAATAAAATGATAATGAACAACCCCTTAACAAGGCGGTGGTGTAAATGGCCTAACTGTATTATATTCAAATGGTGATGTTTTGGAAAGTTTACATAATACTTTAGCAGGTCATATAATAGGAGATAAGGTGTTAAATAGGATTGTTATCAAATCTATGCTAAGGAAAGCTTGGTTATTTTGTGAAAAGCTAAATGTCGACATAGAAGTCAGTCAATTTATTATATTTTATGAAGAGCTAAATGTTGACATGGAAGTCAATCAATTCATTATATTGGTATTGTTAGAGAAGTAATCCAAAATGATATTGGAAAAGGTATTGTGGAATGTGCTTAGAAAAATTATAGTTCTTAATGCTAGGGTTTGAGTTTGAATATGGTAAAACTTACCTTTGACACTTCCAGTATGGGTGCAAATGCATAGCTTCTTTTTAGAATTTTTTTCAGAGATTAATGCTAAGGTTATAAGGGAAAACTAGGGAAGGTTTTGTAAGCAAAAAATCTAATAGTTGTTAAGAGCATTGCGAAAGGTTTTCTTATAGTCCAAATTCTACAAAAGTTAAAGAAACCTTTAATGCCAAGGCTATGGATACCAAGAAAGGAACTCAATAGAGTATAGGCTAAGTTAAAATACGAAAAGTTGCACAATTTTTACTATGATTATAGTATAATTATTCATGAATTACATGAATTCTCGTAACCAAAGAAAAGATTTATAGAAGCAACAAATCATAAAAAAATAAGAACTTAGCTAGCAGCACCATAGCAAGGCCATTCAATGGCAAACAACTTCATTTTAAAGAAGTGGGGGAATCTGCAAGTTTAAAAAGAAAAAAGAAAAAAGGGATTAAATGAAAAGGAAGAGGCAAATGGTATCAATAATTTAGAAAATCTTTTTCTAAAGATCCAAGTAGAGGAAGTTACTTATTGCTTGCAAGGTAAAGTTAATGTTTAAAAAAGAGTTAACAAAGTCTTAGGTGCTCACAAGGAAACAACCACAATTTTGGCTTTACCTCTACCATCTAAAATTATTACACCTTACACAGGGCAGATAGCTATCCAAGTGGCTATAAGGAATCTAGTGACAGAAGTTAGAATAAAAAATAGAGCCAAATGATGGCTATAGCTTAAGAAAGAAGGCAAATCAATGTTGTACAAAAAGCTAGTAGTAATGTTAAAAAGAAGGGTATAATGATGGAAGTGGAACCAAAAGAAAGGTATTTAAATGTCCAATGTATAAGACTAGTTTGTCTAACATGACCTTATAGTTTAACAAAGGTTCTAACAATATAAATATGCCTACGAAGAGAGTACAACTTTTAAAATAGAAGAACGGGGCTTAAGGTGGTGGGAGTAAGGATAAGCAAGAGGCTTCAAAAGCACTAAAAAGGATTTTTGAATAAATAGTCAAGGAAATGGGCTTCATTAAGCCCTCATCAACACCATAAAAATCATAGCATGGAATTAAAGTTTGAATAATGCCCCAATAATGAAAGCCCTAAGGGCTCTTAAAAGAAATCATTATCCAAATTGCTTCCTTTTAAGTGAAACAAAAGCAAATAAGGATAAAGTATGTAAAGTGGCTAATGTTATTGGTATGTAGTTTCATTTTATGGTAGAACCTACTAGTAGAGGGAATAGAATGGCACAATTAAGGAATGCTTAGTGACATTATAAAGTGTTGGAACACACTCAACATTACATATATGTCTAAGTTTATGATGAACAATTAAATACTAATTAGTTACTTAAAAGAGTCTATGACACTCTATATCAATATTTAAAAAAAGGATTTTTTGGAACAATTATACGAATTGTCATCCAAGGTTGATCTTCCATAAGTTTTTATGGTGGATTTTAATACTTTGTTATATTTAAGTGATAAAAGTAGAGCTTATTTGGTTAACAACTCTTTTAATATAGCTTTCTTAAAATTTGTTCATCACATTAGGGGAATTTAAGTAAATAACTAGGGCTAAAATTTCACTTGGACAAATTGAAAGGTAAGAGATATTAATATAAAAGAAATCTTGGATAAAGCAATTTATTATCTAAATTGGAGAAACATTTATCCAAGAGAATGTCTTAAAATAGTAAAAAAATGGATAATTAAATCACAATCTGAATATACTTGACATTCAAGAAATGTAAATCATATGTCATATCTATTTCACTTTATAGCTACTTGGCTAAAAGATTAACATGTAAAAAGGTCATCCGCCAAGCATAAAGTGTGAAATAAACTGGATTTACTTCATATTAGATGGTGCAAAAGACAAAAGGAGGTGAAGTATACTTAAAATATTTGGTATTAGTAAGTCTTTAGGTATTGTTAAACCAGACTAGAGGTTATGCATAGGAGATTATCCAATTTAAAGTGGCTATCACCTATACGAGAAAATATGATGCAATTTAATAGCTTGAATGGAATATAGATGAGCAACTCAAATGTGAAGAAAGTATTTAGAGGTGAAAATCTTGAAAGCTATAGCTATAGAATGAAGATACCAATTCAGGATTTTATTGCTTGTATTGTAGTATCAGATAAGCATTAAATTAAGTTAAGAGAAGCAATTAGGAATTACTTTGTTAATAATTTTCAAAAGTTGTTTAAAATATTAAACTTAAAATTGTTTATTAAGTAAAATGATCTTATTTAACCATTTGTGAGCCCAAAGGAGAATGATTTAATGTGTGAAATTCCTACAAAAAAATCTAGAAAACTATTAAAATGATGAATCCCCTTAAAACTCCTAAGCCAAATGGAATGCTATGGCTATTTTATAAGGAGTGTTGGGAGGTAGTTGACGATGGGAAAAATCTATAGTATACCACTAATACAATGATATATTAGTGCACCACTAGATCTGACCATTGATATGTCATTATATGGCATGCAGAATTTGACTTTTTAAAAAAGTAAACTTGATGTATAGTTAGATTTCGTGATGCACCAGTACATTATTGCATTATTAGTCTATTGAAGTATTTCCCTTGAGGATGACATAATGATTGCAATTCAAAGATTCTTCACAATAGTTTTATGCCTAAGAACTTGAATTTTTCATAATGCTAATTTTAGGGAAAAAACTATGCAAAGAATTTTGATAATTATTAACCAATAAGTTTGTGTAATTTTCTTTATAAAGTCATCTCTAAGATTCTTGCTAATAGAATGAGGATTGTTTTGCATAAATTAATATCACCCATATAATTAACTTTCATGCTGATAACATAGATATTGAAAAGCTCAAAAGGTGATACATATTGTAAGGGGGAAAAAAGAAAAGGAAGACTCTTGAAAGTTAAATTGGATATATTTAAAGGTTAGGACCAAGGAGAATAGAGCTTTTTAATATGAATTCTCCAATTATTTAGGTTTCATGATGTTTTCATCTAATGGATTCATTGATACATATCAATTGTCAGCTTTTTAATCTTATTAAATGGGATTCCTCATGGAAATTTTATACCATCTAAAGGAATTTAACAAGGTGATCTACTTTTCCCTTATCATTTTATTTTCATCTTAGATGTTTTCTCCATTTGTTGTTTTGGGTAGAAAAAAGGGACTTATTCATGGAGTTAAAATGGCAACAAACAGTAATATGATGAATCACCTTATGTTTGTTGACAATGTCATAATATTTCAAAGGGCTAATATGATGGAGGGTCAAATTTTGAAGGACTATATCAGTACTTATGAGAAATCATCGAGATAGGCAATTAATTACTAAAAATTTGGAATATTCTTCTCATCTATTGTTTCTTGAACTATGTAAAATTAGATTCAATAGTTTTTAGGAATAAAGGCTATTCAGTCAAATGCTAAATATTTAGGAATACTAACATTTTTAACAAAGCACAAGACAAAAGGATTCCATTATTTGATTGATAAGGTACATCATAGATTATAAGGATAAAAGCACAAGACATTGTGATGTGTAGGGTGCGCGACTTTATCAACTCTTTGGTGCAAAGCCTACTAATTGAGATGATGTCAATACTCAAAATGCCAACTAAAGTATATAAGGTGATGGAAGTATTAGTGTGTGTGTCCTAGGAGCTAATTATAAAATGATTGAAATAATGTACAATATATTATATTTTATATCAAGTAATGCAATTATTATATTTTATTTCATTTTTATGTAATTTATAACTTAATATAATAATTGTTCTTGAAATAATTTTTTTATTCCTAAAATGTTCCTAGTTAAATATTATTTCAAAAAGGAAAATAATAATATATCAAGATTAGTATGTATCATGACTGATGATTATAAATCATGAATATGTGATATCAAGTTAATACATAGATACATTATTAGTAAATAAATATACTAAACTGATCTACTGTGAGAATACTATATAAATTAACAAGTGTCATTAGCTGTTCTCATGTGACCATAGTACTAGTAGTCTTTCAACTTGAAGTCACTATAGTTCCCTACATGAGAAGTTAAATACTTTGATGTCATCTTGTGTCACCTTCAACCAAGATGACATATAAAGCATTGATTGGGTGTGTCACAAATCATGTAGAAGGATGTGAGTGATATAGATGAGATTTTATCCCTCCTATATAAACAAAGTGAAATTTTTGGACCCCTTGATTGAGTGAGACTAAGAAATGCATAATTGTACTCAAATAGATCAACATGTGATATTGATCATTTATTTAAGTTAATTTACTCAGTATCAAAAAATATGGATTGAATATTAATGAAAATGACACACTCTATGCTTCTAATCTAATTTGGATATTGTTATAAAAAAGACTATGCTACAAAGTGTTGCTCACACATTAGATAAATATTGAATCACAGACATTTTTACTATTTAGGTAACAATAATATATTACTAGATATTGCTCACTATTTATGATCCATTGATGGGTCATTATCAATATAGTAAGAATCCACATGGTCACACAAAAGGAATAATAATGAGACAATAATTAATTAAATTTTAGTTAGACTAAAATCTTATTAATTGAGCTTCTTATTTAGTGCATATATATATTATCAAAGTAATAATATATATAGTCATGTAATATATGGTATATTATTTGATATTATTTAATATTAAAGTAATATCAAATAATTATGCTATTTGATATTAAATAATTATATTATAAAATAATATTATTATTTAATGTTATTATCTAATAATATTTAGTTATTAATATTAAGGTAATATTAGGTAACTAACGGATAAGCCCTATCTCTCTCCACACTCTCACCATAATAAGGATAATATTTTAGTTTTTAAGTTAAATTAAAAAAAAGAGTCAGTCTTTTAGTCAAACTAGGAAAGTGATGTATATAAGTTCTATAAAAAGCATGAAAATGTCACTTTGTAAGATATAATAATAAGTTGCCATTAAAATAACTTAAAGACACACAAAACCTTAATCCTTGGTGAGAGAGATGTCTCCTAATAAATTCATAGGAGGTTGAGAGGTCATCATTCACTCCGTGTGAATACTATAAAAATACAATCACTTGATTGCACTAATGATTCTTAGTTTACACTCCAAGAGGTAATCCTTGTGATATTAGTCTATACCCTTGTGCCTAAATTCTAGGAAGGTTTCACATATATAATTTTTGAAAATCAATTTTTCCACTACATTATATGATACATGTAAAACCTAATAGGATGGCCTATCAAAGAGATTTTTATGGAATTTATCTAATGATAAAAACCCTTACTTTGCTCCACTTGCATGGATAAGCTTATACACACCTAAGCGTTATGGAGGAATAGGTTTCATATTATTTAGAGAGATAAATATTTTCTTATTGGCTAAACTTGCTTGGTAATTAGAGATAAAATTGGATAAACCCTAGATTCAAAATTTTCAAAATAAAAATCTTAAAGTTAATTGATTATTACAGCATATTCCTAATATTAAAGGTTTATAGGTATAACAAATTATAGCATAGGCAACATAATCTTTTTCCATTGGATGCTTATTATATTATCAAAAGTAGGGATCTGCATATTATAGATAAGTTACTATGGCTTCTATACATGACACCTCACTACCCCACTTTTTTAAAGGAAGCTCGAATGCCTATTTATCCACGACTTTGTGATTTGTCGCAATTAGGAACAAAAATCTAGTTATAGAACACCCCTAAAGTATCTTTGTCAAGGAAAATGTTGATCGCATTATTAAACTCAAAGTTCTAACCTATGGAGAAAAAGAACTAAAGTAAGTATTAGAGAGTTCAAGAAACTCTATTGTCTACTTAATCTATCACACACAGAGTGAAGTATGGTATAATGAACAAAAGTTAAAGTTTGGTGGAGATTATGATGATTTCAAATTCAATACTACTTTTATGTCTAGTTACAGCACTACATGAAATATGTGCTACTAACTAAGGTGCGATTCCAATATTTCACTAACATATAAGATGTGAAGTGCCTGCTATGCCAATTAAAGGATGAAGACAAGTTTCATCTCATGTTGTGTTATAAAATTGCAAGACATCTCTAGTTTCAAACTCTAGGTATACAATTGCACCATCTTCAAGTTATTCACCAATTAAATGTATTGAAATCTATGCTATGTGCATTGCTAGATATTGGCACAATATTAGTAGTAAGTGCAACTATGATATTCCAAAGGGTGTGGAAAACTAGGAATGATATGGTGTTTGAAGGAATGGCCTTGAACATGAAGGCTCTAACAATGCATATAAAGAATGATCTAATAATGAAGCTTATACATATCTATAAGTAAACCTCAAGCAATGCCTAGACTTCTCACCAAATGCATTCCCTAAATTGTTTAAAGGTTAATGTTGATGCCGTATAAAAGGAAAGAATGGTAGCCATAGCAGTCATTGCACGTAATAATATCGCCATAGTCCAAAGGTTATAGTTTGAAAAAAATATATAGTATTAGTGGAGGAAGTGGAATTTTTAGCTATTTTGAAAGCTTATCAAGTTATTGATGGCTTGACACATCCCAAAGTATTCATAGAAAGTGAATGCATGATAGTTATGGATGCAATCCTAGGATTTAGCTAGGGTCCATAAAAGTTACTCATGATAGTAGAAGATATTAAAAATTTTGTATTTTTATCTACTTGTTTTTTTGTTGTTTAGTTAGAACATAGTGGAAACAAGGTAGCTCACAAAGGTGCAAAATAGGTCTTCTCTATTATTAGGAGTGGTTCCAAATTAGTCCTTAAGGTTCCTCCTACTGTTAAGAACTTATATAACCATGATCTATTGATTGCCTATGATGAATAAATTTTGTTTTGTAAAAAAAATAATAAAATAAAAATATTTATATCATTTTATGCTACTCTCATGGTAATAGTAATACATATATTGATGTTTTAATCAATAATCTATATAACAAAATAATCTTTTATGAAGCATTTAATTAAACACCGAACATACATTTCAATAATTATGCTAATGAAATTGAAAACAAATAGCAAAAGCTATAGGAAAAATAATAAGCCCAAAAATGAAAAATAAGTTGTGAGATCTATTCGAAACACATTCAAATAGATATGACACTAATTTTCAAAGAATCCAAAAATAGAGAAAACTCACCAATTCTTTATGAAAAATAATTGCTTGAAAACCTTACACAATGATGGAATAACACTTTAACATAAAAGATATATATAAAGATGAAAGTATTCAATTTCAATATTCTTATTTATTTATAATATACTTGAAATTTGTTCTTCTACTTTCATTTTTTATGCTTCGGGTGGTATTAAAGCTTAATCAAAGGTCTAAGGTTTCAAATAATGACAAGTTACAACTTTTATAAGGAGATTGGTTTAATCAATATTAGTAGATTGATGTTACTTTGGTAAAAAACTTTAAAGGTTATTCTTTACTATATATAGAAAGATTTTGTAAGTTTTAATGAAGGTTTATATAAAAGTGGTAAATTTTTACAAAATCTTGTAATTTTGCATAGATTTTGCATGAAACAAGTACATTGTAATTTCATAAATTTTTTAACTATAATAATACTTAAATAGGTGAATGCAATAAGCTCTTGCAACATAGAAGCTTTTTACTTAGCTACTTTTATTGCATTTGCTTATCTATAAGCAAACTACTATAAAAAGTTTTCAAAACTCATCCATGATAGTTTCTAGTTAACTTCTTTAGGACAAAGTTGTTAACTTCTTCAGAGTAATTCTTTACTCTACTCTTTAAGATGGACAACTTGTAAGTATATCTTACACATCCTCATGTCTTTCTACTTTTAGCTTACGAGCTTAATTTTTTATCTCCATTTTATAACTTTACAAGCTTTTTCACAAAGGATTCCAAGAAGCAAGTAAATATGGAAGAAGTTTTCCAAACCCTATGTTCCTTAAGCCTCCTATTGATAACAAATTGAAAGTATATTGCAAAAAACACAATGGAATTTAGTTTGAAGACAAATGGAAAGAATTTGTTGAATATTTTTCTTTAGATTTTAGGCATTTTATGATGTTCAAATATGGAAAAAAAAAAAGCTTCAAATTTTAAGGTAATCATACTTGACATGACTACCTTAGAGATAGATTATCCATCCTATGAAAAAGGAACATAAGATGAATGTGTTGAGATAGTGAATATGCCTCCATGCAGCAAGGAAAATAGACTAAAATGAATATTGAAATCTCTTTGACCTCTTAAGAAATTGAGAATTGGCACTAACAGAAAAGAAAGAAGTGCTTTTGACTTATAAAATCAATGTTTGAATGAGAAAGCTAAAATTAGCAAGCAAGAAATACAAAAAGTAAAATGTTATCCTATCAAACTAAGATTGGAAGGTTTTTTTTCCCTTTCTTTTCACATAATTAATTAAAATTGATTCAATTTTTTTATATTTTACTTTCTTATATTTAACCTATATTTTGCAAATAAGATAGAAATAATTACTTTTCTATTAAAAGATATAGGAAATTTATGGTTATTATAAGGATAAAACCATTAAGTTCAATACGAAATGTTTGAGCATTACAGAAAGTCATCTCCTTCACACCTTAAAATCCATTTTTTCAAGATTCTCAAGTAGCTATCTCATGTTTCTAAAAATACTCTAATGAGTTTTCTATTTGGAAAATTCATAGGCCTTATAATAGCAATTATAAACATTCTTTCACATTCTCTTTTCAAAAAAAAGTTAATTTCTCATTTTTTTTGTTAGATTTCTAAACTTCTTGTGAACTTGAAATAAAATCTAGAATTTACCCACTAGATTTTCAAGAAAATTTTTAATGAAATGAGGAGATGTTACCTTTAGCTCTTGGGTGGAAGAAAATGGTTTATTTTTTACACATGTGGTTTACTTGTTAATAAGTTTAAGGCCAAGATCTTAATTGGTTAGAAATCATTTTCTCAAGGAAATAATTTAAAGGTAAGTAATGTTTGTGTTTTTGAACTTATTAAAAGCACTATTATCATATTTAAAGTTTATATTTTTTAAGTTGTTAAGAATTTAAGTTACCTACATTCATAATGTATCTTAATTAGTTTGAGTACCATTAAATTCCTTTATTTTTATTTTTATTTTCTATTTTTCTTATTTTGATCTCTATTATCAACTTGAGAAACTAAAGCAAATAGAGAAAAACCCTAAAAAAAGATCCTGTAATAATCTTACATTTATTTGCCTTATGGTTATGAATTATTTAATAGAATTAATTACCCCTAACAAGCACAAATTAGCAAGAAAATGCAATGAAAACATTATAAATTCTCTATAAGTTCATAAAAGGATAGAAATTAATGTAGAAAGTGCAAGTTTCTTAAAGGTTAGTTCTTTCAAATTTGATAATCCATATTGCATAGTGGTTAAACCAAGATCATACATCAATAGTAAAATTAATTTAGTAAGCTTGCCCTGAAATTATATTTTTTTAAGTGTAGATTTACAAAGAAAATTAGATATTTTATTTTCATTATTTGAAGTATTTTAAATAAAATTACTTCCATCATATTAATATTTATCGATTACCACTTTACAAAAGATTTTTCTAATCCCTTTGTTATTTTTGAATCATGTGCCATTCAAATTTGCTACTAAACATTTGAATTCCAATTAAAGCATAGGATTATTATCTTTGATACTTGATGGCAGAAATTAGTCTACTAAGGGCATAATCAAATTTTTTAATAACATGCATAAGAATGAATTCTCTCATGAGAGGTATAAGTTTGTGGTGCAAAATGATTTACTTTTACATGATGTTTGAGTCTTTAAGATCATAAAAGTTACACTTAAAGTGGTAGTCATTATAGCTATAAAAAACTTAGACAAAATTACTGTGTTATTGAACCTGCTATCATATAAAGTTAGCAACAATTAAAGGTTTATTAGTGAATTAGCTCAAAGGGGTGAAGTTAATAGGAATATAGGTAAAGGTTAAGAAAATCCTATATATTAAAATTATAATTGTTTCAATATTGTGAAAATTACCATGCTAGATCAATAGGTGATAAGTAAAAGGATATATTATTGTTAAGAAAATTTTCTTTATGCAGTTCTATTAGTTATAATGGTATGCTCAGATGTGAACTAAATTTCTATTTTGATTACATATAGTAAAATATATCTAATCATTGAATCTACTATCATCTCTAATTTGAATTTAACAACAATTAAAATCAATTTTGATGAATCAACTTAAAAGGTTAAGTTATTATAATGCATTCTGAAAGAATTTTGGAAGCAAAACTAAAATTGTTTATAATAGTAGTGATATGGTATCTTTAAGACCTTTTTCTCATGTGACAAATTTATATTTAAGTTATTATCAATGTCATATAAGTTTAATAATCATTATTCAATTTACTGCCTAAGGCAATCCCTAAATTGATTATGGTTGGTTTTGTTGGCCTGTCATAAGGAAGAAGACCATTATGTCAAAAAGTACCATAAATTCCAAAACAAATTAAAAGCTTCAACATGAATAACCTATTATTCGAAGTTAATATTAGTCTTTTACTCATACAACATGGAAGATTCTATGGCAGGCCAGTAGGTGATAAGCAATAGAATAATACATTTTCTCATTTTATAAAACATCCTTTTATGAAGTTCTACTAGCTATAATTATATGTTTAGATGAGAACTAAGGTTCTATTATGATTGTATATGATAAAAATAATTTATTTTTGTAGAATGTACAAATAGTCCTCGTTAAGAATTTTATGAAAAGCGAGAGAGGAATATGATAATACAACTGAGAAAATAGTCTTGGATAAACTTCTTTGCTCTATAATCTATACTTATCAAAAAGCAATTTATTTGTTGTTTATTGTCTCTCATTTCTAGAAGAAAGTGAATTGCAACAAGCATATGTTTATATTTTTAAGCTAATTAACAAAGAATGTGTAGTGTTAAAGGTTTATATTTTCATATCCTACACTTAGATTGTCCTGCTTTGGAACAAAATTTAGCTATTTATGATTTTATGAAGATATTTTAGTAAATTGTACAAGTCAAGTAATGCTTTCATGCTACTAAACCTTAAAATATTTATTAGACCACAAATCACTTCATAGTTTTACAAGTTTGATGAATTGAGTGGCTATACTTTGTTTTAATTTATGTTTGTCCATCAAATACCATTTTGAGAAGAGAAAATCACTAAATCCAATGACATTTAGAATTTTTTTATAACTAAACTCCAAAAAGCATATGAAAAATTATTATGGCTTTACTTTGGACTATAATTTGGTGCGCAAAAATGTTTTTATATTTTGGCTTATAAGGTGTTTCATATGCATAATTTTGTGAAATTAGTCTTATTTTTTTATTGGATCATAATTTTAAAATGTAATTAAACTATTCAATTAATGATGAATTTTTTATATTATTTTAGGTTTATGGTCATAATATAAGTTCTACGGTCCTATTTAGATGATCTTTATACAATTGGAAAGTTAAAGAAGAAGCTCTATAAACTTTTCATTGAAAAAGAAAAATCAATTTAGTGGAGGTTTCAAATTCGTTAAGAAGATGATGCAGTGTTGCTATCTAATTTTATCTAGCCTCACTAATTTAGATATAAATAGAGCTCTAGGAGCCCAAATGGTATCAAATGAAAGCCTAATGTTACCTAAAATTTAGCCTAATATATTTCAAGACTTATTTTAAAGAAACCTTGTTATTTTAATAGTCACCAAATGATTAGAAAGGTAAATTATGAGATTTACTATAGTCAACTATCTTAGAGTTTTTGTTTGTAAAATAGGTTCTAAGCTTCCAAATTAAGTAAGACCTAATTCATTATAACACTAAAAGTTAATACAATTGATTCCAATACGTTTCTTAAAGGGAGATTGGATTTAATAGGGTTTTGTGCCTCCAAAGATAGTATTTAAACATTAAACAACTTTCTCTTTTTCTCTAAGTTTTCTTATAAAGTGTAAGTGACTAATTCTCTAGATAGTTTAAAAGATTAGTACTCTAATTTGCTTTGATTTGAAGACCTTTCTCTTAATTTTACTTTTGATTTTTTTTTTACTTTTTATTATGAATAACTACTTAGATAATTTACTAATAAAGGTCAATTAGCTAATTATTTATTATAGTCTATAGTTAAACGATTAGTTGTAATTAATTCTCACTTATAATTTAGCTATGATTAATTATAATAACTAGCAATTAGACTTTAGTGATTTAATGCTTGGGTAAATCATTAATTGCCGAAAAATAATAGAAAATTAATTTAGTAGTTTTCGTTTATAGAATTATTATATTTAACCTTAACTTTGTTTTGGATGTTTAAAGTTATTACTAATTAAGCATAGTTGCTTGTTTTGGATTGATATTAGTAATAAAAGATCAATTAAACACTTATTCTAATTCATTAAAATGAGAAACTTGTAATTCATCGGTTAAGTAAATGAATTAAGAATAAAATTATTTGGCAACAATAATAAATTTGAAAATTGGAAGGTGATAAATCTTAGGTTGGATTCTAATATTTTGTTTAGTTATACTTTAATTTTATTTTAATTATTTTATTTAAATGTATTTAAAAAAATCTCTTTTGTTGCTGATTGACTTCTATTCCTTTAAGATTCAAACTAGGCTTGCCTTTACTACTTACTACAATATGATTAATTAATAATTTTGGTGTATGCAATTCGCATCATAACTTAACTAGTGGATCAAATTAGCTTTTAGATAATAATATGAATAATGGAAAATTGGCTACTATAATTAATTCATCACTTTATTACAAGTTTTAAATCATATTTATTATATTTCTTATACTAAGTTGTATACTTAGAAGCAAATTCAAGTTCATGACAATAAAGATGGCGGTCTTGAGCTAGTAAATAAAGTTTGTTGTATGGGAGTTTAAATTGAAGTTCAATAAAAAAGAATAGTTTTTACATATTTGCAAATTAAAAAATATTATACATAAGAATTTAAAGTCTTAGATTATAGTAAAATACATATTCCTTTACTAATTTCATGAATACTCTTCATTCATTTAAATTTTAGGTTTTGTTATGATTTGTTTTTGAAAAGAAATTATGAATTTAACCAAAAAAATTATGAAACTTTCTAGTTTTTATATAAAATTTAGCAAATTTTTCAAAAAATTTTTTATAATTTGCATGTAATAAATTGTTAGGACAAAATTACTAGAGATCAAAGTAACATGTAGTAAAAAATTTAAATAATTCACTTGAATTGACTTTTTTCACACATATAATAAAATATATCATTAAAAAATATTATGAGAAAAATAAATTAGGAGATCAATAATTTTTAGTATGAAAAATCCATTAATGTGAGAGTAAAAATCATGAAATCTAGTCCAGTAAAAAATTTATTAATAAAATAATGAATATAATATCTTTCTAGAAATTCTAAAGAAGAACTAATGTAAAACTCTTTACCAAAAAAAATGAAATTTTTAACAAAATTAATACAATAATTATCATTAATTATTGTAAAAATTAACTAGCAGAGGAAAAGAAAAAATTGATAGAAAAATATGCACTGTAGTTTTCAAATTACAAGAAATAACATGCCCAAATTTTATGTAAATATAAATAAATATAGTAATAAATCCTTTTACATAACTTAGCAAAATTGCATAAAATCTCCCTACATTGTCCTAAAGGCAAAGCAAATGAAATATCTCCACTTTATAAGCACGTTGTTCAAGACTACTTTTATTTTTCAATTTCATATACCAAAACACAAAATCCTATTCGGTAAAAATCTCTTTGCCTTTCATACAAAGGTAATATATATATATATATATATATATATAAAAGGACATCCTAAAAGGAAGCTCAAAATTTGTCTTCTTATGCCCAAGTAGGGCTTATTTCAAAATTGGCCCATACATATTTATATATATATTTTTCTCCTTTATATAAAATAATAAATATAAAGAATATTATAGGTCCACTTAGGAAGAACCTACCACCAATAAATCTCTTTTTTCTGACTAAGTGAAAAATACCACCATTCCAATTATTGAGTAACATGTTTTAAGCTTTTGCCTTAGTAAAAATTTAGTCAATATATCAGCACCATTATCATCTATATGAACTTTTTCAAGTTTTAGCAACTTATTACTTAAAACATCTCGTATCCAATGGTAACAAACATCAATATGTTTCAACTTTGCATGGAAAGCAAAATTTTTACCAAATTATATTGCACTCTAATTATCACAAAAATAAGATGTAATGGTTTTGTTTAAATCTAAGTTCTTGAAAAAACTTTTTCATCCATAGCAACTCTTTACACACTTCGATTGCTATAATAAATTATGCCTCTAATGTTGAAAGTGCAACACATTTTTATAATCTGGATTACTATGCCATAGCTTCCTTTACAAACTTGATTAAATAAACAAAAATAAACTTACGAAAATTAATATCTCTAGCTAAATCTTCATCAGTAAAAGCAATTAGTAAAGGTTTTTCATCTTCAAAATATAAGCTCAAATCAATTGTATATTGAAGATATCTTATAATCCATTTACAACATTTCAATGCTCTTTACTTGAATTTGAGAGAAAATAACTTATTGTACTAATGACATAAGTAATGTCAGGTCTAGTGTATACCATGACATACATTAAACTTTCACATGTTGAGGTATAAAGAATCCTTTCCATATCTTATTATTTTTTATCTATAGTTAGACATTACTTTATACTTGATTTAAAATGAGTAACAAGAGGACTTGAAACAACTTTAGCATTTTTCATACCAAACTTTTGAAATACCTTTTTGATGTACTTTTCTTATGACAAATAAAGTCTTCTTACACCTGTGTCTCAAGTAGTCATCATACCCTAAATCTATTTTTCCTATTGTAGATCTTTCATGGTAAAAGACTTATTCAATTATTTCTTCAATTCAATAATTCTTATAATATTCTTGCCAACAATTAAAATATTATCAGCATAGAATAAAAGAATGATAAAATCTTTATTAGAGAATTTTTGAATGAACACACAGTAATTAAAGATTATCTTCTAATAATCTTGCTCCCCCATAACTGACTTAAACTTCTTGTACCATTATTTAGGAGCCTACTTTAACCCATAAAGATTTTTTCTCAATATGCATGCATAATTTTCTTTTCCTTTTACTCTAAAACCCGCTAGTTGCTCCATATAAATCTCTTCTTCTAAGTCATTATAAAGAAAAGCCATCCTCACATCCATTTGCTCAATTTCCAAATCAAAACTAGCTACTAAGCTAAGCAATATACAAATAGAAGATATTTTCATAATAGGAGAAAATTTTTCACTAAAATCAATTCCTTTTCTCTAATTGAATTCTTTCATAACCAATCTAGATTTATATTAAGGCTTAGAGTTGTATTCTTCATTCTTTATTTTATACACCTTGATCTTTAAAACTTTCATACTTTTTGGTAATTTTAGTAACTCATAAGTGTGATTTTTCTATAAAAAATTGATTTCATCTTGCATAGTTTCAATTCACTCACTTTTATGTTCATCTTTCATGGCCTCATCATAATATTCTAACTTTCCTCCATTAGTTAAAAGAACAAACTTATTATCAATACTTGCAAAAGGTTGTCTAATTCTGGTGGATCTTCTTAATGCAACAACTAGAGTCTTTGGTGTTGGTTATTCATCATATATATTGTCATGTTGGGTAAGGTCATTATTATATATAAAATTTTGAACTTCAACTCTATCCTATTCCTCTCTTAGATGAACTATATCTAATTTTGGTAATAGTTCATTATGTTGAGGTGCCACCACTTCTTCTTTACTAATATTTTTCAATGTTAATCTTCCATAAATACAACATCTCTACTTCTGATCAACTTCTTTTCAATAGGATCATAAAATTTGTAACCAAATTCGTCTTCACCATAACCTAAAAATATGCATTACTTTATTTTCATATCAAACTTGGATCTTTCATCTTTAGAAATACACATAAATGCTTTACATCCAAAAACTCATAAATAATTACAAGAAATATTCTTACTTAACTAAACATTTCCTGGCACTTCAAAAGAACAAACTTATTATCAATATAACTTGTAAAAGGTTGTCTAATTTTGGTGGATCTTCTTAGTGTAACAACTAGAGTCTTTGATGTTAGTTATTCATTATATATATTGTCATATTGTGTAAAGTCATTATTATAGACAAAATTTTGAACTTTAACTCTATCCTACTCCTCTCTTCGATGAACTATATCTAAGTTAGGCAATAGTTCATTATGTTGAGGTGCCACCACTTCTTCCTTACTAATGTTTTTCAATGTTGATCTTCCATAAATACAACATCTCTACCTCTGATCAACTTCTTTTCAATAAAATCATAAAATCTGTAGCCAAATTCATCTTTACCATAACCTAAAAATATGCATTACTTTATTCTCACATCAAACTTGGATCTTTCATCTTTAGAAATACATATAAATGTTTTACATCCAATCTCATAAATAATTACAAGAAATATTCTTACTTAACTAAATATTTTCTGGCACTTCAAACTACAAAGGAACACATGGAGAATAATTCAAAATATTTATAATTGTATTCAAAGCTTCAACCTAAAAAGTTTTTAGCATTCTAGCATGTGAAAGCAAACATTTAACTCTCTGACCTAATGTTCTATTCATCCTTTTGACTAAGCCATTCAATTAAAAACTCTTTAATGATGATTTTTTTATGTCGAGTACCATGTTCTTTGCAATAATATCGAAAGATCTTAAATATTCACCTCTGTTGTAAGTGCATATGCATTTCAACTTCTTCCTTATTTCTCTTTCAACTAAAGTATGAAATTATTTAAATGCTCTAAACACTTAGTCTTTGCCTATATCTTTCTTGAGTGTTCATCAATGAAGGTAATAAAATAAAGAGAACTACTAAATGTCCTCATACTTATAGGACTACACAAATTAAAATGCACTAATTCATGTATCTCTAATTTTTCAGAAGGTGCATGACTTTTAAAAGCTACTCTATTCTATTTTCTAGCTAAACAATTATCACACTTTTATAAATGTGAGCTCTACACTCCACATAATGCATCTTTTTTATCCAAAACAATAATTCTTTTTTCATTCATATGACATAACACCTTATGTCATAACTCAATCTCATCACTTGACTTTACAAAATTAACATCTCTGACAATTTTTGCTTAAGTTAAGAAAAATATAGAATACCTTGAACCTTTAGCCATAACTATAGAATTATTGGTGAGCTTCTACTAGTCACATGAGAAGAAATTATTATAGCCTTCATCATAAAGTTTTCCTACAAAGATTAGGTTCAACTGGATGTCTAAAACATGTTTTGCAAACTTGAGAATTAATTTGGTTCCATTGAATGCTTTTAGAATGATATCTCTGATACCTAGCAAATTTTACTTACACCTTCATGAACCAATTTTACATCTACAAAATCACTAAAGTATAAGATGAAAAATTATCCTTCTACATGTAATATAAGTGGAAATACCATTATTAATTACCCAACTAGTTTTATTCTCTACAAGTTTGATAATATCATTTTCATGAATCAAAAGAAATTGATCAATAGTTGTATTAGCCCTATCTTCATCATTTTCATCCTCTTTATCTTTCCCTTTTTCTATATAACTTTTATTTTTATTATTATTTTTCAACTTCTAGCAATATTTCTTAATATATCCCTTTTTGTTACAATAATGATACTCAACATTTTCAAATCTTTCTAGGTTTGCTTCTACTCTGATCTCTATTCTTTGTATCCTTGACTTTTACTTCTCTCTTGAAACTCAACAGCCATAACATTTCGCTGTGAAGAAAAATCTTGTGATTTCCTTCTTAACTCTTTATTCAAGATGCTATTTTTAATAATTTTAATTATTATCATATCATCTAGGGTAGAATTAAATATAAGCGTTCTAAATATCTCCAATGAATCTAGTAAAGAACCAAGAAACATTAGACCTTGAACTTCATTTTCAAATTTGATACCCATAATAAGAAGTTGACTAATAATGTCTTGATACTTATTCAAGTGATTTGTCATCAGAATGTCATCTTGATATTTTATACTCATCATTTGATTTATTGAGAACATTTTATTATTGTCGGTCTTTCTAGCATACAGTTTTTTCAAGTTTAATCCACAATACATAAGTATATGTCTCCTCTTCAATATGATTCAATGCATTCTCTTCTACCCATTGCTTCATATACCCACAAACCTACTTATACAACAGATCTCATTCTAAATTTGATTTATTTTTAAGTTTTTAAAAGCAAATATAAGCAAATAATAGTCTTTCATATAAAGCAAATCTTCTACATTCATTTTCTAAAAAGTATAATTTTCATCATTTAAAAATATTATTCTACTTGTATTAGCCTCCATGTTCATATGAGTAGAATGTACCAGAGCTTGAGTTTTAATACCATTTATTAAGAAAAATTAACAAAAATCAAAGTAACATGCAATAAAAAATTTAAATAATTCATTTTAAGCGACTTTTCCTACATGTATAATAAAATATATCACTAGAAAATATTGTAAGAGAAATAAATCAAAAGACTAATAACTTTTAATATAAAAAATCCTTCAATATGAGAGTAAAAATCACAAAATCTAGTTCAATAAAAAATGCATTAATAAAATGATGGATACAATGTCTTTGTAAAATTTCTAAGGAATAACCAATATGAAACTCTAGTGCTAACATGAAAAAAAGATGGTACTAATACTACCTTATACAATTTTTTTCATAAACTAGACTTACATGCTTTTATATCTCTATTGCATGATTCTATGGTAAATTTGCATAAGGTTATGGATTATATGTATTCCTTATAGGAACTAATGCATGACTTGGATGATAATTATTTTGGATGTCATTATGTTCACAAATGGTAACATAAGTTCTACATGGGCATAACTATATAGAAGTATTACATTAAAGTATGACTTTATTGCATGATTTTATAGTAAACCTATTTGTTGCATGATTTTATAGTAAACCTATATGAGATTATGGGTTTTATGTATGTTACAACAACCTGAGCCCAATCGTGACCAGCGTAGATCTCGTTATTTGATTTCCACTAACCTTAATACTATTCATATTAATTTTATCTAACCGAGATCTTTCTATTTTTGTAATAACTTAAAATCATATAACTTGTTTTATATATGACTCAACAACAACCTAAAAATATGTATATAGATAAACAACTTAACACATCAAACATATAATCAATCTTGTCTTTATCTCTAATCCTTAAATTGGATTCCAAAAGAATCCCAACTTATTCTTAATTCTCAAGTTCTTCTTGGATTGCCTTGTACTCGTGTATAAGCTTCACAACTCGATATTCTCAAGTTATACCCTAAAAATGCTTAAAAAAATGGAATGATATTTATAATCTTAGTGAATGTATATCTATAAAGGAAAATATCATCAATACATGATTATAATTAATCCAAATAATAACATAAAATAGCCACTAGATAGTTTCCAGTACTTATACCTAATAACTTTACCTCATTTAACAATCTAATAGTTATAATCCTATACTCGTGCTTGAATCCACAATCACATACACATAAACATTAAAACCCAAAAGAGGTTCTTTATAATTTCACCATCACTCAATTCAATTATAATATCAAAAAGAAGTCGATTCAACATTACAAGAGGAGTAAGGCTCCCCTTTTAATTGCATTATTTCACACACCATCATTTACATACTTTATTTTTTGTACCAATTAAGTCTTGAAAACTCAATCATGATTAATCATATAATCACCATAACATTAACTGGAAATAATAAAGGATAGATAGAGTTCTAATTCAAAGCATAATAAAGAACAATATATATATAATAAAACATGCGTCCACCTTTTAACTCTTAGGTCAACCTTATACCCTCCACAAGCTATCCATCCTTATCCCTCCAAAGTCTGTCTTGTACCCTGCACAAGTTGTTTGTCGAGAATTTCCATCTAGCTATTGTATCATCGCCCTTATCATATTTTTCATTTCCAATGCCATTCATGGCATAATTCATATCATAATATGCATAATAGAGTTAGAATCTATAAATCATAATTTCAATATAATCTCAATACAAATCAACCATTTATCATCATTAGAAGGCAAATTAAAGCACATAACACAATATATAAATAGCAGCAGCACCATGCCCTCTTACATTACCAAAACACTTATTCACATCCCGATATGGATCGCACCTTGGTTATTAGTGTATAAATAACAATATAATTCTAAGTAAAATATGAATATCATTTACCATCACAACTTTATCATAATCATTTATACGCTTCAAGAACCTGTTTCAACATTCCTTTAAGTAGATAATTACTAACTCCTTATACCTATCATTCTTAGGTTATTTATACAAGGCTATAAGATTGATTTCATAATATACTATGATTCGCAGTTATGTTATTAAAAATTTACAAATAAATAGACATATAATTAATACCACTTATAAGAAGGATTATAAAATATAACATTTAAACATATTATTAAGACATTTGTTTAGAGTGGAATATATACTCACCTAACAATATCTAACTACTTTTAGACGTTCCAAAACATCCATAATTATCTTTTACTTCTTTTCCTTTTCACCATTTATAATAATAAATTATAAACGTAAGAGCATTACTTATCTTATTTCTAAATATTCTAATTCTAAGTTCAAATCATAACATAATAAATTATTTTAGGTCATCAACTTCTTACGTTTCTCTAATGTTAACTTTTAAAACTAAAATTTATTTTTAAATAGTAATTTGTTTGAAATTGAGCTTATACGAATAACTATTAAAATGTAAGGCTCTCAAAAACTTTATTTATATCACTCTTCCATCTTATTATATCACTCTTTTTATCTTTGAGAATTATCATAAAAAAATTGGAGATTTTCATAAACAAGAACTTTTTAAGTCAAGTGCAAAATAATTGAAGTATTAAAGTTTTATAATCTAAGAAGGCCCAAATCATATTATATCATAAGACTAGACACTCAATTCTTAAAAATTTTAACTCCATTTTTAAAGAAATTAAATAACACATTCTAAATATTTGCTTGAATCAAACTTTGAGCAATGAAGATATTAGATTTTTAAGATACTAATTTACTCTAAGGATACTAGTATACCATTCTAGAGCATCCAATCCTTCTTTTATCAATTCTATATCTGATAAAAAGAATATGATAAGAAAATGAGATTCTCTTCTTTTCTAAATCTAACATAATATAATTAAATTATTAGAACTTTATGCTATAAAAATATTTTATTCACATCATTTTATAAAGTTATAAATTCGATTTATAATATTCTTAACTTTACCTTAATAAAATGACATGATCACATTTCTCATATCCAGTTCCGAGCCATTTGAAATCACATTGGTACCATTTGTGTACTAGTAACACAAACTAAATCACATTATCATATGTATACATATCACATAAATTTCATATCTCATAGTATCTTGATCTTAATTTAGCCACCACACAAGGTAATCAATTCATCATTATAATCATCCTTATTCATAATACCATAACTTCAAACGCATTTACATTTAGTTACAAGCACATTCAATTGTCAAATGGTAGTTTCACACTTCTCATGTGTGGTCACAAACTAAGTACAATCACAAATATAATCTTAATTAAAGCATACATTCATCACAATTGAGTAATAACTCATACGATGCCTTCATCACATCATTTATAAAAAGTTAATCAATAATAATTAACAAGAAACAAATGGTGCTTTGTAAGCACCATTACACACCTTAATCTTTATCATAACAGGAAGCAACCAAGATTACAAGTTTTTCATACTCGTTCATATTGAGGTATAGATCTACACACATTCAGTCTTTTAATTTTATGACATATTATCCTAGTATATAAAACAAATAAAGTGTAGGGAAATTAGATAGAAAATTTTCTAAAATAGATATACACTCATCTGAGAATATCTATATATCTATTTGCTCCAAGGATTTCTAAGTATTATACTTTCATCTTTTTTTCCTTTTTCCTACCTCATAATTCACGAGGATAATTTATAAACATTAATATTACTCATTTTATCATCATTCATTATTTACTTATCATATAAATACTATAAACTACTTATCTTTGATGTTTAGAAATCAAACACTTCATGTTAGACCCTTATAAATCATGAAAAACACAAAACAAGTTAGGTATGATTAACTATAAGGTCACTATAGTTATGAACTTTGAATGATATTTTATGAATGATTAAAAAATCATGAATACATTATTTGTAAAACTTATTTCAAGTGAAAGTAGATTTAATTAGATTTATATAGACTACTCATTTATCCAAATCAACTAAGTTTTGAAAAAGTTATGTCTTTTTTAAGATAAACATAAAAAGTTTTTTCTTTTGAAATTCTGAGTTTTTAACATCTATCCATTATTTTGATGATATCTCAAAGCATACACAAGATTTTGATTTAAAATTAATTCCATTTGAAAGTAGACTCAATTATCTTTAAAACAATAGGTGGTTTATTTAAAATGAACATAAAATCAAGGAGTTGCACCCTTCTAAAGTCGACATAAGTTCTGCAATCAAAGAATCAATTCACCAATCAATTTTGAAACTCAATTTTGCCTCTAAACCCCTGGAATCAATTTACCAATCAATTTACCTACCTCTAAACCCTTAAAATTGATTGGTTACTCAATTTTAAGGCCTAGTTTCATCTCTAGACCCTTAAAATTGATTCAACAATCAATTCATATATGAAAATCTTAATTTTCTATAAAATTTTCACTATATAACCAACTCAACAAACCTTATGAACAAATATATTGCATATTATGATCATCAATATACTTATTTAACATTTCATATCACCTTTCTCCTTCATTTATTATTTCAATCACATTAAAATAAATCAGATTCAAGCAAAATCACATAAAAATTTATATTTCATCAATTTCATTATAAAACTCCAAAATTCATAGATTTAGCTAAATTATCCACTTACTTTATATGGAAAAGAATGCTAGAATACTAGTCTAATGATCTTTCAATCCTTGATTGAACAAAGGAATCAAAAAGATTTGAAGTCTCCCTTACTTGATTGATGAAGTAGAAGAAGGATTGTATAGAGAGAGTTGATACGGGTTAAGAAATAGAGGAAAAAAATGAGAAGGATTAGAATGTGGGAGCTGAAATAGGAAAATTAAGGCCCTAGGGGCATTTTTGAAAAAATTTTCCTAAACATCTTCCATATTTGCACAATCACTTCTATTAACATAAAGCTTTTATACTTCATAATTTCAATAAGTTTTGCCCTACTAAAATTTTCGCCAAATTTGTATTCCTACATTTTTAATTTAATTGACCTTATTTTCTTCCATATTTCTCACATAGGATACACAACTTAACTAAATTAGCTAATTGCCTTAACCATTCTTTCTCATAAAATAATTTCTAATTTATTATATTTTAAGGAGAGTGTAACATATGCCTTGTGGGAACTAATGTATGACTTGTATAATGGTGGCATCAAATGCCATTATGCTCGCATGTGTTAACATAAGTTTTTCATATGCATGAATATATGGAACTATTACATTAGAGTATGACTTTGTTATATGATTTTATAATAGACTTTTATAGGGTTATAGGCCACATGTATGCCTTATGAGAACTCTTATGTAACTTGCATAATGCTTGTTTTGGATGCCTTTATATTAGCAAGTGATAACATATGTTCTGTATGTGCGTGAAGTATGTAAAATATTGATTTAGAGTATGACTTTATTGTATGACTTTATAGTAAACTTGCTAGAAGTTATAGGTTAATGTATGGCTTCTTAATGATTACATTAGATATCATATATATTTGCAAGTGGTAACACAAATTTTATATGTACAAAGACAAAATTAAGGTTAAACTGACGAAGGGGTTGAAATAGAATTTATAAAAGATTTACATAAAAATTTGTTAATTTTTTAGGTTCAAATTTTAAATTTATTTAAAAAATAAAGAAACGATAAGGAACATTTTAAAAAATTTCCTAAGTTTTAGCCACCTTAAACACAAATGACACTTTATCCATGTGCATCTGTAAGAGTATATAAAAGTTTTTATGTTAAAATATATGATTTTATTGTAAACTTATACACGGTTATGAATCATATATATGCCCTGTGAAAATTAATGTTTGACTTACATAATGGCCATAATGAATGCCATTATATTTTTAAGCAATAACATGAAATTTGCATATGTATAATATAACTTACCTAATAATTATAGTTACACAATATATAAAAAGAGTTGCAAGTATTTTGAAAAAAATGATGATTATATATATATATATATATATATATATATATATATATATATATATATATATAGCAAACTAATGCCATCAAATTTATTTCAACCTGTTCATAAAATGTTATAAGTTTTTATGATAATGGCAGATTGCACAATTTATGTAAAGAATTGCAAGTATATTAAAAAAAATTGCATGATTTTGTATAAAAATTACAACATTAAATGATTTTATTGTTATTAAATTTAATCATAACTTTTTGATAAAACGTTACAATATAATTTTTTTTTATGAAAAGCTTTAATTGTAATGTTTTATGATTAAGTAGAAAAATAAATATAACATCCTATGATATTTATAGCAAGATTTATAATATTTTATATTGCATTATTTTAATTTAGTATCAAATTAAAAAAAAAGAGTAAATACAACATTTGGTATAATTATTTGCCCCTTCACTCATAATACTAAAATAAATAGTTGTGAAAAAAATATAACAACAAAGCAAGCATATATTTGATATTATGAAAGTGAGATTTAACAATTCACTTTAATATTTTTTATTTATTTTAATATTAATTATAAATGAATAAAGAGATAAATAATTATCTTAAAAGCATAAATAAGAAATTGATAATACTAATTGTAAAATTTAAGAAATATAATATTCATCATTTTTATAAAAAAAATAATTATAAAATGAAAGTATGCATATTACCTTATTGTGAGGTTATATAAAAAAATACCTTATTTTTATTACTTATATCCATTATCTTTTATAGTTTTGGTGGATTGTCATACTATCTATGTTAAAATGATACATAGCCTTGTTTATCTTGGAAGGAAAAAAGGTAAGAAAACTAACACAAACTATCAAATTTTAAGTGATTTACTAGCACAAACCTTGAAGGATTTCATATGGGCTCTTAGATGGATTTAAAATATGTTAAGGATATAGTTTCATGAATTGCAAAAATCATCTCTTGAAGTCATGTCACATAAACTTTTTTCTTAAATGTCTTAAATAGAATGTGAACCATATACCTTAAACATAAAAAAGACAATGCTAAAATAAACTTAAGCCTAATACTGCTATATAACTAGGTCTTATCATGATCCAAAAAATAAAATAAAATTTGTGATTTTGACTAAATTGAAATTCATCATTAAAAAAATAATAAAATGTATCCAAAAATCTAAAATAATAAAATTGTAATAATCCTTATTTCTTAGAGCCTATAATAAAGTATTATTTTAACAATGCATGATATTACAATTATTTATCAAATTTACATTATTTTTAATATTTTTATTTTATTCTTCATTATAAATGAGGGAGATTTAATTAGGGTTTTGCAATGATCAAGTGTAAGTAGTTTAGTAAACCTTAATCACCTAACCATATTAAACTATGAAGGTGAAAATGACAATTTCAAGCAATTACAAGTATCTAATATATTTTAACTGATTTGAGAATTGGTGATTAGTTTAAAGTAGGTTCTATCATATTACAACTAAAGAAAAAAGGCTTTAATGTCCTCATAATTCTTCATAACAAATTCATATCCTAATGCTAGATAGAATTTCTACCATAGAAGTAAATATAAAGGAAAAAAAATATATGGAAGTTTTATCATAGAAACAAGCACTAAAAATGACATTAAATCTTGTACCTTATCGCACAAAGACAATATATCTTACACCTTATCTCTCCAAAACCTAGAGCAATAACTTAATGTAAATAGATTCAAACCTTGTTACATGAAAACCACCAAATGAAAAGAAAGAGGGGAAAAAAAACTTAACCTTCTAATACTAAATACTAAAATTGAAATGATCAATTTGAAGTTTAAAAATTGAACTCATAGTAAATAAGCAATTTTAAAGGCAACATTTTCAAGTAAAGAGTTTTGTAGAAAGTCCAATTGCTTCATATTTATCAAATTTTTTAAAAGGTTTAGATATAACAATAATTAAAAAATTTTATAATTAAAATTAGAACGATATATACAAACTAGTAAGGCTAAAATTAAGGCAAAGCATTGTTAGGGTTTGTGTTTTGAGATAGAAAAGCATTCAAATGAGTTTAATAGGATTACTAAAAATAATGGCCTTTTTCAGTGTTTCCATTGTTTCTTGGTTAAACTTGATTAAGATCATTGCACAACAAACCTGATTAAGAGTTAACACAATTTCATTTTTATCTACTACCTTTACTCATGTAATATAGCTAAACTAATCACAACTCCTTCCTTTTCATTCAGATCTATCAATTATTTGAATGGAGAAACTTTACCCAACCTTAAAAAAACTCTTACTCTTGTTTCAAAAAAATTTAATTAATTTAAAATTAAATTTATATATGTATTTATAAATTTTTATAAATTTAATTTTCAATTAAATAAATTCTATTTTTTTCCAAATGAGATATGTGAAATTAATTTCATTTACTTTTTTTGGTCAGACATTTTATTATTCCAAAATTTATTTGATCAAACTATTAATCTTACCATAAGTAGTAAAACTTCAATATTAATATTTATAGTGATTCTTGAATACTACCTCAATTTGAGGCAGTATGCATATACTTTCTTGTGAATTTTATAAAGTTTTTTCATAAAATTTGTTATTTTTATGTAAAATTTATCATTTTTTTACATAAATGACATAAGTTATAAATGATCACTTTTCATATAAATCTTACAATTTTTTATAAGATCTTGCAATCTTTTTCATAAATCTTATAACATAAACAATGACACTTGTGACACAAAAAATTCAAAAATTTTATGAAAAAAATGTAAACTTTATAGAAGTTACAATATTTTTTGAAAAAAATTATAAAATTTATGTAAAAAGTTCCAACGATGATATTAATACTCCCTAAGAAGTACTGAAGAACAACCCTAATGTTTATCATATTTTGATACATTGACTATTTTAATATCATAGTTGAGTAAATTTTAAAATTAAAGAAATAATTTCCTCACTTGTCAAAAAAAAATAGGGGCCACCATAATAAGATTAAAAAAATATATTTTCCAAACAAATTTATACGCCATTGGGGGGCCGTTGCAATGTTAGCTCAATGTGGACTTTAGAGCCCAATTTATGTGTGTCATTACAATTGGGCTTCGAAAAAGATCCACGAGTGTTGATTGATGAAATGGCGCGAACTGCAAACCTTTTAGCGGTTGACGTTTCTCTCTCTCTTTCTGCCTGCTTTCGTAGAACTTCGTGACTCTCCGGCCTTTTTGAACGTCAGGCTCTCCGCGTCCTTAGGAAAACCTTCGGAACCCACAAAAATCTCAACATCAACGATAACTCGCACAAAGTCCCCACCTTTTAAAATTCGACGAAGCTACAACAGCAACGTGAAAGAGAATCTTTTTGACATTTGAAACATCAAAAAGATTCTTCTTTTTTATCTTGTAAAAAGAGTAAAAAGAAAAATCGCAGCATTTTAATTTGGCGCTGATTTCTGACTATGGTCAATAGCGAAGAAATGAATGCGGTTGGACAATGGGCTCCGGTTGCGGGGGCGGCAACGCCTCTAGCCGCCATGGCTGAGGCCTTTGAAGAGCTGGCGAAGTTGCTGAAGCAGAAAAATGATGCATCCACTGAAAATGAAGCGCTTCGGCTGGTTCCATTTTGTGACGCTTGCGCTTTGGTTTCTGTTCTCTTTGGTTGTCTTGGCTTGGCTTTCAAATTCGCCGAACTGGAATACATCTCCAAGGTTTAGTTGTTCACTCTTTGCCTTTGATTCTGCTTATTAATTTACATTTAGGGTGATTGAGTTTGAGATGTTCTTAATATGGATCAATCTTTGAACACCCATGACGAATTGGAATCCAGAAAGATGCAAATCTTAGTTTCTGTATCTGAATTTTGACAAGAGAAACATCAAATGTGTTGATCAATAGATACAAAGTTGTTTACTATTTTCAGTCCCCATAACCCAAATAACTAACTCCATATATCCTATATTTTTTAACTTCGAAGATGCAAAATCACATTACACTGTTCTCTGATTTTAATTCCCTTACCAAAGGGAGGTCAAGGCCATGGTTTGTAAATATATTGCATGAAATATCTGATTTTTGTCATATTGCGGGGCCCTGAAGAGATTATTCGATATAATATTTGCAAAACTCCTTATGATTTGTTGTGAACTTTGACTAAACCTTCGTGCTATAACCAATTGATTTGCCAAAGTTTTGAATCCATTCGCTGCAGGTACTGTACTAATATTTGATTTGATGATCGTGCTAATTTTTTGAAACATAGATATTTCTTGAAATATATTTCCAAGAAAGGAGGCAAATTTGGCAGTATTTTTAATTTAGTGCGTTACTAGTCCATAAATGTGCATTTAGAAGAGGGTGATGATAAGGATAGATGTCTTTTTTCAAATGTTTGTTTGTATGTATTTGTGTTTATATATACACACACACACACATTTATATGTGTATGTGTTTGACTTTGTATATTATATTAATTTTCTAAATTTCAAGATGCAAAATCTCATCAAGCTGATCTGTGCTTCAAACTCTTTTACCGAATGGAGGTTCAAGTTGTTGGTTTGTAAATCTATTGCTTGAAAGCATTGATTTTTGTCATATTAGATTGTTCGATATTATCTTTGCAATTCCCTGTGCGTTTTATATCCAGTTCAGTTCCAATGCCTTCATTTTTACCACCCATATTTTGTTTTAGTATTGACACAGTTTCATTTTGAATTGTAAATACTTGTACTAACGATATGGTTGATTTGTTTAGCTACATGGACTTGTGGAAGCATCAAAGACATTTGACACTTTACAGGATGTGCTTGACCTTGATGTTGCCAATGATGCTGTGAGAGCACCAGGAAGCTTTTCACGTAACCTGCGTAGAGTTCGGCAGGGTCTTGGGCTCATCCGAGCTATGTTTGAGAATTTTCTCTCTGCTGAGTATGCAGACCCTCTTACTGATGCACATTTATTTTTCTTACTTTTTGAACATCCTTCCATGCTTAAAACCAAACAAAGTCCTGACTTGCTCATAATTTCCAACGATGTCATTCATGGCTTTCATTTTTCCCCTTGTTTTTACTCCATTACATTTTTAAAGACAACATACATAGGTTTTTTAATCCATGAATTCTTCACAGAGAAATCAGTTGATGTTTCTACTTATCAAAACATATCGATACTCAGAAGTCATTCCATCCATAACATTTGTGTTCATTTACATGTTAAGTATATCTTCAATCTTTCGCACATTTTCCTAATTCAATTGAACCGTTGGCTTCCAAGAAAGGAGGAATCAATTTAATAAATTTGTCTATCTTGGAAAATGAATTACATAGGGGGGCAAAATTTGGAAATCCTACAAACTTGATCAGCCATTTGTAAGGCTAAACACTTCATCCACTATGTTCCTTATATCTCTTCTTCTCCTAAATACTTGGTTTTATCAGCATTTTTATCTACCATACCATATCATGAATGTGACTGCATCTGCACAGTTCTTGTGTAAAGCAAAATACTTCAGCATGGTAATATTAGCTAAATCTCCATACCACCTACGATCTGACATCCCGAGTATTCATTCCATTTAGTACTCCATACTCCCTCTCTGAAGTCTTATTTCAACACCATTATCAGTAAAAACTTGTCCTAGCTGCTTCCCTTTTTAAGAAAAATATTGGCATTTTAATTTTCGGTGACATATGCGGTATTGATTAATGATTTTCACAATTGCAGTGATTCCTCTTTAAAAGATGTAGCATCAACAGCATATGCTCAGGTTTGTGCACCATATCACTCTTGGGCAGTAAGGACAGCCGTTTATGCTGGGATGTATACACTACCAACAAGAGACCAACTTCTGCTGAATCTCAATGAAACAAGTGAGTTGCACGTGCTAAGCTCATTTCATGCTCAAGCACAGATGCTAAATTAATTCTGTCTTCAATACAAATTTTATAAGCGAGCCTTTCAGCCTTAATATCCCGTTTGGAGTGACCTATATGAAAGTCAAGATCAGCTAATTCAGAGTTTGGAATTTTTTTCAAGTCTTTTGATTTCTTTTTGTCATTCCAGCTTATATTCTATAAAACCCACTAAAGTTCTGAGCAATTATCTATTTCCTTTTCTATCCAATCCATGTTACTCTCGGACTCTGTTTTCCTTTTTATTCTTAAATAGAAGGTTTTTCAGTTTTTAATAACTTGACATTTGTATTTCTTACTGGATTGTACCCAAAATTGCAAAATGACTCTTCCTTATCATTTGACCCTTATTACTCATGTCATGTTACAACTCATCCATTATATTCATCTCACGGATAAATTCGGTGGAGATTGGAATACTTGTCACATGCGCATTTGCTTTTGCACTTCTGTTTGTGCACCGTAAGAAAACGCGACATAGTGTTCACTGGCTCCTTTCTATTGTCGATTCTGGGATAAGACAAAGGATTTTGATCTTTAGTGAGCTTGACGTATATTCCGTAGTTGTCATTTTATTGTCTCAGTCCCTTAATTATAGATGTTATTGCAGATCAATCAGCTGAGAAGAAGATGAAGAGGTACATTGATGCCTCATTTCCAGTGATAGACTACATTGATGAACTGTACCTTTCTAGGAATGTTGGCTTGGACTGGTGAAAGAATCGGCTCTTCAACAATACAAAATCAGAAGGCTCTGCTATTTATTAGAAGGCAGTGACATGGCTCCAATTTACAATAGCAGCCGTTGTACCATTGCTTCAGATTATTTACTTGTTTGACAAAGGTGTAATATAATAGTTTCTTAATGGTTATTGGCCTTTTAGGGGGTTAACCACTAAAGAAGGAAATTAGTTTCTTGCTTCTGAAAATAGTGCACAGGGCATGTGTAAATATTTCTATTCAGATTTATTCATTATTTATCAATTATTATTTCTATATGTTATATCTTTTGAATTCAACACCTACATTTCCAGATTGATAAAGTTGCACAAGTACCAGATACATTATCAGAACGATCTTGAACTTGGGGTTTGAATTCAAGAACTTTGCATCCTACTGTTACTACTAATAAGTTAAGTAACTCGGGCAGAATAGCTTTGCCAGAAGTACTCAATTCAGTAAAGTTCCAATTTCGTGTTTTGCCTCTACCTTCAGCAGAGGGACACCTGAGGGCCAATGCTGATTTAGAGTTTTTCTCTCTCCAGGGTCACAGGTACGAACTTTACTTATCATTCCTGCTATTATAATAATGAAAATAAACAAATAAATAAAACGACAACGAGGCTACATGCTCAATATCTTAAAATCCAACATCAGTTCAAGAAGAAGAATTATTCCAAGATTGCTGTATGAGTTTCACCCTATACTGCCCTTTATGATATCCTTCACTTCATGGTACTTGAATAGCTTCTAAAATCTTAAAAATCTATAACACACCAAAGCACTTTGTAAAAATTTCAAGTCTAACCAACCAAAACGCTTGTAAAAAAATTTTAGGCACTATGCGCAGCAATCTGCCCAACAAACGCTATTGGCTCTTCATCAGTGGGTTGCAAAGTAAACAATGATTATGTCAGATTGACAACAATGTCAGGCCTTCTGGGTTTTCTACTATTTGTGAGAAAGTTTGAAGGAATGCTGCCAAGTTAGCCCCATAGATTATCCGGTGATCAGCTGTTACATTCACCTGCAAACAAATTCCCCCACAAACAGCACCACGCTTAATTTTTTTTTTTTTAAAAAGAATGCACATATATGGTCCCAACTAGCAAAATGCCATGATACTTATATTTCAGGTGCATGATAGTTATGTGTCTCTCGAGCCAAAAGCATTCATTAGTCAGCATAAAAATTTAGATAATTTAGGAAAAAAGGACATGAATTAAAGGCATCCTATCCATCCTTCATTCACGGAAGGATGAATGCAATATGACAATTAGACATATGTTTTATATCCTTATTCCTTTCTTGAACAATGCAATCCATGGCAGTTCATCTGTGCATGTTAGTGGGAAAACAACACCAAGATTTGTTCCTTCTAGATTCTAATATATGATGATCAAAGATCAACGCACTAAGTTAAAACTAGGTAACTTTATTCATATAGAGTGTGCTACAATAATTGAAAACTTAGAAACATTACTCAGATATAATTCCCTACAAAAATTTTCCACAATGAATAAAATAAATACAATATAGTTTCTATTCAAATACTTTGTGAGAAATAGAAGGAATGATATAGAAGGTGGACATGAGCTACAAAAAGGTCTGGCTCCGTGATTTGTGACGTGATAATTTTTTTCAGAGAATGATTCAAAAGTTGATCTTTAAAGACTGGGAAAAATAAAATAAGTTATCTTAACGGCTGGATATTGTAATTGGTATTTTCTGCAAACTTTACCTACATAGATTATCCATTGATTAGGAAAGGAATATATGACCCTTTTCAGAAACGATGATTTGCAGACATCCCCATCACTATTAGCACCGAAAAATAATGGCAGACACTTCAACAGTTTGAACACATCAGAGCATTCCTCTAGGAGAATAATCACACAGAAGGTAAACACCTGGTTGTATCGGGTCTGTCCTCTTTGTAGATGCACAGCAACATAGCTGAAAGGGATGGAAGGATGCCAGTAGTCTGCCTGCCTACGTATTAGTTTAAGCAACACAATAACTACTAAGAACTAGCCAATTATGTTTCCTAATTTCCCGTAAAACCTGGCATGTGAAGATGCCATCCAAATTGGAAAGTCTATAAGGTCTTGCTCTTCCTGAAGAGAGACTAAGCTCCAGAAAACCATTGTAAAGGTAACCTTTTAGAAGCCTACTTATCTGGTTTCCTATGCAAGAGTAGCAGAAAGCAGAAACCCCAGGAGAGGGGGACTGGACTTAAGAAGAAAATACATCTACAGGAAACAGATTTCTCTGGGCTTTCAGGTGAAGAGAGTTTAAACATTTTGTCAATAGCTTCTTATTCCTCGGTTCAGATGTTAACTTACATAAAATATTTCCCTATTTCCCTTCTTCTTGAATATTCTTTAACATGTACAAGGTATATCTCAGTTAATAAGACAAGCCATGATTTTCTTTTAATTGTCTCTTTAATAAAAATAACGTTGTTCAAACATTGCTATCTATTAAGTATAATGTGGATGCTTTGCTTTAACATTAACATCAATAGATATAATCAACAAAAGATTCAGCACAAAAATTTGTCCATATTTTAATTACAGAACTAGCCTCTTTTGTCAAAGGAGTCAGTGACTGAATAATGCATAAAAACCATTTCAAGTCAAGACATAAACCTTGGACGAACCCTGAATGGTGTTATGTGTACAGATATGTATGGAAAGAAGGGGAACATATTATTCACTTTACAGTTGCAAAAAACAACTCCGCATATTGTTTGAATTAAATTTCAGAGCATTGCCCTATCATGAATGTTCTTGGGAAAAAAAAATCTAACTGTTTAAGCATTATTGAATTTCCTTCTAGAAGATATTTTATCATTAACCCTTATTTGGTCCACCTCGCTACTTCGAAATGAACTTTGGAGATGAACTTTTAGGAGTTCTTATTGTATTATAGTTTTTACATTATTTATGGTACTTGCAACAAATAACAAAGTAAATAATCATTCAATTCTGTACTACTTGGACCATCATTTGTATCCAGAATTACCTGAAAATCAAATTTACATTAGTAGAGAGCATAGTTTCTATTTAGTTAGCTCCCACTGAATGCTATTAGAAAGCCTAGCTTCTAATGATATTATATGTTGCATGTTACCATAAGCATGTAAAAATTACATTGCATAAGCCTCTTTTAATTTTTTCTTTTGGCAAAATAGTAAGTTTAGGAATTGGAAGGTTGCTACATTCTGAAGTCAAGGCATATCACCAGCCTTTTGGAGAACTTATAATGATACTTACAAATCACCTAACTCTTTAAGATTACTAGGAGTAAGGCTCTTTTGAATTTTTAAACTACCAAAAATACTCCAAGCAAAGACACTTTGCTCAAAATAAACTTAAATTTCTTATACTGGATAATCGGTGCATGGTTAACTCAACACGTCCAACATGTCCTCCAGCAAAGTGCGATGATTCTTATTTGCTAACATGTATCAAACAGCAGACAATATCCTCTGTCAGTAATCAAACATATGTAAATATACCGCTATGTATTAAACTTTTTCTTATGGCTCCTTTGTATTTTATCTGCTGACCGGTAAAGCATGTTAATTCAAAATCTGTGGATTAAACCTGTAACAAAATTAAATTAAACAAAAACAAAACAACTCACCAGCATTTTATTTTTCACACTGAAGAATCCATCTTTATTGGCCAAAACCGTAGGCTTTGAGCCTTCAACAGCCATGATAGCTCCCTGACTATAAATAGTGAAGTTTAGGGGGAAAAAGTCAATCAAGCAACGGAATCTACTAAGTTAATGGCTTAAAATCCTAGGGCGCATTATTCACCTGGCCTGGTGGAAGTATGGCGTCAAATCTGTCAACCCCAAACATACCTAAATTGGAGAGAGTGAAAGTTCCTGCAGGCATAGATATATAGTTGGCTTGGTTTTAAAGATTCAAATTCCATGAAAAGAAAATAGAATAAAAAAGATAGACAAAAAACTTCAGGAAATGAAATCTGAATTATATTCATGAGGTTGCAGTTGCTTTGAACGAGCTTTGTCCACCAGCTCTTTCCATTTTTGAGACAACAGATAGAGATCCATCTGCAGCAACAAAGCAATACCAAATTGAAAACAAATGGAAAGACCGTCACAGAAAGCAAAAGGCGCAAACTTGATAAAAGTTTGATTTAGGATTTACAAATCACAGACCTTGTCCGCATCCCGAAGAACAGGCGTTATAAGACCGCCATTGATTGCCACAGCAACAGCAATGTTTATATTACTGTTATAGGCGAAGCTTTTCCCATCCTTTCAGCTCGCATTGACCACTGGATGCTGAGCAAGTGCCATTGCAGCAGCCTTAGCTAGAATGGCTGTCATAGTGACGCCCTTTGGTTTCACCTGCGAAAATAACGGCAAATATTAAAAAAAATTGAAGTCAGATTCAACCAGCATCATGAAGGGGAAAAAAAAAAAGGAATGCACCCAGTTTACCCTCTCATAAAGAGCATCAAGTGCATCAGTCGTCACAGGATATCCAACAGGGAACGTGGGCATAGAAAGACTGTCCACCATATTCTTTGAAACGGCGGATTGCATCGTTGTAAAGGGAACAACACTAGAACCTGGAATTGGAGGCGGAGCCGCTGCCGCAGATGTACTTGCAGGTTTTGAAGAAGTTGGGGAAAGCGGAGCAGGCTGTGCAGCAGCCGCAGGAGCCACATTGCTCTTCAAAGGCCCAATTCCAGCAGCAGCTTCCACATCAGCAGGAGTGTTCCTTCCATTTGGACCAGTCCCAGCCACTGATCCAATGTCCACCTTGTGTTGCTTTGCAAGTTTCTTTGCATGAGGCGTCGCCACCGTCTTACTCGGTTCATCGGGAACAGCCGTAGATGGTGGAGGCAAAGGCTGAACAATTGCAGGGGCAGGATTCGAAGTTTCCTGCGGAGGACTTGGAGCAACTGGTGCAAGAGCAGAAGAAGTTGATTTCGATGCTTTAGCTTTAGCCTCAGTTATTTCCGCTTCAGTCTCGGCCAATAAACCAATCGGAGCACCCACAGGAGCGGTTTCGCCTTCGCCAACTACAATGGCGGCAAGAATTCCGTCATAGAAAGTCTCAACATCCATGTCCGCTTTATCGGATTCGACTACAACGACGCTTTCACCCTTGGAGAGTACGTCACCTTCTGATTTGACCCAAGAGACGATCTTACCTTCAGTCATGGTGGAGCTGAGGGCGGGCATGAATATTTCTCTGATCTTCGATTGAACGGAGAAGGTTCTCCGACGAGGTTCGGCGGGGAACGCGACGAATGACCTCCATGGGAGGGAAGAAGAAAAGGAAGTGGAAAAAGAAATGGCGGTGGAGGAATTCGGAGCGACGGTGTTGGAGAGAAACGGGGATGCCATAGATGGAAATGAGGAATGAAGGTGAGGAGAAGGAAGAAAGGTGTTTGTGTTAATGGGTGAAAGAAAGGATGAAGTATGAAAGGAAATAGAAGGTGGCGGAGAAGACGAAGTAGAGTTAATTAGAGCGTTGGAGCTGCTGCTGCAGCTCCCCTCTGCTAAAATCGCCAAATACAAAAACATTTTGATTTTGGCTAGACGTCTTTCATCCAAGTTTCTAACCAAAAAGGGAAAAAAAAAAAATCATCCATCTAAGTTGACACTTGACAGACATTTTTCCCTTTTCAAGGAAGAGAAAGAGAATTTTCAATTTTAGGTGGAGATCCCAAAATAAACATGAAAATTCATTCTGGTCCCAGTTGTACTTGTACGAGCTTAATGTCAATTTCCTCCGCAATTATACTTTCTTTCAATTTTATGACTGTTTTATGTGATCCCTTGTATATATTTGCTCCTCTTTTAATTCGTTTTGGTGATGGTTCGTACATTCTCACGGTTGGACAGAAAGAACGGGGAAAAGAAAAGGTTATATATAATAAGAATAAATTTAAAATTAAAATTTAAATAAAATAATAAAATAAATTTATATATTTTATGTGCAAACAATTTGAAAAAATTTGAGAAATTTCTTAATCCAAATGAACAAAAGGAAAATAAGGGAGAAAGAGATAAAATAATGGTTATTTTTTTATCACTTTACTTACTTGAAAGTTTTGATAATTGAAAGGAAGAGATTGAAATTTATAACTAAATCTTTAAGTCTTCTAAAACACATTATTAATGAAATAATAATCTAGTATCACTACCTCAGCCACTTTGATGGAAAGAAAATTCTTAACTTAATTGCCATCTTAATTTCTTTCCCTTCCTTTCATTCTTTTTCATTATCTCCTTTTCCATCTCTTCCCTCCAATTAGATATGTATCATTTTCTGCTTAAGTGAAACGTCTTTTTTTTATTACGAGGTAATTTTTTTAATTTCAAATTTAAGTAGCTTTGGTTTAATATATGCAAATGCAATTAGATGTGAACGAGTAAGAGAAAGTTAACTAATATTTTTTAAAATTATTTGATTCACTTAACGAAAAAATTACACTATTTATAATTTTCTTTCCTATTGTTTGATTCATTAGTCATGGAATGGGCAGGGGTGACAACAATGAAAATGGTCGTAGCATTAGTGTTAGTGATGATAGTGTTAGTTGGAGTAGTAATAGCAATGGCAACGATGGTATTAGTAGCACAATGGTGATTATAGTCGTAAAAATAGTAAAAATGGCAATAATGATAATGATACCAATGATGGTGATGGTGGTAATGAGGATGATAATGATAGTGACAATAGTATTGATAGTAATAGTGGTGATAGTGCAATAGTGGTGATGGGCAATGTTGGTGTTGATAGTGGCAACAATAGTAGCAATAACAATGATAATGGTGTTGGTAAAGCTATTAAAATAGACCCGACTATACAAATGATTTTACAAGTCTACAAAAAGATACAAATTAGGACCTATGCAAATCAAGTTTGTTTAAATGTAGACTAAAAACAATATAATATGTTGGGTCTATAATTCATGTGGATAATCCATGCTTTTTTTCTATTTTAAATTCTTGCTTTAATTCTTTCCCACCAAAATTTTATGTTGGGTCTGTAATTAAAATAGACCCGACTTTACAAATGATTTTACAACTCTACAAAAAGATATAAATTAAGACCCATGCAAATTAAGTTTGTTTAAATGTAGACTAAAAACAATCTAATATGTTGGGTCTGTAATTTACGTGGATAATCCATGCTTTTTTTTCTATTTTAAATTCTTGCTTTAATTCTTTCTGACCTAAATTTTAGTATCCAACTCAAATTTAAACAACTCAAACCTTAATTCTAATTGGCCTAGCCTAAAAAAGTTATCATTGAGAAAAACAAAACTTTTTTCAAACTTGGCCAAAATAAAATAGTTCAGCAACATAACTAAAGTAAACTAATAAACATAAAACTTATCTTTAAAAAGGTAAAGCAAAGGAAACTACATAACTATTAGCCTTCCTCCATATTATCCTAATACATGAAACTTCCAACTTTAGTTAGTCTTCACTTTTCAATACCACTATTCCACTTTTAAACTTTAATGGTGAGATTTAGCATAACTAAACCTAAGTGTTGTTCTTTTTATGCCTCAATGCAATGTGATAGAAGCAAAGTAAAGAGATGCAATTACCAAACCACCTTTTTGATACAAATGTTGAAAAGCCACTCATCTTTTGCCAATTGAAAACAATTTGATTTCTTTAAAGTAGTGCTGATTTTTTTTTCTTGCTAGTAGGGAACATTTTATCGATTTGGCCTATGTTTTCCTATTTTAATTTTATTTATTGATTGTAATGCATGTTTTGCTAACTAATTTAAACTAATTAATTTTATTTTTGGTTGATTGGATAACTAATTGTGCTTTGTTAAAAAAAAGTTTGTGAACATATTTGTGAAACCATAAATTGAAGTTCTTAGTACTATAACTTTAAAATTTGGAGTCTATAAGTTCTACCAACTCATCCAATCCATTTTTTTAAGATTTAGTCTATATGGATCCATTTGCACACAAATTAAATAGATCAATTAAATAGTTGTAAGTGTTGGTAGTAATGGTGAAAGTGGTCGTGCAATGACAATAATGGTGATAATGGTGGCGAAAATAGTAATGGTAGAGGTGACAGCACGATAATAGTGGTAGTATTGGCGATGATAATGATAATAGAGACAGTGGTAATGGCAACAACAATAGTTATGGCTGGTGATAGTGAAAGAGGAGAACTTTCTATTTTCATTAGGTAATGCAATTTTTTTATAAGTGCAAAGTTTAGGAGTAGGATATGTTGTTGCACTCTAATATCAGGATATGTCATCAACCTCTTTGAGAGCTTACAATAGTATTTACTAATCATCTAACCCTTTAAGATAAGGAAAATAGTATCCCTCCTAATTATTTATGCCGAATTAGGACCTGAATTAAATTTTAGTATTAGCTTTGCTTTGTTTTGAATTTAAAATAAATATAAAATAGATACTTTAATATTAGTACTTACATTTTTATATTGATTCAGGTGCTTTTCAAATGTATATTATCGAGAGGAATAGCATAGTTCTTAAGATAATTAACATTAAAAATTAAACATAAAATATGGATGGTCGAAGATAACAAGCTTTACCAATTAAGCTAACATAAAAAGTTATTAAGTAACATAATTCAAAACTTTATGAAGAGGAAAGGGATCAAATGGAGGAATTTATTATAGGTAGATAAAGGTAATAGTTTCCATTTCATGTGAATTAAACATTTAGTAAAGAAATCAAATTTTTTATTCTATTTCCAACCCTTTAAAATCTTCTAACCAAACCTTATTTTAGTTTAAACAATAATGATGTTTCATCATAATTAAATTGAATATTTCTTATTGAAATCACATTATTTTAATTCAATTTAACATGGAAATGTGTCTTAATGATGATGGCTTCATATATCTAAAACTAACACAATGTCCAAAAAAAAATATAATTAATATTAACAAATCTATCTTTCTATTATCTACTAATATATTAATTCTTCTACAATATATGGACTCGTTAAACACATGTCATTCTCGGATTCCTCTTTTTCCAGCTAATAATAATTACTTCTATGTTTTACATTTTTTTTAACTCCAAAGCTTTATTAAAAAAATTTAGTAAAATTTTGAAATAACCTAACTTCTCTTTTTCCTTTCCAACTTTTCTTTTTTTAGCCTTTGCCTCATCTTTTTCCTTCTATCCTTCTTTTTTTCTTTAGCTTTCACCTCCATCCCTACCAAAATAATTGTTGTTGTTCTTCCCTTTAACTAAGACCACTATCATTTCCTTTTATTGCCACCATCCCCTTCTCTCTCAATGAATTTATTTCATCCTAAATCCCTTTCTTTCTAAGATCATCGCATCTAATCATACCTATTTTAACTCTATTTGGCACTATTTATAGCTACCATTAAAGCCTCTTTCATCACCTATCTCACTAATGGACACTCTTACTTTTATTGAAATTTGTCTTCCTACACTATCTACCTATTACATGCATTAACACCATAGGACTGGAGCAACTTAGTTCCAATTTCCATAAGGTAAAATTGTTTATATGCCTAAAACACACACACACACACACACACACTTTAAATTTCATCTTTTTGTAAAAAAATTTAATTCTTTTTTTTAAATTTATGTATGCTTTATAGGATTTACTACTTATAAAATCCCATTCAACAGTTTGAGAAAATATCAATACAAGATATACAGAGACAATAAGTATAAGTTGATAAACATTTTCTTTCACTCATGTTGATAAATAATATTATTTGAAAATTTACTTTTTATTTTGACTTTTTTTAGATGTTAAGGCTTTTGTTCATGTTCAAAGGAAAAAATTAACTACCATTTTTCCCTTACAACATCCTTTATTTATTTTTTATTTTTTTGGTGAGCTAAGGTACCTAATGTGTGCTTTGTAGCCTTTATATGTTATTGAAAGATTTAACGTCCACCATGATCTATTTCTTGATATATAAAATTTTAATAATATGGATACAACTATATAAATCTTATATGAGCATATGTAAAATTTCATTAATTCCACCAATAGGGATATTAGAATTTTCAAATGTGTACAAAGTGCTAAATAATCAAGTATGTTGATAAAAATGTGAATATTTCCTTTGATAATTTATTTTCCATTTCTATATATCTAACATATACTTTCATCTTTGGAATCTAAAGGTTATCAAATTCATACATTAATTACATATTAGTTTATAATTAACTTCTTAAACTTAAAACTAATATAAGATAGAAAAATGTAATGAATTCAAAATGAGAAAGATTTCCTAATTTATTAATAAAATGAAAACAGATTCTCATGCAAACCATACAAAAATAATTTTCTACATTAAAGAGTTTTGTAAAGACCAAAAAAGTTAATGACAAAATGCAAATCTATATATCCCTGATATTTATATCAAATGTGCTAGCATGTTTAAGAAATGACATTGCTAAAAAAATTTGTATTAATTTTTAAACTTTAGTTCAATTGCCTTTAGAAGCACTATCTATAATCAAATGCTTCTATTCCTATTTTAAATAATCATTTTTTGCATGATTCTTTTATATTTCACTTTGTTATATTCGTATATTCAACTTTTTGGTTTACATATATTATTTGTTATGAATGTTTTTTTGTAGAAATATGAAAGACTAAATGCCTATAATTTGCAATAATAAAAAATGCAATCTTTACTCTCAATTATTTATGCATTTGTCACTTTGAATACCTATATAAAATGGATATATTATTCAATTTGCATCTAAACTTTGAAGTAGAATTATTTGTAATATTAAACTTCTAAGAAACTTAATTTATCAAGCTTACAATTTAAAATGATTCATAATTGGAAGAGAAGATATTATTTGTGTTTTTATGACATTGATTTCATTTTGCTAATTAAGATAAATATATCAATAATTAATTCAGAGGGAGCACTTGATGTTATAGTGGTCATATGTCCACTTCCTTTGGGGCAGCCTATATCTAAAAAGTTAAGATATTTTCTTATTCATTTTATTTATCCCTCCCTTTGAATCCCTACTTATCATGATTGTTATATTTAATACATAAATGTTTACTTTCTTAGTTTTCTTCTTTAATAGTTAAGAAGTAATGTACTTACTATATTTAGTTAACCTAATAGAAGAAAGAGTAGGGCTAAATTTGTTTGTTATAATGCAATAACTAGACAAAAGCATGTTCAATGTCAGAATTTAACCATTTGCTTGGAACATGATATATGTATTCTACTATATAATATTTTATTCTCATATATTTCTCTTCAAATGTTCATAGGATTTCATTTGTGTCTTAATTGTCTTCTCATATTCTTTACTCTTTAAATTTTAAAATTTTAATCTTTCTTGATACTGAAGGCATATAGTGAAAACAAAAGATTATATATATTTGCTTTGAATTGCTAAACAACTACCATAAATAATAATATAAGTAATTGGTGATGCTACTTAAGCTAGAGTTTTGTATTGTTTCTTTTGACTATATAAAATGCTATAATTCCTAAATTTAACTATAATTAAGCATATTCAAAATAATTACCAAAAAAGACCATTATGCATACTTTGAACGTAATCTTATCGTTATTTTAAGCCAAAATTTTTCCTACTTTTCATATTATGTTATCCTTAATGCATAAAGAAAAATTAAGAGTACAAGATGCTTAGCTTGAGCAATCCACAACCTACTCATTAGAGTTCTCAATTTTTATTGTATTTGATATATTAATGTCAAAACTAATGCTTTCTTCAAATAATTTGTAGTTTCGTCTTTGCCATGGTGCCTAAACTTATTAAAGTTTTTATTAGAATAAAATTTCCAAGCTTATAAAGGAATTTATGTTTAAAGTTAGAATATTAAAGATCTTTATTTGTTTTGTCATACTACACTTATTAGAATATTTCTCATACTTCCTTAAGTGGTAACTTTAACCTTGTTGTCTCTTTTCATATTTCTTTTCTAATAAATTTTAAAAGAAAAACACCTCATGTTTTGAAACAAAAGAAATTTTGAATAATGAAAAGATCATGCATTTAAGTCAAGTGATATTATATAATTGTTCTGATAAAAAAATAAGTTTTATGTGTATTTAAATTTGTTTTGTTATCCTTAAATGAAATATGGATAAATGCATATTAATTAGTGTAATATAGAATTTATACATTGCCTTATAATTGTTGTCTATATGCTACTTTTTTTTAGTTATACTTTTTTATGATTATAATATCTTTAGAAAAATTTTAGATAGCCAACAAGGAGAATCTGCCTCTTTGCAAGAAATTATTAGGTATAAGAGTGGATAATTTTATATTTTTTTTGTTAAACTAATAGAATAAGCAAGGTTTTTGTTTATATATATTATGATGCTTTTTTAAAATGCAAAAATACTTATTTGCCCCCTTCTCTAGAAATTCATTTAAAATATTTCATTATCCTAACATAGCCTATGGTTTAATAAAAGCATGCAAGTTAAGAAACTATTACTGATTTATGATCTTTGTGAATTAAAAATGTTGATTCATGTTTTATAATATAAGATAATTTGCATGATCTAAAGTTTATTCCTTTAAATTTACTACATTTTAGGTTAAGTAGGTTAATCTAATAATGATAATTTGCACAATAAGTTACTTTTTACACATGTATAACTTCTTTATAAATACTTGATTTTTTATTCCTAGAACTATATCCCTTATATATATCAATTCAATATTCTAAAATTTCTTTTTGTTTTTCAACTTTAAGTGAGACTGAACAATGTAAATATATAACTTTTTTTGTGTGACAATATATATAAATTAAATTGTTGTTCTTACGAGGCTTATGTCTTTATTGCCATAAGTTTTGACTTTCAAATATAACTCTAATTTTTCTAGTGATTGATTGTCATTTCCATATTAGTTTGCATCCTAATTATACTTTTAGTTTTAAAGTAATAACACATAATTATTATTTTGGGGGAGATTGGCATAATTATAAGTGAACGAAACTAAACAGTATAAATTGCTTTCATTTTTTAAAGTTGCTTGACAAATTATGTTAAAATGTATATATCCAGAAATCCGAGGCATAATTTTCCTCTTTATTTGGTTTGGATTATGACATAAACTGTATAGATAATGGTTTTTAAGTATTATCTTCAATATTTTTTAAAACTTACAATGTAGTTATCTATTAATTTAATTTTATTACTCTTTCTCATCAAATGATTTTTTCTTTGCACCCTCTATAATATGATGGTTTAGTTAAATTTATAAATAATCATTTAATTACTTGTATACAACTTTCTTTTCTATCAATAGGCATAGCCACCAAGCCCTAATAATTAAAGTTGTTGCTTCAAATAATCAAGTGAGATATTTGACATTACTTTCTAAGTATAAAGTGTTTAAATATCAATGATTTTCTTATATCTTTGGTTAAAATGATATTATGTTTGAACTTTAAACCTTGAAATACTAGAAGTTGGAAATGACAAAAATGTGAAAACAATTGAAAGCTTAGATTTGCTCTCTCTTATTTTAGGATACTTGTATATTGTTTTACATTATATTATATAAAGTTATCAGTTGCTCTTAGCACATAAGACCATTCAAGTGTTTTTAATGAATTATTTTAGAACTAAATTTTCTCAAAAGAAAAATAAACCTTAATACATGAAAATTTTCTTTTCGAGACTTTTCACTGCAAGCTATTTATTTTACCCTACACTACTTGCATATTAACGAGATGTTCATTCCAATGGGATGATGGAAATTAGCATGCAATATCATTCTAAAACAGTGAGATATATATCATATACCTAATCATTAAATTTTTATTTTTCTTGGTTTTTATGTGCATGCTAACTAATGAATTAATAATCTTTAATTTATAATCTTATTATTTTCCACTACAACAAAGTTAACAAACCCATTTGATGTAACTAAAGGGAGAACTCTAGCCCATTTGATAATAAAAGTGTTATTTTAAAGAGTCATTTAGTTTATACAGAAAATAATTTCTTATAACAAATTGAACTTTCAAGGAAATAATTTTCTAAATGAATTTTCTGGTAAATACATAAAATTATTTTGTTGACACATAAGAAGTAACATTTCTTAAAAAATAACTTCTTATATTTTATTTAGTTTAATTTTAAATATCTTAGAAAGTGTTAATAAAATGATTATTATATCCTTAATATTATTATAACATAAATTAATAAATTTTAGCCGTCATTAATTAAATTTAATGAAGATAATAATGTCATTATATTTATAAATAACATAAGAAATAGAACTTACCTAAGGGGAATAGGTAAGTTATTTCCCACATTTAGTAGGAAGTAGGACTTTCTAAGAAATTTTATTTCCTCCATTTTACTAAATAATAACCAATCAAACAATTTAACTCTTTTCTATTTCCTAGAAAATAGAACTTTCCATGCTATTGAGGTGAACCAAACAACCTTTAAGTAAATAACTTTTGATCATTCCTTTCTAGCTAGTTCTATTTATATTAAACTTAATGATATACCCTATATTAAAGATTTTCTGCATATACTCTTTCTCCACCATCAAAATTACTTATATTTTTTGAATTCAAACATTTTAATTAAAGCAATATGTGCTTGTATTAACCAAGATAACATTGGTTTTAAAGAAAAGCTTATTACTTTATTTTTGTATTTCTGATTAAATTTTAAAGTTTATTGTTATTTGTTATAAGTTTTGTATTATTAATGATTTAAAAGTGTAATTTTACCAAAAAAAAATATAAATAAGAGATATGAATCAAAATTCAATACTTTATATGAATCAAAATTCAATACTTTAAACTATTGATTATACTATTAAAATTTTAAAAAAATATTTTTTAAATATTGACAAATATTAATATACTTAAGCCCATGTGAACATACGTGCTAAGGGCTAGTATGTTAATATGATTAATAACAAATTACATTCAAATTATATAAGAAAATTGAATTTGTAATACCCAAAAAAGGAAATAGATAAGTGAAGAATAAAATTAATATGTATTTGCATAATTAAATAAGCACTATATTGACAATTGATTAAAATAATGATTAATCTAATAAAAATAATACATAATTATAAAAATACTAAATATTATTTTTAATCCCCTGATATATTGTCTTTATATCGATTTTATCCCTTAGAGAATGCAAATATCATTTTTATCCCTCGTTGATGATTTAATACAATATTTTAGTTTTTATATCCAAATAAATGTTGAAAATTTGATAAAATAAATTATTTAGCATTATTGTTTTTATTTTACTCCTCCCTAATTTTTTTATTATTAAAAAATTACATTTATATCAATTTTATCTTTCAAATAATATAAGCATTATTTTAGTGCTTGACTAATAATTTAATGTAATATGTTGGTTCCTCCATCAAAATAAATGTTAAAAATTAGTAAGGTTAATAATTTTGGTATTATTATTCATATTTTACTCTATTTCTAAACTCTCAAACAATGGATTATAAATTATTTAGCATTATTATTTTTATGTCCTTATATAAAAAGAGAAATTTTTAAGTCTTATCATATTTTTATATAAGATTAAAAAAATTAAGAGTAAAAAGCTAAAACAAAAATATAAGGAAAACTTATTTCTATATTAAAATTAGACAACAATAACAAGAAAAAAAATGTAAATTAAGGGAATGTAAACTATTCCATTAGCTTTAATTGAGAAAAATAAAAAATAAAATTATTCTTCCAAAGTTTAAAATTAATGGGTTAGCTTCCTCTATCTCAATTTACAATTTTTCTCTTAAGTATTCTTTGACTTAAATATAAATACAAACTATTTTTATATTTTGATTTTGACTTTTCACTCGTAAGATTTCTTTAAGCTAACATTTGGATTATTAAAAAAATAAGTTTTGATTTAATAAGTTATCTGACATGATTTATAACTAATAAGCTTTACTTTTTTAAATTCTTTTTAAATATATCTTTATTTTTTTTATTAATTTATAACTCATACCTTTTATAACATAAATTTAAATATTATTTTTATAAAATATAATTAACTTAATTTTAACATAATTAAATCCTAATTTTAAATTATAAATATATAAAAATATATATGAAAATAAATAAATAATGTCATAAAAATATAATTAATTATATTTTAAATAATTATAATTTTATTATAAATAATAAAATAAAAATTATGTAAGTAAATAAATATATAAGTTCATAAAATATAATTAATTAAATATTAAATATTATATTTTTATTTTAAAATTTTAATTATATTAATATAATTTAATTTTTAGATAAATATAAATTATTTTAATTATATATTTATTTTTATTAATATATTATTTTATGTTATTTTATAATTTCAAGTTAATTCAATAATTAATTTTACAAAACACTTTTTATATAATCAATTAACTTATTAACTATTAGTTATAAGTTATTAACTATTAACTAACTCATAAGTTACTAGGTAACATATCAATTATTAATAACCTATCAGTTATTTATGTGAATCAAAGCTTTAATATAATAAAAATATGTAAAAACTTATAAAATTTCTTTATTATAATAGAAATAAAAGGAATAATAATATGAAATCGTCTATTATCCATCATCCAAGATTGTAGAGATAGGATAATAAAGTAGAGAGGTAATATTTACATCCTTTGAGGGACAAAATTTATACAAAGGCAATTTATCAATAATAAGAAAAGTAGAAGGCATAAGACAAGAATGATATGCCAAATTATTAATTTCATCAAATTTTTAATATTTATTATCATATAAGGATTAAATCTATATCTTTCTTTAAAAATTTTCTACTTATAAAGAATCTTTAGACAAGTATTAATCACTAATTTGGCATTTACTTCATTTTACCAAAAAAGAAAAAGAAAATCTCTACTAATTTCCTTCAATTCAAAAAAATATATGTGCTTATTTATCAAGTACTATCACAAAAATTTCCCTTCGAAAACAAAAATATTTTTCTCTCAAAATAAAAGTATTTCCCTCAAAACAAAAAAAAATTCAAATATAGATGAATTTACTTTCCTACTCAAATAAAAAATTAGTTGCAAGAAAAAAATTATGGTAAAAAGGAAAAATTAAAAATAGGTAGAACTTTTAATAAAATATCATATTTATATTTTATTAAACTAATATATTTTATTTTAAAATTTAATATATTATAATTAATTAATTATTAATTTATACAATAATTAAAATTTAATTAATTAATTTTCTTTTATTTTTAAATAAAAAAATTGTGATTAGCTAATAAACTATATTTTTATTATAGGCCAATCAATACAAGTAATTTGAAATTAAATAATTAAAGTTATTTTTTAAATTTAAAAGTAAAATTTATTTTTTAACTATAATTGGATTATATAGTTATATACACTTTTTTATTTCACATAGAAGTAGAAGTCTATTTTTTTATTTTATTTAATTAGAGAATTCATACTATACCACTTTACAAGTCTTTTTTTGTGAATATTGATAATGATAAAATGTCCTTACCTCTACCAAGTTATATAATACAATTTGTTTTGTTAAAATATGTCATTAAAATATTAAACAAAAATATTTAATTTATCATAAACAAACTTTTAAAAATAATTAGAATATATTAAAAAGTTACATTGAGAGTTTCTATTAAGATATAAAGATATAAGTTCTATTTTACGTGAATAGTTGATGGTTAATAAATTAATTAATAATTGATAAGTTAGTTAATAATTAATAGTTAATAAGTTAATTATATAAAAAGTATTTTATAAAACTAATTGTTGAACTAATTAAAAATATAAAATTAAATAAAAAGATATATTAATATAAATAGATATATAAATTAAATTAAATTATATTATATTTATTTAAAAATTAAATTTATTAATATGATCAAGATATTTAAAATAAAAATATTATTTATAATTTAATTAATTACATTTTATAGCCTTATATATTTATTTATATAATTTTTATTTAATTATTTTTTATAATGGATATATTATTAATTAAAATATAATTAATTATATTTTATGATATTACATATTTATTTACATATGTATTTTTATATATCTAAAGTTTAAAATAAGGATGTTAATATTTATAAATTGAATTAATTATAATTTATGACATTAAACATTTATTTATTTACTTATTTACTTATTTTTACTTATCTAGGGTTTAGAGTAAGAATATAATTATCTAAAATCTAATTAATTATAATTTACAATATCATATATTTATTTATTAACATATTTTTATTTAAATATTTATACCAAATTTATGATATTATATATTTATGTATTTACTCATATGATTAATTTTTATTTTCTTATTATTTAAAATAGGATTAAAGTAATTATTTATCAAGGGTATGTGTTGAAAATTAACAAAAAGAAAAGGGGTAAAGTTTAGAAAAAAAATTGAAAAATTATTAGTTCATAAGATATAAGTTACACAGTGTATCTTACTAAATATGAGCTTTTTTTTTGTAAGTTTATGCATAAAATACTTTTACAAACTAATTTATAACTTATTAATCAAATCAACAAATTATATAAACTAACTTATTTGTTGAGGAAAATAGAGTCATGGATTAAAATAGATGTATGCCTATAATATATTTTTATTTGAGGTTTTGACTTTGCAATATAATTAACTTACATCTAAAATGTTTTAGTAAAATAATTTTTTAACTAATTTTTTTAATTATTAAATACTATCACTTTTTATTAAGATAAGGTAAATATTTCTATTTACTTGTTTATAATAATAAAATTCATAAACTATATATTTTATTTGTCATAAAATCTTTACTGTAACTATATTTTGAAGTTGTAGGCAATTCATTTTCGGAGAAAATTTAGGTGAAGTTTTAAAGTATTTGTTGTGAGGTTTCAATTTACCGTTAATGACTACAACTTAATAAATATAATTATTAATTAATTATTCAATTAGTTAGAAAAAGTAATGCACATATAAAACTATGATTGGAACTTTATAACAAACATATTACGAAACTTCACTTGAATTTTCTCTTCTAGTGTATACATATTTTATAAATTTTTGGTATATCTTCTAATAATATTTCATGCAAAAATAAAATTTCGTTATATTAATATCATAAATGTTTTTATTTAATGCATTAATTGAGGAAATGGTAAATTACATCCAATGAAAAAATTATATTGAGTAAATTGATTGTTAAATTAAATATTTTATCAATAATTTATATTTGGTGTAAAGATTGAAATGTATATTAATTTATTGTGCATATCTATATCTATACTATAATATAATATTTACTAAAAAGTAATTTGGTTCGTATATAATTTGTTAGGAAGTATAAATTTTTTAAATTATTTGATTGGCTACTAATTATAAAAATGAAAGAAGTAAGATTTCTTATTTTTCATAAATCATGAAAAGTTATTTACTCACACTCTCTTAATAAGAAGAATTTTCTATAACTTTTATTCATAGAAATGCTAAATTGCCCCAATTTAATTTAACTACTGAGCACTTTAACATTTTATTATCAACATTTAAAAATTATAATATATATAATTTATTAATTATAAAATATAAATATATTTATTTAAATATAATTATTGATTATATAAAGTATACTCATTTAATTAATTATATAATAATAGAATAACTATTACACAAAATTATATAAAATAAATGTTAAATATCATATCATAAATATTAATTATAATTATTTTATATTTTTTATTTAAATTATATTATATTTTATTTATATTAAAATAATTTAATATATATATAAAAGAGAGATCTTAATTTTTTTATATAAACCTATTTTTGTTTTACTTTTTAATAATAAATTAAAAATAAAAAATTTCCAAGTTAAAAAATCATGATGGAAAGAAAATTTAGTAATATAATTTAAAAAATATATTTAGAAATAATTAAAATCTATCAATATTTCTCATTTTTTATATTATAATTTTCAAGGTTATATGAGTAATTTTAATAATATTTTCTATAAAATTCAGAGTTGAACCAAAAAAAATATAAGAAATTAATTTTTAGAAAATGTTAATTTTTTAATATTAACTAAATAATTTTTAATACTTTTTTAGAAGTTTATAAGAGAATTTACTTCTTAAAAAGTTCTACTTCTTACAAAAACTTATTTCTTATATAAACCAAATGACTTCTAAAACTCTTCCCCTAGCAAAGAAAACTCATTGATGTGTTAATGAATTTAGACTCTTACCTAAGATGAAAATTTCCATTAAAGCATTTTACTCAATAAACTATAAAATTTGAATTATCCATTTAACATGAAAACTTTAATGATAAAACATAATTTGAACTGCAGTTTCATTGAAATGTTAGTATTATAATATGGATAGATAATAGAAAATTTATTAGAAGTATTTAAATTTATTCATAACTTTTTAAGGGCTTACAATGTAAATAAAGCCTTTATTACGATGACTAATGTTTTCAAATAAAAATAGTTTTAACAAACAATAAAATATTTATTATAAAATGTGAAATATCACACTATATAATTGAGAATGTGAGATTTGTAATGGGATTTAATTTTTTTTTTGAAAATATATAAGAATAAAAGTAGAAGATGAATCATATAAACAAAATAAAATAAATGTAAATAATTTGTGACTAATAGCTATGCATATGGGTTTTTTTTCTCTTTCTAATTATCATATTTTTCAATTCAACATATTCTATTAATTTATAATTTATTAATAATATTTATTTAAACATATACACTTATAAATTATCAGTTAAGAACCACAATGATATTTATATTTTCAGAGGAACAAAATTAATACGAAAATAATCTGCTAGCTTCCGAAAAAGGTGTTTAGTCATATAAAAATTTGAAATTTAAAATATGGTAAGTTTTTTAAATAGACAAGATGTTCAAACAATAATTTTTTTTGTATAAAATAAAAACCAGAATGTTTATGAATCCACTCATTTTTTAAAAAAATGAATTGGAGATGTGAATTTAGAATAGATATGCGCATAAAATATCTTTTTATATTAAAATAATAAATAGTAAAAATAATTGTGAGTCTTAAAATAAAAAATTTTATCCTTATCTTTTTTAAATTTAAAGAAATTGTGGATGAAGACAGAAGTTGGCGCTAACCAAAAAGGTTCTTAGGATCAAATCATCAATATTTTGATACAAGTATATGTATTAATAAATAAATAAATAAATGTGAAAAATAACCAAAAATATTTTGATACAAGTATATGTATTAATATATAAATAGGATGTTATAATATATGTAAGCTACCGACTCACCTCACTCTTTTTATGTTCGGGGCCATAGGCCGGACAGGCTGCCTAGGCCCAATTCTTGCCTCAAAATTTGTCTCTAGGAACCAACAGATTTGTTGGATCACAAATTTCATGGCATTTCCTTGCAGGATAATACTCTACTTGGGCCAAATCCGCCAGTTGTTGGGCCACAAATCTGCAGATTAGACCAACCCAGTCCGTGGACCGCAGCTCATTTTACATAAAAATGATAAAAATATTCATATCTAATAAGTCTTATTCAAATCAACAATATTTATCTAATAAATTTATTAGGAATTTGAATTTAACCATTAAATATCTAATAGGCATTAGATTTTTTTTGGCATCACATTATACTTGTTAAAATTTAAATTAAATTACAAAAATATTTTCTTCATTTATAATATTAATTTGCATAATGTATAAATTTATCTCTTATAAATATTTAATGAATCTTGAATCTCTTTTGAGTATCACATTAGTTTTGTATGACATATTTTATAATTAACTTATTATATAAGATTCAATATTATCACATATATAAGGATATTGTGATAATTTAATTTAGATAAATGATTTTAAAATTATTTAAATTTAAATTTATATTAAATTATAAAAATATTTTAAAATGATATTTTCTCTATTTTATAATATTAATTTATACAATACATCTGTTTATCTCATGAAAATATAAATACATAAATAATTATCTATAAGTTGAACCAATATAACTTTTATTTAATAAAGTTAATAATGATGTAACCCATGTTTATTATAAAGTTAATATGGATAGTATAAATGAGTTAAAACAAGAATGGATATGAATGATAAAATAAATATGATTTATAATTAATAGGTGTAATTATCATCAATAAGAAAAAATATTTTTATAAGTACAAATAGATCTATTTTAAATCTTTTGATTAGGTCTTTAACAAGCTTAAATAATGAATTCTTAATAAATTTTGATTGAATATATCCAAAATTGACCTGTTGTTATCCCTAATTTTATTTGTCTATTTACAATCTCTCAAAAAAAATTAAATTAAATCTCATGTCCAGTGTGTGAAAAATGCACCTTCATGTGAATTCCTTTTTTTTGTAAGTTATGTCTCTTTCTATAAAGTTTTTTAATTGGCTTGTTCAATTTTTGAAAGTTTTAAAAGTTCATAACCTAAAAAATTTTGAGCTATCAATTGAATTTGCCACATGTATTGTAATGCATATGTGTATTGTCTGAGTTTGTATACTTTCGTATAAAAGCATCTCCAAAATATTCAATTTATATTAATTTCATTCTTCAAATAAAATTTATATTAATTTAATTTATAAAATTTTAAATTTAAGTAAAATTTTAGCCCATATTCTAAATAATTAATATTTATTAAAAAATTAAATTAATATAAATCAAATATTTCGTAACTTAAAATATAACTTTAATATAGGTTGGCATGTCGTCTTTGTTCTTTCAAATTAAATTAAGATTTGATTCGTAAATCATTGATTGTGCCATAGCCTACTGTTTAAGTTTGGAAAACCCAAAGAGCCACTAGATTTTGACATAATGGAAGTTGGTCCCAGGTTCCTCACTCTGCCAAATCACTAATGACTCATCCACAATTTCATTCATAAGCAACCTTGGCATTCAAATTTATTTAATAACAAGATATTTTGTCTTTGACTCAATTTCTGTCCGGACATCTCAGAGAAACTTTCTAAATAATAAATATCGTTGAACAACTTTCATTCGATGTACATTAGCTTCCATGAATAAAATAAGATCATTGCACATATAAAATGTGATATTATATCGTGGATCTTTTCTACCAATTTCATTGATTTCTACTTTTTATAAATCTTTCACCAATCTGCCGTCAAGTGAGAAAGCGTTTTTCCATAGGAAGCACAAAAATTTAAAGAAAAAAACATTGGATTTTTTACCTAGTGTATGGTGGCTTTTAATTTCCTTTTATCTTTTCTCTTTGTTGACTATATGAAAACAAGAAGAGGAGAATGGGACAGTTTCATTTTCTTCCTTTAAAAAAAAAGTTAGTGACTCTTAATAATTGAGAGCGAACATTTAATTCGTAAGTTTGAATTTTTATTTTCATTGAACCTAGACAAATATGTCGCTTCAAAAAAGATAGTGAAATAGGAGAAATTGAAAACTAATAGATATTATTTTCTAACTTTTAAAAAAGTTAGTTACCAGGAAGTAAATTCTAATCTAATTGAAAATGATAGTATATTTAGAAATAAAAAATAAAAAATCACATTTCCAAACCATTTTAAATTGTATAGTCTCACTCACCCAATATATTTTGAATTATTTTCCTTCATTCTCTCTCTACCATTTTATATTTTCTTTTTTACATTTTGTCTCTAGTACACACACTCTTCTTTCACTCCTCTATTTCTCTCTCTCATTTCCTTCTTTAAATTTTAGGCATGTTATAATTTACAAATACTATTAATAGTTATAATAATTATGCAGAATTAGATTTAAGCAAATATCTTAATATTTTCTCATCTTCATAAACTATAAAATCATTATATATATTAAGAAGATATACCTTGAGTCATAGAAATTGAAACCTTGAAACTATAGAAATTGAGACCTTCCAACAATTTGTAAAAAACACGAAGAAAAACAAGATTAGAACAAAATTAGCACTTTGATTTTCTCTCTCCTTGATCTCTTTATTACTCTAATGGTAGTATTAGTAGATAGTCTCAAATCTAACTTACCTTTAGCATGTGATGTTGGTGGATATGAGTAAAGAGAGTGACTAAGAACTCTTTTATATAAAGTTTCAAATAACTTAACCTATTAAAGAGTTGTAACTATTCAATTTTTTCTATTAAATTAAGAAACATATTCCATTATTTTAAGTGATCCTTCAAACGTTATAATTACTCATTTCTCTTATAAGAAAAATATGAAGAATACTTACTAATCTTGCTTAATAAATGAGTGATTTAATATAATTAGTAGGCAGTGATAACAATAATTAATAGGGTTTAGTCACGATTATAATAATTAATAGAATTTAATCACAATAATGGCAACATTTCATATGGTCATAATGGCCAATAATTTTAATAACTTTTACTTAATTAATTGTGTAAAAACCCTTCCTCCGTTATCGTTTTGTTTGAAATTTTAATGAAAAAATCACATGCGCTATAATTTCTTTGTAAAATTAAAGAAAATTTATGCTTTAATTTTAGAAAAATCTCCATTATTTTTCCACCCTTTGTATATCACTCATTAAAGGTTTTTTTAATTGTTATCTCGATTTTCTTTTTTGTAAAAATGTAAATTTATGACACATTTAAATGATTTATATTAGTACCATTATTATTCATTTGAAAAACAAGTTTAATGATTGGAATTTCATTTTATGTTGGATTGATTACTACCTTGGATTAAAATGTAACTTCCCTTGTTAATTTTCTTCTAGTAATGTTTCATTTTTTTGGGTAAATCTAGTAATTTTTCATTTATTTCTAGTTCCATAATTGTTATTTCATAACAATTTAAGGATCCTCATCTTCAAATCTAAATGACAATGTAAAGACTCTATAATGAAACTATTATGCCCCTAAAAAACATTGGGACATGTTTTATGTGTTTTTATTAGTATTTATATATGTGGAAATAAATTAACTATCATGAATGTATTTAGGGTGAGAATTAAATCAAGAAAAAAGAGAGTTTTATGGAAAATATAAGAAGAATAATATTAAATTAAATTTAATGTGAAGTTAAACTTAAGTAGGTATGTATAAGGAGATTTAGCAGCCATTTTTCCTTTTTTACCCTTAATGCCCCAAAAATCATGAAACTACCCTTAAAAATACTAACTTCTTTTAACTCCTAAACCATGACAAAATCAACCATTTTTGCTCATTATGGTTGCTAGCTTCTATTCCTTCCTCACTTTTTCATCCTCATTTTCTTTAATTTAGCAAGATCAAGCTCTATCCTACCATTACTCATCCACAATTCTTGAGCAAACAAGGTAAATCCTTGCAAGATTGGCTAGGAGTTTCTTAAGCTTTATTAGTAAAAAACAATTAGCGTAAATTTTCTAATTTCTATTTAGAGTGGTGTTGTCTAAGGGTAAACCAACCTTCATTCAACTTCTTTTCATCTTTACTATCCATTAATAAATGGACAATTTATTTAAAACCAATGTTTTCAAATGATTTTATTATATTGAATGTTGTTGTCATTTTAATGGAAAGTTAAAAATTAAATGTTAAAAGAATGTGTTATACTATGAATTGTTTGTATGGGTAGCTTGAGAATAAGTTTGGTTGATGTATATGTTTAGTTTTTAGCTAGATTTTGAGTATATGTGTTGAAAAAGGGGGAAATGATTAAATGAATAGCATTTTCATAGAATTTCTACATATCTACAATTGATACTTGAATACGTACTCAAGTTTGCTCCAAAATTGCTTTTTGAATAGCCATAAGTGAGTATATACTCGAGTATAGGATTTAGAATTGCCTTTTGACACCTATACTTGAGTATGGCATCCAGCATTACCTCTGGACACCTATAAGCAAATATATACTTGATTATAAGGGTTAAAACTTGCCTTTAAACCCCTATACTCAAGTACATATTTTCCCTAGTTTTCAATTTTGCTTATTTCATGAAATTCTTTGATGATATATGTATGTATAAGTCTACTACTTGTGTCAAGGATATATTTATGCATTTATATGTGATATTATCAATGAAATTCCTAAAAGGAATCTATCTGTAATTGAATTATATTTGTGAATGAAAATGTGAATTGAAGGAATGGATATAGGAATGTGGTGGAACAACATTGAAATGAAATTGAAAGTGTTTGTGAATCGTTAAGGTGTCAAGAAGAATAAAAGTTTATATTTATAAAATATGTTTACATTATTAGCTATTATGCTATGATACCAATTATTTGAGAGTAGATTAAGCTAGTAAAAGCTGATGAATAGGTTCCATGCCAATTATAGTTACGTAGGTTGTGACAAATATTGAACAATTAATTTTTATATTAAATTTTTTAATTAATAGTGCACTTAAATTAGTTAAGTTGTTAGAAGGGGAATCATTACCCCTCAAATAATTAATTTAATTCATATTTAATCACTTTAAAGAAATTTTGAATCATAAATCTTAAAGATATTGTAAAATTTTAATATATTCTAACAACTAGAATTATAATTCATAGTAACCATATAATAAAAATTAAAAATCATCATTGTAATATGAATTAGAAGAGTGAGAATAAAAATGATAAAACCTGTATCTATAGAATTCTTTATGTATTAAACTCTAAATCTATCCAATAAAATTTTTATAGATTATGGAGATTAGTAAAATGGAATGTAAATTTTATAGATTGATAAGAATAAATGAAGAAAGAAGAGTTTTAAGAGAAAATTTTTACATGTGTGTAATATTTTATTAGGATATCAAACGGATGATGATATTATGCACCACTAATTAGTAGAGGTAGTTGATAAGCATATTTTAATAGTATAAGAAATAAATTATATATTAAAAAAGTTCAGGTTTTGTGTAATTTACTCTACTTGTAAATTAAAGATTAGTTGTTGTATTTAAACACATGAAAAAAATACAAATAAGTTTTCTAAAATATGATTTAGTATTACATGACCCCTTTAAAGTTTCAAAACTTATAAATAAGCTTCTTGAAATTTTTGAAAGAAAATGAAAATATTGACAATGTAGTTAAAAATAGAAAAAAAAATTGTAAGTCACTAATAACTATTCCTAACTATTTTTAAAGTGAATTTAACAAGATTTTGAATGTGATTTCTACTGAAACAAATTATTAATCTTTCATGATAAAGAAAAGCCTTCCGCTGAATCACACAAAGGTACGTAGATGTAGGCCTGTAGAATATATTTAGAGTATTAAGTATAAAATTATGTTTTTTAATAAAAATTAAGAATTTAAAAATTAATATAAAATATTAAATTAAAAATTATTTTTAAATTCTTAATTAGTCACTCTTTTAATTTTTTATTAAAAATTAAGATTTGTCACTTTATCTTTTAAAATATATCTTATATTTTTGTGATAAATATATCTTATATTTTTAAAAAAATTAATCTGTATTACTGCATTAGGCAAGTGAATTTAATTATTTATTTTAATCTCTCACACATATAGTCCTTTTTAAATTCTTACTTATATGAATAATCCTACGGCATCTTTTTTTTTTGGTTCTAATGAACAATTTCATACTTTTTGAATAAAATTTAGGCCATGTTTGCTATAATTCGGAAGGAACTAGGTAATTTTGCCCTGGAAAGTTGTCACGGAAGAAAACATAGGATGTTCTTGGGAAACGACATAGCAGCCGAGATATGAAGCTGACAGCTGGAAAATATGATTTATTTGTCCGCACGAAGGTGCAAATTGATATTTAGGTTGATATATTTGGTCGGAAAGTATTTTTTTTAAATATTATATATATATATATATATATATATATATATATTAATGGAGAGATGATATATTATTTATATTGATGATTAAAAAAATAATATTTAAAAATTTAAAAATTTAAAAATAAAAAAAATTATTTTGAAATAAGAGAAGTTATTTTATTTTAATTATTCATATTTAATATTAAATAAATAAAATATTTTTTCTTCATTTTAATATTTTATAAAAAAAAAATTTTGATAAAATAAATATTACTTTAAATTTGCAAATTTTGGACCTAGTCCCTTACAATTAGGCCATCATGATGCGAAAACCCAACTTGAACGGGCGGCCACAAATAAAATATAAAATTTGGATAACAATGTGATGGGTATGCCTTAAAAAAATGTAGCATTATATAAAGTAATCATTTTTAGATATTAATTAATAAAAATTATTTGAAATCAATTCATATGTATTAATTAATAATTCTACATTATAAAAAGTAATAATTTCATATCAGCTAATAAATAGCATGAGAAATTACTATAAAGTGAATAACTATGGTAAATAAATAAATAAATAATCAGTCACGCGTTCTTATACCTTATTGGCAAATAGTATGGTTAAAAATAGTATATTATTAAAATAAACATTTTGATATAAATAATTTTAATTTTACCTATTAAGCAATAGTTTAATAAAAAACATGTTATCTTAGATAGACTTTATTGATCAATAAGTAAATATTCGAATATAAAAAATAACATTTATTGAGAGAGAGAAATTCATTAATATTTTATTTTTTGGAATAATTATCCATCTTATTTTATGATTCAAAAATAAATAGTTTAATTTTATGGGATTGTTATAATAAATATAAAACATAAAATTTTTACATTTTCTCGTATTGTAAAAAAAGTAATGAGATACTAAAATTTGTGAACTTCATTGTGATTTGTGATAGTAATGTCGGTCAACATATCAAATTGATTTAAATTATATTTTATTTTTTCACTAATTTTACTTGGATTAACTTCATTTCCATAGATATTTTATATCAATTTTATCCCTTACAAATAATAAATTAATTATTTTGATCACTCCATCAATAATTTCATTAATGGATTAATGGTTTGATGGATAGAAAAATTAGAATAAGAAATAATCATTATGTAAAGGATAAAATTAATAATGAATATTTATGAGCGATCAAATGGTATAACTTGCATTTATGAAAAATTAGAATAGATATTATAAATAAAAATTAAAAATAAATTAATTTATAATTTATAATAATTTTTGGGAAAATAATTTATACTAATTTAAATATGCACTTTAAATATACATTGCACCGAAATAAATTTTTTGATTATTCAACTAGTTATTAAAAAAGTTGTATATATATAATTATAAACATATATATATATATATATATATATATATATATATATATATATATATATATATATATATAGTTATTAAATTGTCATCTTATTTTTTGAGAATTGAATCCTTTTTGAGTAAATTTTTTATGTAAAACATATCACATCATGCTAGTCTAAAAATATTATTTAGGTGAATATTTATTTGAAGTAATTAAAGTTTTGCTAAAAAAATTTAGAAATTTTAAAAAAAATTGCCCAATGTATGTAACACTTTCACTTTTATCTCATAGTAATTTAACCAAAAACAACATTTAATAGAAAATTTTAGTTTCTTTCAAATTGAATATGCCTTGTAACATTTTAACTAATGGTATTGTTATTATTCACATTTTAAAAAACCACATTTAAATGTGGCTTGCAAGTTTCACACACACATATCTATGTATTTTTTAATAACCAATTATAAACTTAAAATTTTATTTGTGGACGAATATATTCATAAATTACATATTTAAATTTGTATTGAAAATTACTATTTAAGTTATTATGAATTAATTTGTTTTTTATTTTTTTATTTTAGGTCCATCGTAATTTTTTATAATATTAAATTCATCCTCACATGTTATCAATTTATTATTTTTATCTTTCCATCTTTACCCATTAATGAAAATATTGACAAAAGGATTAAATTAATTAATTTATTATTGGAGAATTCTACGGTACCCCCGGGATTTCAAACCCGGGGTGATGTGGTGGATTGTGGACCATGGACCATTGGATGAGATTACCAAAATTCTTAGTAATCTCATCCAATGGCTTGTATTGTGTCACGTTACCCCGGGTTTGAAACCCCTCGAGGTACCGTAGCAAGCACCTTTATTATTTTTTAGTGACAAAATTGATACAAAATATTTAAGAATGATGAAATTCATACAAGTAAAATTAACTAAGAACCAAAATTAGGTTTTAGTCTATCAAGTTTATTTAACTTTATAATGAAAATAAAAAATTGATAAACTAATTAAATATTAAAACTTGTAAAGATTTGGTCGATTTCATTGTTATTAATTTAAATGATGGCTCATAAAGTAGAAATTACAATCTTTAAGGATCAATTTGCAAAACTTTGAAATTACTATTTCAATTGTGAGAAGTTAGTTATAATTGTTATGTTGATAAAGAACTTCAACCAATAGAACCTTAACTAGAAATATGGTGAACGAGTTCACTATATTAGTGATTATAAGAGTACTTCTGTGGTATATGATAGATACTATTGGTGGGGAAGGCTAGCGACTTCAAACCACACTCTAATACCAAATGTTACACTTTGATACTAAATGTCACGGACCGGTAACTCAATAGTTAGGACGTATGGCGCTTAAACCTTCACCACTTGAGGAAGAAGTGAGCATACTAGTCAATACATCAACCAAGTTTAGAAATAACGGACCAAACACATAAGCATAGCATAATCAGGGTAGTCGTAAGCATATAAGCATCATATATAGGCAAACTAACACATAGAAAGGCGACAATAGTGTATAATATGCAATGCAAACATATGCAGGCAAATATGGCTAAAAGAGGATAAAATTTGAGACACACATTTTAGAAGAAGAGGCTACTTCTATTATTAATATAAAGTCTTATTACAATGTTGGTAGTGTGCAATATGTGCAAAAAAGGCACCAAATTGCACACTTCATTCCCTAAACTAGTGTCAGGCTTCCACTGAGGTCATTGGGCACTCCCTTTAAAGAATATTATAAGCAAAATCTCGTTTGGTAGGGGTAGACATACTTTTTTCAAACCATCATAAGGGCTTTTTGCCTTACTCTAGGTGGAATTCTCTTACCAAGATATATCGATATGAAAAAAAAATCCAATGATTATAACCATGTGCTTTTCTACTTGCACTAGATAAGTTATCTTGATAAAAAATACAAACAAACCCCCAACATAAGAAAAATTAGGAAAAATAATATACAAGTTGGATTAATCCTAAATTTAGGATACAAGACCTCTATCACATACTTGATTTATCTGCTAAGTTTCATCATAATCGGAACTCATTTGCTTGATCATTTGGTTCACAAGGCTAAATTATAACCAAAGTTAGCAGAGTGCTATAATGCAAAATATGTGCAAATTTGTGTTTCAGTGTTGAATTAGCTAAAATGAAGCCTTTTGCCTGTTGAGATGTGTACATTTATAGTTTTTTTTGTAGTTATGAAAGTATAATGGGTAGTTATAGAGTGTTAACTTTTTGGAGTATGTGAGAATGGCCCCTTAAAAGTGCTTTACTAATTAGTAGTTATCCTAAATTGAAGTTACAAGCCTCCCTCACCAATAAGTATCTACCATATACCATAGAAGTCCTTTTATGATCATTAATGTGCTGAACTTGTTCACCACATTCCTAGTTAAGGTTCTATTAGTCAAAGTTCTTTATTAATATAACAGTTATAACTAACTTCTCATAATTAAAATAATAATTTCAAAGTTTCACAAATTGATCCTTGAAGATTGTAATTTCTACTTTATGAGCCATTATTTAAATCAATGACAATGAAATCAACTAAATCTTTACGAGTCTTAATATTTAATTAGTTTATCAATTTTTTTATTTTCATTATAAAGTTAAATAAACTTAATAGACTAAAACCTTAGTTTGGTTCTTAGTTAATTTTGCTGGTATGAATTTCATCCTTCTCAAATATTTGTATCAATTTTGTCACTCACAAATAATAAATTAATTAATTTAATCCCTTTGTTAGTATTTTCATTAATGGGTGAAGATGGAGAAATAAAAATAATAAGTAGATAACATGTGAGGATGAAATTAATATTATAAAAAATTATGATGAACTTAAAATAAGAAAATAAAAAATAAATAAATTTATAATAACTTAAACAGTAATTTTTAATACAAATTTAAATATGTATTTTATGAATATATTACTCCACAAATAAAATTTTAAGTTTATAATTGGTTATTAAAAAATTACATAGATATGTGTGTGTATGTGTGTGTGTGTGTGTGTGAAACTTGCTAGCCACATTTAAATGTGATTAGTTAAAATGTTACAAGGCATATTCAATCTAAAAGAAACTAAAATTTTCTATTAAATGTTGTTTTTGGTTAAATTACTATGAGATAAAAGTGAAAGTGTTACATACTTTGGGCAACTTTTTTTTAAGTTCTAAATTTTTTTAGCAAAAGTTTAATTACTTCAAATAAATATTCACCTAAATAATATTTTTAGGCTATCATGATATTTTATGTTTTACATAAAAAATTTACTTAAAAAGGATTTAATTCTCAAAAAATAAGATAACAATTTAATAATAATTATATATATATACAATTTAAATGCATGAACGTGTGCTGTTAGAATAAAAGGGATGACTCTTTATTCAACCTTATCAACTGTGATAAAAGGACACTAGTTAGGTGTTAAAGTTAAGTTCAAACATGTTCGAGAGTTCAACATGATATAAAGGCAGAAGGTTTATTCGACAATAACAACCTTAGAGAGATAAGCCGAATGGAAGTTGAAGTAGGAGCTTAAATGGAGCAGACTAAAGGCTTTCCAAGAATCTTAGTCAGGTTGAGGTGTTGGAGATAACTTGCTCATTGGCGAAGCTCATGTAGACACACAAAAAGATCGAAGGAAGAGCTTAAGTGAAGCAAACTGAAGATGTTTATAGAAGTTGTGTAAGACTAAGTCATCAATAAGGATATTGACATTGTTCGAGTGGTGGAGAATATCACAAGTCGGTCTTATAAACCAAATGGACTAGGAAAACAAGCTCCGATTAGGATAAAACTTAGTAGATAAATCAAGTATATGATAAAGGTATTGTAACCCAAATTTGGAATCAATTCAACTAGTGTATTATTTTTCCTAATTTTTCTCATGTTAAGGATTTTTTTATATTTTTGACAAGGTAACTTATCTAGTACAAGTAGAAAAGCACATCATTGTGATCCTTAGATTTTTATCTTCATATCGGTATATTTTGATAAGAGAATTCCATCGGGAGCAAAGCAAAAACCCATTATAATGGTTCAAAAAAGTATGTTTACTCTTGTTAAATGGGATTTTACTTCTAATGTTATTTAGGAAAGGAGTGTCCGGTGACCTTAGTGATAGCTTAGCACTAGTCTTAGGGTTGGAGTGTGTTGCTTAGTGTCTCCTTTGCACACTACCAATATTGTAATGAGACTTTATATTAATAATAAAAGTAGCCCCTTCTTCTAAAATAGTATCCTGAATTTTAGCCACTTTTGATCATATTTGCTCGCATATGTTCGCATTGCATATTATACACCATTCTTGCCTTTCTATATATGTTGGTTACCGATATATGATGCTTATATGCTTAAAGTTGCCCTGATTATGCTATATTTGTGTGTTTGGTCTATTATTTCTAAGCTTGGTTGGTATATTAATTGATAAGCTGACATATTCTTCAGGTGGTGAAGGTTTAAGTACTGCACTTCTCGACTATTAAGTTGTTGACCCATAACACTTTCTAGAATTTGCATCCATCAATGTTTCCTTTTTGAATAATTCCAAGACACTTGGTATCCACCTAATAAACAAATTAACAAGGTTATAGGAGTTTTCAATCAAAGTTGACATGCTTTTGCCTTCTAGAAGAGCCTTTCAAATGCTAAGGAATTGAGTAGATGATTTAAGTTGAATTGTTTCCCTTGTTTTAGTTCCTTTATGCTAATTTTGTATATCACTTAGGTGAATGCATTATTGTACACTCTGTCTATTACTAATTCTATAATGCTATAACATATTTTCACTTAATGATTCAACCAGTATATTATATGCATGAACCTTAACATGTAATCCTGAAATTAATATTCTTTATTTAGCATATCCTATAGAGTATTTTATTTTAGGAATAAAAAAATTGGTATGCCCGATGAGATATAGTTAAGCTAGTTTGCACTGACCATTTTATGTAGTCAAGAAATGGTAAAACTATATAATTGGGAAACAAGACTACACCTTCAATTGGTCCACATCTCACCAGCACATATCCTTCTAGTTCTTGCCCTCCATTAGATAATCCTTTGTTCTAGGAAGGATGCATGGAAGATACTAAAGATAGCTAACAATAAAAAATTTTGGCAAAAAATATTGAAAATATAGACCCTCAAAATACTTGACAAAGTCACTTTAACCAAAGCCAACAAAGTTAAAACCTAAACCTAAATAAAAAAATAGCTGTCAAAATCACAATAAAAAGATAAGCTAGAATAATAAAAATGGAAATAAGCTAAAAATGGTAAAAAAATCCAATGTTTGGAGGCCTATTGGCCTTCCTTATAGAATGCTTTAGAGTATGCTAACAATTAATAAGAATAACAGGATAATCATGTTCAACAATCAAAGTTATTAAGTCGACAGAACCAATTTATAGATGAAGGGATTGATCGATATTGATAACCATAGGGTGATATCCCAAACATTACAAGTTTTTTAGTAATAAATGGACAAAAGCAACCATGACATAGTTAACATGTTATATCATAATAGATTCCAACTATTTTCATGTCTGTATCTGAGGAAATTATCACTAGTCAAAATCATATGATCCAAATATTTAAAAGAATGATAATAACCTTAGGCTATCATAAAGATGAAAAGTAACTTTCTAATAGAGAACAGATCAAGGTTAAAGCCTTAGAATCAAAACCTCTCAAGCTTGGTCATACTAACTAAATGAGAATATTAGGTAAAGGTGAGTAGCTGAGAAGAGCAGCCTGATGTGGCCCTTATAATTAAGGAGACAAAGTCCAAAGGCATAGAACAAATAGAGAAATACTCAATAATTATGCTCATCAAAACCTATAAGATCATGGCTAGGTGAATCAGTTTGGACTCTATTTGTAAAACCTATAAAGGTAAGAGTGGAACTTAAAGACTCTGGTTAAGCAATTATTGAATCAACTGGAGGGCTAAAATTTCCATCTAAATTATTATGGTGCTTTACCAGAATGGATTCATTAACTTGAACTACTTAGAAGGCATAACATGCCAAAATTTACCATATTCACTGGTAAAGATAACCAATCAATTACTGAATATATTATCAAATTCACGACTGAATGCTAGAAACCCACTTCAAATAAGTTATTGAAATTAAGATATTTCCCATTGTCTTTAACTAGAATAATATTTTCCTGGTATACAAGTTTGCTTCTTAATTTTATTCATTTGTGGGCTCAAATAGAGTGACTATTCCATGAGCAATTTTATCATGGAGAAATCAAGGTAGGATTAGTAAACTTGTTTAATGTTAAAAAGAAGCTGGCTAAGTCTACCAAAGAATGTTTTTTCAAATTTTGCACATGAAAAGCAAGTGCTTCATACAAGTAACTAAGACTAAGATCATAAAGATAGTAATGACGAGATTTTACTATATCATTCATAAAATGCTCACCAATCAAAACATAATTAGCATGACCTAATTAGCTAAGAAAGTATAGTAGATTGAACAATTATCATAGGAAAAAAATAGAAAGTTATGCCATACACATTTTAAAAAGAAAAAGGTGGCTTATATTGATAAGGACATAAAAGATAAAAGTGATAACGAAATACATTTGGCTAAACTTAAACTTAGTTTTCCTTACATATGCTTGCTATTAAAACATACAGATTAAAAAGATAAAATAGATTATATCAGCAAGAAAGTGTACTCATTTGATATTAGTAAGGCCAATTAAATTTTTCATCTACTTCTAAAAGATAAATAAGTGAAGTTGTTTGAAAATCATAAAATTCTATTGAAAGAAGAGATAAAAATTAGAAAACATTGTAAGTATCATAGTATGTTTAGCTATGATATTAATAATTACATTCATTTTAGAAAAATGATTAAGAAAGCTATCAACCAAAAATGGTTAAAGTTTGGCACAAAGGCAAATAGAAGGAAATGCTAGTTAACAAAGACCATTTTCCTTATAAGTTCAAACTACATAGAGCATTCAAATGGATTCAACCTATTTAATATGGATATGAATGTAGTAGCATATTACGAGTATAATAATCCCTTGGATACACCATTCTTCCCTGAGGCTTATTTGGTGGAGGTGAATCTAATTCTAACTTCATAGGGAGGATTTAATGTGAAAGAAAAGTGTTGAAAATGTATCCACATTATGAGAAATATTATAATAAGCAAAAAGTCATTATGTACAAAAAAATGGTCAAAAGACTAGGTTAACGCTAAAAATTAAAAATTAATCAATGATCGAAAAAAGGCCCCGAAAAAAGTTAAAAAATATAAAAAGAGTAAGGGCAACTCAAATTTAACTTTTTATTAGTTGAAATATGACCAACTAAAGAAGGAAACAAGGATTAGGATTAGTACTAGGAAGTTAGAAGATTGCTTAAAGGAGAATGGATTAAGAATAAACTCTGTGATAAGAGAAAGCGAATATTGAGGCCTAATCCTAAAAAAAAAAGAAGTTAGAAGTATAATTACCAATATAAGGAGCCTTTATTGACTAAGACTAAAAAAAAAGAATAAAATGGTAGGCTATTAATAGAAAGTAAGAGACAGAAAGCTAACAAATGCCTTCTGGTCCAAATGAATATAATGGTTTAAAGTAAATAAAAAAAAGGAAATAACCTTTTAAGTAATAAATTAAAACTAAAAGAAAAAAATTGAATTTGGATGATAATGTGGTAACTATATTACCACAATCTTTCACAACTGTTAGCTCAGCCAGATCCAAGGAAAACTTTAATGATAAAAGCCTTGCAACTATAGTTAAATTCAATGAGGACATAAATGTTAAATTTGGATAACCAACCAAACACATAAAGAAATAACTAAGGCTTTTGCATGTAAAGGCTCACATTGATGGTTAGCCTATGAATAGGATTTTGATTGATGGAGAAGGAGCAATAGTTAACCTAATGTAACAATTTACATTCATTTAGCTAGAAAAACAATTTGAAGATATAATGCAATCTAACATTACACATTATAATAACTAATTTTAATGGAAAGATCTTTAACTTATAAAAGATAGTGATGGTCGAACTAAAAGTAGGGTCCAATCAAACCTACTCTATTTGTAGTGGTACCTTTAAAGGTCAACTATAACCTCTTATTTGGCAAAGATTAGATCCATATTGTGGGAATAGTGCCTTTTACATTACATCAGAAGAAGCTTATCTGAAACAAAAATGGCATAATTGAATGTATAAAAGTCAATGATAGGCCATGCTATGTTCAACAATGTCATATTGAGTTTAAAATATACAATCCTATCATGCATTTTTGTACATGAGCCAATGTACAGATCCATCAATAATGGAGAAGTGCATTTCGAATGCATCAAGCTTTAAAGTTATCCCAAAGGCCAAAAATATGGGATTGTCCTATATAATTAATGAATGAATACCAAAAGTAACTTGCTCGATGTCAACTTATATTGTTAAGCAAGCTCAATCTTAGGACTTAAGCTATATATATGATGATAATACACTTAGATTTCTAAAGTCACCTATCAAAGATGACATTAAGAAAATGGAATCCTTGGACATCATGTAAGAATTAACTTAAGAATCAATGATTACCTAAAATCAACATTTACCAATATTACTTTGCTTAAAAGTACTAAATAGAAGGTGATCGACATACTTAAACAATACAAGGATTGATTTACTTGGAATTATGATGAGATGCTAAGCTTGAGTTAAAACTTGGTAAAGCATAAACTATTGATCAAAGAAGGTTTTAGACTTTACAAATAGCCCTCTCAACATTTTACATCCAAAATTATGTCAAAAATTAAAGAGAAAATTGAAAGATCGCTTAAAACTAACTTTATAAGAACCATAAGATATGCAAAATGACTTTCCAATGTGGTCCCAGTTATGAAGAAGAATAGCAAGTTTAAGGTATGTATAAACTTTAATGATTTAAATAATGCCACATCAAATGGTGAATATTCCATGCCAATTACTAATATCCTCATAAATATATCATCAATACATGTTATAATAAGCTTGATGGATGATAATGTTAGTTATAATAAAATATTTATAGTTAAAGAAGATATGCCAAAAATATATATTTCGATGTCCATAAGTGATAAAGGCTTATGAGTAATTGGTCATGCCATTTGACTTGAAAAATACTGAAGCCACTTGCTAGCGAACAATAAATACGATTTTCTATGACATGATTAGCAAATTTATAAAATTATATATTGATCTTATGGTTGTTAAAAGACCCTATTATGAATGGCATATAGTAAACTCAAAGGAAGAATTGATTAGATGTAATGTGACAATCTAAAGATGAATTCATTAAAATGTGCATTTAAAATCTTGGAAGAAAACTTCTTAGATTTCCTAGTACATCAAAGGGGCATTAGGATGGACAAAAAAAAAAGGTTAAGGCTACAACCAACAAGAATGAGTTCTAATATTTTCTTGGAAAGGTTAATTCTTAAGGAGTTTTATATCAAATTTGTCCAATTAAACCAGAGCCTTTTTACTTTTGCTAAAGTTAAAAAAGATCGAATGATTTGAATAGAGGATAAACATCAAGCAATATTTGAAGATATAAAGAAGTACTTAATCAACCTTCTTGTATGTCTCGGCCTCTATTAGTGTAATAGGATGCTTTCTAGATAAAAAAATGATGAGAGTAAAGAAAGGGCTATTTATTACTTCTTTTGTTCCTTTTTACTTATCGTATTTTGAAGAAATTTTTTTTAATTCCTTTTTATGTGTCATTTTATAATTTTAATGAAGTATTGAATATTCTTTTTCTAAATTTACCTTTCTTTCTCATTAATAATATTTTATTATTCTATACTATTAACTAACTTGCATTTATTCCTTTATATTTCTCTTTCGATTTTCAACTATCTTGAATTTTTTGCATAAAGGGTAATCTTGTAAAGTTCACTAAAAATAAACAAATTAAACTACTTTCTTAATATGTGTGAATTAGTTAATTACAACAGATAAATAAGAATAGAGGAAGTATTTTTGAAGAATGTTGAATGCAACTGAATAAACATATTCAATAATAGAATAGAGAAATTATATCTTTCATCATATTATTTTGCATGAAGCATAGGTGTTATTTATTACCTATAACTGTACAGGTATTAGTAAAAGCTGATGTCCTTAAATACATGTTAGCTCTGCCCTTTATTCATGGCTGAGTAGGAAAGTGAGCATTTAGCTTGATCAAATTCATGATACAATATTACCCTTTAAAGTTGTTAAAGGCTAAGTAGTGGCTAATCTAGTAGTTGATTGATTTTGTCGATACTAAATATTGAAAACTATATTTCAATGGTTAATGCCATAAAGGCGCTTTCAAAGTAAGTTTGTTGATTACAATGTTATGTAGAAATCTAGTTAAGTTCTCCTTTTCATTAAACTAAAAGTGTTCTAATAATGAATTAAAGTATGAAACACTTATCATTAGGTTAGAATTATTAATGGAATAAAAAACCTAAGGGGTTAAGATTTATGGTGACTCATAATTAATCATTAAACAGATAACTAAGAAATTCAAATGCTTGAATCTAAACATGGCTAGATACTTGACCATTATTGCTAAAATGCTAGTTGAGTTCAATAATGTGATTATCAAGTATGCCTCAAGAATGGAAAATAAGAGAGTTAATATCTAAGCACAAGTCGCCTTAGGCTATCGGATTAACCAAGCATTGCTTATAGAGATAAGCACTATCATTCATGTTTAGAACCTATAATAGTGCAAGAAATCTTAAATGCTAGTGTCAATAACATGTTGATTGATTGAAGACCACTTTTTATTAATTATATGGCTAATCCATTAGAGAACGCTAACTAAATGTTATAGGTAAAGGCATTAAAGTTTGTGTTCATAAATAGTAAGCTATATAAGAAATGATTCAATAGCCTATTATTAAAATGTTTAGGTGGAGATGAAGCAATGTTAGCCATGATTGAAGTTTATAAAGGCATATACAGAGCCTATCAAGCTAGAATTAAAATGAAATAGGTGTTGATCCATATAGGCTTGTACTAGCTATAGATGATTAGTGATTGTATAAGTTATGCTAGAAGTGTAAAGATTATTAAAAACATAAATCTATCCAAAAGATTCTAACAACCAATGTAAAATATATTATCAAGGCTTGGCCATTCTATGGTTAGACTATAAATATTGTTAGTAAGATACACCCTCCTTTAACTAAGGGACATTATTACATTTTAGTAGCCATTGATTATTTCACAAAATAGGTAAAAGCAACAATATTTAAGCAAATTAAACAAAATAGTATCTTAGAATTTATTGAGAACAAACTAATATGCAAGTTTGGCTTACTAGAAACTATTACTATTAATTGTGGAACTATGTTTATAGGTTAAAAAGTCAAAGACCATATTAAGTCTAGAAAAATAAAAATTCTTACGTTTACTCCTTACTATACTCAGGTTTATAGTCAAGCTAAAGCAACCAACAAGTAGGTGATTGACTTGATTAAAAAGCAAATTGGGCATTATCTAAGAAATTGGCATGTAGTCTTAAACTCACCATTATGGGTCATTAGGAATACACCTAAGAAAGTAACGGGTATGAAGCCTTACAAGTCGGTTTTTAACCATGAAATTATACTTTCTATTCAAGTTTAGAAACAAAATAAGTTAAATTTAAGTGATTATCATAATTTAATGGTTAGAGAACTAGAAAACTTAGATAAAATTTAATGGAATACCTCAAATTCCTTATTTCAAAACAAAAAAAAGCTAGCTGAACATTATAATAAACAAGTAAAGAATAAAAAGTTTGTTTCAGGTCAGCATATGTGGAAAGTTGTGCTATCAATGATTAATTCAAATTTTAGAAAATTATTGTCTCATTAGAAATGATTGATGTGAACAATATTCTATTAATATTTTCCCTTATATTTAGGTCCCCTAGGAGGTGATGATACTTAATTGGATCAATTTTGCATTAATTTGAGACTAATTGCATTAATTTGGGCTTAATTGAATTTCGGGCTTAATGCTGAATTTTTTATGCTATTTCAGTATTTTAATCATAACTTGAGATTTAGATGTCAAATTTAGACAATCTACATACTGTTGGAAAGCTAAGAAAAATAGATACATTTTCATGTTGATAAGAAAACCCAATTCTACCATCTTGGAGGTCAAAGATTAGCTTAAAGTAGAAACAGAGTTGCTGTCCAAGCTCAGACCCAACCCAGTTGCAATGATTAATTCATATCTTGAGCTCCAAGTGTCTAATTGATGCAAGGCCAAGTCCAATTACTCCCTAAAATCCATATCTAATCATTCCTAAAGCCCTTTTGAAGAAACTGAGTCGTTTTGAAGGCCAAGGAAGATGGATTGTGGCTCATTATTTCATCTCAGACTGGATTGAATTATCTGTAGTATTTTAGCTATAACTTGAGTTAGGAATGTCTGATTGGGCTGAAATTTTATGGGTAGTTTCCTAAGATATTGGGGTACAAGTTTGTAGTTTATGTCCAATCCTAATTATGCTTCTATGGTTGTAAATAAATAGAGGGAAAAATCAGAACGTGGAGAGGTCAGAGACAAGTTGATAATTTTCTAAATTTTCTTTAGTTTTTTCTCTCTAATGGAAGGCTAATTCTCTGGGTTAATTCAAGGAAATTTGAGGCTTTTCTCCTCTGAAATTATGATATCTTAATTCATATGGTGGTAACTATAATTAATTTCCCTTTTCCCTCATCTATCTCCTCTGATTTGCATGATCTGCTTGAATTGGATGTTGATTTGATACAATCCTCGTTCAATTCTATAAGTTGTGTTTTCAATCTGTATTGGTACTAAATTTTAATTAATTAATTATAATTTTTCATAAGAGAAAAAGGGATGAATGAATGGTTTAGGATTCTGAATTAATTCATTTAATTTAGCTAAATTCTATCTTTAAATTTGTTTTAATCTAGCTTAGGGGTTATGGTGATTGTCTAACTTTGCTAATCTTAATCAATCAGATTCTAGGCAATTGTCTAGTGTAGAATTTATGAATTATTGTAGGAATTTTGATTAATTTAAAGCTAAATAATTAATTGCAAAAATTCAATTTATAGTTATCTAAGATTAATTCTTTGAAGAGACCTTAAATTCGTTGGATTAGCTGTTTTAATTCATTGATATTCTTATTTTCGTTGCTACTGTTTTATTAATTCCATTATTAATCTTTTGCTATTGATATCTTCCTACTTTAATTTCAAACCACCCCTCAATTTTAATTCTGTCTTGCATATCTACATTTAGTTTTAAAGTCTCAATTCTGCATATTTAACATTCCACACTAGTTTTAGGCCTGCACATTTTGTGTTTGATAAATTGAATAATTATATAGAATTCATTCTATTTACATCATAAACTCAATTAGTAAATAATCATCGAGAATTATTGAAAAGAATCTTAGAGGTTCGACTTGATTCCTACTATTTTCTTACAAAAATTCTTTGGAATCAGTAATTTTAATTTGGCTGGTTCAACATCCATGATCAATGATCATTATTAGTTAAAACTTGTTTTAATAGTAATAGTTACCAAGTTCAAAGTGTTAAAAATGATTGAGTTAAGATTATAAACGAGAAATACTTAAAAATATATGAGCTAAGCAAATATAAAAGATTTGGTGGCAATAACACAAGTATAAGTAATGGTTCTTAAAGAAGAATTCACTTATATTAATATTCACAAATCGAAAATGGTTAATAGTATATGAAAAAGAATTGATTCAAAGAAAGACTTTAAACTATACCATTGGGCCATTATAATCTCTTTTCCCTCTTGCATGGCTCAGTGTTTGCCACACAAGTCCACTAATTAAGCCTTTGTAATCTTAAGCTCCTTAATCTTTGCCTTACCTTTCTCTAGAAGAATCAATTTTGCATCTATCAAGGTTTTAAAATCGACTTATAATTTTAACATGAGCTTTTGTGCCTTAGCTAACTTATCTTGTACATCATCAATCTCTATAGCATTTTTCCTCATTTCTTCAACATATACTTAGTCCTTGAAAGTATACTCATCTTTCTTCTTCTAGCTATTCTTGAAATACTTAGTCAGGCCATCCTAAGTTTATTTTAAGGACAAGCAGGCATATTCCATATTCACCATTTTACTTAAGTTTTTAATTATATTTGGCTAAGGCTCGATGAGGTTATTGATGAAGATCTTAAGGCCATCCTTAACAAATAAAGCATTCTTCAAGAATTAAAGTAGGTCATCTATCCTTTGTCAAGTATCTATATCTTAAAAGATAACATTCAAGTCTTACTTCAAGATGGTGCCAAGCTTAATTAAAGCCTTTTTAAAGGCCTCATCTTTTTCTTTTTCTTACTTTTTCTTTACTAAAAAAGGTTTTCAAAATAGAGAAATGGAAGAAGGCATGTCATTACTAGCATAACTATGCCAAGTTGAGAATGGGTTATCCTCATTAGTAGCATTCCTTACTATATCTTGAGTTTGATGAAGAGCATGCTTTAAGTGAGATTCATTTTAAGCCATTTTTACCTCAAGAGTTGCAATATTTTGACTTTAACCTTGATTCATACTGATTAGAGGAATCTTGATCTTAATTTTATCATGTTACTTTTCATTTAAAGCTAATTGCTAATTTTTTTTTTTCAATTGTTTGTTATTGAAAGCATGGACTTAATATAACTAGGAATCGAGATTGAAGTTAGGGGATTGGTAACTGAGGACACTCAAGGAGTAATTGACACTAGTATGGTAACTTGCTTACTTTGAAAAAAGATAAAAAAATTTTAAAGGCACATCTAAATTAATAATTACAAGTAAAAAGTCAAATTAATGTACTAAAGGAAGCATTGGATTGGAGAGTATTTTAGCTTAGCTTTTCGAGTAGCTTAAGCAGTAATTTTGAAAGCATGTCAGGAATTTTGATTGAAATAAAAGTACTTAAAAGTAACTAAATGTTAAAATGAAAAAAATATTACTAAAAAAAGGGATAAAGGAGATTACTACTTAGACTTTCCAATTATTCATACTCAACTTGTACAACAAGCAATTATTCAACCCAAAAAATGAATGCTTGCATTAGTATAAGAATAAGGTTAAGCATCGGTAATCTTAGAGTTTAGTTTACTTTTTTTAGGAATTAAATGTATGTATTTTGCAATGCCAAAAAGAGCATTTAACTTTAGAATTAGTATTAGTTTAAAGAGGGGAGTTTGAGAGAGGCTAATATTAAGGTTTTATTAGTATGCCCTCCATTATTTTCTTCCATGATAGATGTTATGATTGCTTATCTTTTTTCTTAAAGGATTCTTCAGCATTAAGTACAGGGTTTAGGGTTTAAGGTTTTATTAGTATACCTATAATCTTTTGAAATGCCTTGATAGTCTACACAATAAGAATTTATGTTAGCTTTACATCCACCTTTGTGGCAAAGTAACAATAGGTATAAGTAGTCCATCAATCCCAATAATGCTCAGTGTGAGCATGACAAGGGGAGAAAACATGCCACTCAAAAGTGTTTAATACACTTTAATTCAACACTTCTATCATTGGAAAATTAGGATAAGTCAAAGTTCGGCCTTGATATTTATTATCTAAAATTACTATTAGCCAACCTTGTATGAGAATAAATTACCTAGCTATTATATTTGGCAAATAACATTTGATTGATGAGGCCAGTACATAAATACTATGGATACAAAATGTTAACCCAAATCTAGATGCTCTAGGTGTTAGTAGGATTAGGGTCATGAATGAACAAGGCTAAATTATCAGGCTAAATAGAAAAAAGAGAAAGAAGAATGACAAAGCGATCGATAAAATAGGTATAAGAAGACTAAAAATACTCATGAAAAAGTTCTACGAGGCTAGTTCTTTAGTGAGAAAGTTTAAGAATAGCTTGGATATATTTAAACCCTAACATAGAACCTTATAAGATTGCTTTATAATCCTTAGGTAAGGTAAAGTGTTCCTAAAAATATGTTATTAACTAGAGCTTAAAAATCCAAAAAAAGTTGCTCAAATTTGAAAAGAATTGCCAAGAATGCATCATCGGCATAACCTAGTATATATCTTCGTAAAGACTACCTAGAATTAGTCAGCTTAGAGCTACTTGTCGACTTTCTTGTAAAAAAGTTGCTAGAAAAAGATAAGCAATTGATATTTTTAAAGAAAAAATATAGAACACATATTTGCAAACCTTATAGAGTAAGAAAGTGACATGCTCAACATTAGAGGCAGTTAACCCTAGTTAGCCAATAAATTTTTTTAGAAGATTTGAAAAAGTAAAGGTTTTAGAATCCAATCTGATTTAAAATAAGTTTTGAAAGTGAGGTTTTTTTTTGCTAGCGGGTCACAGTCCAATCAAGATTGAAAGGTTAAAAAGTGTAACCTTTGTCATACCACAAAGTAAAGAAAGGTTATTAGTCAAAGGAGGCCAAAAAGTGATAACCAAAACTATTAGGAGTTAGTTACTCTTCTGCACATAATGAGAAAGCTGAATAAAATCCTATACACCTAAAAATTTCCATAATTCTTCCTTAAATACATTCATCCAATCAACCTAAACCTAAATAATTATTAGTTTGGTGGAGAAAGTGTCTAAAATCCTTAGAACCCTTGATTACTGAGGGATAAGTAGGAATATCATTGATTATGAACACAAGTTTTTGAAAGAAAAATTAGAAAGAATCAATATCCATATCATTAAAGGTGATATAACTTAAATAATAAGGGGGAGTTTTATCCTCAAGCAATATAAAGGAAGAAGAAGGGATCCATAACTTGTATATCAGTATAAAAGCTTCAAACAGATTAAGATCATCTAATCTTATTTGTTTAGAAGCATGGGAAAATGAACCTTAGGAATCCTTGGCAATCTAAAAGAGTTAATAACAAAGAAAGGGAAAGAATTTGTAAATTACAAAAAAGTAGATGTTTTTAAAAGAAATTTGATAAAGGCATAAAAAGGGTAATGAAAGGAAGAGAAATGTTTAAATAGAGAATAATGGATTTTAATGGGCTTTAATGACAAGTTCACTTATAAGTTGCCTTGAAGAGACATGACTATGCACTCCTTATCATAACCCCTTTTCAAGCCTTATTTCAAGCCTTATAAGCTATAAAAATTACATAATAACCCTAATTAGTCACATGTCCTCCCAAATAAAAACTAACTTGTAGATCTGCTAACAATAGTTAGAATTACAACTATGGTGGAGTGATATCATTTTAATACAAGGCGTTAACATTCTTGCAACATAAGTTTAAAATAGGAAAAGTAAAAAATAGCTAGCTGATGTGAGCCACTTAATTGCATTTAGCAAAAATATGGTAAAGACACACCTAGTAAAAAATCTTAACATATTTCACTTGGTGATTAATAATACATCCTCAAAGAATCTCAATTATCATAACAAGTGCTTGATATTTGCTTGAAGCTAAAATCGTCCTACTTGCTTTTCAAGGAATCTTGACATGTCTTGATCAGAAAAATCTATCAGCTAGTTTCATTCTTTTTAAGAATTAGTCCAAGGAAACAAAAACAAAAGGGCTTCTGTTATGCCAATAAAAAACTTCAACTGGTAGAACATCAACTAGAAATGTGGTGAATGGGTTTAGCACACTATTGGTTATGAGAGCACTTTTGTAGTATGTGGCAGATATCTATTAGTGGGGAAAGCCCATAACTTCAATTTAGGATAGCCACTAGTTGGTGGAGCACTTTTAGGAGGCCACTCGCACACATTTTGTTAATACCTTATAACGGCCCACTATGCTTCCATAATTATCCAAAAAAGCACTAATAAATATACATATCTTAATAAGCAAGAGGCTTCATTTGGGCTAATTCCATACTTAAACATAAATTTGCACGCACTTCACTAGCTTTTCAAAATTTGTAGGCATCAATATTGCCCCTTTGAAAAATTTCAAAACATTTAGTCTTTGAGTCCGTCCACCCAGTAAATAGACTAACAAGGCTATGAGAGTTTCCAACCAAAGTTAACATGCTCTCGCTTACTAGAAAAATTGTTAAAGTGTAGGGAATTTGAGTAGGTTATTCAAGTTGAATTGCTTCCTTTGTTTTATTTCCTTTACACAAATTTTGTATATCAACTTATATGAATGCATTATTCCACACTCTGTTAGTTGTTGATTTTATAGTGCTATAGCATATTTTTACTTAATTCTTTTATCAGTATATTGTGCAAACAAATCATAACATGTAATCCTAAAATTAATATTCTTTATTTAGCATATTCTATAAAGTATTTTATTATGGAAATAAATAATAGTAAATTATATATCATGCCAAGAAAGCTAGGTAAATTAATTATGAATAATAACTTGGGTACAGAAGTCCTTCCCCTAAAATTTATTTAAATGATATGTGTCAAGAACATCAAAATATATACTAATTACATCGCCTTGTTTTCAGTTTTGAAAAATATAAAACATATAAAAAATTGCAATATATATTGCAATTTTCCAATTAATTCGGGAATATATATATACTGGATAAGATTATTAAAAATATTTTAAATCTCAAATTAATTGATTTTGTATTGTTGAAAGAATAATTAACACCAGAAAAATGAAGAAAAAAATTATACTTTTCTCCCTCATATTAACTGACTTTGTATTGTCAAGAAAAAAAAAATTAACACGGGGGAAAAAATGAAGAAGAAGAAAGAAATCTACTTTTTCAACTTATCTATAATCGTAAAACGGGCTTCCAAGCAATGGAAATATTTTCGTCATATTACTAATATTCCAACAATACTCTTGCTTCCTTAAATATTTTAATTTTAATTTTAATATTATAATTAAGTAAATATAAAAATATAAAATATAATATAATATTTGATTTTTTATTTTTAAAATTATTAATTATTATATTTTTTAAATTTAATAATTAATATTATTCATTTTTTAATTTTTGTTTTGTTATAAGTATTTATCACTTTCTTCACCCATAATACTAAAATAAATAATAAAAATAAAATAATAACAAATAAATATATATTTGATATTACTAAAATAAAATTTACTAATATATTTTAATATTTTTCATTTATTTCAACATTAATAGTGAATGAGAGATGACTTATCATAACTAAAGTAAAAATACAAAATTAATAGTAATAATTGGGAATATAATTGTCTTATAAATAAAATACTAATTTTATTTATTTTATTTATTAATTATGAAATAATAATAAAATATTTTTATCATTGTATAATTATAAGTATTTAAGAAGATTACATTTTACCATCCATAATTTCACCTTTTTTTCTCATAATTCACTTGTAATTTTAAGTGATGTAATTCATCCACCAATATTTTTAATTATTAACACTTCATCCATTTAAAATAATTTTCATTGAAAATTTAATTAAAAAATTATATGCATTACATATGATCTTCACTTCTTTTAATTTTAATTTAATTTGGTATTCATTTAGATCTAAATTAACTTAAAATATATATAATTCAACCAAAGATTTATTTTGTATAATTTAGTTCATAATTATTAAATAGAAAGTTTCAAATAGGAAATTTTAAGGTAAATTAATTTTAAATAAGTGTCAAATTAAATCAAAATTTAGAAAAATAAAGATTATATGTAATATATATAATTTTTTATTAAATTTTGAATAAAAAATAATTTAAGTGTGTAAGATATTAACGATTAAAAGCACATATGAATGAATTACAATACTTAAAATTATAGTTAAATTGAGTAAAAAGGGATGAAACTAAAAGTGATAATTTGTATTTATGTGTCAAATTCATATTATATCAAAAATTAGTAGCAATCCAAATAAATTTAAGTTGAGCTCAATTTGAACAATAATTATGTTAGGTTGGAATAACTTGTTTATTAAATGTGTTAAGATGTTATTCTATTTAATCCATTTAATAATCTCAATTAATAATTTTTATATTATAAATTTATTTACTAAATTTAATTATTTGTCATTCTTAAAAAATATATTTAATAATTAATAGATTTTTTAATTTAATTATTATTTTATTAAAGTAGAAATTTATATTTTATTATATTTAATTATTTATAATTTAATTATTAATTATTTTTTAAATACTATTTTTAAAAATTAAATATAATTTTTTAATATAATCACATTTATTATTTATATTAAATAAGTAAATTCATTTATAAGTTAAATTCATACTCAATATGATCATATATAAAATTTTTATATTCATATTATCATACCATATTAAAAAGAGAAAAATATTCTGACCTTTCCTGAAATAGTGAAAATTTACACAGACTTTTTATTTATTTTCAAAACCTATACAAATTTTTCTTTGTTTTCAAAATAAATAAATAGAAATACACAGACCTCTATTAAAATTTTGAAAACTTACAAAAACCTTCCTTTTATTTTTAAAACTGGAGAGGAAGTTTGTATAAGTTTTTAAAACTTTGAGGGAGGTATGTGTATTTTTTTTTTAATTTTGAAAACAGATGGGAAGTTTATGCAAATTTTGAAAATAGAGAGAAAATTTGTGTAAATTTTAAAAATTAGAAGGGAGGTGAAAGTAATTTTCTCTATTAAAAATTATCATTCCTAATTAAAATTACGAATGAACAAAATGTACCGTAAGTATTTTCGCGCGGGACCCGGGATCGGAAACGAGTGACCGCCACAAGTTGGGGTATGTCCCAATTAAAGAAAGGCACGCAGACTGCGACCGTCACGTGAAGACCTGATAAACGTAAATGCATTCATCTATTCAGGTCGTAACTGCCAACCGGTAAATTCCGGTGAACCAGCGCTCAGTCTTGGTAGACGAAACCGGCCATACCCGTAATAAACAATGAAATATATATTGCATGCATATTCCATATCGGTCCCATAGTTTCGGCCGGCTTAGCTGTCTTTTGGATCCATTCTCCGTGGCTTACGTCACCTCTTTTGCCTTTGTTCTCAGTGCTTTTAATTTTCTATTTCTTTATTAAATTATAAAATATCTTAATTCTTTTTCAAAGGTCAAATTTCGGTGTTTCGGCGCTGTGTCGTTGTGCGATGCAGTGCGAATGTGGGGTCCCTGTTTTGGACAAGTTGGGCAAGTGGATGAATGGCGGGCCCCTTCTTGCTTTCCACTTCACAAACTCCCGCCAAAAGTGCCAAAGTTGAATGGTTTCGTGCGGATTGACCAACGAGCATTTATTTCAAAAGAGTTCTACAATTTGGCAATTAGTCTGTAATGCTTAATTGTTTTAATTAATTTGATCATATTAGTTATTTAAAATAAAAATATTTGAAAAAATTAATTATTTATAATTAATTATTTCAGTATATTTTATAAATTACTTAAATATTTTTTATTTTAATATTTTAAATTTTATATATTATTTAATAAATTAATTTTTTAAATAATATATTATTATAAATTATTATATATTAAATATTTATTTAAAATTAAATTAATATAATTTTTATAATTATTTAATTTTTATATAAAAATAATATTATAATTTTTTATAAAATGGATAAAATTAAAAATATAAAAATTAATTAAGATAATATAATTATTTTACGAAACAATTATTTCAAAATGCTGCTTCTTCGAGTGTTTTGAGAACAACTTATTTTAAGGTAATCAGTTGATTATCAAACATAAAAAATAATTTATTAGAGTAAGTTAATTATTTAATTTGATTAAATTAATCTAAAATCACTTAGGCTTCGTTTGGTAACCAGTGGTTTGGCTGGCGTTTGACGTTTTTGATAAAAAAATAGCGGTTTGACTCATGCAAAACTGCTATTTTAAAACGTTGGTAAAGGCAGCGTTTTCGGTCAAACAGCTGTTTGACCGAAAAACATTATCTGTCAAACGAAGCCTTAATAAGTCATTTGTCAAACATTCTTTATTTATATTATAATATATTGATGTATTATTAATTTAATTATTAATTTATTATTATATAATATATTAAATTTAATTAAAAATTAATATATAATAAAATTTAATAATATATTATAATTTCCGTCATTATTTGGGTAGTTAACGTTATTGCAATAGGCACGCATCCTTTCGTTTTGCTTTCCAGTAATTTTTTTCTCGTATAAAAAGGTAATGCAATTTTTTAAAAATTTTACGTTTTACTGTATATGAGTTTTCTATATTTATCTTCTTTTTCATATAAAATGACGAAAATAAAATAAAATGATAGAATTCAAATTTAATAAAGTAATAATTATGATGTATCAATTACCCAAACATACTATTAATATAAATCATTAGATTTTAATAATTTATACAATATTATATAAAGTAAATAAAATTTAATAATTAAATTTAGCAGAGCATGGATGGTAATCTCTGGGATACAACAGTCACCGATATCAGCAGCAGACAACTAGAGCACAACTTATTTTACTAGAATCTTTTATTTACTATTGGCTTGGCCTTAGATTCTCTGTCTCACCTGTTTATGGATAATATTGTGCTTTTTTTATTTCTATATTTTTTATATTATATATCTATATCTATATTTATCTCTTCCCATTAAAAAAATTATTTTTGCAATCTATTACTAGTTTTTTCCTTTTTAATAAGCGTCAAGTTCTCATAAAATTTTTTTCCTTCACAATTATTTTTACTTTTTTTTATTATAGTCTTGTTATCAGTTCCTTTTACATTGATTTTTGTTGGCATTTTTATGAAATTTTATTGTTATACATTTATTAATTAATTATTATATATTATATATTATATTTTATATAAAAATTAAAATTATATCTATTTATTTGAATATATTATTTTTGTAATATTAATTTTTAAATACTACAAAAAAATTTAAATATACTATGACTAATTGAGACTCAATCAAAATTTTAATATAGAAAATATTAAATTAATTTTAATTTTATGTCCCAAAAAATAAGTTAAATACTCCATATAGAAATATAAATTAATTTCATATTTATTATTTTAACAAAAATTATGATAAATTTGAAATTAAACTTCATTTTTATTACATAGAAATATAAGAATTATTATCTAATTAATTAATTACATATTTTAAATTTTAATAAAAATATTTGACAACAAAAATAAGATTTTTTTACTTATTGTTAATATTTTATTGATATAAATTTATAAATATTATATTTTAAATTAAATATATTGCAAATAAATTAGGAATTTAACTTGTCAAAATTTTCGTATGAAAATATTAATTTATTTTTATTTAATATATCTTAAAAAGTAATTCAAAATTCATTCTCTTTTCAATCAAGTGTCAGGCTGTGAAGAAAATTTTTCACCCCAAAATGACTCATCCTTTTTTAAATCAATTATGCATCCTTTTTTTACATTTTTTTTGCTGCCCATTTATATAAATTTTTGGTGTACTTTTTTTCATTATTTATATATTATTATATATTATATATATCATTTCAAATAAAAACATATAAAAATGAAAATTAAAATTATTTATATGGATTATATCAAAAAAATTTATATTAATTTTTAAATAGTAAATTTAAAAATTAATATATTTTGATCAATTAAGACTTTATCAAAATTTTAATTTAGAAATTATTAAATTATTTTTAATTGAAATCTCTTAAAAAAAGACAAACCTTGATATAGAAATGTGGCTTTATTACATGTTTTATTATTTTGATAAAAATATGTTAAAATTAAGATAAATTTTTTTATTTAGAAGATAGATTTAGATTATTAATTGATTATTCAAAATTTATGTAGAAAGTATCAATTAAATTAATTAAGTATATATTTTCTTATTTAATAAAAATATTTAAAAATCATAATAAAAATATTCATTTATTTTTGTCCAATATCTTCCTTTAATCGATTTACAAATGCTATATTTCAAATCAAATATATTATACTTAACAAGCATTGTGCCACCTGATGCTATTTTAAGAATTATATTTTCCATTATGTTAAGGGTCTAGATCTAAAATATTAAGTGTATGTTAAATTAATTATCACCCCCATTATAAAAAAATCAATATATTATAATCAATCATGATTTTTTTTAAATTTTAATATATAAAAAATTAGTTTTTTTACAATAATATGCCTTAAAAAATAATTTAAATACATTCATTTTACTTGTAGAATCAAAATTATTTTTAATAAAAATATTTTAAAATTGAAACCAAATTTTATTCTTTATCCTCCATCTAATTAGAAAGTATTAATTTAATTGATTATATATTATTTTTAATAAAAATATTTAAAACTTTATATCAAATTTATTTACGTAATTTTTATCTGTTAATTTACATATATTATATTTGAATTAAATATATTGTGACCAATTTTAATGCAAATATTATGAATTTATTTTTAATTAATATATCTTAAAAATAATTTAACTTCATTCTTCTTACTCTTTAAAACAAAGATGGGTAATCAGTATAAACCTGGGTATAACTTATTAAATTTTTATCATATAACATGTTGCACTAATAATATTCTCATATTTCAATATAAACGTAAGTCACATTTAATAATATAACTTACATATTCAAGAGTTTATAAGGAAATATTGTATTTAAAGTTTTCAATTTATTTAATAAAAAGTAATGTGTTTTATTAAAAATTTATTATTTATAAATCTATATGTATGATTATAAAATAAATACATTAGATCCGAAACACTTATATTATAAATTTATATACCTAAATTTCATATCTAAATATTCTTATTCTTTACGTATTATCTAGTATTTGTTGAATATTTTTTATTGAGTAAATTTTCAATAAAAGCCCTACATTTCACGGACTACATACCTAGTTATAAATTAAATTGCACGGAAACATTCGCTTCAACTTTAATATTTTATATTTTAAAATTATGCTTACATTCTTTTATATTCACAAATATATACTAACTATATATATATTTCTCATTTTTTATTTAAACTTTCATTAATTTATCTTGAGGTAGAAAATAAAAAAATTATTGTATATTTTTAAAAATAATATAATTAGATTAAGCATAGAAAATAAGTATAATTTGTTTTTCGTTATATTCATAATAAGAAATTTTAAATTTTAAATTTTAAATTTCCAAAATCTTAATAATTTATGTGATACAAGACTTTATTTGCAATACGATGTCATACATCAACTGCTAATAAAATGGATAGCTTGATTTTTTTTATAAATAATAAAATAATTAACTTAAAAATATTGAATCATTATTCTATCTTAAAGAATAGGAATTACACGTAAAAAGGTAAATATATAATCAGTAAAAGGAAAATTTTAAGGTACCCTTAGGATTTCTAAATCTTGGATGATGTGACACAATCTTATCCATTGGATGAGATTACCTAAGTCTTTAGTAATTTCATCCAATGGATAAAATTGTACCACATACTCAGAATTTAGAAACCCTTAGGAGCACTGTAGTCTTCCCCTCAACAAAAATGTCAGAAGTCTTTAAATCTATTAATCAACATTTGTCGTTACTACTCTCATTTTTTCTCCTTAAAGAAAATGTCAGACACCTACGATGACGACACATAATATAGTTCTGTTAATAATTTTCATTCCAGATATAACGTGATCAAATTGAGTGAAATTCAAAAATTGTGCAATGAAATTATGATTGAAGGATTAATGAAAAGCGATTTCTTTCAAGAATGAAAATATTAAATACTGTCTTTTCAATAAAACACTATTAAGGGGGGAAACTTGTAAATTCTCAAAATATGATTGAACATGCATTTAATTAAACTTAGAAAGTTCATATAGTTGCACCTCACCTCAGCCCCACCCCCTAAAAAAATAAAGGAAAAAAAGTAAAAATTCACATTGGCATCGTTGTTTCTTTTCCAGGCTTTTGCATAACTAAAAGAGAATGTTGGGTGTGGTTTAGTTAAATTTTCTTTCATAGGATGGAAAGATTTTCATGCAACAAAGGCTATTTTAACTTTTCTTTTTTCAATCACGGAAAAAAAAACTAAATCTCACTATTAATTGCGTATCCTTTACTTGAAAAGAGATAGAAATTCAAGTTCTAATTAAATATTTTTATATAAAAATTATCCAACAAAAAATAATTTACAAAACCGATGAGCATAAAGGATTCAGTCGACAAAAATATGATATAATGGATAAATAACTATAATTTCTAGTCTATCTAGCTTTGAATCTAGGAGCATTTACCTTGCACCATAAAGTTAGTAGGGCATTTATTTACCATAAAATTTATGATTAGTGTACAATAATATGTTCAACTTGCAGCCAATCAATAAATCCATACAATCCATTTAGGTGGTGCAATGTATGGAATTCTCCTCAAATCTATGGGCTTTTACTTTGCACCACTGACAAAGTAGTGCATAGATACTTCACTAAATTAATGGTTGGAGATGCATTATACAAACTAACTATTGGGAGGGAGTTGAGCTATTTTTATATTGGGCCTTCAGTTTTAAGAAACAATCCATTATTAATACAAAGTCTTATGTCAGATCTAATTGAAGTCTAACCCATGCCTAATCAAATTAGTTGGAGTGCATTTCACAAAAAAGGTGGAAAGCAATGCTAAACTTTATTGTTGAAGAGGTTATGAATGACCAACATTAAAGGCGATAGGAAGCTTAATTGCCATTCTTCTAGTATAGGTTTTTTACACTTCTTAGTTACATCTTGCTCAGGTAATTTTTTTTTGTGTTAATTTCTATTTACTTGGAATAGTTATGAAATTTAGGTGTATATAAATAATAGATCTCACTTGGAAGCTTGTTGATTTAAATTTGAGCATAGGCCTATGTTTGTCTAGTAAATCGCTTATTAATATTATAAGTGAAGCATTATAAATTGCCTTTGCTTTTGCATTGCTCACTTTCTTACTTTTTGTTTTTCACTAGTTTTATAGTTGGATCGAGGAATTTTTTTTTTCTTTCTCATCATTGAAAAAGATTCTAACTTCTAAGAATATCTTTATGGTATAATTTTTTGTGTAAAATAGGAGTTTTCTAGTTAATTAGAATAAGTAATTTTATTGTTGTTCTTTTCTTATGTGAACTATCATTTGATGTTTATGCATAAACTACCAAGGAAATGAGTTAGTTTCTATAAGGTAGAAAACATGTGACATTTGTATGGATGGTCCTATGATTAAATGATATGTATCTTTTCATTTTTGTATTGTAATAAAAGACTAGATGAAAATCAAGTATTAAAGTTAGTCTAGTCTCAAATGGATTTTATTTCCATGGCTAGGTTTTGAAGTATTGAAAACTTTTGTTTTAGAGATTAATTTAGATGATTAGATTCAAAGCGTAATCTGAAATAAGATAATGAACCCCATTTGTCACTAAAATTGGAAGGGGTAATTGTGCAATTTAGTGCTATATGTTAATAGATTCTTAGATCAGATTAATTGGTTGTCACACTTTCTTATTTGTATAAAAGAATCTTCTTTCAAAATTATTGATGAATTTTCCTTTTATCGTTTAAGACAAACTTCAATTGACGTACTAAACTTGAATTTTTCAAATGATTACTAATGTGTTTAAATAATGGTTTTGAATTTAATTTGTGATAGTTTTTCAAATAGTTGCTAATGTGTTAACTTTTATATTTTTACTTTAATTTGATCTGCCATATTAAGAGATTTGTAACATTTAATTTAAACTAAAATAGTATGAAGTTTTTGTTTACTTGTAGATGATCATAATGATTTATTGTATTCACTCAACTTTCAAATATTTGGTTGTAACTTGTTTTAGTAAGCTATTGCCTTTAGGATTATAGCTGCAATTAGTCAAGCTACAACTACTAATGAATTTTTTGTTTTAGATCTTGATGGAGCAATGGCTACAGTTGTAATGTAATATGTGGGACACTTTGGTCGAGCAATGTTAGCTTTTAGTAAGTTGTTGTTGTATTGATGAATACACATATATGCTTAATTTTGTAACTAATTTCTTGTTTACATTTCTAGACTAATCACCACACAATCATTCTAATATAGCCTTTTTAAAATAAAACAAGTAGAATATCTGTGAATTATGAATTAATAAGTTAAGCTACAAATGGTATAACTAAAATGTGAATATAACTTGTCTATTGCCTGTTAATGTTTGATTATTCTCAAAACAAAAAAAAATGCTAAATTATATCTCTTACATTTGCTTGTGTATTAATTTTGCTATTTAATTAACTTAAAACTAATGTGTAAATAACTTTATGATTTTGCATTTTAGACTTAGAATAGATGACTCTCACATCTAATTTTTTGAATTGCAAAGAAGAAAGGTAGAGGTAGTACTGTCCTAAGATGTTTTGATCAACTTTCATTTATAGATGTTTTCATATGATTTTTATTGTATAGGTTAGTTAACTATTCCAAATATTAGAGGTTGTAAATTTATAAGGCTTAACATGATTTTGATCCTCATAAAATTAAAATTAAATGATTTTAGTCCTTCTAATTCAATAATCTCTATTTTGGTTCTCCCAATTAATACATTATTTGCTTTTAGCCCTAACATTTAAATTTTGACACCCACTAACAAAAATTATCTAGTTGGTATTATTTTTACCCAAGTTATTAGTGTACACTCTAATCGTAAATCATAGGATGATTGTATTTACATATACTATATTACATTTTCTTTATAAAAGCATTTCTATTATTGTATTCAATATTATATCTATGCAATATAAGTGAATATAATAATTTTTTCTTAAATAATTTATATTATTCCTAAAGTATCCTTAATCAAGTATTATTATAAATTAGGATAATAATAATACATCGAGACTAATATGTATGCTGACAATAATTATGATTATAGATATAAGATATCAAGTTGACTCATAGGTATATGTTAAAGAAAAAATGTACTAGACTAACCTACCATGAGAGTGCCACATGAATCACTATGTGAATGTTATAAGTAGTTTCCATAGTGATAATGATATGTGTGCTTCTTTGACCTAAAATCATTATGGTTCCTAACTTGAGGAGTTGTGTACTTTGACACCATTAAATGTCACCTGTAATAGGTTTGGCTTAAAAAGTGATGATTGTGTATACTACAAATTATGCAAAAGGATGTGAGTAATCTAGATAAGATTTTATCCCTCCAAAGTAGGAGAAGTGATATTTGTTAGCCTTTTGATTGATTACGATTATGAAATGTATGGCTATACTCAAATAAATTGATATGTGATATTGATTCATTTATTTTAGTTAGTTTACTCAAGAATTTAGAAACAGATAAATTGAATTATGAAGAAGGTGATGCATTTTATGCCTCGAGTTCAATTTGAATGTTTAGGACAAAAGGAACTAAATGACATGAAATATTAGTCATAAAAAAGTTATATTGAATCATCGATATTCTTAGTACTTGAGTGATAGTGATGTATTATTAGACACCATTCATTATCTATGATAATAAAATAAGATTTTAAGATCATTACTAATGTAATAAAAATTTATAAGGTTACACAATAAGAATATGTCAAATATTGGACTCATAGTATAATTAGGAACTTTTAGTTAAACCAAGACTTTTAATTAGAATAATCCTTATATGATTAGACTTCACTAAGTAATAATACAATATGATTGGGCTTTACTTATGGGGCATTAAATATCGGCTGATTATTAATGATAGTTATATTTAGATTTAGTTAATAATCAATGCCCAATCATCTAATTTCTTAAAGTATTTTTGGTTAAAATTTTATCTACAAAATAAAATAAATTAGTCAAATAATTATATTTAATTAATATAATTCAAATCTTTTTAAAAGAAAGTATCTTGATGAGATATTAATCTTTTAAAAAAGGAATATTTAGCTGAGATATTTATCATATGATTTAATAAATATATGGCCAAGATTAGAAAACCTAATGGTCATCATCTATAAGATAAAAAAAATGTCGTAAGGTTTTTGTGAGATTGATTTATAACTAGAAAAATCCTATAACTAGCATTATGATATAAGAAAGAGAGAGCAATCCTATAGAATTAGATTAGAGTATTTAACTGCTCATGTGAATATCATAGAGATGTTACTCTTTTAGATAATGTTCATGATTTGTGATAATCTTATTTGTGTGTTCATGATGAGATCTGATCATGAATAATTATGTTCAAGATCAACATTTATGTGTTTATGATCAAATTATTCAAATGTTAATTATCAAAACTAATGTAAAATACTAATGCTAGTTTATACTTCTTTTGCTGAAATCATTGGTGAGTTTTGAGGTAATTTTAAAATTTTTAATCATGCCTTTTGATCTAAAACCCAACACGTGATTGATAAATCATATGCTTATATGGTGCCATTTATGCAAATATTTTACTTTTAAATAATTTAAAACTAAAACAAAAATAAATAGTATAAATAATGCAAATATCTCATATGTTTATATAGTGCCTCTCTGGTCATGCTTTTTTCTTTCTATCTTTTATCTATGACCTACCTTTAATTACTCCCCCAATTCTAATTCTTTTTTTTCTTTTATGAAAAAATGGTAAATTTTCCATCTTCTTCTAATTTTCCTATTGTTGTACCACTAGAATTTTCTTGAGAAAATTTCAGGAATAGAAGTTAACAGAGATAAAGGGAAGAGAAAAGCAAAATTCAAAATAAAAATCACAAACCACTAAAACTTAATTTGAAGAACAAATGTCAATTAGCTATTGTATTGGATTTACCAAACCACTTTAACATTTTACAATAAAACTAGTAAAATGGTCTTATAGATTGGAAATAAAACACAAACAAAGATTAAAGATTTTGCTTAGCCTTTAAAAAAAATAGAATAGGAAACAAGACCCATTTGGCAACTTTCAAGAGGTCACCAATGTCAAGCTTTTTGTCAACATCTTCAAGTCAAGCAATTTTCTTTCTAGAATCAAAGTAAACAAAGGCCTAATAAGTCGTTGACGCTAACCATCTAGGAGAACATCAATAACTTAGCTCGATACACCATCATTTACTAGAAAAATGGGTTAGTTCCAATTATTGGGCAAGAGATTTTAGCTAATGGACCATATAACATTGATTATGCATCAACATTTCCTCTTAATTTTGTCCTAATTTCTTTTTGCTAGCCTTAAAAAATTTCTTACTTTTTATTTTAAGTATTTTTTATTTTATTTTTAAAAAATTTCACCTTAATTCCTTTCTTTTTCCTTTATTTTGATTTTAAATATTTTTAATTTAAGTTTTATTTGGGTTAGGATATTTGCTTAAATGAGAGCCACATAAGCATCCGGTTTATCAATCATATAAGAAAAAGATACTAACTAGATAATTTTCGTTAATAGGTGATAAAATGTAGATGTAAGGACCAAAAATCAAACAATATATTAATTGGGAGAATTAAAATAAATATTTTTAAGTGAAGGAGATCAAAATTGTTTACTTTCAATTTTTAAAGGGACCAAAATTGTAATTAAGCTAATTTATAATGTATGCTTATATAGGTGTATATGCCTTATATGAAACAAGACTAAAAGAATTGAATATAGCCATTAGATCTTTCTTATGATATTGTTGATCTATACAACTTTATACATGGTTTTGTGGACATGAATGCGTAAGTGTATGTGTTGTTCTTTTCCTCTTAGTTTCTTTTTCTCTCTAGCACATATATTTCACATGCAATGTATAGTGCTTAAGTTTCTTTTGTACATAATAAAGTCATTCTTTAAATTTCTTTTATTAATTATAACTCAGTATATTTATTTCACTAGTGTCTTATTTGTATTAACTATTTATTAGGACCAAATTTATTGGTTATGTTATATAAGTTTATTAGTTTTGCTTTAATTTATGTCCATTTTTTGTGTTTGTTTCCCTATATATCGATGGTTACATATTGGGGTAGTTCCTTTAGATCTAAAACTATTACTGCACTAGATGAAGTCTAAATGACACTCTAACACCTTTTACATTACAAATAGTCAAATGGTAGGTACTTGATCATAATGGTGATGTTCAACAAAAATTGTTGTTATGCAACTAAGATAATTGGACTAGATGAAGAATGTTATTGACTTTTTTAAGCTGAAATTATTATGGTATTTTTTGTCATGAAAATTTGTCTTTTGTTGTTAGGTTAAAGCATTTCAATTAAAATTATACTAATTAAATATGTTATTTATATTGATTTTATTTAGGTTGTTGGTCAAATTTGCTTGTTGCTATTACATACTTTATTTAGATATGAAAATATGGTAGTTATTGTAATTTATTCTTATGTAAAATCCATTATGAAGTCTAAGTTATTTATCACAAAATAACTTATTCATTATAAACAAGTAAAAGTCAAAAGATTCTGATACCATTGATAATAGATAAAAATTACAATCGATCTTTTGCCACATACACACAAAAAAGAAACTAAGATAGTTGCAATAACTAAGTACTATATCTATGCCTCAATTGTAATCTAAAATCCTAAACCACAATCTAATTTCAAGCTTTATAAAGGCTTCGTATATTTAGGCTATCTTCACCAATGTCATAATAAGAACACATCAAAGTATAACTCATGACCTAGCCAATAATTTAAAGTATCTTTCTTCTTTTTTATGTGAATCTTTCACTAAATTTTCCATGATTGTCATTACTAATTTGTTATCTACTTCAAGTAAGATCAAAGAAAATAAACTACCCATCGAGAATTGTAAACCAAAACCTCTAATTGTCCATCATGCTAAAGTGGTAGATAAAAAAGTTACATACCATTTCTAATGAGACAAAAGTCCCGATGGATCGAAAAAAGAGCTATAATTGCTCTCACCTATGAATATCTCAAACCCTGAAAAACTTATAAACATAAAAGTAGAGTCACCCTGGCTAGAGGAGAAATTAAAAGAGGCACTACTCACTTTGTAAGATAGCCTAAAACCCTTTAATAAAAAGCTCAAAGCTATTAATCTAGGATACGGAGGTGAAGATTAACTAACTTTCATTAGCGTTGTCCATTTTAGATATAAAGGTGTAGAGGATAAACCATAGTGGTCTATTCTGGAAAATCATAAACATGTTGGATAAAGTGAGGATACAATTGCAACCTAGCTTTTATACCTAAAGGTACCACCTTGTCACTTTTTTTTAAAAAAAAAATACAGGCAAAGAATATGCCATCAAGTTTGCATATTAGCACATGGCCTATTTCCAACTCCTCTAATAGGATTAGTGGCAGTTATAGCAAGGATATTTTTAGGTGCTCTCCTAAAATGATCAATGGTATAAAATCCATAAATAATACTATGATCTAAGTAGCCATTAAAACTAGAATCACTAGAAGTGCTAAAATTGGAACAAGTAAAACCATAATATTGAGAAAGAAAAGATTTACAATAGGAAAAATCAATCTCATGCTAATAAAGATATATGCTTGAAAAGCTAAGCACTTACTTATGAGTAATCCAAGGGCATTTATAGGCTAATAGGCACTACTTCATCAACTGTCATGATAGTTTAAATTTATAAAAGCATTAAAAGCATTATAAAAGTCACAGAGGAAAAGTCAAAGCTCTTAAAGGAAAAACTTTTCATTACTACAATGATTGATTATAAACATTAGGAGAGAAAGTCCTATTACTAAAAAATAAAAAAATAATAATAATAAAGGAAAAAGGAAAGAAAAAAGGTAATAGGCTTATTAGCTTAAGCATTCTCTACGAGAGATATCTATTCATAAATTGAATCTTGAATATCGGCATTACATTAAAAGTAGACTTTGAACTCTTTAGACCTTATAACATCCAAACACCACCATTGAACATTAAAGCATTAACTATTTCTACCTCAGAAAGAGGAGTGCAACCATAATTTCTATAACTCTAATTTCAAAAATCCTTATCTCCAAAAGTATTAGAACCTTCAATTTTATTCCTACACGAAATTAGAAGTAAGTCTAATAGAATTAATTTATGAGATTCCTCGAGCATTCTAGATCCCAATTTCCTTGTTTAAAAAATTACAACCCCCATAAGGAGATATCATCTTAAATTAAAGTAATATTCACTTGTCCCACAATTTAGTTAGTAAAATCTCTATCATATGACTAATGGCATTTAGCATCAATGCTCAAATTGAAGAAAGAATTGATAACCCTTACATTATGGCATTTAAGGTTATTGGATTTGCAAGTTATTAATAAAAATTCATTATCCAAATCATGCTCTTGAATTCATATGGAAGATCACCACTCTTGATGAGTAGTAATATGCCTTGCCTTTCAAGGATAAAGGTATGGACACTCTTAGCTTTCTATTTTTAAAAAATTAATGGAATGTCTAGCTTTTCCCATACGAGATAGTCCTATAAATGATAAATAATTAGTAGAATTAGTTGACTCTCCTTTTAGTAAAATAAACTTATAATCATCAAAGGCCTTCGATAATAGTAGTAAGCATGCATATCTGTAAGGGTTAAACTATAACTCAAATATAATGACTCACCCTATCTTAAGGGTTGGCCGCTATTTGATATAGCAAAGCATTATCTAAGTAAAAAATATGGCATTTCCTATGGAAACCCTAAATAATATCCGCTTCTATAGGACATACTTTACTAACATACCAGTATAAAGTAGTTTAGTGGTAAAGGCCCATGGCTTTATAGTAAAGAAAGAAATGATGATAGTTAAAGTTAATTGAAAAGATGAAAATGAAGAATGCAAAAAGAAAAAGCAATATGAGCTCCCAAAAAAAAGCAAAAGTAAATGAAAGATGATAAAAAAGAACAAAAAAAATGGACAAAGGGAATAAAGGAAAACAAGATATACTTGTTCCTTAAGGGTTTTCTCTCAGCAAAGCAACATTAATAATTGAAGTATTCTTGCTATCTTCTTTCATTGCTATGAAGAAAAATAGGTTAATTATAGAAATAAATAGTAAAAAGCTAACATTTACCCTTTGAAAGATTATTTTTTCCTATTTCTTCCACTATCTCATCCTTATTATACTTATTAGCCTCCTTTTGAGTCTCTATCACATTAAAAGGAATTTTCTCAATTTCTTAAGCCTTTTATAATTCAAATAAGGCATTTTTAGTCTTTCTAACATTAGTGGAAGTGGTTATGTCAAGAAAAGTCTAGAAAGTAAAGTTAACCTCTGTAGGTTATAAATAAGCAATTTATAATGATTTGCTTCTAACTATCGCAACATATAAAGAAGGTTATATCCCAATTACTACTTCATTGCATTCATTACTTCCTTGTGGATTCATATATACACTAGACTTATCCATTTATTCCAAATTTTCCTATTATGATTCGTTAGCAATCACATTTATAGGAAAAGGCCTTGAACTCATCCTAGATTCATCTCTTATAGCACTTATATATATGTTTACTTCCCCGAAAGGAATGCATACTTACCCTAAATTTTCCTGTTATGCCTTTCTAGGAGGAGTATGAATAGCTAAAGCTACATCAATATTTTCTATTTCAAGTGGAATCGGAACCTCTGACATATTAACTATAGTATGACTTCTTAAAACACATAGATTAGGTATGCCACTCCCAAAAAACAAGGCTCCCAAATGCTTCCTTTTCTCCAAAGGAACTATATCTATCACTTTTGAAATCCTAAAGTCAAAATTTGTTAAATGTAATGATGTTTCGCTTATACAAGGACCTAAAAAAATGAGCATTAAGTATCTATAGAAGAATGTTAAAAAAAAGAGATAAATATAAAAAAAAGTATAGATAATTACCTAAAATGGGGAAAATGCCCTAACTTGCAAAAAATAGATAAGGTATTAGAGGAACTAATTAGTAAATTATCTGGCAAGTATGTCTATCTTTGTTAGTATGAGGACCTTATTTTTCTTCATTAGATGACCCTTCCTCCAGATAACTTTGGAATAACCAGCATAAGAAAGCTAACTACTTAAAAAAGCATGTGTAATAATTGATTTCAAAAGCATTAAACAAAGGAGAAATAATGTTCATACCTCCAAATGAGACTTTAATGCACTATAATTAGCAATCATACAAAAGGATTACCACTTCTAGAAGAAACTACTATTTTTTTGCTAAAGATAGACTGCTTTTGCAAAACTATGTTATGAGGTCTTAACATTATCCCTTCAAACATTCTCTTTAACAAAGATTTCTTAGTTTTTTTTATATTTAAACTTTTTTGAATTCTTTGATTTAGGCTTAGAGATATTAGCCTCTCTCTTTTCCTTTTCTTTTTAATTCCAAATTTTTAAAAAAAATAATCTCTTTCTCCTTTTTCTTTTGAGCCTCAAGATGTGAGGAAGTAACTTCATCACCTTTTTTATTCTCAATTTTAGCTAAGGAAAGAATAATTTCATTATTTTTCTTTTTCTTTTCAACTCTATGTTAAGATTGAGCAAATTTTTTTTTATCCTTTCCCTCCTTCCTAACTTTGAGATCAGAGGAAATGGTTCCCTTAATTTTCTTTTTATCAGATTTTGAATAGGAAGTGACAATTTCCTTTTTTTTCTTTTCTTTCTTAGTTTTTTTATTGAGAAGGCAAGCTATACAGTTAATCCATTTTCAAAACAAGGACTAAATTCTTTTCATGAACCCTCACTAAATTCTTTTCATGAACCCTCACTAAAACTATATAGAGAATAATTTCCCACTTTGTCTCTATAGATTTCTTTAACTATAATTTCAAACAACTTATTTTTAAGGTGGCATAAGGAAGAAGATTGACTAGATATGTTATTGGTTCCTGACAATAAACTTCTAAATAGATAATTTATAATTGACTAGATACTAAACTACTAAAGCTTGACTATTTAAAGGCTAAGCCTATCTCTAGTGGTTTAGTTTAAAATTTTAATTGGATGTGCCATCTTAATCTACTCAAACAAGGCATGTACATAAAAAGCCTCTAGAACACATGATAACAAGCATATCTATACTGATTCTATCCACCCAAACATTATTCATTTGGATAACACTAACGTAGTAACTTATTTGTCATTTGCTCCATCTACAATTGACCTAGCCATAATTTTTAAATTAGAAATGCTCCGTTGATAGCTATCATAGTAGTGGAGAAAGGGTCGCTGCATTTGTAACTTAATTCCCTCTAAGCTTTCTAAAAGGTACAATTAGAGCTAACAAATTTTCTTAACCAAAAATTCAAATTTCTCTAATAAGCATATCCAATTAGCAATTTTGGACTATTGCTTTCTTTCAATAATTTTATAAGGTTATAAGCAAGGAGAAAAAGGTAAATTATACCTTAATTTTCAATAAAATTTTCAAATTGTTTAATTTTCTTAAATAAAAAATAATAGTCATTTTTTTAAGGATCTTGTGGGAGATAAAAGAGTACTGCATTATTCACTTTGGGAATCCCTTAAACATGGTCTATCTACTTATATTTTTAACATCCCAAAAGGCAAATGTATCTTGAAATATTGGAGTAAGTACTATCTCCTATGCCATTTTATTCGGGTGATAGTTATAATAGAACATGACTTCATGCAACTAGAAGAATATATCCATGGGCACAAAGCCAATAAAAATGGCTAGGCTGGTAATCATCAACTAATGACCAAAATTACCTTTAGTCTAAAACTTATCATCAAGAAAGTAATTAACGTACTTTTGAGATCTCTCTATATATATATCATAAGTTTCAAATAACCTAGATAAGAAATTCTATAAATAAGTTTAAATTAAAATTTGGAAATATTATCAATTAGCTATAAAAGTGGTATTTCCTATGTGCTTTACCCCATAATACGAAGGTAAGTTTGATCAATAAGAGTAGTTATAACGTCCAAAGGATAATCCAAAAAGAACTTAAAAAGAAAAGATTGTAAGAATGTAGAATTAACAAAGCTATTTATATAGTACATACCATTTGAATGTTTAATTTGCCCTTGAAGCTAAACAAGACAAAGATATAAACCTGTGAGGAAAGCTAGAGTTAGAGCTAATTACTTTCTTGATGCAACATAAGTTGCTATGAGAAATAGACTTGGATCTAAGGTCTTAGTTGAAGGCCTAAGAAGATAAACTAGCTATACTAATAAGCCATAAAAGTAGAAAAGTATAAGTTTTTCCCCTCATTGGCATTAGAGCTCTTGCCATGCTTGAAACATTACTTCTTATCCTTACCAATACTTATTTTTGTTTGTATAAAGAAAGATGTCAACCATTTAAGGAACATAAATTTATCTTTCACATCCATATTTTTGTCATATTCCTCAAGATAGCCTTTCAGTTGACAAGCTATGTCATATTAAGGACTTTTTGGATAAAGCAATGTTATATCTATCTCCTCAAAAATAAGAAAGTGATGTAAAGTAAGAACATCTTTTAAGGTAGAAGTAAATTCTCCCCATTTAATCATAAAAGTATGGGTACTACTCACCCACCTTTAGATAAGAAAACATAAGTCATCCATGTTTCCTTGCACATAAAGACAAATAAAAGTTTAATCATATCTAAGACACCTATCTACTCTAAAAGCCTTGCATAATTTGCATTATCAAAAATATTCCATGCCCATTTAGAAACAAATCTCACCACACTAAAGGAAAATTCCTTTCTAGCTAACCTCTAAAGTAATATATGATTACGGTATTTACCTTACCGGATGCATCACTTTCTACATAGCAACTTTTCATGCACTCATTATTAATAACTTGTCTCTTTAAAAATTCTATATCCTTAAAATCTTAAGGCATGATATCAAAAGTCTTACCATGATCACAGTTTTCCATTACTACCCACCCTTACCAAAAGGTGAAAAGAAATGAATTGACTTATTTGAAATGAAAACTAACACTAAGACCTTCACTAATATAGTATAATCTTGGCTTTCTTTAAATTCAAAAAATATTATTACAAGAAAAAGATGATAGAAAAGTTCAAGAACAAACAAAGAAATCAAGATTTAGAAAGGAAATCGACTTTTATAGGAAGTTAACCTATATGATAGTAAAAAAAAATCACAATAGTTCATCTTGAAATAATTTTAAGCACCCAAATTTATAATGCTTCACATCAATCTCATCAAATAGCTCAAAAGGGCTTGTGAATTTCAAAATATTAGGTTTAACCTTAAGTAGTCCTATTGGATATGTCCTCTTAAAACTTCCTTAAGAAGATATTAATGTAGAAGAAATTGTTATGCCCCTTATGAAATTAAAGACTATACCTCACCACACTTTCTCATCATGATAAGACTCTTTTAGGGGACTAATTATTAATACCAAAATTTGCAAAGGCTAATAATAAAGAAATTATCTAAAGATATGAAGGATTAAAAAATCAATTAGGTCACTAAAAAAGAACCTAAGTTTTCATAAGAAATGTCTTAAAAGGAGAAAATGAACTATACATTTTTGAAATATTAAAATAAGCACTTCGAAAGGGACTAAACCTCTCAAAGATAACTCTAAAGAGGTCTGAAGCAACCAAAAGGCCATTATACCTTAAAAGAGGTACAAAATGAGTGAAAGGACCATCTGCTCTAAAATAAATTAGGACAGATCATAAGATCTCACTTCTAAAGAAATTAACGCTAAAAAAAATTAATAAGGATTATGAGATCTCATCTCTAAAGAGGTCATCTCCAAAAAGGATCATAATAAGTTATAAGAATTTGCCTCTAAAGAGATCTAACCATCATCTTCGTAAAAGGTATAAGTGATTAAAAGATCTCACTTCTAAAGAAACGCTATAAAGTTAAAAGACTCTACGTTAAAAGAGAATTCAAAATAGGTTACAAGACCCACCTCGTTCTTTATTTCCACGAAGGTATAAAAGATCAAAAGGTACCAATCTTTAAAAAAGTCTTAAAAGAGTCAAAAGATTGCATATTAGGTAAAGATTCAAAATAGGTTAGAGAACTTATCTCCTATTATTAAATATGCGAAGGAATTTGTAGATCTGCCTCGTCCATACTTAACAACTAAAAGAGTTGTATGCCTCGTACTAAGCACCACCTTTATCATAAGGCCTTTAACAAACAAGGTCCCATGCAAGTTAAAAAGCCAGCTGGTAACCATCTAATCTAAAGGGAAAGATTATTTTAGCTATGAGAACAAAGTTACTCTTTCTCATTTTCTCAAGAATATTTACATTATGGAGCTTGAAAGGATTAGAATAAAGGCCTTACTATAACCTAAAAGAAAGGTAAGCATATCTTACTTAACCCTTTTTGATCATGCACCCTTTGGACCACAACAAATGGAAGGGCCCCCATACTCAATAAACCACTAACTTAATTTGGCCTTAGCACACAATACATTTAGCTATTTTTTTAAAAACCATTTAGCTTTTCTAGAGAAAATCTCCACAATCACTATCACCATTATTTTTGCATACCACCGCTACCATTGTTATAACTATTACCATTAACCCTACACATCACTTTCATTGTCACCACGAAGGACATCCATTACATTATACTACACTATACCTTTTATTCTCTGGATTCCTTATTAGTTTAATCTCTCATACCAAAAACTATTACTCTTATAATTTCTATGTGTGTTAACCATTTGACCACTTATAAATTCTCCTTTCATGAGTCACAAAAAAGAGAATGAACAAAGATAAAGAAATGAATAGAAAATACACAAAAGGATGGATAGAGATGAATTGGAAGGAACATTAGTAGCTTAGCATCCACTATATAAATTATTTTTAAAAATTCCTAAGTTTTTTATCCTCATTAACCTTTCAACCCACCAATCTAAAAAAAAGTCCAAGAAGTTCATTAAGATCAAGAAATATAATATTTTTTACTCTATTTATAATTAGGTTGCGGAGTATTTATTCCTCATCGTCCTTCGTAACAATTTTCCTATGCTTTATTACTATTCTTACACCTCTTAATTAATGAACCCACTAAAACCTACACTAACAATGACAAGTTTGCCATTAATGATTTGACGAATTAGGCTTTGACTAATCTTTTCTTTTTTTTTTTTGCATTTGTATTTTTTATTGGACATATTATCTTTGAATATTTAATTTTATGATTTATATATTTTAGATTTATGTGCCTTTTTACTTTTAAATTTTAAAAAATACTTTTTAATTATTTATAAAATTTAAATTCATATATTTTACTTATATTTATAGTTTTTTATAAAGAATAGCTCGTTATTCTTAATGGAAAATTTTCATTATATTTGAAATACTTTGAATGAAATTTCCTATAAGGATTGAACTTAAACCTCTCTATTTTCAGTCAAAAATAGTTTTCAATAAAAAAATCCATTGAAAAAATTTCCAATAAACATATTTCTAAATTGCATTTTTTATCAAAAATTTGTCAAAAATCTAGATTTTTTACTAAAATTTTGTTGTTTCTAATGAATAATAACACCTATTTCTTTAAAAATAGTTGATGTATAAAATTTCATCATGTATTAGTGGTTAATTTTGTATTTTGTCTTGTTTTTTACCATTTCAAAATTCCTAATCGAATAAATATGAACTTTTTTATAATGTTTACATGGAATAATGAGTAAAGGCATTTCTGATTGTTGTATGAATTTGATTATTCCACATTTGATAACTATGATTGTAAACTTAGGTAAATAAATTTATAATACTAATTAGATAATATTAAATTGACCTTTTCATTGAGGATTACTATTTCGATACTTATGAGTTCATTACTTAAACTTGAAGTTCATGAAATTGCATAGTCAATAAACTTTAACTTTAGTGTTTAATTTCTTTTTGTAACTATTGATCTCACGAAGATAACCAAATTTATTGGTAGACTTCATCATACTAAAGTATAAATTTCTTGGCCAAGCTTTTGATAGCTTTGATTCGTATTTATAGTATTTAAAGGTTAAAAGATGCTTATACAATTTTTTAGAGTTATTAAGAAATATAAGGGATGTCTTTACAAATTTTAAGTGTTATTATGAAATTTTTTAAAAACTCAAGTAAAATATAATAATTATTAATTAAATTATTTCATTATTATTTTTAATGCTCATTAATAATACACTATCCGCAATTTCACTGTAATGCTTTTTTACGATCCTTTTATTTTAACTTTAAATCCTTTTCAATGAATATAATTACAAACCTTATTTTCTTAACTTTAATTATTTTTATTATTTCAAGAGTCGTATTTATTTATTTCATGATAAATTAAGATATCTTTACAATTTTCGATGTTATTATAAGATTTGGTAAATGATTAAATGAAATTCAAATAATAATATAATAATATTATTATTATTATCGTTATCTTTATTATTATCAATTAATTAATTAAATTATTCTATTATTATTTTTAATGCTTGTTAATAATACATTAATTTTGATAGTTCTATAAATAGATGTATATAATTTCATGATAATAAAAATGTCTTTCCAACTTTCAGTGTTATTATGAGATTTGATAAATGCTTATAATAATACTGAATATAGTGACTATATTTGATAAATGCTCATAATAACACTGAAAGTTGGAAAATTGGGTATAATTTGGATTAATTTGGACTTTGATCATTTGGTATAATTTGGATATGAGTAAAGTTATTTGCACTTCTCAAGAATCTCAACATTCATTTTTCTTTCATTTTTCTTCTTATATCAAAGAAATAAGACCTTTTAAACATCTAAAAGGATGGATTAGGTCAACTTACATTTCCTAATTTGAAAAGGAGAGTGAAGAGGGGGAGAAAAATATCAGAGAATGAAAACAATATTTCTTTATAAATATTAAAAAGGTAAAAATAAAATTTCACATTTAAAGAAACCATATATATGTGATCAATTTATAAATTGCAGGAATTAAACTTATAATTAAGGTAAAGTTTTTATACTTTCTGTAATTTTAATAACAAGTTATAATTTTCTCCATAAAACGTAAATTTACAAAGACTTTTTGTATCACAACTTTGACCGATGAAGCCCAACTTGCTGGGTAGTTATTACATGCGAAATCCATCCAAATTGGCAAAAATTTAAAAAAAAATTATAAGGTATATATTTGTTACTTGAAAGGTTAAACTATTGAAAATGTTTTAAAATTCTGGTCATTGAGCTAGCAGATTGAGATCAGACCTATTCAATTAGTTAAATTGGGTGATTGAACTAATTAATATTATATATATAAATTATATGGTATGTATATGAATATAAAAATATAAAAAAATTTAATTTAATTAATACAAATATATTTTAAAATACAACGAATGATACAATGCAATTTTAGCAAAAAACTTAAATTAAAATGATAACAACAAAACTTTATCTTTATTTCCAATTACAATCAAACAAGTCTTGTTTTTTAAGTGCTTATATTTTATTATTTATTTATTTTTTAATTTGGACTTTGAGCCAGACTTAGTCCAAATTAAGTTCAAGTCCAAAATCTTAAAAAAAATTAGAAAAAAATAATGGAATGGATTAATGGGTTGAACGAAGCACTAATTCAGCCGAATTTGGGATCAATTTAGACTTTTTTCTTCTAATCCGTTTCAAAAGATTGCTATTGACATGTGTCTTAGTAGAATACAAATTTTATGCATTTATTCGTAAGATTGTCAAAATTAATTTATTACTAACTAGCATTAAGAATGATAATATTTTTTGTTTTCAATATAACAAAATATTAATTTGGACGCAATTTAATCCAATTTGTATAGGGGGCGTCAAGTAAAATTTTTTATTTGGGAGAGAAGAAATATTATTATTTTATATATTAAGGCGATTAAAATTACAGTTCAAAAAAAATTCTATATTCATAAATACTGTGTGTGTGTGAAATCAAACCCCATAATCAGTACAAACTCATCCCTACAGTTCAAAAAAAAATTCTATATTCATAAATACTCTGTGTGTGTACAGTTCAAAAAAAAATTCTATATTCATAAATACTGTGTGTGTGTGTGCGTGTGTGTGAAATCAAACCCCAAAGTTTAATCAGTAGAAACTCATCATTTTGGGAAGAACTTTGGTAAACTGTGAAAGTCGGATGAATCCTTTCCCTTTTGAAAAACTTGGATCAGCAGTTCCATGTGCTTCTAATGTGATAAAACTCACGTTTAAAGCTTTAATCAATTGCCGGTGGCTAACGGTACACTGTTAATATAATAATCTATTAATATATTAAATTTTATTTTTTAGAATTATATAATTTTATTTTTAAACACTTTTATTATTTTAAAATGCAATTAGGTTGATTTTTGAATTGCAATCTCCTCTCTTATATCATTCTTCATAACTGCAAGACTATTTTTTTAATATTTTTGTGTATAGATATATCTTTTTTAAAAAGTAAGATTAATATCTCTTTTTTGTATAGTTAAATTTGATGCTTTTATACGTAAATATAGAAAAGTAGTTTTCTAATTATGAAAGACCACATTAAAAAAGATGTTATAGTTAAAAAATTAATAATATTATATTTTATAACATTAAACTGCTTAAGAGGATGCATGAAAAATATATAATTTTAAAAGATAAGAAATATTAAGTATTATTGAGTCAAATCTTAAAAAAAAAAACAATATAATTTATCCCAAGTTGCTAGGTATCCCCAGAAAGTTTTTGAATTGGACCTCTTTACCGTATAAAATATGGGCAATGCAATATGTGGAAAGCGACATACGAAATTTCGTTTTAAGTATAAATAAATCAAGTATGGTGAATTAAATATAATATAGTAGGTTAAATTTGTAAAATTTAATTTGATCAATATAAAAAATTTAAAATTTAATTTTATATTTTATTTTCGATGCAGGTAAAACTTCTGTTAAAAAAAACATTTGACTTCAATTGGCATGATTTGCAAAGCATCACTCTCAACAAATGTAATTTTGGTTTAATTATATTATAATTATAATTATATGATATACAATTTCTAGCCTATGATTACCCTTAAATTATTTTATCTAAAAAATATACAAATGGAAGCAAATCAGGCCTCTATTAATAAAATTAAATGAATTAAAGATTGAAAATCATAATTAGTATATTAAACTCTAACAAAATTTTATAGAATAAAATACTCTCTCATCTTTTAAATTTTGAACTAAATACGTTTAAAGCAGGCGGAGATTAACCGGTTTAAGATTATATATATATATATAGGACAAAATTGTTGTCGTTCACGGAAACTTAGATTAAAGGGGGGAGAAGGAAAAAAATTATCTAAATTGATTCTTAGAAACCACTTCTTTTAAAATTATGTTTATATCATTGTATATTTAACAAATTTCGCATGTTATAAAAGCTAAATTTTATTAAAGAATGAATGTAAAATTGATTTATTATTAGTGTAAAATATTTTATATTATCAGTAAAGTGAATAAAAAGAATATATGTGATTAAAAAATAATAAATAATTTAATTTTTTTATTAAATATAAAAGTAATTAAATCATTAGATACACGCATTCAAAAATTAAAATTAAAATTTTAAATATAGCAAAAGATACACAACTTTTAAAAAATATTAAGTGTTATCTAAGTTAAAGGTTTTCAACGAGTAATTAAGAATTTTTAATAATAAATAAATGAGTAATAATATAAAATTAATTTATACTAATAATAAATTAAAATTTAAATTCTTAAAGGATTGTTATTAAAATGCTTGTAGATAGTAGATTATTTGGAATGCCAAATCTCCGATTCTTTTCTTCTCCGAATTCATATACCACTATTCCATAATTTTATGGCATTTTATGGACTCTTATGTTTCCCTAATTTTTCAAATTGTAATTCAATAATTTATTGAAAAAATTTAATAAAAGTAAATTAGTGCAAAAAATAGTGTATTGGATTGATGAAATTTAAATATAAGGTATGCCCACTCCCCGCTATACATGTAAAATGAATGGGGCAAACTTATATGGACTTAACTTGTGTGAGCTTTTGCTTAGGCAGATTCATCTACATAAACTTATATTAAATATGAACTTAATGATAAATTGGTGGTGTGGGCTTGCCTGTAAGGGGCCTATATTTTTTTATATTTTTATTAATTATTTTATTTTATAATTTATAAATTATATTTTAATATTTTAATATTTATTAAATTATTTGGATAAAAAATTAGATTACAGTATAAAAAATGGATTGATTTTTTTAAGAAGTGATTGGATTGAATTTTTTTATGTATATATATTAAGCCTAAGTGTAAGAAAGAATAATTTAAAAAATTAATTTTTTTACCTACGGTCAAGGCTGTAACTATGCAAGCTTACTTGCATAAGCTCACATTAAACACAGACTTTATGTTAAGCTGCCTGCATTAACCTGTGACCGCAAGCTATCTACATTACTCGCGATCAAGGATTCCATTTTACATGTCTACTCCCTACTAATTAAGTTTCACAACAAAAAAAAATGATCTTTTTATTATTAAAAATTGAACATTTTTAAAGCAACAAAACTAATTAATATAATATTTTAAATACTTTGATATTAAATCTAAAATCATTTTAATAAAACTTAATAAATGTTAATAATACTTATAATTTAATTTTGATCATAAAGCAAATAAAATAGTTAATTATTAGTTGTAATAATATTTTAAACATTTTAAATAATTTGTTAATGAGTATTTTTATTTTTAAAATACTTTATAATAAAACTATAATTTATTCAAAACTTATTATATAATTAATATAGTAAAATTTAATTTTTAAATGTATTATTATCATTAAATTTAAAATTAAATTAAATAATATTTTTTGATAAAAATTAAGATTTATATTTTACCACAAAGTAAGAAAATAATGTATTTACTTTTAAAATAATTATTAAAATAATTTAAAATTTTAAAATATTATAAATAAGTATTGCAATATTTTAAAAAATCATTGAATTTAAAGAAATTAACTTTGCACTCTAATAAAGTCCCCCTCTAAAAGGTATAAAGATATTATATAGGGGTGAAATAGTCATCTGATTTCTAGAAGTTAAGCACTAGTCAATATTAGCTCTCACATTCGTTAATGAGTAATGACACTGATAGTAAACTAACAAAAGTTGTAGCGAATGCATAGAAAATGAAACCATAAGGGAAGGAGAAGGCAAAAATAATAAATAAAAAATGAAAGGAAGGAAGTATATTTAATTTAAATTTTAGAGGATGTGAAAGTATTTTACTTAATTTTACATTATTAAAAAGTAAATTAGTAGGCTTAAAGATGTTGACATTCAAAATATTTCAACTATCAAAATAATTGATTCAATAGTATAATATCATTACTTCAATCTAGATAACAGGAGGATGTTTATTCGATGTCTATAAAGAAGTTTACAACCTTTGAGACAATTAATATTTTGATAAGGCTTAATGATATATTTACCTTTTAGTTAGTAACTTAACTTAAGACAAATATTTTACAATGAAAAAATATTTTTATAATAATATTTATGACTTAGGCGAATATTTTGTAGTGTGAGAATACTCTTTTGTTAATGAACATTAATGAATAGGAAAAGTTGCTGACGCTGGCTTTTCCTAGATTTAGTGGAAATTGCACAAATATTTCATCCATTTTTTAAATATATACAAACCCTTCTTTAATTTTTAAAAAATTACTAAACCAATTTTCATTGAGAGAATATTTACTTTAATTGTTAGAATATAATTAAAAGTCAAAATGATTATTACCAAAAAAAGTTAAATTGATTATTTTGTGACAAAATTATCATTCTTTTTATCTATATATGTTCTTATACCAATTTTAATTCAAATTTTGAAGTCTTTCATACAAAAAAGATATTTGTACTAAAAGAATTTGTTTTACATCTAGTTTCATGTGTACCGATTCTCATACCTTTAGTGTAATTAAGTGTAAAAAACTAATAAGTAGTACGGTATAAAAGTATCAAAAATGGTGAACAACATTAAAGAATTTCAAAAAAAGTATTAATAATATGAGATAAATGCATAAAGTAAATTGTAAAATTGTACGTGTTGAAATTTGAGAATTAGATCCTTCCTTTAGTAATAATTTTAAAAATTTAAAATACTTATAATTTTGGTAAAGACGTACTTGAAAAAGACTTATAATTTTGGAATGGAAACAAACAAGCAAGCGTGCGCACATACATATATAAAGAGAAGCATAATTTAATTATAAAATAATTATTTTAATCTTTAACTATATTTTAATGGTTAATATTTTCTAACAAAATTTTTAAAATGGCTTTACTGTTAATATTTTTGTGAAAATGAAGAGAGTCTTGTATATATTTTGAAGTTAGAAGAAAAGTTAACTTAACTTTAACTAAATTCACATGAGATCCGTGTATTTTACACAATTTATAATTTTTTAAAACAGGAGAACCAATTCTACTAATTTTATCTTACATTATTTCTCAACTTAGATTCCCATTGGAACTCATTTTCCACCTTTTATTTAAAGCAAGTTATAATTTTTAATTTAATTAATATTATTTTATATTTTAAAAATAAAATTAAATAGAAATGTTTATTTTATCTTTTAAAAGATGAATCAATGGTAGAGCTGTGAATAAAGGTGGAATCATTGGGCTGACCTGCTCTAAACCATCCGTTAGAATCCAAATTTTGGTAGGTCAAGTTGGGTTTAGGGTATAGGTTAGGTGGTTTGGTTGAAAACACAAGAATTTAAAAGTAAATCGAATGGGTGTACTTTAATTGAGCAAAACCAAAACCTGACCTAAAAATAGTATAAGATAATGGTAAATTGGCTACAGCGTTTCTGATGTCTTTCCTAAACACCATTGCCCTTTCTTTTTCTCAGTCCATTGTTATTGTTATTTTCAATGGCCTTCTTCTTTTTTGTCAGTTCTTTTCTTTCTCTACCTATTTTCTCTTTCTATCTTATTCATTTCTTTTAGAAAGGGTACAATAAAGAATTAACATCTTTAGGAGAACGGGTCCTAGTGATTAGGGGGGAGAGAGAAAGATCACATTCATTGATACATAACAATGTGTCTTTCTCTCATTTCAAATTGGAGAAAAAGAATGTGTTTTTCTTTCTCTTCTTTCCTACTAGATGTGAGTGCTTGAGATTCACTTCTTAAGGATAATCTTGTCTCTTTGTAATTTCTCATATTTCTTCTTTATCCGTAAGAAAATAATGAGTAGATTTTCCTTTTTTTTGCTAAAAATATTTCATCCTTGGATGGAATTTTTACATATTGTAATGTCCTTTATGGTAGGTTCTCGAGGGATTCTAAAGGGTTATCTAGTTTTCTTTCGAGAAAATAACTACTAAGATCTCTTTGTCATTCTAGTGTTTACAATTATGGCTTGTGGCCATTGTAATTTCTCAGAGTGTTTTATTCTTGAAGATCGAAGCTTTTGAATTAGTCAAGAAATGTTGGTGGTAAAAAACATCATGTTATTGTTGCTTTATGTTACTATTGTTGCTCTTATTATTCTCTATGTTAATCATATTAGCACTTTCAATAGCTAATTTTTGTCTATTGCAACCTAAAATAAACCAATCGAAACGTAACTGGAACCATCCTTGTTGGTTTGGGGTAGCTACATTTCAGTTGGTTTTAGGTGAAGATGGACTACATTTCAATTACAATTGGCTAGGTTAAAAACTAGCCTTATCCGACCCTAACTACCTAACTTCCACCTCTAGCTATGAATTTTATAATTTATGAAGGAAAAGTAAATAAATAATAATATTGAAGAATAAAAATAATATTACTTAATTTAATATTATAATTAAGGTACCAAAAAACCAAAATCATACTTAGGCATACAATGTCATGCTTTATTCTTTACTATGATTTGCTAAATATTATTCATATTAAAACATGTTAAAAGTGTGATTTACAATTTTTTTTCTTTTTATGATTTGACAGAGAGAGATATTAGTTCAAAATGTAACTTAGGAGAAAAAAAATGAAGAGAAGATAAAATCATATGTAAGATAATTATTAAAAATATATTGAATGTTATGCATATAAATTTCAAGTCATATTTTTGCACATATATACAAAAAAATTCATTCATTTGTCATAAATAAATAAATAAATAAAATAATCACAAATCTTATACGATAGTTTTAAACTTTAAAAGATTTAATACCTAATTATTTTTTGCATTTTTAATCATGCATCAACATTATACAATGAAAATTATGTAATGAAATCTTCTTTTAATATTCTTTGTTCCTTTTTCCAATTTAAATAAGCATCTACTTTTACTTATGTATCCTTGTTATATGATATGAAATAAAACATTCAAAAATTTTATAAGAAAACATCATGAAACAAAACAAAAAATAAGTTAAAAAAATATAGTATGCTTAAAATGTGTTATAAAGAATATTATACTTTAAGTGATTTTGCCCCTTATTTGTTACAAGGTTTATGGAAAATCACTCTTATGATTTATCTAAGTACTACAAAAATTAAACAGCTAATAATCTGATAATCTCTTCTTAATAACTTTTTTAAATAATTTAAAGAAGTAACAGAGTGATGAAAAAATAAAAAATTTATATCTTCTTTTCATTCATATGAAAGATAAGTTCTTTTATTTTTTTTATTCACTCACAATTATTTATAGTTACTAATTAACTTAAATATTTATTTTTCTATTTTGTATTTTTTTTGTATACTTATTTTATTATTTTAGTCATATTTATAGACAATGCTTCAATCAATATATCTTTTGACTATAAATCAAAATGTCTTTTAATTATGAATTAATGTATCTCTTGATCCTCAACCAACATGATGTCTCTTAACCATGAATTGAAATATCTCTTAATTATGGACTAATGCATCTCTTAAACCTTAATCAATATATCTTTTAATTATTATGTCTTTTGCACAAATCACTATATTTATTAAACATGAACTATGTGTCTTTTGAATATTAACTATTGAACCTCTTAATTATGAACTAATGTGTCTATATATTATGAATCAACATGCCTCTTTGATCATAAATCAATACATTTCTTGATCATAGACCATTATATCTTTTGATTTCGAAACAATATGACTTTCTACCAATTAATGTGTGTTTTAATATTTTAATTTGCGGATTTAACTACACACATACATAATAATTTACAAGTTAGTTCCAACAATCCCCTTACTTAGTTTGTAAATTAAACTACTTCTTAAAATCCCTATAAAACTATGCATAAAGATAAATATTTTTTTATTTGAATTTTCCCTTAATGTAAATGTTTTCCTAATTTTAATAGAATATATGATCGCATTTATGCATTAAACCATTATCCTTAATTAAAACTAGAAATATCATACAATTGATTTGATAAACTTCAAATGACATTCCCAAATAATTATAGCACTCATATGGTCATGCACTACATCTAAATTCTCATGAATATATACAAAAGTCAACTCCAAAACTTTTGCCAAAAGCAGCAACACTTCTTATGTCCACATAGGTGAAGTTCCTTTAAGATCTTATTTTGATAGACCTTCTTAAATCTTCATTTAGAGTTTGCTACTTACTTTTGTCACTTATGACTATATATAGTGCTAACTCAAAATGATAAAAAGATTTTAGTGCTTTATAGCCACAAATCTATAACTTATTGTCACCTATTGAATCTTGTGACTAGATTTGATCTAGGAAATGTTAGGTTTCCATTATTTGTGGCTTTAGTTGAGAAGTTTAATACCCATTCCCTTTTCTTTTTCAAGCAAACATATCTAAAATTTTCCAACGTGACTTTCTCACATACATCTAGACATCATAACTTCATGGTACAAGGACATGGCTAATATATGTTATAGCCATAACCTTTTTATAATCATCCAACCTATTCTTTGTTTGTCTATTGCTTAAAAAAATTTCCAAACTCTTTTTCATAATGAAATGAGTTTCACATATCTATTTATTTGAAATAATTGAAGTTGCTTTTTCAATATGGAAAATTTTTTCTAACTAGATGTATTCTAGTATTGTTGCTTAAAAAAATCATACAATCTTATGAATCTTTTATGCTACTCTAGGATTTTCACAGTTTCTTTTCAACACTTAGATTCCAATACTATTCAAAGATTATACAATTCTAACTTTTTAAATTTTTTTCATGATCCCTTAGAATTTTACAATTTCTTTTCGATACTTGGATTCTAATACTATTAAAAGAACATACAACCTTAATTTTATGAATCTTTTATGATCATTTAGGATTTTACAATTTCTTTATAGAATGTGAATATACTTTTTTGTGAATTTTAGAAGTATGCAAACAACATAAGTATTTATAAATAAAACATTTTGTGTGAAATTACATAGAATTACCAATGACATAAATATTCTTAACTAGGACAGTATTAGAGTTACATAAAAGAAATTTTATATTTTTAGTAGGATAAATACCTAATATTCCATTATATTCTTATGCCTAAAATAACATTCTCCTCATTATCAATCTAAAATTTTCAAGGTAACATATTTCTTAACATAATTTACACAAAATAAAATTTTCCTAACTAAAAGTATATATATATACTTCACATTTAAGTATAACTAATTGCATTATACTTGTAGAATAAATACCATTATTATACTTCAAACAATAAGACATTAATACAAAATTAAACTTATGTCATATATCATACAAACAAACTATCAAGAATAACAAATTATGTCCATGTTATTCCATTCCAACTAGTTAATTATTAGAATAGTCCTGACTAGATTTCATAAAGCATAAAACACATAAGAGATTTCTTTGAAAAATTATCTAATTCTTTTAAACACTAAATTAGATAAAATTACTAAAATCAATATGAATTATTGTAATCAAATAATGTGTTATGTCATACAAACAAACTATCAAGAATAAGAAATTATATCCATGTTATTCCATTCCAACTAGTTAACTATTAGAATAGTCCTTACTAGATTTCATAAAGCATATAATACATAAGTGATTTCTTGTAAAAATTACCTAATTCTTTTAAACACCAAATTAGATAAAATTACTAAAATCAATATGAATTATTGTAATCAAACAATGTGTTATATCACTTATTAGAATATTAAGGAATTGTGTACTTGTCCATCCAATTATTAGTAGATATTAATTATATCAGATGTCATCTATAATTAACCTTAAAGAAAGCCTTGTGAGATCCACTATTAACCGAAATAAGAAAAACTCTTTAATAGAATAATAGGTAAGAACGACAATGAAAGTAATCATCAATTAGTTTCTATAATTATCTATTAAAAAAGTCACTTAATTTCATCATATTCCATTATGCATCATGCATAAATACTCATGAAAAATTCATAGATTCCATCATCTTTTTATCACAAAAAAAGTCACTTAAAGTTCATTAATTTAGAATTCAATTCACGAGGAGAAAAAGATAGAAACAAGATCAAATCTTATGCAAGATAATCATTAAAAATATATTGAATGATATGCATATAAATTTCAAATTATCTTTTTGCATATATATATATAGAAAACTCCATTCACTTATCACAAATAAATAAATAACATAATAATCACTTATCTTATACAATGATTTTAAACTCTAAAATATTCAAATTGTCTTTTGCATTTTCAAATTTTCAATCATGCATTAACACTGTATTATGAAAATTATGTAATGAAATCTTCCTTCAATATTCTTCTCCTCAATTCGATTTGATTATCAAATTTGCAAGAAGTTTTTAGAAAAATTTGCACTATGATCTTGACTTTCAATTGTAATATGATATAAAAGAGAGAATATAGGTAAATTAATTCATGTAAATTTATATTGTTAAATACCTGACATTCATAAAATAGGCCTTCCTTCATGACTTCACAAGTATTCAGGAGAAGCACTCCCTCCGTGTCTCTCTATCTTTGAGCAATAGGCTTTAACTAAAAGAACTAGAAAACTTTGTTCATAAGAGATGTGAAATAAGGATCTTGTATTTATAAATCAACCTAAGTTATAGATCCTATTCATCATAAGGATCCATATCTATTTTATCAATATTAAGCTTAAGTACCCATTTGCCTATTTAATTATATCACATGGGGCCTAATTATTGATAATTAATTTTTATAAATAAATTATGTATAGTCCACAATATATTAACTATTTCTCAAATATCCATTTGTTTAATTAAGATCATAAGTATCCAATAACATAAAATTCCTATATCTAAAGAGATATTACCAATAAAATATATTGAGCACTTACACCTTGTGGACTAACACTATCAATATGTGCAAAATAAGACTTATATAACTTGATGTGACTATGTATAAATTTATGCATAATAACTCCTAGCATCTACCTAAAATGCCTAACAAATATCAATAATATGAGCACAATAATGAGACAGGATCTAAATATCTTTATAAATGTATCATAATAAAAAAATATGTATAAATATGGTAACATAAAATTTTATTCATAAATCATAAATGATGTCATATACATCAACTTCCATTAACCTAAAATATTAAGAGACTTTACATAGACCCATATAGTTTACATATTTAATAAAAGTTCGTATTGCTAAGCTTTTGATCAGCAGATCCATAAGCATATGATCTTTGGAAATATGCTCAATAGTTATAACATGCTTGTGCACCTTCTCTCTCATATAATGGTATTTCACATCAAAATGCTTTGAATAAGTGGAATTGCTATCAATAAAAGAGAAGCTTAGCCAAGTTATTGTAGAAAACTAGTTAAGGGCCTGACAATGCTTTTCACGAGATAGAAGTCAGAAAGATAATTTCATAACTATACAGCTTAATGAGAAGCTTCATAACAAGTGATACACTCTACTTCCATGGTAAAGATTGTAATAATTAATTGTTTTATACTCTTCCATGACACAACACCTCCAGCCATCATAAAAATATATTTAAAAGTAGACTTTTAATCATTTGGACAATTGGCATAGTTTGAGTCTAAATAACTTGTAATGTTGAGATCTCCTAATCTTTTATAGGTTAGCATGAAGTCCTTCAAACTTTACAGGTATCTTATAACTCTTTTTTGCAACAGTTTAGTGTCTTTAACCTGGATTACTTGAGTATCTCCTAATTACACCTACAACAAATGCAATATTAGGTTATATACATACTTGAGTATACATCAAGCTACTTAGTGTATATGGACCTTTTCTATCTTTTCTCTTTCTTCATTAATGTGAGGATATTAGGCCTTTATAAACACCTTACCCTTTTAAATAGGTGAAATAACTTGAGAGCAAGTAGACATATTAAATTTTATCAGAATTTCCTCAATATATAACTTCTAAAATAAGCTAAGAACACCCTAGGACCTACCACGAAGAATCTTAATGCTTATAATAAATAAGGCATTTCCTAGGTCTTTCATTTCAAAATAATGTAATAGTTAACATTACAGTCAAAAAGCTTGAATTGTTACTTACTAAGAGAATGTCATCCATATATAAGACCAATATTACAAATTTATCAATATTATATATCATATAAATATAGTGGTCTGCACTATTCTTCTTAAATTTGAGAGAGGTAACTATCTTATAAAAATTAAGATACTATTATCAAAAAGCTTATTTTAAACTATATATGAATTTCTTCAATTTACACACTAAGTGCTTTTCATCTTTCTTTTAGAATCCATCTTGCTACTCCATATACACAATTTCATGCAAATCACCTTTCAAGAATGCTATTTTAACATATATTTGCTATAAACATCAGATTAAAATGAGAATAGGTACCATGATAATTCTAAAAGAACCCTTTTTCTATACTAGTGAAAAGGTTTCTTTATAATCCATTCCTATTTTTTAAATGTAGCCTTTAGCTATAACCCTAGCTTTACATCACTTAATCTGCCTGTAAGAGTCATACTTAGTCTTAAAGACCTATTTACATTTGATGGGCTTACAATTTGCAAGTAAGTCCGCCAGATCTCATACTTAGTTTTTAGCCATTGAAGTTAATTCATCCTTTATTGAAGGAAATTAGAACTATAGGATTACTATTTTCATTCAAATCATATATATGCTCTTATAAATACTCCATGTAGTCATTTTAATATTACTAGTTTGTGCTCCCTAAGTGATCTCCTTAAATGAACTTTTATATTAAAATTCTCATCTTCCTCTAAATACTATAATAAATCATATTATGAAGGACTAGAAGATAAAGAATTAGCAAATTGTGATACTACAAGAATGATTATTCTTTCTTCTTTGAAGTTTTTAATCCATGGTATTTAACTCTCACTATCCAACTTATCCTTAAAATGGATTGCCTTGTCAGATTTAATAACTTAGGTGGTATAAGTTAGATGATAGAACTCACTATCTCTAGAACGAATGCAATAACCAACAAAAAATCTAGATATTATTTTAGAATCAAGTTTCCTAGTAGGAAGAATGTATAGCTTCACTTTCGTTTTATCACCCTAAACACAAAAATGAATTAAAGTTAGTTTCTTGTTATTCAATAGTTCATATGGATTCATGGGTACAGATTAATGCTTTTCCTCACAAGAAACCTAAAAGCATATAATTAAAAAACATACATTTAACCATATTAAGAAATGTTTTGTTTCTCCTTTTGGCTACCTTATTCTGTTCTAGTGTACTTGCCATAATGTAGCTAATCTGAATACCACACTTTTATAGATACCTAGTAAAAAAACTTGGGTTCCTCCCAATCTCATCATATTTGCTATAGTATTCTCCTCTTCAATTAGAATTAAACATTTAATTTTCTTATTATATTTAAGCTTGATTGTTGCCTTAAATGTCTTAAATGCATCCAAGAACTCTAACTTTTCCATAAGTAACTTTATCCATCCAAAATATGAATAATTATCAATAAAAGTGATAAAGTATCTCTAACCTTCCTTAGTTATAGGTGTGATGTGATCATTAATGTTAATATGAATAAGTTCTAACACCTCTTATCTTCTAATTCTTTTTCTTTTTTTAGCTTTGGAAGTGAGCTTCTTTTTAATATAGTCCGAGTAAATATCTAGATCAGATAAGTCAAGATTATGTAGAATAGCCTTCTCTAATCAACCTCTAAATTTGACCTCTAAAAATGTGATCTAAACGCCTATGCTATATTATCAAAGAGTTTTCTTTGATTTTATTTCTTTTCTTCCCTATAACTATGTTAACATTATTAAAGAAACTCAAATCTAGGCTTGGAACAAATTCACTCTCTTACCTCTAGAATTACAAGAATACCCTTAGAGATCCAATACTATAACTAATATTAAACTCTTTTTTATAAAAGGCATAAAGATCACATCTTTCAGTATTAGTTCAAGTTTAGTAAACAACCATAGAGATGCATCTTTAATAAGCTCTACTCTTGTTTTTTTACCATTTCCCACTCTAACAATTAATTCATCCTTATTTAGTTTTTAAAATTTCTTGATGATTGGAAAGAATTAGTAATATGGATTATGGAACCAATGTTTAGTCACCATGTATCTAATGGCACATCCACCAAATTAGATTTAAAATAAACATTGGCCTAGTCCTTTTTCATTGTCTTATTTAACATCTTTTTAGAGTTTTGTTCTGATAATAATTGAGGAAAAATTTAGTTAACCATTAATGCACATATAACATAATCATGCTAATATTTTCCTCATAATATCTAAATATGCAACCTTATATAATATTATGTTATAAAATCAAATGCTAAAAGGCATTTTAGACTTTATATCATAATAAAAGAATTAAATGTGTTAACTTTAAAAACTAACACCAAAGGTTATTTAAGTATTTTAGATGCTTAATATTTAACTTTACATTTACACTATATCTAACAAACTATATCAACAATATAATGCTGAAGGATATTTATTTTATTAATATAGCCTCTCCCTTTTAAATAATATTTCCTCTCAAAATCAAACTAAAACATGCAATTGGCCTTATGAAGTCAGTATACAATTATATAAATTTTTCATGGTATAGTGCAAGTCACTTGTAATTTTCATTTAACAATATAGCACTCCATAAATTATTAAAATACACAAATGATATCCAAAAACTTCATAGAAATTTTAGATGATAGACAATATTAAAAAACTCACAAGGAAAAATGAAGCTCAAAATAGGCCCATTTGAATATTCAAATAAAATAAACAAAAAATAGTTAAAATTATTTTTATTTTTAAAAAATTTGAAAAAATACCCATCGAAAAAGTGCTCGGAAAGTAGAGCATGGCCATGTATGCATTGCCTATAACTACCGCTAATAGGATGGCATATGGTCTCCATGCGCCAATTATGCAACCAGATGATACTTATAGTGCACTATAGCACTTCTTCTCCAATAGAAGTAGCGCACAAGTCTATTATGTGACTTGGTTTCAACTGAATTTTGGCCCTATTTTTACCCAGCTAATTTCAACCTATTATAGCATAATTTTTAGCACAAATTATACCTAAGACTTCTTATCCAACCTCCCAATATCAAATCTAACAATTTCTAACCTAATATTACCCTAAAATTTGAAGCTTCATATTTTTTTCAAAATACGAAGCTTTCAATCATATAAGTTACCATTTTTGAAAGTATAAGTTATTCATGTTGTATGCTAATCATATGAACCACAATCACTTTAGAAAAAAAATCAATTTTTATCTACCTATTGTTCTTTTCTTTAATTTTTAATTCTTTTACATGGAGGTTTAATAATGGAGGTCATTGGCACTATTCACAATTGGGTTCCAATTTTTTTTATTTTATAGTATCTTATGTGATTTCTACTAAGATTTCAAGGTTTTATTGTAGATTTCTTCTAGGTTTCAAGTTTTCATAAGCTTCTCCTTTTATTGTAGCAACACCTATATACCCAATAATTTTAAATATCTTTGCTCTGCATAAAACCATACAAATAAACTAATCATGGTAGAAAAACACAACACTCATACATACAACTAAATTTACAAATCATAAAAAATAAAAAAAAATACAATCATGGAGGCACATTATATATTTGGTAACACTTAAGTATATAGTAGTAATTATTTGTATTCATTATTAGCATAAATTTCTATAAGAAAGCCAATAATTATTCTTTTAAATTTTTTCCACAATAAAAAACTAAAACCAAGCTTTAATACCAATTACAAGAAATTTTTAGAAAAATTTGCACAATGATCTTGACTTTCAAGTATAATATGATATAAAGGAAAGAATACATGTAAATAAATTCATGTAAATTTATATTGTTAAATACTTGACATCCTATAAAATAAGCCTTCTTTGATGACTTTATAAGTGTTTAGAAAAATCCCTCCTTCAATAGTCTCTCTATCTCTAAGCAATAAGTTTCTACTGATGGTATTAGAAACCTTAGATCATGAGATATATGAAGTAGGGATCCTAGATTTATAAATTAATCTAGGTTACAGATCTTATCTATCATAAAATCCTATACCTATTTTATCAATGTTGAGTCTAAATACTCATTTGTGCATTTAATTATATCACATAAGGCCTAATTAATGATAATATTTTTTGTTAACAAGTTATACATAGTCTAGAAATTATTAACAAAAGAAGCATGTACTATTACTCATGTATCCTTACTATTTGATATGAAATGAAACCTTTAGAAACTTTATCAAAAGATATCATGAAATAAAATAGAAAATAAGTTAGAAAAATATGGTATGCTTAAAATGTATTACAAAGAACACTATTTTTTAAGCAACTTTGCCCCCTGTTACTTGCTATAAGGTTTATGGCATATCACTCTTAGAATTTATCAAAGCATTGCAAAGATTGAATAGATAGTAATATGATAATATCTTCTTAAGAACTTTTTTGAATGATTTAAAGAATGTAACAAAGAGATAAAAAAATAAAGATTCATTTTTTCTTTTCATTCATATGAAAGATAAATTCCTTTATTATTTTTTATTCACTTACAATTATTTGTAGTCACTGATTGACTTAAATATTTATTTTTATTTTTTATATTTTTATGTATGTTTATTTCACTATTTTAATCATATTATGTTTATTTCACTATTTCAATCATATTTATATATAATACTTGAATCAATATGTCTCTGACCATGAATCAAAATATCTCTTGGTCATGAACTAATGCATCTCTTGATTCTTAACTAATATGACATCTTTCAACTATGAGTCGAAATGTCTCTTGATTATAAATTAATGTATCTCTTGATCTTTAACTAATATATTTTTTTAATTATCATGGCTTTGACACAAATCATCATGTTTATTAAACATGACTTATGGGTCTCTTGAACATTAACTATCAAATGTCTTGATTATGAACCAATATGTCTATTCATAATAAATTAACATGCTTGTTTTTTATCATAAATCATTATATCTTTTGGTTTTGAAACAATATGACTTTCCAACAATTAGTGTGTGTGTTTTTTAATATTTTAATTTAGGGATTTAACCATATACATACATAATAATTTATAAACTAGTTCCAACAAAAGAGGTATCATGAGTTAGAATTTCTATATCTATAATTAATTTTTGTATTATTTAATAATTATAGCCATGGATGTTCCAACATATAATTATTATTAAAAATTATATTATTTGCTACAAAGTTGAAGTTATTTTTAAATAATTAACCTTTTCATATTAGTTTTTATATGTGTTCAAAAGTTTTTTTCACTTAATATAAAAATATTTTTTCATAATTTTATTATTTATCATTGCATTTAAACTATATTCAATATATATGCTTTATATTGCTCTTTCCAACCATAATTTTTTTATAACTTTTTTCACTTTATTTCCCAATTTTCCTTTTATCTATTTCTCTATCCCTTTTTTGTCTCTAGAGCCTTCCTCTCCTTGTTTCTCTAAAACTACTCCTATAAAATAAAAGAGTTTCTCTCTAGCTCTTGCACTCTTGTAGTAGTTGGAGAAGGAATCAATATTTGTATAGTTTTTATCATTAGATTTTTGTTTTGAATTGCCTCACTCTATTTTAGGTATGGTATGACTCTTTCCTCTTATGAAAATTTTATGACTAATTATTAGAAAATCTTTCTCAAACTTCTATCATGTAAGCTCTTTCCTAACATAGGATTTGATATTTTGTTTTCTAGAGATTTTCAATTGATTTAACAACTATTTATCAATATTTTTATCTTTTTACTATTAAAATGGATAAATCTATAACGTTAGTATTTTTCATGCAAAGGAATATAGAAGAACTAGCTTGTAACCCATGCATTACATGAGTTTAATTAATTTTAATTGATAATAATTTATAATATAATTTTAAGTTTTAAAATTTTAAATTTTAAAGTATTCAAACAATTAATGTAAAAATATGTTAGTATGTTTATATTAATTAAATAATTATAAAATTAATATAATTATATTTAAGTTAAGTAAAAGGATGTATTATATTTTTTTAACTTATTACTAATGATAAAATTGTCATATTATTGTAATATTATATTAATAGTAATCATTATCACAATTAGAAGAACGTACACGTATTTAAATATTAAAACAAATCAAATTTAGGAAAAATAACATGAAATTATATATATATATATATATTTATATATATAAAAGAAATAGCATTGATTTATATGAAATTGAACGTATATATATCTATACTTAATTCTATATAAGTGTAAATTGTTATAGATAATAAAAAAATAAGCATTGTTTAATTTATAATCTTTTCAAATTATATGTTGTAATGCAAATGTATATATGCTAAATATAGTTATGGATTGAAATTTAACCTACAATGGAAAAATGAATATATATTTGCCCTTAAAAGAAATTCAAAGCATATATACTTTAACAAAAAAATTGTATTACATACCTTTTTAATGCTATATATGTAAAGCTTTTTCATTTTATCAATCTATGGATGGACAAATGTACATCAATCTTATATAAAAAAAATGATGCAATAAAGCAAGTTACATATAATAAATTTACTTTATATAAAAAAATGATGCAAACTACAAAATTTATAAAAAGAGTAGGCTTATAAGTTCAAAATGATTGTTTGTTAGAATGAGATTCTCTTTTATTTACTTCTTTGGATGAAAAATTATCATTATCTAAACTCATTGCTTAAATCTATTCTTACTCATATAGTTATTCTAAGTAAAATATTGAAAGTTAATGTTTCCAAATAGAATAATGTTTAATTTTATCATTGTATTAAAATTTTAATATATTATACATTGTATTTTAACATAGTAAAGTAAATAAATGTTAAAAATTATAAAGTAATTTTTCTATTTATTATAAAAAAATTCCTAATATAGTCTTCCCAAACATAACTATACAAGAAGGAATCAAAGAAAAAATGATATCACTCAAAGAAAAATAAAAAAAATATAGAACTATTTTCAAAAAAATTAATACTCATTAATTAATAATCATAGTGAAGTGATGTGCTAGAAGGAATTACTAAAGGTAGCCGAAGACTGCTGAGATGACACCATTATTATTTAATAAGTGGTTATTATTTTAAAATTTGGAATTAAGAGACATAAGAAAAAAGTAAAAGAAAAGAAGGTTGGTCAACAGAAAAAAGATAAGACAAAAGGATTGTTAGTGAGGGTTTAAATATATTTTGATGATGTAACGTAGATGAAGGTGTGATTTTTATTAGAATAAATGAATTAATTGCTAATAGTCAACTAGTGCTCATTGAAATCAACCGGATAAGAGAAAAAATTACTAAGATTATTCTATAGAGGAAGAAGACACATGAAAATTATAAAAACTTAGTAAATTAGGGATAAAAACTAGAAAAAGATTATGAAAATACTATAAATAAGAGAAAGAACTTCAAAAAAAAGTTCAATTCAATATAAATTGCTATGTACAAATAGAACATTCAACCCTATAAAATGCAATTAATCAAGGAAATAAATTAGAGAGATTATAAAAATGAAATAAATAAAGGAAAGAAATTAGTGAAATTATTCCACAAAGGAAGAAAATTCAGGAAAAATAGAAAGTTCAATAAATTAGGGAAATAAATTGCTATATATAAATGAAAGATTTAATCCCTTATATTGAATGCATGTGTTTGACTTATCTCAACATAGTATTTATTGAGAAAAAATAATAAATTGAAATGTAATAAGTTATAAAAACGATACTTGGCAAAAAATGAGACAAAGAATATTGTAATTAATACATGTGATAAATTATAAAAATGACGCTTGACATAAAATGATGTAGGGAGTGTTATGACTAATATATAATATATAGATATAGATTAGACTTTCAATTTGTATTATTTTATCTAATTAGGCTTTCTAATGTTCCTCTATATCTGAGGCATTTTGCCTATTCTCATGTCAGGCATTTTGCCCTTTGCAATGAATGTATTTGACCCAAGAAAAATTGTTTCTCTCTCTTTTTTATTTTGTATTTCTTTTATTATCTTTCTTTATATAAAAATACTTAATATTATAATTTATTTATAACTTTAGTTTTCATATATAAGATTTATAAACTTTATAAATGTATTTTCTTTTTTTTCCCTAAATTGTATTGTATGATATCTATAATTTTATTTATAAAAAAATTGGACTATAATTTAAATGTACGTAATTATGATCTTAATTTGAATATATAATTAAGTATATAATTAATTTATAATGAAATTTAATTTGTTTAACCCTACATGCTTTCATTATTAACTAATGGAAAAATAAAGTATTTTAGTTAAGGTATATAATCTTTTTAAATGAGAAAATATCTTCAAATACGAATTGTTATGTATTTTTGCATGCAATACTAAAAAATAAATAAAAAATCATGCATCTTTGTGTTTTATTTATCATTTATAAAAAATTACTAGAATACCAATAAAATAATATTTTAAAAATAATTTTATAAACATTAATTAATCCTATCTTTATAGTTAATTAGGAGGTAAGTTCAAAGTAAATTTCTTGTACTTCCAATTAAATTCTATTTTCTAAACATTGTATTAATTTTATTTATTTTCTTGTACTATTTAAGTGACTTTTCATTATTAATTTAGTTATTATTTTTAATAGTAATATATATAATTAATTTATATATTTAAATAGAATAATTATCTATTACTTCTCATTTAATGAGTAATTATTTTATTTAAAGTATGTGAAAATTATTATATAGTTTTTTTACCTATTAAATATATGTAATTTATATTTAATTTTTGAAAAAATAAAAGGTGGAGTTCAAAAGCCACCAATCCTTTTTATATTTGTATAGATATAGATATTTATTTAAGAATTTAAATTCAATTTGTGATCAATATAAATCAACTTTTACAGTATCACCTAGTTGTATGTTGTCATATTAATAAAATTTATTAAAAAAATTTTACTACTATTAAAAAATTTTAATTATTATTATTATTTTTGGTTACATATCTTTTTATTGATGGAAGGTATACAACATTTCACATTAATATTAAATCAAATTTAGACTCTTTATTTACTCACTAGTTTTAACAAACTGATCCGTAATTGGAATTGTCTACTTGTAAAAACTAAGAAATTTTTTTGCATACATTTTATAGTTTAAGTGAATGAATTGTTTTATGCAAGAAAAAAATTATTAAATTTAATGTAAACAAGCTCCTCGTACTTGTTGGGAAGAAGTGTAGAGGACTGCCATCATAGTTATTTTTTAATAAAAAAATTAATACTTAAAAATTGCATAATTTAAAAATATTATAATATTTTATAAATTTTTAATTCCTTCATAAAATTACGTAAGTGTTTAAAATAAGAGCATAATTTTTTAATAAAATTTTGTGATGTGAATAACTATATTTATAACATAAAATGTATTTAAATATTTTATGAAAGTAATTATAAAATTATATGTAAACTGTATCCGTACTCTAAACAAATTCTAAAAATTAATTATAATATTAATAAAAATTCTCTAATCATTTACTGCCTTTATTCTTTCTTATTTTTTATATTTTGAATTTTTTTACTTTTTTAATTTACCACTTTAAAATTTCAGTAAAATATTAAATATTTTTTAAATCTATTGTTCTTTTTTATTAATAAATATTTCAAATTCTATACTTTCATTATACTTTTATTTATTTTGTCATATTTTTTCTTTATTTTTAGTTCTATTAAATTTTATACATAAAATAATTTTAAAAATTTTATTAAAAATAAATAAATAAAATTTTTAATATATATATATAATAATTAGTTACGATAAATAATAAAAAATTGGCTCAATATCCAAACAACTGAGGGAGTACCCTAGGAAGACATAATGGTGAAACGCGAGTAACCAATTATGGTACACATAATTATTATCATCAAACTACTCCATTCGACGGACAAACCCACCGGTTAGCGTTCTAACCTTTTTCAACATTATCGTCATCGTCATCCAATTGGATATGGCAATTAATTAATACATTAATTGAGCAAGTCAATGTCAAATGTCCGATATGCTAATATCATTATCAAATAATAATTAAAAAATTATGACTAAATTATACATAATCCTCATATATTTTTCTTAATATAATTTACTTTTTCATAATATTAGAATTTTATTTATCATTTTATCTTTATTTAATGGTGCCCATAGTTTTCTTCTTGTACTTATTAAAATATATTTTTCTTGATATAATAATTTAATTTTTCATTATTGTAAATTTATCTTAACTCAGAGAAAATATTAGTTGTGAGAGCAACGTTCTATTGTTTCCAATATAAAATTGAATCAACTAATACTTTGATAATGCATTAGTATTTAGTATTACCTTAAAGATTTTACTCTCATTTATATTTGAGGTTTAAATTCAAAATTTTACTTATATATATTAATGAAATTATTGCAAAACATAAAAATTAAATTAAAATGGGAGGATTTTGTTTATACTAATGGAAGAAAATGAACCGTAACATTTATAAGAGAGAAATCAAATATACGTTAGTTATAAATATTAGGGATCACTTTCACAAAATATTTTATAATATAGTAAGTTTTTTTATTTTATTACTATTAATTGTTACCGATAATCAGATAACAATTTAACCATAAAAAATATAATTTGTGGAGCAAATGTTAAAGTTAAAATTAGGAAAGAGAAGTTATTTTTGAATTAAAAATATTTCAGAAAAGGTAGCTCAAGTAACACTTATCTTACAGAGAGAGTGACTAGGTAAAAATAGAACTCATGACCATTTAATTAGTTTATAAGTTATAATTTTTATTTTTTGATATTATAAGAAAGAAAAAGAAAGTTGAAGATATTTTTGAAATTAATATCAATATTTTTAATATTAAAAAATTAAATCATATAAAAATTATATTGATTATGTTTAGATATTTAATAGAGAATTAACAGAGAAGGGTTATATGTACGAGTAAATAGTATATTTGTAGATCATAAACTAGAAGAGTATAAGAAGATTTTATATAATTTATCCAAAAATTTTGTTAGCCTTTTTATTTAAAATGTAAGCACATATTCTTATTTTTAATTTAAAATTATATTTAATAATAAAACTTTTAATGTTGAAATTATACATTAAATTATATGTATTAAATTCATAAAAATATTAAACTTATAATGTTTGAATAATTTTTTACTTTAAGCATTAAATTTGAAGTTGTATTTAAAAATACTAATTCAGTATGTAATCAAATAAATTTAAATTTAAAAATTATATTTTATTTATTTATTTTTATATTGAATATAAAAAATAAGTGAAAATTCATTTAAAGTGTATTTAAAAAATTATTGCTTAATTAAATAAATTTGAAATTAATATTAGGTTTCATTAATTTCATGTTCTAAGGTTGAATATTAAATTAAATAAAAATTCACTCAATCCGTTCAGTAGCACCAATTTAGCTAATTACATTCATTAACAACTTTCATTGTGATAAGATTATGTTAGATAAATATATTTAAGATTATCTTTTTTTATAATAATCCGATACATAATATATATCATATGATCCAAGAATTTGATTCATAGAATTTTTAAAATCATACTAAGGATGATTTTGAAGTTATACAAATTATATTATACAAAATTTAATATGTCGTGATAAAGTTTTAATAGTACTTAAAATAAGAGGTTGTTTAAATACTATAAATCTAATCCAATACATAATGAATTTAATGCTTTAAATTTGTAATTAATTTCAATACTTATTATTAGATATATAATTTTTATCACCTTATTTAAGAATGGTGCCTAAGTTTTTTAAAATTATAAAAAGAATAATTTTGAAACTATATAAATTTTTAATATTTTAATGCTAAATCATCAATAAATTAATTAAATTTGGATTTTAAAATATGAAATTATTGAAACAAATTTAATACATAATTAATATAATACTTAAAATTCAAAGTTATTTTTAAAACTGAATGTTTCAATTTAATCACAAACACCATTAGTTAATACATTAAAAATTTATTATATAATTTAAAAATTATCCTTCATGATTTTAAAAATTTTATGCACCAAACTTTTTAATAATATGATATATATTACATATCTAACATCTAGTTGCTGTTTTAAAAGTACTTCTTGAATATATTTGGCTAAATAATTATCAATAATTATATCTAATGAAATTTTGCTTAATTGGATATTCTGTCTTAACAAATCAAATAAATAAAATTTATTTCTCTATCTAAATTTATTTAGTTATTGACTTCATAAAAATTACCCTTGGTCATTACTTTATAGATATTATAATATTTTTTTACATTAATAATACATATATTTGAATTTAACACTTCTCAACAATGAAATCCATTGTTTTTAGTTTATTTTCCTTGAGTTTGGATCTCTTCCATTTTTTTTAAAAATTGGGATGTAAATTTAAGAAATAAATAAATATAATTTTTAATAAACTATTGAGTCATAATATAAAATTTGTAATTTTCAAATTTTCAAATTTTATTTTTATATATCTTAAATTTAAAAAAATTAAATAAAAGAAATCTCCTAATTTAAGGAACAACTGTTACATTCGTTAAAAAATTAAGTAATCAAAATTTATTAATTATAGTAGGTTTATAAGTAAATTTTTTGTGTTGAATATTTGATAACATTATCATAGAAATATAATTGTACGTTGCTTATAGCAAGTTGACTAAAAGGAACGTTATCATATATATTGAGGATGTGATATTTTTTAAAATATATGAAAAAAATTTAGATATTAGTTTTTTTTTTTTCAAAAAATTGTCGTGTTTTCTTTCTATAAGTTTTTAGACATCAATTTTTAAAATAATCAATAGCTAGAGTTATAGAAGTAGTGGTATTTTTAAAAATATAAGAAAACTTTAGACATTAATCTTTTTAAAAAAATGATTATATTTTGTTTTTATGAGACATTAAGCACTAGTTCCTAAAATAACCAATGTATAAAATTATAGTGGTGATAATATTTTTGAGTACATGAAAAAACTTTAGATATCATTTTTAAAAAAAAATCCATTATGTTTTCTTTTTGCAAGACTTTAAATTTTAGTTTACAAAATAATCAATTTCTAAAATTATAAAAGTGATGGTATTTTTAAAAATATGAAAAAAAATTAAATGTTATTTTTATTTAAAAAAGAAACCATCATTCTTTTTACCATGAGATTTTAAATGTCAATTCTTAAAATAATTGATGTCTAAAATTAAGATAGCAGTGACATTTTTAAAAATATAAAAAGAATTTTAGATGTCAATTTAAAAAAAATTCTATGTTTTTCTTCCAATAAGACTTTAAATTTTAATTTGTAAGATAATTGATGTCTAAAATCATGATATTGGTAGCATTTTTAAAAAATATGAGAAAATTTTAAACATTATTTTTTGTAATATCATATTTTCTTCTCACAAAACTTTAGATATTAGTTCCTAAATCATTAAAATGGTGACATTTTTGCACTATAAAAAAATAAATTTTATTTTTTCTTATTATCATTCTCACTTTCACTCTCTCTTATTTGTTTCCAAGTTTAGTTTTTGACTCTATTCAACTTTCTTTGTAAAATCCTAAATCTTACTTCATTTCCTATCACACGCAATGAACTATTAATATTTTTTCAACTGAAATTGACTTAAAGCAAATATTTTGCCCTAAGTCCTTGGTTCAAACCAAGAAAGTTTCCTTTCTTTCTTTAATTTCTTAAATCTCCATTTCTTCCATTTCTCAAATTTTTTATATAGGTTTTTTTAAGAGATCTTTATTTGTATTTCTTTTTAATAACTTTTGAGGTTGTTTTGGTATTTAAATATTTATTATGTGTTTAATAAAATATTGTAATATAGTTTGAAGTTAGCTAAACAACGATGAGATATGAAAAAAAGTAAAAAAACTATAAAAATAATCATTCTTTGCAATTTGGGTGTGAAAAATGCCTTTGATTGCTTACAAATGAATAAATCTTGAAAAGTTATATAAAATTAAAATAATAATTTGCTTAAAACAAATAACCAAATACAAAGTTATGACCTTTTTAAATTTGTTAACTTAAAATATATATTTTTGACAAAAATGCTATATTTATTTAATTTTTACTATAAATATTCTAACAGGGATGTAACAAAAATTGATGTTAAAAATGATATTATATAAACATTTTATATCAATTTTTTTACTAAAAATTGAAGTAAAATGTAAAAATTCAAAATAAAGGTTTGTAAAAGAATTGACATGAAATATAAAAAAAATTATAAGAAAATTCGTTAATTTTTTTAGTAAAAAAATATATGTCATAATATTTTCTTTTCACATCAATTATATAATGAATGTCAAAATTAATGTATAACAACACTTCCTTAGACATTGTTTTTATTAAATACCTAACATATATTTGCATCACTATAATATTGTAAGTAAATAAGTAAAAGTGATTTAAAGTTAAAAGTGATTAAAGATAAGTGTATAAATGTAGATAAGATTTTGGGAGCCCCTTTCCCATTTTTCTCTTAGGGTTTATACTCCTAATATTTTCCCCAAATTCAGCCAACTTCCCCTTTTCTCCTTAGAGCATATATCTTTTCATCTTTCTCTCAAATTTCAAGCATAATTCCAAATGTCTTCCTCTTCAACTTCTAATTTTCAATAATTCAACTAAGGTAATAATTTCCAAACTTTATTCTTTGTTAAATCTTTTTCTATTTCCTTTCTTTAGATTAGGGCTAATCAAATGTCGAGTTACGTCAGTTAACAAAAAAATTGAAATTGACCAAATCAAATCGAATAAACTGAAATTCCAAATGGTGGCCGACTAATTGGCCATGTCTAATTGATCATAATTGAAACTTTTGATTTCGGTTGGTTAGACATGGCCAAAATCGAGTGAAATCTGAGCTAATTTCATCAAAACCTATGTTATCTGAAACTGCATTACTAGGCAATATTGTACAATAAACTAGAAAAAAAGGAAACAAGTACAATTAAGAGAATAGTAATTAGGTAAAAATCAAAGGATGATTTATTCTAAACTTTGAACAATTCTTGTAAATTTACAGTCAAATCTTTTTACAAAACTATCTTTTCCTTTACAACACAACAAAATCAACAATACATGTGAAATTATTTGTAGAATCTAAGCATCGTCCCAAGGTTACAATTAATCCCAAGGAGGTAAAGACGTGAAGCTTTACCTATGAGACTACAGTTGAGCCAGTTGATGAATGTCGGGACCATCCTTTGTCCATTGTGCTTATTGGAGCCAGAAATTGAGCTCTATCTCGTGGAGCATTGTGAGATCACCTACTTAACCTGGTTCAATTTTTAAGGAATTAATGTTACAGATTTGTGTTCTAACTCTGTAATAGAGGCATTAAGGACAATTATGGTAAGAAGCAATAAATTAATAACTAATCTGAGTTAGGTAGAACATCATAGAATGGCAGCATTTATAGCCATTATTCTCCATCGCATCCAGGAAGAAAGGAGCAGAGTGGTTCACCACAAGGATAGAGAATCTGAGGCAATACTTGCGGTATGACGATGCAACACCTAACAAATCAGTAATTTAGTCCAAAGAAAAGGGAGAATCTTAGAATATCCAGTGGGGCAGCAAAGATTGATGGAGACACAGTCACAAGTGGCGGACAGAGGGAGGTTCTATATATTCTAGGGTTTTCTTTGGCGGACGAAGTGTGAGGGTGAGAGACTGATAGTGAGGTTGGGTGGGACTCGTGGCGTGGAGGGCTGGTCAAACAAAACTTAATTTGTGATTTCCATCTGAAACGGTGTCATTTGGATTTCTGACTTTATAGCTATACCCCTATATTTCGAGTTAATTCAATTTTATGCGATTAATAATTATAAAATTGCCCTCAACCAAATTACAAAAAATTCATTTCACTCCTTTTCAATTTCGACTGTTGGTGAAATTTCAATCAACCCTAACCAACTGCCATAGTCGGTTAGGGCCGGGTATACATTTTTTGACTAGCCCTACTTTAGATGATAAATAATTTGGAAATGTTAAATTGAAAATATATTATGGTTTTAGTTTCAAAATCGGGGTTTAGAAAACCTTAACATGAAACTTTTATTTTATTTTTTTTACGTTTTGAGAATAAAAATTCACTATCCTTGTTGTCTGTTGCTTCATCCAATTATACGGAGTAAACATTCTAACTTAGTTTGTGTGTTTTCTAAATGATTTAGCTTGGTTTAAGTTAGGTTTTCTTACTATTTGTATAGAATGGCGTGGAATGATTTTTTATGTGAATTTCTTATTGAATATAGTAAATATGATGTTATTTTTATAATATTTAAGGGGTTAAATTATGTGTTTTTATATGAAGATTAGATTTATGATGATTTTATTGCAAATGAACAGTAAATTTTGCAAGAATCCTATAAAAATTTCTTAAAATAATCGATTCTTTAGGTTAAGAAGTGTTTCTATCTAGCTGAAGTTGAATAAGCAATCGATTTATCTTGCTTGGTTTTACATTTTTAACATATTGCAGTTTTTAAGTGGAATTCCCTTCTCTTACAAACCTAATATAAGTATTTACATATGTTTATGATTATTGTGTGATTGAATATGAATAAATTATATTTGATTGTGACTTGATGATAAAAAATGGGAATGAAATGACTTATAGCTTATTCATTGCATCATATTTGTGTGCCTACTTATGAAGAATAAAGATAACTTTGAGGGATGATAATGGACTTGTAAGGATAAGGATGGATAAAAGCCACAAGGAAATTTAATTGTTTTCCTTTACTTATGTATTTTATATTTCATAATATAAATTTGAGTACTAATTATTATCAAAATATATTGTTTAAAGTATTAAGTATTGTTTATAATTAGAATAAATTGATGAAAATTAGTAAACCAAATTCCATACTAGTCACAACTAAGGAAGGGTCATGATAACAATATAATACTAAATGAATTTAAATTTAATTTACTATCAATGTAAATTAAGATTACATTGTCATTTATCTATATTTTGCCATTTTAATTAAATAACTATTAAAATCCTTTTACTTCTATTAAAGACATTTAATTACTATTATTTTTTAATTAATATATCTTTCTTTTATTTATTAATATTATGAAATATTTTATACTAATAATAAATCAAATTTAAGGTTGAATTAAATTATTTCTTGGAGGTTGGTTGGTTCGTAGAAGTAGTATGAAAAGTATAACTTCTTGAGAAATTTGAATTTCTTGAGTTATTTGATTTACCACTAACTGCTAAAATGAAAAAAAATAGAACCTTTTCAAAAATTCTATTTTTCACAAAATACATGAAATTATTTATTCACACCTTCCACGCTAAGGAGAACTCTCCCTATCATTTATAGATAAAAATAAAAAATTATTCCACTTAATTTAACTAATGAAAACTTTAACTTTTTATCCTTATCACTTGAGAATTAAAATAAATATAGTATAATTTAGTAATTATTAATATAATTAAAATAAATTTATAATATTAAATATAGTTATTTTATTAATTATATAGTAAATAGAATGAATATTAGATAAAATAAATATTATATATTATATTATAAATATAATTTTTAGACATACGAGACTTAATTTTAGGCATAATTATATTATATTTATTATATATTTTATTTTATTCTTTTTATGTTTAATATTTTTGTTATCTTAATATTCAATCATAAAAATAAAAAATTATGTACTTATTATCTATCCTACGTAAAATTGATAGAATTAATTATTTAACTAATATTTGTACCTCATTTAAATTATATCCTATTAGAAATATAATTTAAAAAATTATAAATAATTAAAAATTATCAATATTTCTTATTTTTTAATAATTTTGAATAGTATATCAACCACTTTAATAGTATTTGTTAGGAATCTCAAAATTGAATTAAATAAAATATAATAAGTTAATATTTAGGAGGTGTTACTTTTTTTAATATTTACTAAATAACTTTGAATAGTTTCTTGGAAGCCCATAAGAGAATTTATTTTCTATAAAATTTTACTTTTCAAAAATACTTATTTCTTATCTGAACTAAATTATGAAACTATTAATCCTAATACCATCTGCCTCTATTTTTGTTAAACAAAAACCCCTGATTTTAATTTTTAATTTAGTATCATTTTGGTACATGATAAAAGAGATTACAAATGGAAAACAACTCATTTTGCTTATTTATGTTAAGAAATATACAAAGGCTTTTACTTAGTAAAAAGAAAAAAAATGATGCTTGTAGAATATTTATAGGTTTTTCCTTCCCTTACAAAGTTGATATTTTATGAAGTTTTCAACAATAAACAGAATTTAAATTTAAATTTTATACACTATGTGCCTGAAAACTGGTTATATTAAATTTTAAGCAGTTTGGAAATTTTTCAATTCAAATTGTTTTTTATTATTTTATAATAAGAAAGAAACAAATACTTTTCGATGGACAATTTACGAAAAATTTAGATAGAATAATGTATAAATTTTTTGGTCCATCTCTATTCAAAATAATTTAAAATTTTTGAAAGGAATATGAGTATGAGAATGAGAAGTTATGATTATTTTCAATACTGAAATAATAATTAATAAAAAATTATTACAGGATATTTATAATTTGTAAAGTTTATTACAATAAATTTAATTTAATATTTAATAAATTTTATAACAGCTGGCAAGCAGGATGAGCGGGTCTTCCTTCTTTCTTTTGATGCCGACAATAACGGGCACCACCATTATCTCCTCTCAGTCCTCTGTCCTCTCTTTGCAACATGTGATGGAAACCTGGACCGATGCCACGTCCGTAAATCTCACCTGACAGGGAGGGTATTTCCGGAAATAAAAAACCATCGCGTAACTTCCTACTACTTTCCTCCGCGTCATTCTATGTGAATCGATCGCGGCCGTTGATCCTCATTCCTATCCCCCAATCTCGAAACCCTACCTCTTCTTCCCTCTTCGAACAATGTTTTTAAATTGCAATTCGAACCTCCCTCTCTTTCCCCCATTTCTAGAGGGAGAAACTCTACGCGCAGCGAAGAAGAACAAGAGGAGTTCCACAGGCATCGTCTCTCGTAGTTTTCATTGCGTTTCGGCTCCTGATTAGGGTTTTGGATATCTGAATTTTCAAGCTCAGTGCTGTTTGGCGATGGAGAGACTGGCGTCTACGGCAACGACGTCTTCTGGCTACGTGAGCTGGGAGGAGGTGTTTGTGTCGATCGACAAGGGAAGAAGGGAGGTCCATTATTTTCTCAAGAGAAGAGATGGGAGCTCAGATCTGGCTGTGATAGGGAAAGAAAAGAGTTTGCGGCACATGACTTATCACTATGCGATTCGAGATGAGACTCTTGTTTTGTTGGGGCCATCTTTGTCGCTTATCAAGCTCAAATCGCGCAGGGAGGTGATTGATTGGTTGAATTCGATTATTTCAGGTTCAAACCTTCAGCCTTATCTTGAAATTTGTGAACCTTTTTTAGAAGAATTTTTGCCCCGCCCATCATAATTCATCAATTTTCATCGTGAATTATTGGATTCGGATTATGTAATTGCCTTGTGTCTAGGAGAATTTGATTTTTTATGTCCCTGCGGGGTTTAGCTAACCCCCCTTAAATTTTGATTGATTTTTCATTTGGTGGGGGGAAAAATGAAAGTTAGATTTGATTTTTCTTTCTTTTTTTTTTGACCTATGCCGATTTTGGTTTCCGGGCTATTTGTTGGTTTCTCAATTGATGCAAACTCTTCTGGGCTTTTAGTCCATCTCCCTTTTTCAGCTCTGTTCTTTGAGATCTAACCTTTGCGTTTCTAGTCTTTTTGGCAGCTGGGCATAGCCTTGATTTCTTATCATAGAAATTAAAATTTCTCTCCAACTAGTAATGAGTTTATCGCTTAACCCTTCCCTCCTTAAGTTTTCCCCTTTTCCTTTTTGGGTTGATTTGATTCAGAGATCTGCAAATCTTCAATACCGCCTCTGGGGTGGGCATCCTTGTCTCAAATCAGAGTGCATGAGATCTCCAGGTCTTATGTCTTAAAGTACTGGATTTGTCTCTTTAGATTTTCTAATTATAATTTTTTCTCCCTCATTTTGTAAATTTTCTTTTATTATAGGTGTTATTTTCGATATTCTGTGACTTGATATCCCTCAAAGTTCAGGTACCTGTGGTTTTTGCCACTGGTCGTTTGATTACTTTGTATCTGCCTGTTTTTCTTTCTAAGTACCCTTTTTCTTAGATGTTTTGATGTTTTACTTGTTCATCGCTGCCTCTTGTTTGGCTAGTTAAATTCATAAATTTTTGCAGACTCATCTCCAAAGGATAACACTGGTGCTACTGATGATATCATGGATGATCGAGATGGATGCAGACTGGATATTGAAACCTTGAAGGTATTAAATATCTCGACGTCTTGATCTCTTTGCTTTGTATGAACTCTTTTGTTATATGCTTCTTATTCCGTCTATAATTTCAGGATCATCAATCGCGGAAGCTGGGTCATTTTACAAAAGAATTCTCATGGTTGGGGTCTTCATGGACCTGTAGGAAAAGGAGAACGCACTATCAGTCATTTAGGCGGAATGGTTTTAAGATATCTGTGAGTCACCATTTCATACTATTATTGTTTTATTCTTTGTCATCTCCACCTATCAGCAACTCTTGATCTGCCAGCCTCTTATAATTTTCTTTTATTTCCCTTGCCTCTTCAAACTGTCTCCAGGTTTATGATTTTGTATATGTTTTAGCAGAGGAAGACAAACGTCTAGTTGCCTACCTGGAAGACATGTATGAGGACTCCAGAGGCAACAAGATGGTTGTGGTACGCTGGTTTCACAAAATTGATGAGGTTGGTATTGTTTTGCCTCACAGTTTTAGTGACAGGGAGATTTTCTTTTCTCTATGTCTTCAAGATCTGAGTATCGAATGCATAGATGGATTGGCTACCGTCCTCAGTCCCCAGCACTATGAAAAATTTCAGAATGAAGCAAGACATACTCTTCTGGAACCATATGTATGCGAGCGTCAGTTCGACAACGATGATGTCAAACCCTTTGATATAACTCATATTAGAGGTTATTGGAAGCAAGAGATACTAAGATATTTATATACTCTGTCTGACTCTAAGCCTAGTGGGTCTCGGCTGTCTGATGATGGCCCAAAACATGATGAGAACCTCCAGTGTAGTACTGGGATCAGACCAAGGAAAAGGCTACGCTGGGCAAAAGTTGATAGCAAAGATTCAGTTGATGTGGCTTCTGAGGATTTGAAAAATGAGAGTGATTGTAGGATTGACACCAAAATCAAAATTAGAAGCAGTTCATCAAAACAGGTTGGATCCATGGCCTATGCTGCAAACAAAGAGAGAGATGAAAATTTTGTGCAGTCTTTAGTTGTGGGTTCCCAAATTGAGGTTCTCTCCCAAGACAGTGGAATTAGAGGCTGTTGGTTTCGAGCTTCTGTCATTAAAAGGCATAAAGATAAAGTGAAGGTGCAATATCAAGATATTCAGGATGCAGTGGATGAAGATAAAAAGCTTGAGGTATGCTACTTACCATCTCTGACCCTTTGTTGGCTTGAATAGAATTATGAGTGCACGGATAGCATTATTCATGTAATATTCTCTTGGTTCAGGAATGGATTGTAGCTTCCCGGATTGCTGCACATGATGATTTGGGTCTCCGAATGCAAGGGAGGACTAAGATCCGGCCAGCCCCACAGTCCAATCAATCTGAAGGTTCTTGGGTTGTTGATGGTGGTTCTGTGGTCGATGTCTGGTGGCATGATGGGTGGTGGGAAGGCATTGTTGTTCAAAGGGAGTCCGAAGCTAAATGTTGTGTTTATTTCCCAGGTTTGTGAATTCTTTCTGCTCTCTATTATCAAATTTCTGGCGGACTCCTATTTTTCTATTTGGGATGTTGTTTGGATGTTGAGATTTGTTATGTATATAGGTTGTCTATGTACTAAGCAAAAGGAAAGGGGGAGGGGGGGGGCTTGTCTGGTAGTAGTATAGCTGTTTTACTTTTGGGTTTTGAATGCTGACGTTTTATTTGTCTTAATGTCCTCGCAGGGGAAAAGCGGGTGTCCGCTTTTGGCTTTAGTAACTTGAGATGTTCTCAAGAATGGATAGGCAATGGGTGGATGCAAATGAAGGAAAGGCCTGACCTTGTGAATTCTATATTATCTAGCTTAAAAACCGCACAAGATCCTTGCAAATCTCATGACACCAATCCTGCTATGTTATCCACCGGCGATGGCATACAATCAAAGCAAGGTGACACATGCTCTGGAAGGGATATATCGAGAAAGCTTGATGGGGGTTCTGACCTTTCCAAGGATGATTCACTTTCTCAGTTACGGTGGAAGTCATCTAGAAAGAGAACACGCTTTAGCAATAGTGGTGGCTCTTCTCGCAAGCTGCAGTGGAGTGACAGCGATAGTCAAAAGTCGCCAGAGTCTGTTGCTTCTGACAGATTTATGATTCCGGCATCGCTGAAAGTGGATCATGATGACTGCAAATATCGAGGGGATCCCCCCATGTTCAATTCTTCAGTTGTGCCTTCTTTAACTAACTTGGTTATGTGTAGGTGATTTAATTTATTTCTCTAGGGATGCTAGTTTCCACAGTTCTTTCCTCTGAAAGTAAATACATATAACCTTCTGTGCATCCATTCGATGCTGTCTTCTCTTCATCCCAATCTGCGTAACTTAGATATGCATCTTAGGTTTTTCCCTTAGTTTTTCTTTCCTTCTTTCTTCTTGTGTAATTTATGGCATTGAAGTTTCATGTGATGTGATCTGGGTGCTGTATCCAATAGAATCCCGAGGAAGCAAGATTGACGATGCCAGATAAGTTTTGGTAGGGCGCTGTAGCAGTAGTTGAATAACCGCTTTGGTTCTCTACTTAGGTTAGCTAGTGCAGTTCTTTTCATATAGGGTGCTTCAATGCGATTGTGTAACTTCGTTCAATAATAACAGCAGCAGAGAATTTACCCTCGATTGCCTTCTATTTTGTTTACATGTATCTCCATTTATCTTCTCTCTTTTTTTACCCCTTATCGAGTGTATTATTATTTATGACATGATTCCACATTATTGGTAATGTTGTGAAAGTAGTGAAAACCAATTGAAAATGAACATTTTGTTTAAGAAAAAATTAAGCAACTTATGTAAGCTTGATTATCCAGTAAATCAGTAGATGTTAAACGTATTAACTAACGTTCTAACGTTCGGCCGGCAGAAAAGCTGATCAGAAATGGATCCATTAAAAATGAACTTGAAATCTTGTTGAAAATGTATGTACAATGACAATCAATTCTAATGGTGACTATATATGTAAGTAGACACATATTATAAATTTGGTCCATATCAATGTAAATGAATCTGACATTATTTTACCGGGTTATTCATGTTATTATATCATTTAAAATTTGTTAAAATTTCTTTTTATTAGTTATAATTTTTAATTATTTTTAATTTTTTTTAGTAATGTGACATGTTTCAATTTATAACTACTTTACACTGAAATTCAAAACTGAGTGAGGAAAAAAATCGTCTAGCCAACTCGTCACTACCAGGAAAATGGTCTCAGAGAAAAAGGCGGGCCGGTTCTTCATCTACGAACCTCAGATACAGGGCCGCCCAGCTGTAGTAGGGAGCGAATACGGCCAAGGAAAGTGGCAACAACTCGCTCCTCGTTTAGCTCGCGGTCTAAATATTATTGTGAAAATTGTGTATAAAAACGGGAAGTATAAGAGCATGTGATTATTGAGCAGCAGCGCATTTGAGTCAAGCAAAGTTGTTCAAACTAAACAAATTTAACAATAAAATATTTTTATTTTATATTATATATAAATAATATAATATATAAATTTTATATTGAATATAATAAATTATTCATTTGGAATTTAAACTTAAATTTGAATATTTTAAATTTGATAAAATTTAAACTAAATAATATATACTTAAGATCAAGTACTGTTAACATCTCGAGTTGTACGCCTTCGGACTCATACAAGTAGATATTTTTCCACCCTTGTAAATAAGATAAATTAATGTGATACAGTGAACGTTAAAGTGGATAACAGCTTGAGATTCACCGGTTTCTCAGGAAAATAATTCATTTTTTTTAAGATTTTATTGATTAAAGGGATGGAGCTCTCCTAGTTTTTCATGACATCGTCAAACACGATCCATTAACGTTGATGCTGTAGTAGTTGTTTTGTGCTTATTCATGATTCCCAGATAAGGTCCAGCTATGTTTGCCGTGTTGGGTTTGATAACGTATACGACTTTACTACAGCAGAGTAGAACGTTGATGCTCGCCTGCGGCCCCAAATATGGACCACTTGTTTGACTTTTGCTACACACCATCAGGACCTACGCTCCTGGATCCGATGCTTTCTACTCTTTCGGATAACTACGGTGGCTTAAACTATTCGTCTTCACTCTTTCCCGTTTACAAATCAGACTACTTTAAGATATACAATATATTTTAAAAAAATATAATAAAATATTATAATATTTAATAAAAAATTAAAAATATAAATAATTATAAATTTAAAATTTATTTTTTTAATTTTATTATTTATTTAATATTAAATTCTTAATTTTTTATTAAAAATTTTTCATTTTATTCTTTAAAACATATCTCGTATTTTAAAGGATTCAGATCTCCTATTTATTTACAACGATGCTACTTGCCTATATGGTACTAACTACTAAAAGTATCCTTATTTTTTTTGGAAGATATTAAGATATTTTATGAGTTATAACGAAAATTTAACATAAAAGTCATAAAATCTATAATATAACTTTTTATATAAAGCATTAAATTTTTATAAAAAATTATAAATATATATATATTATCTATGATAAGAACGCAAAAATTGTAACTTTTTTATTTAAAGTTTCTTCAAAAAAAAATTCTAATTTTTTTAATATCGAAGTTACAATTTTCAATTTAAAATTATAAAAAATATAAAAATTACAACAAAAATTAAAAAATACATTCCGGTATGTATTGTATGAGTATGTAATAAAATATAACTCTTATTTCTACAATTACTTTTTTTATATTGGAAAGAAAAATGAGTCCGATGAAATGGAGTTAATGTCTATATATATATATATCTAGAGATTTCCCCTTTTTATTTGCAATAGCATAATGTTAATTGTAATTAACATTTTTCACACACAAAATTTTTCAAATTATTCTTCGAATTTCAACATATAGCATAATTTGAATCTATGAGTAACATGTCAATTCTATGATGTTTTGAAATTTGAAATGATGTAATAATTTTAAAAATTATAAAATTAAATTTATTCAAAATTAAATAATTTTAAAATTTATTATGTTATTTCGAGTTTTGAAATTTTAAGAGTACGGTATAAAATTAAAATTTTTACAATTCTCCTACACTTTCTTAATTCAAAAGGTCATACTAAATATCTTGATGAAACCTAGATAAGAGTTAAGGTATATTCATTCAAATCATGTTGATTCACATACTATTATTCTGTGGCATTAGCTCTGCGGACCGCTTCCGTTGTCTTACCGTTGGCTCTTTTTGCAGGTTAACCAGCTGATTAGCTATTTTAGGAGGCTATAGCACGCAACTTAAAACCAAAGGAGTAATTTGTAAAAGTAGAAATGCTAATTGGGCCAACCACTAAACTAAGATGCTTGAATTGGCTTGGCTAGGCTGGCTTCTTCCGAGCTGCATCAAGAGGCCTGTTTTTCTATGCTGTAATCATGACTAATTTAATTGATGAAACTAGTCTAGTAAGCAACATTGAAGGGAATAATTCTAGTGTAGAAAAAAAACAACCACCAAGCACCATGTGGGGCAGGCTCCACACACATTATGAAAAGAACAATCTCTTTCAACTTAGGCACAAAACCTTTTTCACTTTACTATGCTGTCTAAGTTCACCATCACAGTCTCCTCCATCACCAGCCACTTAAGTTCCAAGCATCCCAAGAGATGGGATTGCTCCTTCACCGCAGCAGCAGCAGGAGCTAGTTAGCCCAGCTGTTCACAGATCATTTTCTTCTGCAAGATGGGATTGAACTTACTATCTTAAATTAAATATTAATTCATGTGAAGGTTCTATTCTCTTCTGTTCTTCTGCTGCTGTCTTCCCACCTAATTAAAGTTATGGCTTTTAAAGATGTTGCTAAAAAGGAGCTCAGGGAATTGGTTGACATAAAAATCTCAAAGGGCTTTCCTTTTTCGGGTACTTCTTTGGCTTCCATGGAGTCCCTGTCCCTGCCTCTGGTATGTATAATTACAATGTATTCTTGCCTTTTCTGTCCCTTTTTGAGTATGCCAAATTGATCCACATGGATTTATCAAAAATCTGAATCTTGAAAACAATTCTTGGTTTTTTTACTTCTGTTTGTTGATTTTGGTGAGGGCAGGTTCAGGAGGTTGTTCTTTCTGCAGATATGCAATGTGACACTTGCCAGAAGAGAGTTGCAGACATTATCACCAAAATGAATGGTAAGGACTTCATTTTTGTTGCATTGGCTTCTTTCTTTCTTTCTTGCTTTTGACTTTTGCGATGAAACATGGAAATAAAAGGAAAGAAAATGAAGGTCTGTTTTCTCATTTTGGTTTAATTAAAGGAGGATTTGATCGATAACCTTACATTCTTTCCACTTGTTTTCATTTTTCTTCTCTCAAACATTCCACTAAAGATGAAGCTCTATAGGAAAACTTCTGGAAGAATTACAGCCCCTTAGGTAAAACCAGCAGCCACACACATGTTTACTTATCCAGAATGAGATGGTTGGAGAGAGGTAAAGCAATTTTCATGGCTGGTGGTCCTTAGTGCATGCCAGATGGAAATATGTTTTTGTTTTAGTAGCAGGTGTTGAGGAACTGTTAAATAACAGCTCTGATTTTTGTCTGCTTATTAATATGAGAAAAAGGAATTGAATTCTTCTTTTTCTCGGTTTTCTGGGAATATTATTTCGGTAAACACTAGCCATATATATAATAATATCATTATTGTCATCTTCTGAATGGCTGGCTGGCCTTCAACATCTATAAAGTGACACAAATATTTGCTTATAAAGTCACAGAAAAGAACAAAACCGTCAACAAATTTTCTTTTCATGCCAGAGCTTAATTAAATCTATAATATTTGCTATTCTGAAAAAAAAAGGCCTTTTTTTATACATACTTCAATAACACTTAAAAAAATTGTGCTTATAAAAATCAAAGGTCTTGATGCATTGTGATGTCCTGTGAAAATGCTGACAGGTTAGAATATTTTGTATAAATAATGAATGGTTAGTGGTTACCACGAAAGTAGTCGATCAAGCACACTTTAACATCTAAGTGAACTTCTTAAAGAAATATAATAATGATTAGTGAGTGTAATTGGATTAGAGATAATATATCTTGAGTTATTTTTAGGCTTAGGTATGATATTTGGTCTGATTTTTGAGACAGTGACAAGTGTACACGTTGCCTATTAGTGATGAAATTTTTGCCTTTATTCGTTTTGTCTAAATGGCGTGCAAGTATCGGGTTTTTGGCATGGTTTAATTGTTTAATAGGCTGCTGAATTGGACTGCTCAACCATGAACTAGGCCCCTGGGTCCAATCTTGGATTGAATATTGTGAATTGGTCCTCTGGGTTGATTTGAACTAGTTATGCATTGAGTCAATCGAGTTAGGCCGTTCGTAATATTTAGGGTTATATCCCCTTGGCATCGATAACTAATCCTACCGAAGTCCTGACCCTTTTACACCTTTGCACCTGTTCTATATCTCTGGCTTGTTTTGCTTGCTGTTTTTGGTGCTTAGGAGGAAGTTTACAGCAGAATAGCTAACAGTGGAGGAAACTTCACAATTTCTGTTGTACATTTGGGTTTAAATGTGTATGTTGAGGGAAATTACTGAGTGTGTGTGGGTTTTGTGAGAGCATTCTCTCTCTGTTAGATCTGAAAGATGCCGATCTTTTTTTTTTCTTTTCTTTTCAGCAGAGACAGAGTCAGTGATGGTGAATGTACTGGAAAAGAAGGTGACACTAACTTTTAGATTACGACCTTTTGGCAAAGTTAACAATCGGCAAATTGCTCCAATAAACAGGAATCCTCTCCCTAAAGTTGCAATCATCAAGCGGATATTTCGCTCTTCCCGTGGTTAAAAAAGAATATCCTGCAACTGATTTGACTGTGTACAGAAGAAAAAGTAAATAAAAAAGGGGTAAAGATTTTGTATTGATGATTGGTTTTTTAGTGTAATTGTTTTTCTCAACCTGGCGGATTTGGTTTCATGAGTTTTGTGCTCAGATCGTTTCTCACATATCATTTCATTTTATGCGAGTGAATCCCACAGTAAGACTCAATTACAAATGTGAGGAGACATGAAAGATGTATGTAAATGCATCAATACTAATCTTGCTAGCTTTTTTGGAAAAAGCTACCAAGAATCCGTCAAGTGTGATTTGTGGGGGACCACCCACCTCATAGAATTAATAGTAAATCTGTCTCATTGTAATGTTGGCACTGCAAAGAGACATGGGTTCAATACACAACTTGATCATCCATCTGTTCTCATAATCCACTTGCTTAACGCTTTTCAAGATACATGAATTTGATATAGCATTGTTATTTACTTGACTTCTTGCATGATATTCACGGGGGAAAAGCTTATTGTATGATATTGTTCATTAAATAACGATGGATTGTATTTTTCTAAAGTATAATATGTATTTTACTTTTATCACAAGAATTAATGAAAAAAACAAAGGTATTGATAATTTCAAATTTCAAATTTAAAAAATATTTTTTTCATTTATTATTATTTATAAAATTCTGAATTATTAATTTTCACATCAATAATTATAATGATTCACTTTATTCTATAAAATATACCTTGCTCTACAGTTTAAAGGAGTCCAATTCAATAATAATATACTACAACCACATTAGAAAGTAGAAAAAAAGTAGCCAAACTGAAAACTTGAAATATAAATTGTATTTAGATGTATTTTTATTTTTATATTTTCAAATTCAAGAAAAATGAAAAAATAAAAGGTGATCAATGTTGCAAATAAGAAATATTTTATTTAATTATAAAATTGATATCAAGAAATTATTTTTTGAAAATATCTAAAAATTATTTTTTTAAGTTACATATTCGGAGTTATAATTTTTAAAAATTAGTTATTAAATAAATTTTTCTATTTTTTAAAAACTAAAAAGAAAAAATTATTTTTAAAAACAGTAAACAAACATACCCATAATTTGTTAACAACTTTTATGAAAAATCTTTAAAACTATTGTAAATAGGATCATTAGACAGCAGAACTTTTCAAGGATTATATTTAGAAATTTTTATCGGGCCTAAATTGTCTTAAGATTCAGTTTGCTTACACTGAGCCAAAGAGTTCAATGACTTCTTATTATTCCTCCTCTCTCTCTTTCTCTCCCTCTCCCCCTATATATATATATATTCCCTTTGAGGGTAGGAATTAGGTAATACAAACCATGGATATGAAGGGATGCTTCCCCTGAGACAACGTTATCAGGAAAATTAATCTTTAAGATGAAGTTAAGAATGCAGAGACTTGTTGGACAACGATATCTCCTGGATTGCCCTAGCTAGCCTTAGCGAATCCAATTCCAAAGTGTGGGAAGAGAATTTCATGTTCCTTAAAGGGACAAATGCAAAAGTAGAAACATCATTTGGGTAGAATTGGTCCAAAATCAACATTTTTATTCTCAAACCCCATAAAAAATCCGTTTCCTTCCCCAATGCCTTTTGGTCTGTGCAAAAGAAAACCCTTTGTTGGTTCTGTCAATTCCAGCCCCATCTTAAAAAAGGCAAGTTCTTGTTCTATTCCCATCAAACATTTTACTGCTTTTCTAAAGCCAGTGGTATATTTATTTTCTTGGAATATTATTATGGATTTTAATGAAGCTTCTTGATTTTTCATTTGCTACTACAGCATTGTTGCATGGTCTTGAGACTCAACATTGACTGCAATTCTTGTTGCCGAAAGTTAAGAAGAATAGTTTTAAGAATGAAAGGTAGAAGGTTTTGCTTTAATTTGAAATCGATTGTTTTAGAAGAAAATATTCTCCGTAACAATACAATTATGAAATATTAATATGATAGAAAATGACTTATATATTTAATATTAAATGTAAGAACTTTGATAGAAGATAATTTTTTTTTCAAAGAAATAGTTATTTTTCTCTACTATCAAAACTTTCTAGAAATCATTTTTTTTTAACATAAGATAGAGAGACACATGTCACTCCTTCATTATAGAAAATACCTTCCAAAAAAAATAAGCAGAGTCTAAATATATATTTGGATATATTTTCATTTTTATATTTTTAAAAATTATTTTTAAAAATTATTCTTAAAAATTATTTTTAAAAAATATTTTTTTGTTATCAAAAATTGTTTTTGGATTAAAAAAACAAAAAAATAGAGAGTGGTTAGTATTATAAATAAAGAAATATTTTATCTAATTATAAAATTAACATTTAGAATAAGAAAATAAATTCAGAAAACAACTAAATGTTAATTTTTTTATTTTTAAGTTACATATTTATAGAATAATTTTTAAAAATAAAATTTGAAAATAGGTTGTCAAACATATTTTTTTATTTTTAAAAATAAAAAACAAACAAACCCTAAATTTCTAAGTTTCAAATGGATAATTCTACAAGGAATTTGATGTTTTAAGAGGTTAATTTTTTTTACTATTAAATTTTTTTTAATTTTAAAGAAAATAAATCAAATAAAAATAAAAATTTTAAAAAATCAATAATAAAAACACTGAACCTTATGAAAGATTGAACTTCTCATATGTATGTACGTGTGTGTGTGTGTATATATATATATATTAACAAATTTCATCAAAGTCAAGCTCAACATTAAACATAATTTGCAAATGCATTACCCCTAGGCAGGGACCTAGTTGTGTAGGGTTTGGTTATATCGGACATTCTAGGATTAAATCTCTTGTTATGGATAGGCATGTAAAACGAGCAGGGCGGGCTTGGCGAGTTCGCCTATATAAGCTCGTATTTAATGCGGGCTTCATGCTAGCATGCCTGTACTGTCCTGCATGTGGTGTGGGCTTGCTCATAAGCGATCCTTATTTTTTATATTTTTATTAATTATTTTATTTTATAATTTATAAATTATATTTTAATATTTTAATTTTTATTGAATTATTTGAGTAAGAAAAATTAGATTGGAATATAAAAATTAGATTGAATTTGTTAAGAAGTAATTGAGATGAATATTTTTTTTATATATTAGGCCAACATATAAAGAAAAAATAATTAAAAAATTAATTTTTTACTCGCTATCAAGCCCACAACTGTGCGGGCTTTTGCCCATGCGAGCTTACCAACATAAGTAATGCGTGCCTTATAATAGGTTGCCCACATTGACCTATGACTACAGGCTACCTACATTGCCTATGTTCACGGGCCTTGTTTTACATGTCTAGCCGTGGATGTACCCATAAAAAAATTGCAAATGTATTGAATTCTTTTAGTTACTTCGAGACAAATCAATAAACAAATAAATTTTAGTTTTAAGTGGTTTAAATGTCTAAATTGATAATGAAGTTTTTATATATAATATAAATATAAATATGTTTCTTAGAAACTACAAATTTTGGAAAGTTTTTGACATGTTCTTGTTTATTATGTCTTAAGAGATCGAGACTCATTTGATTGAAAAGCAAGAAAGTAGGCTGATTGTATGTGGAAGATTTGTACCAGCAGATGTTGCAATAAAGCTGAAGAAAAAGATGAATCGTAGAGTAGAAATTTTGGAAATTCAAGAATTTTCCGTTGAAAATGATCAAAATGTTAATGAACAACAAGAACAGCCTATAGAAAGGCCTCCTAATCCTTATCCTAACCCCACTCCTATGGTTGTATATCCTGGTCAAGTCATGCCTATGGCATAATATGTATATATATAGATGGTTAATTTGCAATGACTTATAGGACTATGTTGATTAATTTCTGGCTGCTGAATTTAAAAAAGAAGATGATTTGATGCTGAACTTTCATGGAGATCAGGAAAGAAGAGTGAAATATCTACCTTGAAATTAATTTGAATTAGTTTCGACTTTACATTCATAAGGTAATTTTAATTATACATCTTTATTTTAGTGTTTGATTTATGTCAAAATTAACTACATGCAGTTAACCTAATTACATTTAGAGTTTATTTAGTTCGTACAAGAATTATGAATTTGTGCAAAAAGTTAAAAATTTCAAAATATAAACAAAAAGTATCCAAAATTATTTAGTTAACAATATGAGAACTTAAAGTACTAAATTTTAGTCATACAAGGATAAGTACGTAACATCCTACATTTTGTGATAATAAAATTTTGTAAAAAGTTCTGCTTCCTTTATTTTATTAAAAGAAATTCTTAATTAGTAAGTGGATACATAATTTGTATGCTCAAGGAAAGATTATTGAAAAATTAATTATTAAAAAATTTTACATTTATCTTAACCCCTTACATTTATCTCAAATTTTGTTAATAGTATGCATATAAATTATAATCCTCTTACATTTATCTTAATTCTTATTAGTAGTATATATATAAATTATGTTCTCCTTACATTTATCTTAACCTTTCGAAATCAATCAAACAATTATCTCATCTATCGCTTTTCAAAAAGCATCATTTGCCATACAACTTTTATTAGTCAAAAGTTATCTTAGCATATTTAGCACCATAATGTCATTTAACCATGTTTTGAGTTTTCTTTTCCTTTTTGGTTTAAATCATAATTACTACTTAAAGAATAAGTCTATTACCACAACTTTTCCAAAATGCTAACAATCTTAAATTTTTTTCACCTTTTCATTGATGGTAAATTGACATCTTTTTATGTGAAACTTGTAATATCTAAAATAAAATAATAATTTGATACTACTAAATTAATTACTTTAATGGTGGTAGTTGACTCTAACCTAAAGGGCTTATATATAGGCTTTAACATTTTTGTTAATGTATATTACATGTCTTAGGAACAAATTGTGAATGATACTATCCCATTCCTCTCCTCCCCCCTAAGGGGGTGATTGGTCTTCATGTGTTCGCAAGATTATTATTACATAAATTTTGATAGTCTAAGGGTTACAACTCTTAATATTAAAAATAAGATCAAAGCTTATTTACTATAATCTAACATATTGAAAAGATCTTGCAAAAATCTTGTATCATAATTAATGACACCAACCCCATTTTCATTTTGTCATGATTAGGAATGATTTCTTTTGCTTTCCTATTATATGATTACCATTCATTATGTGAAAAAGATGATTATAATTAATTGCACATTCTAGTGATTTGTTGATTTTTTCCCATAATAGTAGTAGTAATCTATTCAACGCATATACATAAAGTCTTGCATTTGAATCCTAAATGTGATAAGAAATAAAAATTTTGAAATAACATTGAATGCCACTACTATTAGTATTTTTACGAACCAATCACAATTTAATAAATAGAAATATTAAAGTTAATTAAGCCACTATTGACACTTAAAATAAATGAGGCATAAAGGTATTAAAACTTAATACGTTTTATTAATAGGTATAGATTTTGTGATGAACAAAATTCATGACCCAATTTTGATATCTAAGGTCTTTTCTTTATTAAAATTAATCTCTAATTTTCTACTCCACCAAAGAGAATTTGTTCTTATGGATTTTCTCCCAGAGTTGTAGACTGGAGGTTTTCACTAATGTTTTAAAATTTGGCTTGACCATCGATTTGGTAAGATAAGTAAATTAAGGTCAGACTAATTCAATTGGTTAAACCGAATAGTTAAACTGGTTTATATATATATTTCAATACATGTAACATTAAAATATATATATTATTTATGAAATAAATAAACTTTTACCTTGATGATTGTCTAGTATTAGTATAAGATCATTTTAAATAAAAAATAATTATACATATTTATGTTATCATAATTATAATCATCTAATCCAATACAAACTTGGAATAAATGAAAGTTATAAGTATTAATTTCAAACCCTTTCTCAATCTCAAACACAATGGTATGAATATTGTTTTGGTTTAATTCTTTTAAGACTTGAATTATTAGCACATTATATTTTAAAATTTTTTAATTTATAATTTAAGTATTGAAATATATAATGTGTTATTTAATTTAATATATATTTATAACAAAAAGTATATTATATATGAATAATATACTATTTATAAATAATAAATGGATAGTATTGTAATAAATAGAACTAGTTTAACATTATTATATATATTTTACAAATGTATCAAAAGGTACAGTGAACTAGTTTAACATTGCTTCCTGGGGACTTAGATGCACCTATGTTGAATACAGATTTTCTTACCTCTTGTAAGGTAATATTATGAGACAATTTATGAAGGTTACCTTCCTTTATGGCTAGAAAAGAAATTTCTATAATAAGGGGCATATAATTGCTAGATTCTTCTTGAAATAAACATTTATAGTAATCAATAACTCATCAACAATAGTGGACAATGGTTACATTAGTAGGTATGGTTAATAGTGGTCACTAGAAATGGGTGATGGCTAGTAGTAATTACCAGAAATGAATGATAAATAGTGATTATTGATAGTGGATGGATAGTGGTTATTAGTGATTATCACTGATGAGAGCTGGTTACTAGTGGTGGTTATTGAAAATATATAGTGGTAGACAATGGTCATCGATGGTGGGTAGTTATGAACGTTGGTCATTAGTTGTAGATGATAGCTAATAATAATCATTGATGGTTGGTGATGGTTACCAGTGATGGGTAGTGATAGACAGTAGTCACTAGTAATGGATAATGATAAATCGTGGTTATTAATAATAGTTAGTAATGATAATAAAAAAAATAGGTAGTGGCCAATAGTGGTCATCAATAATTCATGGTAATAAATAGTGGCCATTAATAGTAAGTGGTGATAGGTGGTGATTAATTACAGTAAATAGTGATAAATGATATTCAACAATGATAGGTAGTAATGAAATGAAGTATTAATAGTAATAAGACTTTAATAGAAAGGTAGGTAAGATAATCTATTTCTATTAATTAAAATATTCCCATGTCATCAGAATGTAAGACAACTACTTTCCTTTATGAATAGGAACATTTTGGGGGAATATTGAGTTAAAAATATTCCTAGGTTAGGAATATTTTTTTAAAATTTGAACTAAACATTGGAATATCACTTTTTAAAAATATGAAAAAAAATTCATGAACTAAATGCTATTTAAAGTATGATATCATATATGCATTCCTTTTAGATAGTACATTTTTTTCCTAAAAAAAGGTGAAAACCCAATGCTAAGCCTTAGTTAAGGCTATCTTCATCTTAGCATGCAAGATTTGCCAACAATAAGGAGGAATGGTTTGAAAGCAGCTAATTGTAACATTAGCTCTTATCATAAACTTGGTAAGACAATTTATCACTCTATTTTGCTAATTATATGCTAGAAAAAACCAAACTTCCTAATCTAAAACTAAAAGATTTGTAATCTTCATCACCAAATTATAACAAAGGTGCATTTTGGAACACCTATACTTCACTAATGTAATGGTTTCTAAGTTATTTATCTCTAGAATTATTTTTCTTGAACTCATTTGCTAAGTTATTTGGAATCCCTTATACAATGCTTATAATTCCACTTCAATGACACCTTTAAAATCACCTTTATCTATAAAACTAGTAACCCATTGACCAAATTGGTTTTTAAAACCCCACTTCATGCAATGATAGCATCACTATTAGCACAAGCTTTATCAATGATAACCTTGAGCTATCCTTTTCTTAAGGCTTTTCATGAACCTTGATAATTTAATTTATTTTTCAATAACCTAACCTCTATAAGCATTCTTATACTAATAATAAATTCATGAATCCTTTTGTAAGATTCCATCATTAGGTCTCTTCCTTATTGTGCCTCTTTAAAGATTATTTGATTTCGATGATACTAGAAAATCCAATAAGTAAATTCAAACATTATTGCCTACCTTCCTTGCTTATATTTTGACATATACATACTAATTCAATTTACACCAATCATCCAAGGAATAGTTAAAGAAATAGTGTCAATAAGATGGACGGACCATCCGTATCCAATTATTTATAATGGCTAGATAATCTCTAACACAGTATAATAATGTTTCAAGGCCATTCTTATCTCTAATTAATGTTTAAGTTTATCATCCTCCTTGTCACCTTTTGTTTATTAGTAAGAAGCTTATCTCTAGTCAAAAGCCATAAAAAGTTTTCATTATCTCAAAAGTCTTACACTTCCATGCATCTATCCACTTAGAATTATTATTTCTAGTAAAGTCACTAGTTAGCATATCATAGGTTGACTTTATTGAAAATAGCCAATTTAAAGAAATATTCTAGTTAGCCATATCTTCACTTCCAACATTAGACATTGTTATTTCTTTTTTAACTTTAGGCCGTTTTTTTAGATCCCTTTGTACAAATTGGATATGCCTTATTTATTTTTTATCATGGAAACACTATTGTCCCCATATCCATATTAACTTCTAACTACTTTCATCTATAGAGAATCTTTTTCCTTCATTAAGTTAAAACTAATCTTCATTGATAATGCTTTGTTGCTTAACTATATTTTTCTAAGTTTTAATCCATTTCTTTGTTTCTCATTACAAACTTGGTCCTAGTTTACCAAATGAGGCTATTTTTCCTTAAATGTGAACCTTAAAGAAAATCACGAATAAGCCTGTCAATCTTTTCATAAGTAGAAGTTAGTAAAAAAATAGTTTACATGGAATAAATAGATACTAGTAAGTATCGTTTTTAACAAAGTTAAACAACTAGTAAAAGATAATGTTTTAGTACTTTAAAAGGAAATGTGCCTTTAAATCTATTCAACTATATCCTTATATATTGCTTTTAACACCTTTTGATATTGAAGAAAGACACCAAGATACTTATTAAGATCTAAAATAAGTTGAAAGCCTAAATCCCCACTCATCTATTGAGCTTTATTATGAATTACATTTCTTGAAAATAAACTCAAGTTTTCTAATTGCTCACCTTTTGACCTAATACATAATAAAATACAACTAAGCATTTTTTTAATTGCAGTAACATGTTTTAAGTCTACTTTTGCAAATAATATTAAGTCATTTCAAAAAAGAGGCATCAAATATTCGAACTTCTTTTAGAAAGCTTCATTAGCTTCCGCTTTCCTATTTGAACAATGTATATGCTGCAATGAGCTAATCACTCAATGCATAAAACAAATAGATAAGGTGATAAGAGATTTCTTTGTCTAATTCCTTTTGTAAGGGAGAAATGATTAATTATCTCACCATTCTAAAGGATCCAGATTGAACAACAAAAGACACAAGCCATAACAAGATTAATAAAATTCTCAAAAGCAAGTCTTTTAAAGTATCTTCTAAGAATTTCTAGCCAATCCTATTATAAGCCTTCTCTGAATTAACCTTAATAGCTAACTAACCTTTTTTTACCCCTTTTCTTTTTTGAGTGTATAATTTCCTATGATACAATAATATTATAAGCTATGTCTTCTCAAAATAAAATTATATCGGTTTAGAGATATCACGTAGCTTAGATGTGGCTTAATTTATTGGCTAGTGTTTTGTGATAATTTTGAAAATTATATTACACAAACTTATTGGTTAAAGTTGTTTAATAGAGTTTAAGCTTTCCACTTTTAGGATAAGAGCAAGTAGTGTCTTATTAATTCTCTCCACTGAGCTAGGATTCTAAAAAATTTCATAAATCAAATCACAAACTATCTTACCTATTGTGTCTTATTGCTTTTAAAAGAAAATCATATATAACCAATAAGGACTTAGGACTTTAAGAGGTGTCATGCTAAAAAGAGTATATTTAATTTCCTTTGTTGTTATTACGGCTCCAATTTCTTGTAAAGATGCCTCTAATTAAGTTAAGAAGTAATTTTATAAAAGAAAAAATCCTTCATACTAAAAGTTATCATTAGAATAAAGCATTTGAAAATAGTTCACCACCCTATCTCTTAATGAATATTCATCTTCTACCTATATACCATATTTTAATTTCAATTAATCAATGTTTTTCCTTCTTTGTTAAATAACTATAGAAAAGTGAAAAAAATTGGTATTCTTGTCACCATAAATTAACCATCTATTTTTGGATTTCTAATACCATATTAATTCATTTTGAGCAATAATATTTTCAAATTCTTACCAAGCTTTTTTCTATGAACGCTCTGAGTGAGGATTAAGACTATATATCAAATATCTATTAATACATTCAAGATTTGCCAATGATTTCTTTTTTGGTGTAATAATCTAGCCAAAAAGTCCTTATTCCAATTCATGGCTTTAACTTTAAAGTTTGATGAAGCTTCCTTTTAATTTTTATCCTCATTCTAACATTCATAACAAATCCTAGAAACAAATCATGTGTTAACCAAGTAATAAAAAAATGAAAAGAAGTGTTTTTCTTACTGCTAGATGGATCCATTAATTTAAAGAGGATTTAATTAACAATCTGATTTAAATGATGGCAAATGAAATATAGTAGCCATTTGAAACATTAATCTCCATTTCATATTGCATTAGCTTTAGTCAAGCCTTTCTTTTACTCTTCCTCTCTTCCATGTATACTTTAGACTCTTATATCACAAATTTAACAATTCACAATCCAGAATCAACATATTAAACTATTGTATCAATCTCTAATTGGGCTAGCCCCCTCCCCATTTTTCATTTGAACTTGTATAAACATTAAATTTTCTTACAATATTCTAAGGACTATATATTTAATTCATGATTTAATGCAAATTCTCTAATAACCACCTTCTTTCATTTTGCCAAGAGTTAGTAAAAACAAATGTAATGCATGCTTCATGGTTCCCATGGAAAATCTTACAAAAATAATGAATGAATTGATTAAAATACCCTAAAACATAAGCTTTAGCTTTCTCTAGATGCCACTCACTCATATACCTTCAGAATGACCTTGTGAATTAACTCGAACCAAGGTTTTGAACTTTTTTTTTGCTCTTTGAGTTTCTTTATCTTTACTAACCTTTAATTCCTTCATTGCCATTAATTAAATATCATATTTTTTCACCAATTCCTTCACTAAAGCTTGTAAAACCTTTACTCGAGTACCTTAACAATTCCACAAAATAAAATTCATAAAAAGCTTAAAGAATACTAGGATAAAATTATCTCACCTCAAAGATTATAAGAGGTATCTTCCACACCTTCCAAACTCTTACTTGCATTCTCCTTATGTAATAAATAGTACATCTTTGAACTTTCAACTAAAATTTCATGGCATAATTACTTGAATAGTAAAAATTTAAATAAAAAACATACATGATAAAATTAAATCTAAGGCATACTTTATAAAATATTATAATACAAAAAATAGAACATATAATTATAAATTGATTAAAAAGAATAACCTAAAATAATACCTTATCATTAATGATCATCGGTTCAATAGAAACAAGCTCATTCAATTTGTAATGCTATGAAATGTATCATAATCGAATGACATAGACATTGATTGTTATCATGGTATTGTTATATGTTATGTCCTTCAATTTTGTGATAATTTGATGTGAGGTCATAATTACACTTCCTTTGCAAATGAACAAAATTAAATAGATGATTGTTAACCATAATTTATTTAATTATACTATCAATTATTTATATTTTCATAGTGAAAAATAAGTTTAAGAAAAATATTTTAAAAGAATAAAAAGGACTAACCTTATTATAGAAGTCATTTACAATATTGAATTGAATATTTGATGAAATCTTTAATTGATTATGAAATATATGTAATTAATGTATAATAAGAGATATTTAAATAAAAGATATTGAAGTCAAATTTTAATGACATAGCAATCATTCTAATAAAGATATTTGATTATCATAATTGATTCTAAAAATTGATTAAATATTTAGATGAATATGAAAATAATTATTACTGTTATATATTAAATAATCATTAATCATTAAAATTCAATTTTTATTGATGAAAAGTTCATAAACTATGAAACTAATTAACATAATCTTATATGAAAAATAAAAGAAAAATCTTACTCATGTACTAATAATAATATTTAATTTACATTACTAATAAAAGGAAATTAAACAAAGATGTTAAACTAGTAATTTGATATATTTTTTTGTAAGATGTTATTTAGTTTTTATAATTAGTTATCACAATTGATATCATATCAAGTTATTATTTAAATACATAATACTTCACTTTAAAATGAAGTAATATACTATTTCTATATTTTTAAAAGTCAATTAAATGTTATATTGTTTCCATCTAATATTAAAATTTTATTTGTAATTTTTTATATTTTTAATTTTTAATTTTAATTTAACATTACTTTTAATAATACTAATTATTACAATACATTGTAAAATAAATATAATTATTGAAATGTTATAAATTAGGAGAAAAAAAATCCATACATTTGAATGGTTGATTTGAAATTATTGGGTCTCCGATATTTGACATTTAATTTAATTAATGATAAAATTCAATTTGCTAATTAAAATTTGAATCTTATGTTTTCGAAGTAACTAGTGTTATTTTAAATCATATTAAAAATAAAATTAATTGAATTTAGATAGAAATACCATATTGTTTCACTATTTTAAAATTTGAAAATTTTAATTAATTTTAATTTTGATTTATTTTAGATTTTAAATTAATAGAGATTTTCTCTATCATTGAAATAATAATAATAATTAATTGTATTGATCGTCACATAATATTTCTTTAGGCTTCTTTTATTGATGCCTTGAAATGTATCATTTATAACTATTATTTTTATATGCTAGATTATATATTTGATCTTGAATTTTTACATATATACATTTATTAGATTGCCTACTTCTATCATCATAAAAAAATGGGTAAAATGCAATTTACCCTCCTAAAATATGGTATATGTACAAAATATGTCTAATTTCAAATTAAGGGTAATTTGATGTCTAAATTATAATTAGTGTGCAATTAACTTCCTAATACTAGGTTGTGATTCAAATTGATAAGAGCAGCACCATAATCCTCTTTCTATTTCCTTTCACCAACCTTTTTTCCTTCTTTATTTCTTTAAGATATCAATATTTTGAGCTAAAAATATCTTTTTTCTTCTTCCATTAATTCATAATATTTTTATTGTAAAATTCTAAGCTTACTTCTTTTCTTTTATTTTATTGTAAAATTCTAAGATTTTCATTTTTAGTTTACTTTTTTTCTACAAAAGTTCAAGTTATTATGCAAAAAAAAATCTCAATCTTGCAATTTATCACAACTATGACTAACCCAAGTAGTGAACTTATTTGTTCTTTCTCAAGAATTAAACATGTAATATAACGATATTATTCTCATTGTATATTTTAGTTTAAGATAAGTAATAGATGGTTTAGAATACAATTTCTTTGTCAATTTTTTAATTCATATCTTAATTGTATTTTCTTATGTGCAATAGTTAATTTTTGGGTGTAATTATATTATTATTTTTGCATTCTTTATTAAATTTTAAATAGATTATTTTGAAAAGATTTGAATTAAGATGAGTTTTTTTTTAGAAAAAAAATCTATTACATATGTAGTAAAAAATGTCTACATGCTTGGACAATAGTTTGTTCATTGTATATTGATATATATCCTTCAAATCCATAAAATTACTATATAAAAATATAAGAAGAGTTGATTTCAAACATAATTATTCCATAATATAATTAGATAAATCATTCTACTTCAAAAATTACTATATAAAAAATATAAGAACAATTGGTTTAAAATATAATCAATTAATCACTTAAAATTTTACAGTAAAACAACAGAAAAAAAAAAGCAAACTAAAACTAGAAATCTTAGAATTTTACAATAAAAAAAGGAAAAATTATGAATTAGTAAAAAAGAAATAAGAGATTTTTTGGCCTAAGATAGTGATGTCTTGGAAAGAGAAAATATAAGAAGAGTTTATTTCAAACATAATTAGTCCATAATATAATTATATAAATCATTCTACTTCAAAAATTACTATATAAAAAATATAAGAACAATTGGTTTAAAATATAATCAATTAATCGCTTGAAATTTTACAGTAAAACAACAGGAAAAAAAGCAAACTAAAAATAGAAATGTTAGAATTTTACAATAAAAAAAGGAAAAATTATGAATTAGTAAAAAAAGAAATAAGAGATTTTTTGGCCTAAGATAGTGATGTCTTGGAAAGAGAAAATAGAAAAGCGTTGATAAAAGGAGAAAAAGGAAATGATTATGATGCTAATATTATAAATTTGGATCACAAATCAATATTAGAAGTTAATTGCATACTAATTATAGTTTATGCATTAAATTATCCTTAGTTTGAAACTAGGGTTTTTTGCACACATCCTTAATTTTTGAAGGTAAATTGCATTTTACCCTAATAAAAGAGCATATTAATTAATTATTTATAAGATATTAAATTCAAGATTATCAACATAATTGAATAGATAATTCATGTAGCATTAACTTTCCATACTAACCGGAATGCTGGTGAAATATCCTTTCACAGGACAAGGTCAATTTCTACTAATGTCAACTCATTTAATCAATAACTTGAATTTATTATTTGAACAATTAATTTTCCATTTGAATACTAGTTGTTATTTTACCTTTAAAAATATAAAATATTAAGTGGTTAGTTTTTACTTTCTTAAATTAACACTTTAAAATTAATATCCATCACTCACTTAATTAATTATTTATTAAATTATATGATTTTTTATAATTTTTTAAAAAATTAGAACATTATTAAATATTAACTTATTAGTTATTTTTAAATATAATTTTCATGTTATCTAACTAATAACAATTAAACTAAATATATAATTTTAGAATTTAAATTTAATTTATTATTAGTGAAAATTAATTCTATATAATCACCTATTCATATATTATCATATAAATAAAAAATTATTAAAACTTTTTTATTATTATAAAAAATTAATTATTAATATTTTGTTAATAGTTTATCTTCTTTACTATTTACTTTAAATCTTAGTTTTGATTTATAATATATATTTTTATTTGTTTCTATTAGATTTGTTCTTATTATTTTTAAAAATTCATATGAATTTTAGAATTTCATACAAATACAAGAAAATTTTTGTAAAAAATATATTCACCATGATCTTGACTTTTAATTGCAATATGATAGAAAAAGAATAAAACAAATTAAATTAATTCAAGTAATTTAGAATTTTATAAATTCTTATTCATAGAATATGCCTTCATTGATGATTTTATAAACATTTAGGAGAATTCTTCCCTTAGCAGTCTTTTTGTCTTTGTGCAATAGATTTCATTTGATGGAACTAAAAGCCTTGGACCTAGAAAAATGTAAAATAGGGACCCCATATCTATAAATCACTTTGAGTTTTGGATAAAATCCATTTTATCAATATTGGATCTAAGTACCTATTTGCCCATTTAATTATGTTACACAGGGCCTAATTAATAATAATCTTTTCATTAATAAATCATGTAGAGTCTATAAAAATATTAATAATCTCTCATTTAGACATACATTATTTATTAATAGTGACCACGAAAAAATTAATGTTCATATGAAAATGGTGTTTTTACATCTATTGATCTAATTGAAATGATAGATTTCTAATAATATAAAATACTATATCTAAAAGGATATTAGCATTGGAATATACTATATACCTATACCTTGTTGACCAACACTATCAATACATACGGAATAAGACTTACATAACTTGATGTGACTACGCATAAATCTATGCATAATGGGTCTTGGCATCCATCCAAGATGCCCAATAAATATTAGTAATATGATTACAATAATGAAATAGGATTTAAATGTCTCTATAAACATGCTGTAACTAAAATGTGCACAAATATGACAATATAAAATTTTATTCATAAATCATAAACAATGTTATATATATCAACTCCTACGAACCAGAAATATTTAAAAGCTTTATAGAAACTCATATAGTTTACATGTTTAATAAAAGTTCTTATAATTATTGGTTAATAAATCTACAAGCATACGTTCCGTGGAAATGTGCTCAGTAATAGTAATATGTCCATACACATTCTCTCTCATATAGTGATATTTCACATCAAAATATTTCAAAAGAGCGAAACTTTTATCATTAAGGGAGAAGTTTATAGTGATAGAGTTATCATAGAAATTGGTTAAGGGCCTGGTAATACTTTCCACGAGATGGAACTTAAGAAGATAATTTCTTAATCATACAACTTAATAAGAAGCTTTATGACAAGTGACATACTCTGCTTCCACAGCGGAGGTAATATCAATTTACTACTTGATACTTTTTATGAGATAACACCTCCATCCATCATAAAAATATGCCTATATATAGATTTTAAATCATTTGGATAACCAAAATAGTCTGAGTCTAATTAGCTTGCACTGTCAAGATCTCCCAATCTTTTATAAGTTAGCATAAAGTCTTTTGTATCCTACAGGTACCTTAGAACTCTTTTTGTAATAGTCTAATATCTCTAACTTGGATTACTTAGGTATCTTCCAAGTAAACTTACAGCAAATGTAATATTAGGTCATATGCATACCTAAGTGTACATTTGGCTTTCTACAATTAGTTTTTTCTTTTTCTTTATTAATTTGAAGACATTGGACCTTTGTAAACATTTTTCCCCTCTAAATAAGTGAAGTAGCTTGAGAAAAGTAAATATATTAAATCTTTTCAAAATTTTCTTAGTATACAACTTTTAAGATAAACCAAGAATATCCTGAGACTTACCATGAAATATCTTAATACTTAGAACAAATAAGGCATTCCTAGGTTTTTAATTTTAAAATAATATGATAGTTACTTTTTATCATATAAGAAAAGTAACTATTTCATAAAATTTGAAATACCATTGCTAAGTACATAAAATAATGTGATAGTTACAATTTTTTAATTTCCACACCAAATGCTATTTACCTTTCTATTGGAATCCATCTGGCTATGCCATGTACATAGTTTCAGATAAATCACTATTCAAAAATGTTATTTTCATATCCATTTGTTGCAACAAGAGTTATAATAATTATGAAGGAATCTTTTTTCAATACTAATGCTAAGGTCTTTTTTTGTAGTCTACTTCTTCTCTTTAAATATAGCCTTTAGCTATAAGCCTACCTTTATATTTATCAATCTGCTCATGAGCATCATGCTTGGTCTTAAAAACTCATTTACATCTAACTAGATTACAATTTGCAAGTAATTCCATAAAATTTGACATTTGGTTTTTATCCATTAAAGTTAGTTAATCTTCCATTACGATGATCCATTGAAGAGAATTAAAACAAAACATTCCTTGAGAGAATATAATGGGATTAATATCTTCATTTAGATTATACACATGCTCTTGTAAATATACCATGTAGTCATTTGATATTGCCAATTTATGCTTTCTACGTGATTTCTTCAAATGAACTTTTATATCAGAATCCTTATCTTCCTCCAAAAGTTGTATTAAATCATGCTATAGAGGATTAAAAGATAAAAAAACTAGCAAATTAAAATATTAAAGAAATGACTATTATTTCTTCTTTAAAATTTGTAATCTGTAATGTCTAACTTCTACTATTCAACTTATCCTCAAAATAAATGGTTCTATCAAATTCAATAACCTGGGTAGTATGAATTAGATAATAGAATCTATCTGTTAAGCTAATACATTAACCAACAAAGAACTTGGATATTATTTTAGAATCAAGTTTCTTGGTAGTAAGAATGTACAACTTTACTTCTGCTTTATAACCTTCAACATGGAAATGACTCGAAGTTAGTTTTTTATCATTCAATAGTTCGTACGGAGTCATAGGAACATATTTACTTGGCACTTGATTCAATATATAACCTGTAGTCTTCAACACTTTTTTCTAATAAGAAGTTTGGAAGCATGTAATAGGAAAGCATACATCTAACCATATTAAAAAGTGTTATATTTCTCATTTCAGCTATTCTCTTTTGTTTTAATGTACTAAGCATTGTGTAACTAGTTTTAATGCCACACTTTTGCAAATACCTGACAAAAGGACTTAGGTTCCTTCCAGTCTTATCATATTTGTAATAATACTCTCTTATTTGATTAGAATTAACATATTTATTTTCTTGTTGTATTTAAGCTTGATTCCTACCTTGAATGTCGTGAATGCATTCAAGGATTTTGACTTTTTCATAAGTAACTCAATCCATCCGAACCTCAAATAGTTATCAATAAGTGATAAAATATCTTTAAACTCTTATAGCTACAGGTGTGATAGGATCACAAATGTTGATATAAATAAGTTCTAGCGTTTTTTATTTTCAAACTCTCTTTCCTTTTCTAGCCTTGGTAGTAAGCTTCCTTTTGCAATAGTCCATATAGGTACCAAGATCAAGAAAGTCAAGATTATGTGGAACACCCTCTCTAATTAATCTTTAAAATTGATTTTTAGAAATATGATCTAGCCACCTGTGCTATAACATCAATGAATTCTTTTTTATTCTATTTCTTTTCTTCCCTATAGTTATGTCAATAGTGTTAAGGGAACTCGAATCCAAATTTATCTTGCACAATCTACCTATCAATTCATCAGTGTTTATTACAATTAAGTCTTAGAACAAATTCACTTTCTTGCCTCTAAAATTACAAAAATACTTTTAGAGGTCTAATGGTACAATTGATACCAAGTTCCTTCTCATGGAAGGCACAAAGACCATATCTTTCAATACCAGCTCACATCCAATAGATAACCATAGAGACACATCACTAATAAACTCTATTCCTAGCTTCTAACCATTTCTCACTCTAATAATTAATTCACTATTATTTAATTTTTTAGAATTTCCTAATGATCGGGAAGAATTAGTGTCATGAATTGTGGAACTAATGTCTAGCCATCACATATCTGATAGCATATCAAATAAATTGGATTCAAAATAAACATTGGTCTAGTTTTCTTTTATTATCCTATCTAGTGTCTTTTTAGAGTTTTATTGCATAACAACTGATAAAAAAAATATCAACCATTAATGCATGTATAATGTAATTATGCTAATGTTTTCCTTATAACATTTAAATATGCAACCTTACACAAGATTATGTTATAAAATTAAATATTGAAGGGCATTTTAAACTTTACAATATAATACAAAAATCAAATGTCACGCCTTTAAAAACACTAACATTGAAAGGTATTTAAGTATTATAGACATACAACATTTAACTTTACACTTATATTATAATAAACAAACTATATTAACAACATAATGTTGAAGGGTATTTATGCTATTAATACAACTTCTTCCATTTAAATAGTTTGTTTTTTATTAGAATCAAACCAAAAACTCATGCAATTAGCCCAATGAAAGTAGGTATGTAATTACACAAATTTTTCATCACACAGTGCAAGTCACTTATAATTTCCATTTAACAAGATATTACTTCAAAAATTATTAAAGTGTATAAACAATGTCTAGAAATTCCATAAAAATGTCAGATGATAAACAAAATATCAAAGAACATATAGGAAAAATTTGGGCTCAAAATAAGCCTGCTTGAATATTTTAATAAAATAAAATATAATTAAAATTATTTTTATTCCAATTTTTTTTGAAAAAATGCCTATCAAAGAATAGATCATGGTTAGTAGCTTTTATGTGCCAACTATGTGGTGAGGCATGTTTTGTGCATTATAACACATCTTCATCAACTAAGTGTTATATGTAGGTTTATTTTTAACTTGGCTTCGACTTAGTTTTAACTTAATATTTTTAACCTTTATTTTGTGTAATTTTCAGTGCAAATCAATACTAAACTTCTTATCCAACCTCTTACTACCAAAATTTGACAATTTCTAGCTCAAAAAACTTAAAAATTTGCAATTTCAAATTTTCCAAATTTTGAAGCTTATAGCTATAGAGGTTTCGATTTTAAGGGACAAATGAAGTTCCATGTTTTATGCTTCCTACATATCATAATCTCTTTAAAAAACTTGATTCTAACCACTTCACATCTCTTTATCAACTTTCTAATTCATAGGGGTTCAAAATTGGAGATTCAGTCTATTAACAGTATGTTTTTAAGAAATATTATTTTTAAGTTTTTTCCACTTAATATTTCAAGTAATTTTCACCAAAATATATATACATGAAATTAGAACTACAGAGTCTAAAAAGAATAGCCATAGAAGTAAATATATATATGATATATGTATTCGACATATTTCTCAACCATGCATCTTATGTTAATTGACACATCACATATATTAAGATATATGGCAAAATCTATTTTAGTTTATTATTGGCATAATTTTTTTGACAGGAGGTTTATAATTCCCCAAAATCAACCATAACTAAAAGCTGAAAACCAGGCTTCAATACTAATTGCAAGAAATTTTTTGTGAAAAATACATTCACCATAACTTTGGCTTCCAATTGCAATATGATAAAGAGGAAACAAAACAAATTAATTAATTCTAGTAATTTAGAATTTCATAAATACCTAACATTCGTAGAATAGGCCTTTGCTAATGATTTTACAAATGTTTAAGAGAATTCTTCCCTTAGCAATCTCTTTATTTCTGTGCAATAGACTCTAACTGATGGAACTAGAAATCTTACACCTAGAAAGATATGAAGTAGGGACATTATATTTATAAATCAATCCGAGTTGTGAATTCTATCTATCACAGAATCCAAAGTTATTTTATTAGTATTAGGCCAAAGTACCCATTTGCCAATTTAATTATGTCACGCATAAACTAATTAATAATAATCTTTTTATTAATGAATTATGTATAGTCTACAAAACCTTGAATATAATTTATTTCTAAGTCATATGAATTTACTAGTTATTTTTCTCTTACCCTATATATTTATTATTCTCTCCAATTCATTATCAATAATATTTATTTTTTTAAATTGTTAAGATTATATAAAATTTATATTAAAGCAAACCAAATAGTACTTTTATATTTATCGCACACTTAACTTATGTACCATTTAAATCCACTTCATGAATTAAGAGATTGCTTGATTTGCCTCAATAATATGAGAAGTTCTATTTCCTAGGAAATAGGAAAGAAATTGATTGTTTGATTAGTTATTATTTAGTAAATTAAAGGAAATAGGACTTCTTGGGAAGTCCTACTTTCCACAAAATATAAAAAATAACTTACTCACCTTCCTTCTAACTAAGTTCTATTTTCTGTGTTATTTATGGAAATAATGACAAAATTATCCTTATTAAATTTAATTAATAATAATTAAAATTTATTAATTTATATTATAATAATATTGATGATATAGTAATTATTTTATTAGCACTTTCTAGAATATTTAAAGTTAAACCAAACAAAATATAAGAAGTTATTTCCTAAGAAATATTACTTCTTATGTGTTAATCAAATAATTTTGAGTACTTCCTAGAAAATACATATAAGAAGTTATTTTCTTAAAAGTTCAATTTCTTATAGGAAGTTATTTCTTATAGGAATCAAACAACTTCTAAAAATCCATTCAACACATATTTTATGTTTGTATTCGTATCATCCATCGAAACATAATGTGAATACAGATTAGATAACACTAGTAAAATGCACTTATGACCTATCCCAAGGTATTTTAATTTTAACAAAATTAAAAATTTTATTTCTAAAATTATAAAGCACTATAAAAATAGTTTTTAAATTATATAAAGTTATAATTTTATTTCTAAATAATCATTTTTATAGATAATTTTATTTATTTGTACATATTTGTATTAACAATTTCATCTATAAATTATAGTAGGAAGAGATGAAATTATATGTATGATTTATTACTTAAAAATAAAATTGTAATTTTATATAATTAAGAAATAGTTTTGCCAATTCTTTTATAATTTTTAGAATGAAATTACTAATTTTATCTTTAATTTTTCTTTATTTAAGGCTTATTTAATACAACAATAAAAATAATTTATTATTAGTTGATTGAAATATATAATAATTATTAATATTAATTTTTCTCATTTAATAACATAATTTTTAATAATAATTACTTTTTAAAAGATAATTAATGTAAAAACTTTTAATGTAAAAAATAAAAATTAGAAATATGCAAAAAATTTATTATTTAATTATAATTTTTTCTTACTAAAAATATTTAAAATCAGTTCTCTCTAAAAATTACTTATTATTAAGAATTATGCTTAATATAAAATATAACATTACGATACACACTTAAATTTATTAATAGTTAATTATTTTTATCTTCATAATTATATCATTATCATTATCGCTTTTCTCCACCATCCGTCGTAGTTTAGCTGTGTCACCTGCGTATCGCACGCGCGAACTTGTAACACGTGCGAACCTCAACTTACTAATGGGGAGCGGCTCTGATCCAATACGGAATCTCGGCGCGTCATTCTCCGTTTTTCTGCTAACTCACGTTCCTGTCTCTCTCTGGTCTGGGTTGCTCCTAGAAGGAAACTTAAACCCTAACCCTAGCTTAGCTTGGTAACCATGGCCACCGACGGCCAAGATTCCCGTCGCAAACACCGTCAATCATCCTCTCCTCAAGAGGTGGAGAGATCTTCCAAGCGCCACAAGCACCGTCACGACCGCCCCCGCCATGTCACCAGTAAACGCGATGCTGAAACTGTCGATACTATTCATTCTTCCAATCCTGATCCTGACATTTTTCAGAACAACAATCAGCCAGTGGACGATGTGGAGGAAGGAGAGATTCTCGAAGAGGGCAGCTTGCCAGGTTGCGGAGGCGAGATTGGGAGAAAGCAGACAGAGTCTGACGCTGAGTCTGGTGAAATTCAGGTGACTGGAGATCGAGATGTTCGACCTGATAAGGCAAATGTGGTATGTAATAATCAGAATTTTCTTCGTTGTCTATTGTCGCATCTTTTTGGTTGCTGAGAAAGTAGAGGGCATTGGAATCGAATTGAATAGGAAAATTACTGGTTTTGCAATTTGTGGATTCCGAATTTTATACTGTCCCAATTGTTGGAGATTTCAATGCATCTCTATTCATTTCGGTAACCAATTAGAGCTGCTGCTGTTGTATTTTCGGACTGTATAATGATTTTTTATTTTACTTGTGAGAGCTTGTTAGAGTATTTATCAGTGTCCCATAGATATGTATGAACCTGCTTGCACTACACAAACATGAGTGAATTGGAAAAGAAGTCTCTCTAGGCGTTCAGTGAAGGCTGATGGCTTACAGTTAATTTGTAAGAGCTGGTTACGTGTCACTCCTTTTTATATTTATTTTTGGATGTGGACTGACTTAAGTGTTTAATTTAGTTTATGTGACATCGCTTTAACTATTTTGATATGCAATATTGCGCTAAAAAAATCCCTTTGTGCTGAGCAGGACCTTTTCAGTCGAAAGACTTCATTGCGTGATGAACCTAGGAAGGTACAAATCAATGGCAGATATTCAGAAAATAATGGAGAGGACATTAATAAATATGTGACTAGTCGAGATATGGACCGAGAAGATGTGACATGGCATCAGAGTTGTAGAATACATAAGTATGATGGCTCTCATAAACTTTCCTGTGCTATTTCAGATGATGGAAAGGATGCTAGAGCTAGTAGGGATGGTCGGGGCAATGGATATTTGGATCCAAAAACTTCTGAAGTGGACAGGAGGCAGCAGGGGGAACTTGAATATCTAAACGGAGTTGAAAAACTGAGAGGCAACTATAATGAGGAAGCCCTGGAGTTTAATCGAGGGGAAGTAAGCATACATAGGAATTCATCATCTGAAAGTGCAGGAGAGAAATACAAGAGCTCAGGACATTCTTCTCATAATAAGCGTACGAGTCAAACAAGATCAAGAGGTCATACTAGGGATAGGTCTCGCTCTCGTAGTATAGTGGAGGAGCATACTCATTCCAGGAGAAGGCACTCTAGGGAACATGATACCCTTTCTTATGATGGTAGGAATAAGACTGACATTGACATAGAAGAGAAAAGAAGGGTTGAATGTGACATGGAGCATCGACATGGCGGTAGAGATATTGCGGTGGATGATTCAGGGGGACATCATAGCAGTAGATACACTGGAAAGGAAGATAGGCATCGTAGTCGGGGGACCAATGATAGAGAAAGGAGCAAGGACTGGAGAGATGTAGATATGGACTTAAGAAGAGAAAAGAGTCGGAATAGGGAGATTGACCAAGCGAGTGGAAGTAAAGAAGAACGAAAAAGGATCCATGAGAGAGAGAGAAGGGATGTAGAAAAAGACAGGTCCAGTGGAAGAGGAGTGGATTGGGATAAGAGAAGAGAAAAAGAACAAGATAGGAGCTCTGATGATGTGAGCGAGAGGGATAGGAGAAGAAAAATGGAAAGGGACAGGACCAGGGGCAGACTAAGGGGTGCCGATAAGGATAGAGAGAGAGACAGTGAAAGGGATGATAAGCACCGAGATAGGGATAGAATTAGAGACAGGGAGAGGCAAGAAGATAGATTTAGGTGTAAGGATAGGGACACTATGACTGGTAATGATAAGCGTATGAAACATGAGGATGTTCATGTCGGTCGAGATAGATCTAGATACTCTAGGAGTTCAAGACATGAAGAAACTGAAAACCACCTGGAGAAGAGAAAGACTTCTGGGCCTCCAGATGAGCGTACTTTTATGAACACTTCTTCGGAAAGAGGTGAAGATAAACTAGAAAGGTGCTTCTTTGTGTACTATAAACTTTGTCTTTATGTCTCCCCCCCTCTTCCCTCTTGAATTGAATTTGAAATAAGTTCCTCTATTTTTTTATTTATATGTACTAAAGAGGTGACGATGATCAAGATGACTTAGATGAGAAGGTAACATTGCAATTTGCTGAACAAGAAGAGGAAGATTTCAACAGGGTTAAGGAGGAGAGTAGGAGGAGAAGAGAAGCTATCTTAGAGAAATACAAGAAACAGGAGCAGCAAGTAGCGCAAACACCTGAAGATGAAGAAAAAGGTACTTCTTATAATTCTCTCTTATTGTGTGTTTTGCTTAATCATATTCTGTTTTTGGGTCCAACTTTCAGTTAGATCCATTTTAACTTCTCCATGAAATTGATTATATTAGTTGCACACCTAATGCACTTTAATTGGAGATGCATAAGTCTGTCCTTCTGTTGAATAACTAGGAAGTATTGTTATAATGATTTAATGATGCAGAATATGGACAGGCAACTGAAAAAATGATTCTTAAGCTGGATGTAGTTACATTTTGGTTAAGTGTGCTATTTTTGTTGTACTATTTCTTCTTCTCTTAGTATTCTTATGTGATATTGACCACATTATTTACTTTTCTAAGCATAAATTTTGAAATATGAACAGATAAAGAACCTGTAGATATTCCTACTCCCACTTCAGAAGTTCATGGTGGGAAGAATGATGATCTTGATGTTGATGATGCTGAAACTTTATTTGCTGTTGGAAAATCTCCTCCTAAAAATGGTAATGTTGCATCTGAAATGGTCTCTGGTGCTGGGGGACTTGGAGATGGGACTCCTAAGGTTTGTCCTTTCTTTTTGTCTTTATTATATTGATAATGTCCCCAAATAGTAATCAATGGGATTTTGTGCATGCTCCATTTTGCTATTTAGTTTGATGCTCGTTTATGACATTTTCAGGGTGAGAGATCAACTGATAATTCAGATAAGTATTGTGATGATATATTTGGCGAGACACCAACGGGGGTTTGGAAATTGGTAAGTGTATGGTCAATCCATATTAACTCTTGATGTTAACAACTATTTCTTGACTAAGGTACATATAGTTGATTTGTAGCAAGTCATGATATATGTTCTGGTTATGGATATATGATTTGCGAAACCTTTTTTTTTTATTTTTTTAAATTGTGTAATATTTTGATCATTATTAGTATGATTGCTGGCACGTATTTTCTTTGTTGTCTTAATATTTTTGTTTGCTACTTTTTGTTTACTCTATTCCTACTGAGTTTGGTCCTTGCATCTGTGCGTTAGTATACTTATTATTTGTATTGAAAAAGCTCCAGTATAAATATTATTTGTCCACATCTCATTTAACCCTCCGGTCCAAATGGTATTACTAATCATCACTTTTAATCGACTCTATTGGGGATATTGATTGTCCCTAAATGTGGAAACTAACAATTTCATTAAAGTTTTTGATTATACTGGCACGTATTCTTATGCTTGATTTGAATTGTTAAGTCAATTGCTTTTGTTAGGTTGTACTTTTCATATATACATACATATATATATATATATATATATATATATATATATTGAGAGAGTCTGCATTCTTTGCAGGGCAAAGGAGATGGCTTACAGGTTGAGAGGGGTGGCCAGCATGATAATTGGGATGATGCAGAGGGCTATTACAGTAAGGATTTCATTTTATGATGGTTTGCTTTTTTCTCTTTTTTACTGTTTCATAAAGTTTAACCAAGTTTAGGGCGGTTTTCTGATTGCAATGCATTGTTCATGGGATTCTTGTTTATTCTGTCCTTCTTTCTAAACTTAATTTATGGGGTGTGATTGTTTATTTTTTGTTTTTCCTTGAATGGATTATATAGATTTTATCCTGCTATGGACAAATTATTCCACTAAAGTTTTGTAAAGAGATAAAAACAAAGATGATCACCTTCAAATTTAAATTCTCCGAACATGCTAGTTTGTGTGTGGTAAATTTTGTCACTCCCATTCCATTTGAAATGCTATTTGGAAGCCACGTCTTCTTACATTATTAGGGATAGTTTTGAGAGTGTATTTGTCAATGTGATGTGCAAAATCATTTCGGACAATTTGTTCTTTGATGAAAGATCCTCTGAGATTGGTATTTCTGTTAGTTATTTTGTCTTTTCTCACAAGACAGTCCTGAATATATGTTTTTCTATTAGAAGTGATTTGTCTTATGTTGTAATATATCTTTAAAATTTTGCAGGCTATCGTTTTGGTGAAACACTTGATGGGAGGTATGAAGTTATTGCTGCTCACGGTAGAGGTGTCTTCTCAACAGTTGTTCGTGCTAAGAACCTCAAAGCTGGTAATGCTGAGCCAGAAGAAGTAGCTGTAAAAATTATACGTAATAATGACACTATGTGAGTCATTACTGTTCCTTGGGTATCCTAAATTTTTCGCACTGGGCTTGAGTTTCTGTTGTTCACACTTGTGCTTTTAATGTGTGATACAGGTACAAGGCTGGTATGGATGAGTTGGTCATATTAAAGAAATTAGTAGGTGCTGATCCAGATGATAAGCGACATTGTGTTCGATTCCTTTCAAGTTTTAAGTATAGGAATCACCTTTGCTTAGTTTTTGAATCACTAAATATGAATCTCCGTGAGGTTTTAAAGAAGTTTGGTCGCAACATTGGGCTTAGGCTAACTGCTGTGAGGGCTTATGCTAAACAGCTTTTTATTGCACTGAAGCATCTTCGGAATTGTGGTGTCCTCCATTGTGATATAAAGCCGGATAATATGTTGGTGTGTTTTGAAATGCTTTATTGTGTTTAAATTGTTTTTTTCAAAAAGAAGTGTCTATTTCTTATTATTACTGTACAATTTGCCCCCCTTGACAAGGTGAACGAGACTAAGAATGTGTTGAAGCTTTGTGACTTTGGGAATGCCATGTTTGCTGGTAAGAATGAAGTTACACCATATCTAGTGAGCCGCTTTTATCGTGCCCCAGAAATAAGTAAGCTCCAAGTCATGATTGATTATATATAGAAACTTTTTCCCTTTGGGACATTCTACAGGTACCAATTGTTGAGTGTTTGAATGTTTTTATGCAGTACTTGGTTTGACATATGATCATCCACTGGATATGTGGTCTGTAGGGTGTTGTTTGTATGAGATTTATACAGGGAAAGTTCTTTTCCCTGGTGCTACAAACAATGACATGCTACGGCTTCACATGGAATTGAAGGGCCCTTTTCCAAAGAAGATGCTTCGGAAGGTAAACTTGTTTGATTTATCTATCTATCATGTGTTGTTGGATGGAGTTTTTCAATTGGCGTGTGATAAACTAGTTTGTTTTTGTCCTTTTTGAATTTCTTATTTTGTCTCTGCTGTAAGGATTGTTTTAGTTCATCATTCTTTCCCTATTAGTAGTCTGCATCTTGCAATGGATTCTGGTTTGTTTCTTATGATGTCTAGTTATTGATATAAATAATAATTGCAGGGAGCATTCACTGAACAGCACTTTGATCAGGACCTCAACTTTCTTGCTACAGAAGATGATCCAGTAACAAAAAGGGTAAGCTTGACTTGTTATTGCATTGTCAAGTATGTTCTGCTTTCTATGTTAAAATGAATATATAAGCTTTATTTTGCTTGTTAATGGTGGTATTACATTTATTGCTTAGCCTATAAAGCGGATGATTCTCAACATGAAGCCAAAAGATATTGGAACAATAATCACCGGTTCTCCTGGAGAGGATCTGAAGATGTTAGCCAACTTCAAAGATCTTCTAGAAAAGGTTTTTGTCTTGGACCCAGACAAGAGGTTGACAGTTTCACAAGCACTGAACCACCCCTTCATCACTGGCAAGTGAACAATGTTTGCTGATTTTGACTCCAGAAATGCTGTTCGCTGATATTTGTACATAATAATGTTGAGATTCTAATCATTTGGTATTATTTATCTTCTCTCTGCACGGCCCAAGGCGTGTCAGCATGTTGTTGGCCTGTTGAAGTCAAAGGGTGATTTCTGGTCAGGCATGCGCATTACTGGCAGTTCTTTCAGTGGAATGTACTGTTTCTATTGTAAGATAACACGCCAGTGGCGACTTTTCCCTTATTGTATGGTCACTCTGAAATTCAATCTTTGTTATTTCCCCCTAGATAGCTGTATTTGTAGTTTTGACACTATTCTTGTGATTAATCTTTGGGTAATCTTATCATGTGAATTATATTTCATATCAATTGTAAATATATGTGCTTGCGATCCTGCACTGAAGATTGGATGTTGTAACAATTTTCTCCTTGGATCTTATTTCTTGTACAGTTTGATTCTAAAACTTCTGTTATGTTGCCTTTTTTTGTTTAATTTCTTAACTTGTGTTGCTGTTCTTCATATTTTTAATTATTTTTGCCAATTCATATTTATTTACCATGTTATATCTTTTCCTTGGGTTCTTGAGATCCTAATATAAGCTTTCGTTCAGGGGCCACACCACTGCTTTGAGGCTACCCTCTCTAGTGCTTAGATGCTATAAAGGCACCCAGGAGAAGGTACCTTGGTTTGTTTATTGAGTGATTAATTTGACAGCGATGGAATGAATTATCATAATTTCAATTTGAGATTGTACAGTAACATACTAGTGACGGGGTTTGAATGGAATTATGCAGAATTAAGTTACAATTTACTGTGAGGAAATGAATTACTGTTGCTTTGGATATAGTTAATGATTCAGCTGCTTTATAAACCTGTACCTAGTGAATCTTAGATTTTCTTTCCAAGGGAACTTTACTGGTGAATAAAAAGTGCTGGCACTGTTTTCATGGCCTTCTAAATATACCTCATAATTGAGTTATGATTTTTTTATTCTTCTTTTTTCATTTCTTTATTATTCTTCTTTCCCGTCATGGTTTGGTGTAGGGTGTTTACTCATATATCCTTTTAGCTATGACATATATGTGGTGTATTTTAATTTTATTCAGTTTGCTTGTGCACCTAACATTTATTTATTAATTTATTTTTTGTGTACATTTTCTCTCAAGTTAGATATTTACCTATATATATATATATATCCTAATGAAATTGTGTTGCATCTTATGTCATTCTGGAGGCATATGCGCTGGAGGTGTTTAGCTGTTTGCAGAAAATTCATATCTCTGTGAGTAATTGATTAAACAACCTGTGTTCATTTAACCTTGCTGAACTGAATTATGTTGACGCTGCTTGTATTTCAATGAATTCATTGTTTTTATTTTATTCTCTTTTTAGGTACGTTGTGAATGTTGCTGCAAATTTTGTAAGTATATACAAGTTCCAATCCCTTTCTCATCTTTTACTGCATTGATGGCTTTGATGCATTGTGGTAATTACATGAGTTTATTTTATAAAATGTTTGGGATATTGTATATGGGCTAACAACCTAAGGTGCTTTGGCTGATACCTTTATTCCTACAAAAGACGCTTCTATAGGCAAAATATTTTGAGACTCTTTTTAATCTTGGATGAAATTATCAAGACTAGCTCTTAAGGAGGATTTCCGATTGTCCTCCTATTTACCCCTCTGCTGTTTTAGTATTATTTTCTTATATGATAAAAAAAAGGTGTTAGATGGATGATAGGGAGGAATGACACACCTTATTGTCCCCTCCAGCCCCTTCGTTCAGGAATGTTATGTAAGTAAAACCTGCACCATTGATGCTTGCATGCATGGTTATCGAATCGTGAATCACATTGTGAATTGAAAGGTCAATTTTATGAATTGTGAGTTGGTAAGATTCACAAGATAATATGAAAGTAGCATGTTTTATTTTATGTATAATAATATGTAAGCATGAATACCAAAAAAAAAATCATAAATTTAGGGCAGAAAATTATTTTTCTTTAATATTAAACAAATTATGAATATAAAGTTTCAAAACAGAGTTAACTCATGTTAGAATAATGGATATTAGGATTTTATGGAAATGGAATTTGGTGAAATAAAACAACTTGTATTTAATTCGAATTTAATTAAATTTGCAGTAAAAATATTGAGTCTCATTTTGTATGTATTAAGAAAAAAATGAAGTGGAAACAATTCCATTGAATTGAGTATGATTGTATGTGTGATAGCATCTACTATACCACGAATATCAATGAACCTGATTATAAATATAATAGAAATAATTTATGATTTCTATATTAGATTCTGATCCTATGTATTTTATATAGTATAGAATCAAATATTTATATATGAAAGGTGAAAATGATAGGGTTTTAGAAGATGACGGGGGTGTGAAGTGGGTTAGAATATTATTTTTTGGTAATTGAGTCAGAATATTTTTTTGTTTTTTTGGTAAAGTCTGATCTGAAAGAAGTGTTTTCTTCTCCAACTCCCTCTCTCTCTAGATCACCCTGCCTCTATCTTTCCTCATCACTGCAGCTACTCTGGCATCCATGCCTGGAGGAGCAAGGTGAATTGATGCTTATCTTGCCAGAAATTTTACACCTCTTTCCAACCAACTTTGGTGCTGCAGCTTCACCTAGCTTCTCTGTGTTTGAGTTTGGTTCGTACAGAACCTGATCCAGTCCTGTTGTGACCCTTTTGGGGTTGGCCTGGTGTGAAGTTGTCTGTCTGAAGCTTGAACCGCTGGAATCGGCTGATACACATGATTCAGATTGGAACTGATTTGTTAACAGATTGAATCAAATTGTGTGATTTGAATCATGAATCACATGATTTTGATTATCATGCTTACATGTAAATTCCTAGCCTGTGGTTCTATGAGTGGATATCTGCTTGTGATGCAGCAATTTTTTTTCCATTGTTTTAGATGATTACCCTCTTCTCAATTTGCTGAGATCCCTTTTTATCTTCTTCTATTTATATTTATGTAGCAACAAATGTTTTTTTACTCATTTAGGAGAGAGTAGTAAGACTTGAGATCCTCTGTTAACATAATGGAGGTGCTTAAAGAACTTGAGTCTGTTGTTAATATTTACTAAGAAAGGCTGCATGGTTGAGCTAAGGGCATGCCAAACTTGATTTTGCCTTGTTTGTAATTGATGCTATACATTTTAGTCTGAAATGTATTGTCTCAATTTGTCTTAAATATATTATAGACATGATATCCTTTTACCCTATATGAGAATAGGGTGGGTCTTCTGGTTTTTCATTGAATTTTTTCTTCAAAGAGGCTTGTGATGCATTCATGATTAATGTGTCTCAATCAATTTGAAAATTTAGCTATGATAAAATGTCTGTAGCTTTATATGTATGGTGCTGATAATATGCTTGCTTGGTATTGAAATTAAAATTTTGAATTGTCATTTATAGGTCCAATGATTAATTAAATCCTTTTTTAAAGATGTTTGGTTGCATTTTGGAATCTTTAAATATTCAATTATAATAATCCAAATTAAACCAAAGGCTGTTCAGAGTAGCCTTTATTTTAATTGAGATTGTAGAAAGCGAAACATTAAGATTTGTATCCATATTAATCATTATTTTCTTTTCTTTTATCTTTATTGCCCTTTACATTAACAGCAAAATCTCTCTTTACTCTCTTTCTCCATTGTCCTTTTCAGTAATTTAATATTAAAGTGATTTTTTCTATATATTATCGAAACTAGAATAGATTATGTATAATCAATTATCAAATGACGAGGACAACACATGATTGCTGTTGCATATTAAATTTTCATACATTCATATAAGAGTTGTGCTGGGGGCTTTATACATCTTGATTGTGGTTCTGTTGTGGAATTGGAGTTGGTTGCACTGGAGCCTTTCATCTCAGTTTTGTTGGAAAAGTAATTATAATCAGCTTACTCAAAATATGCTGTGACAGCATTGCAGATACATTGGTTTGAACCACATGTATTTTCTTTTCTATTTTTTACTTGTGATGTGAAATGTGTATATGAAGATTACATTGTTCAAATGTTAGTGTTCATATACGGCCATGCGTATTCTGGTATTTTAGAATGATTGTCTATTTTTATGAAATCTTTTGTCTTGCGTCTATGTTGTTAATGTGGAATCCTATCCTTTGCTTGTTTTCACTTTCCAGACTGGCATATGCAAGTGCGAAGGATATTATATTCTAATGACATTATGTTGGATCCACTTATGTGTCTAGAAGAAAAGTTGGTTACACAATGAGATTGCCTCAATGGTCTCATTTTGTGGGAGGACTCAGGTAAGTTCCTTCTACTACTGTAGGATCTACTCCTATTGTGTGTAGCTTCACTGTGTGGATAGAACCATTATTTATCTGCTAGCCTGTGCTCTCCTGCCGTGACCTTAACAGTGGATAGTGCATCTTCCTTGCAGCTCCTATGGTCACTTTCTTAAATTTGGTTTCCATCATGGTAATCAGTTATGATATGTTGACAAATATAAACTGTTTGCACTGGTGGATCCAGAAAATACTCTTAGCATGGGCATTATAAAACTCATAAAATGCACTAATTTTTTTTTTTAATTGAAAGCATTAATAAAAGATATAACTATCAGATTTTAAAATTTTGACTAGGAAAGAATTGAGAAAATAATAATGTATTTGGATATAAGTTTTTTATTTTATTTTCAAATTTAAAGAAAATGCAGAGTAGAGCACAGTCAGAGGAGCAAGTAAAGAAAGATTTTATTGAATTACAAAATTACCATCAATGATAAAAATAAGTTAAAAAAATATCTAGTTATTTTTAAGGTTACACATTAGAAATTGTTTTTAAAATTTTATTATAAAAACACTAACCCAAACAAAAAATTTTATTTTAAAAAATATAGAAGACAAATTTTTAGAAAACTGTTTTTCTTTGCATTCTGGATTTGATAACCTTCGTGTATATTTATTGGTTTAATCACTTTGATCATTAAAAGAAGTAACTAAGTAGATCCTAAACCATCCTTAATTGTTTCATATAGATTTATTATCGAGTAAATCACCAAATTGGTTTTTGAAAGTTTGTTTTACATCAATTATAATTTTGGGAAAAATCTAATATAATATTTATTTTGTAAGGATGAATTTGATGTAGAAATTATATACTTGAATACTTGTAAAATAAATTTTCAGGAAAAATTTGATGTAACATGTAACTTTTGAGTACCAATTTAGTGTTTTTCTCTTTATTATTTGTAACCTGTAACATGTATCTTGCACTTTGACCATTAGAAAAAGTATCTAAGAAGATCCTGAACCATCCTTACAATTGTTTCACATGGATTTATTATTGAGTAAACCACAAATTGGTTTCTGAAAGTTCGTTTTACATCAATTATAATTTTGGGGGTAAATAACATGTATTTTTTACGGATGAATTTGATGTAGAAATTGTATACTTGTGTACTTATATGATATAAAATAGATTTTCATGAAAAATTTGGTGTAACATAAATGTTTTGAGTACTAATTTAGTGTTTTTCTCTTTATTATTAATTATTTATTATTTGTGACCTGTATCTTTATTATCTGCAATTTAAAACAAATATTTCGTACTAACCTTAGAATATATGTGGTCAGTTTAATTGTGTTTATTTCTTCTTTTTTTCATTTTTTTTCATAAGATAACTTTTTCCCCTTTTAAAGTATCTTATGCTTCAACTATTTTTTAAAAGGGCACTATTAAATTTGAAGCACATAATCAAATTCAAAACCATTTCATTAAGGTGGGCACTCGCCTAGGGTGGATCCGCCCTTGACTGTATCTGTATGTGACACGGAAATTGGTTGAGGTTCATTAGGTCAACTAATTTTTTGGACAGACGCTGTTGTGGTAGCATGTGACCTTAGTGACGTATCGCTAAATAAGTCATTAATTATTTGCCTTGGTCCCGAGGCGATAGCAACAAGTTTCTGACCCTAAATACTGACATATTGTGGAAATAGTCATCAAATATATTGCCTTAGCCCCGCAATGATACGCAAGTGTTTCAGGCTATATTGCCGAAAACTATGTTTTCCTTTTGAGGCGTCGGCAAATTACTAGTGCATCCTCCTTATCTGAGTAATACATCTCGATGGCCTCTACTATTTTTAAATTACAGAAACTTCTATGTAATGAATACAAATGTCTCTTTGAACTGAATTTTTCTAATCAAAATGTCCATATCTATGAGAAGAAAAAATGATTTAACTACTTTCTGGCCGACTTTATAAGATTGTTATTATCTCATCAATTAGTTCAGATGAAATTTGATACAAGTATATTTCTGGAAGTATATTATTTTACTGTTCACATTTGCACTTCTAAAGAGATTTACTTAAGTCAAACAATGATATTAAACAGGTTTTGGACTGAAGTTTGGCTTTTGATCCAAATCAAACTGCTTTTGCATTATATTCTCAACAAGATGAATACAATTCAAAATCATATTAAATTTAGACGAACAATTAACTTGATATATTCAGTTGAGTTAGTTTTAACAATTGGCAGACGCCTTCAAAAACGTCCTTCAGTTCTGCGTTACTCTCTTTATTTGCATTTTTCATCATTGTCTTCTGACATTTAATGTTCTATCTATCATATGTTCTGATTATTTTTGCATATTTGTAAAGTGATAATTCTTCGATGTGCATTCCTTTCAATTTTTTTTTGGGTCTGTAAGATTTTAAGTGTTACAGAAAGCTTTTATTTGCAAAATATTATCTATAGAGATGAAGGTATACATAATGTGTAGTTGATATTGGTTTTTCAGCGACATTTTGCTTCAAGTTTGGTGTAATTCTTCTATAAATCTAGTATCCCCAAGTTGTGTAATTAAAACCAAAATGTTCATTATTTCTATTAAATTGACGACCAATAATATTATTTTATTATTACTAGTAATTAGGTCAGTTAAATTTTTAGTGGTATTTGTTAATGAAGATGAGATGCTTGGTTGGATCTATAAAAATGGAGAGGAACAGAAGCAAGTGAGGATCTATGTCAAGAAGTTTCGTATATAATGTTTATAGAAGAAGTATGCATTCTTTTATATTGTTGTTGTTGTGATGTGGAAATAGAAGTGGGTATAGATGAGAAAGGAACATTAATGTATATTTTTAAGAGTGAAAAGGTATGAAGTCAATTTTATAAGAGATAAATGCAATTTGTCATTTTTTTTTGTTTATATAAAATTTATGAAATATGAAATGTTAGACCTAGCCCTAATTCTTAAATTGGGAGCTTTTTAACGTAATGGTTTACCTGGCGTGAAAATTCTCGAGGGAGGCATAATTAACGTGTTGTTAGCTTATTTATTTTTTTAATGATTGGAGTGGTTAAATTATTGAATATATGTATATGCACACACATATATTAATGATCAAGCTTTAAATCCAGTGAAAGGCAGAAAGTGTTTTTTGTTACCTCAGTGTATAACTGTTTACACGTTAGATCAATTCAAGGATGGAGGCACGTAGATGAGGGTGTAAAATGAACTTGATCCGTGCGGGCTTGAGTCTCTGAATATATGCCTAGATGTGAGACAGCTAAAAATTGTGAGGCCCACTTCGCCCTGCGTGAGGGGGTAGGTAAAGCACACGGGCAGCTCGCGTCTGAAAATTTTTACATAATAGATCAACGGGGACTTATTGGATTGGGCTTGGTTCATTGTCCATTGCAAATTGTAAAGATAAATCTCTGATTATTCACAGTAAATATTAAAAACACTTTAAAAACATTATGAAAATTTCTTAACAAGTTACAGACTAAAGGTCTGATTATTCGGGCAACCAAATATCTATTTTATCATTCAATATAAACCTCCATAGGGGGGGAAAAGCAACTAGAAAATTGAATATGGAGGAGGCTATAATTGGGAATAATATGAGGGAAGTTTATGAATGAAAAAAGCAACACTCACTCGTTAGCAACGTATCGGATCAGTGAAGGATAAGTTAATTGAATTATAAAATGAAGATTAAAGAAATAAAATTTAAGTGTTTAAAGAGAAATGCAAATAACTATAAATAAAACTATTTTTTCTTTGAAACAATTTGATTGTTTAAATCTTCATCTAAAGTAATTTCCTATTTATTGTCTTTAGCATTATTATGAAATTATGTTTATAATTTTTCATTAAATTATATGGAAGTTGGCAAATGATAATTTAAGTGAAAATATTATCACGAACATCAAAATCATGAAACTAACCATGAATGCATGTAAAAGTTTAAACTTTTTTTGAAAGGTGACTCTTGTACTTGTTAAACATATGCTTTTTAATACTAAATGTTGATTTTGAAGGTACAACTGTGATAAGAATATTTAATAAATCGTAAGTGACAAATTAGGAAATTTTTTTATTGCTTTTTTCACCATTTCAAAATGACTAGATTTTTATACAATGCAATGTTAAGTAATGAAATTTTCAAGTAAACTTTCAATTGAGACTTGAGTCGGGATGTTGGGTTAACAACTATATTTTTAAGATCAATTCATATCTATAAGGAAAATAAAATTATGACAATTTAAATTAAAATGAGACAAATAAATCACACAAGATGAACTTGTAAACTTACATTACTCACATATGAAGTGCTTGTAGAAAAAGCTAAAGAATCATCATCATGATGCATTTGATCAATATCCGATGAACTCTTTATAAAGTTCAAATAGTTTAGTTTTTATGACATTAATCTTTTGTTGATAAAAAAATGGATTCATATTCTAATAACTAAATTTTAACATTGTTAATTTGAATTGAGGATAAAAAATGACTGCCATTGCAAGTGGATCACTATATTAATTCTAATATTTATCAATTTTCTTTTTCATGTTATAAGTCATGACTTTTTTTATTTTATTTTCATTATTCATATTATTCGTAAAAAATTTCTCAATCTTTTAAACTTAGCCAAGATATAAATTAAATGTAGAGGATAGTTAAATCCTGAAATCAAGTTGGTTATATCATAAAAGGGTTTTAAGAATATATAAATTATCTCTCATTTTTTTTTCTCTTCATTTTTCAGGTAATGCTTGCAATTATTATTAATATATGTAAATATAGTAAATGCTTACTTATATTTCGAAGCACTTTCAAGCATAAAAAATGTAGAGTTCCATTTAGTTGGTACATTGAAATGCAAATGTGCACTACTATTAAGCGAAACCCTTCTTGCACACTTTTTGAAAATTTTCATTCTATCCTTAGACCTTTTGACATAAACAATATTTTCTTTAATTTTATGACAACCACTTGAGGCTACTTTCAACCCTTATTACATAATGAGATTTAAGATATAAGTATAACAATGAACATGAAAAAAATCCACTATCACAAAGCAAACTTCCTTCAAAAACTATTTGAGCCTTTAAATTATTTGCATATGGTCATTAGCAAAAGTATTATCTAAAGTAAGAGAAAAAAATTTCTTATTTATCCCTTAATTAATTAATATGTTCATTATTTTTTTTTTTTGCTAACTTTACACTCAAGTGTGGAGGATGCACATCACAAAAAGCAAAAATTTTACTTTTCAAGTGCCAATCTAAATTAATATAGTATGTAGTTGAGCAAATATATCCCTTGTTAAAGCAAGTAATCCACAGATAACAAGTGAAACATATTTTACTAGGAATTTTAGACCAATTTTCTTTCAATTTCTTCTTGTATTTATTATAAATTTTTTACACATCCCAACTTATAGTAATTTTAGAAGTGAATCTAATATCCATATTCAAATATTTAAACACATCACTAAACTTCTGATAGTTAGCAAACTTAAAAGGCAAGTTATGTTTTATGATGGCTATGACTAGTTTTTCTCTTAAAAATTTGAGATTAATCTTGCTATTTTCAACTTTCCTAAATGATCAAGAATTACAATAGGAATTTTATTATTTTTTCATCATTTTGATTCCCTTACATATCTTCACATGATGAGAAAGAGATGAAGTATCATGACTTCTATCATTCCTAAATAAAATCATCTTACACTTTTTATATTTAGTTTTTGATCTTTCATCAATTATTCTTGTACAATTAGAAAATTTTCATACATGTGAAGTAGTCTTTTTTTTTGCCTTGGTATTAACACTATTTGCTAGAGATTTAGATTTTTTTTTAACCTTAAACTGTTGAGTGCTATTTTGAGCTCCTAATTAAGAGTTAGGGTCTTCTCTTCGAGTTTCACCTAAATTTTGTTCTTGATTTATTTGTCCATTTTGTAAATTTGCCATTTTAGTATCTAACTATAACGACTAATATACAAATACACAACTTATTTGATACAATGCTTATTTAAATATACACAAAGTTAATTTGTAGTTTGAGAGTTAAAAGTGAGGAAGCACAAATATTAACTCCAAAATTTATGGAAAACTATGATAAAATAAAGGAGGTTTTATAAGAAGAAGGTTTTTTGTATTCTAACATAACCATAATACATCTATTTATTTCACTAAATAGATATTGCTAAATGTCTTTTATCTTGTCAATTCTTCCTTGATATCAAAGTAAGAGAGATCGATTGGACTAATAAACATTGATGTGCACAAATATATGATAGAACTAGCTTTGACATATACTTATTCCTTTTGATTAAGGAAAAACATAGCAATTAACACTAACATAATTAATAGGCATATAGAAGTAACCTTCTTAGTTAAAGAGAGTGATATATTATCTTCAGCCTTCTGTGTGACTTTTGGGTTTATTAAATTCATATGGATATATATGTTCATTATCAATGCTTGATAAAACTTGAGTTCACTGTAGAGTTTTACACAATATATATATTAAAGGTTTATTTGAGACAAATTTAAAAGTCTATATGGCTATTAATTATCTCCCTTCATAGTAAATATGTCAATACATATATAAAGATTGTATGCTTATTTATATTTCCATAAAAAGTTGCACTTGTAATAAAAAAACTTAAGATTTCATGAAAAAGTTATAGATTTTAATAGAAAAGGTTATAAAATTTTGTGGAAAAAGTCTATATTGGTGATTGTAACAAATGTGACCTAAGAGTCTAAGACACACTAACATATAAATTATGAGAAAATAAAAATTTTGAAAAATTAGTTTGCAACTAAGGAAAAATAAGTAATGAGGGATGAAATAGAAATTGAGAAAAAAAATTAAGCAATTAGCAAATAACATCATTATTAAGCAATTAGCAATTTATTATTAACACCATCAAGTGGGATAGAAAAAAAAGGCATAATCCACAAATTAGGAAATGAAAATTTCATCTTTAGTAACTAGTATCATCATTAAGCTAATTTAAACAATTAGCACAAACTTAAAACCATAAGTAGGTTTGGGTTTAGCATCGTTTCTAGGTTGTTTTTCACTTAGTTGCTACTTTTTTGCACATGACTGGTACTGGATCACTTCTTTCTTGCAGATCACTTTATTGTTGCCACTATGCATAACTATTAGGGATTCCTTCAAAGAATGGAAGCTTCAAGAAAGATAAAGAAACAAGTATGAGATTGAAGGGTTTCTATTTTCTATTCAAAGTCTAAATTCTAATTTAATCAAAAATTTCCTTTTAATATATTTTCCAACAATGATAATGTTAATTTTTGTTTGTTGTTGTTGTTATTGGGTGGGATCATAGGAACATAAGAGGTTTAGGATGGGTTTTCATCAAATAAAGGTTGAAAGTTTTTTTTTATCCTGCATTGAGTTAGATTGCCAGCTGCTTAACAAAGAAAAATGGAAGCCTCTAGTTAGCTCATGACTACATAGGTTCCTATCCATGTAGGTAGCCTGTTTAAGCATGCAATAAAAATTAGCTCATATCATTGAATCTGGCCTGCCTGGTAATCATGGTTTACTCATAAAATTTGCATACTTAAGGCTTGTTTTACACTTTTACACATATAATGTTTTGAAAATCTATAAGATGATAGATATATCTAATATCTTAGTAAAAAATTTGAAGTAAATTAATCATTTAGTCCATGAAATATTATCATCATCTTAATTTAGTTGACGAAAGATTTTTTTTATTTTAATTAAGACCAATTTGTCTTAAATTTGACTCAATTAAGCCATAACATGAACTTAGTCAAACCCAGTTAATCAAGTTGCTAAGTTAGCAAAAACTTTTTCCAACATGGCAACCTAGTTACCATTTTATTTTAATGATGGGTAAGAGTCAATTGAAGCCCTACATTTTCTTATGCACAATGTAGTTTGAGTTATTGATAAAAGAGAATGGTAACAGATTGTGATGACTGTTGCAGCAAATGCAATTGAAATGTTTGGTCATTATCATTGACACAATAATGTGGCCTGATTAGTTCAACAATGTGAAGTGGAAATGGTAAAAGTGAAAGCCACAAGGTACTTTATGGGTGAGGCTATAAAGCTTTATTTCTAAAATGTAAAACTTCCAAGAACCATGGAAAGATATTTTACATATGCATATATTGACAAAGTGAAGATATAAGTTGTGGTTTTTTTTTTTTTTTTTGAGTTTAGGGATAATGATGATAATGAAGATGAAGTAGAAATGACTAAAAATGCAAGTAAAAATAGGAACAAAAAAATTGATGAGGATGGCAAGTTCACATGATAACTCATGATAAATATTAGAAGCCTTAAGAAATAAATGAAATTATTGAAGTTTATATGTTATATTTGCTTTACTTTGGTGTTATTGCTTGTTTTGATATTGGTGTGTTGTGTGTTAATGTAGTAAATGATATAGGATTGCAATGAGAGTAATATGAAATGGGGGTGAGATATAAGAATAAGGGTGACATGTAAAGGGTTATGTTTGTTTGTCTTTAGATGAAATATGTTAATGTGTAATGTTATTCTCTAATTTTCAACGAAAATTAACTTTCATTTTGCACAAAATTTTTTATTTTATTTTGTTTCATCTCATAAATTTTGATTTAATTTGTTGCATTTTAGAAAAATAATAATATGAAATTATTGTTATAAAAACTTGGTAAATGAACTAAGGAATCGAGTACTGCAACATAAGAACAATGAAATAAAAATATTAGCATAAAGGTTCGCTTCATTAGATAAATACTACAATAAAATTTGCATTAAGTATAAGTTTCATTACATCAAAATAGCAAATAACTTTAATGGCTTGAATTATAGTTTGTAGGTTAACACAACAATTATAACTTGTAACAATTCCCTTAAAATTGTCCAAAATACCAACTACAATTTTGAAACTAGGAAATAACCTAAATGGCCAAAATAATGAACAACAAATTAAATAGGTTCAATTTCATCTTGGATTGAAAAGTTTTTAAGATGAGAAGATAAACTTTAGGAATCCTTGCCTACAAGCTAAACTTGTAGCTTGCAAAGTTTCCTTAGTTACATATTACTAGCTTCTCCACTAGAATGTTGTAAGCCTCTAGGTAGATTAGTTGCTTTTGTAAAACCATAAGGTTTAAATGGTGCTTGTATAGTTTTAGGTGTTAAAACAATAGTCTAGAGGGTGCACGATTGAGTTTGTTGGTATAAGTGTTTTACACTAGTTATGAGATGTATTTACATGCATTTCCAAATATTTCCATTCCTATTTGTCAAGTTATCTTGTTCTATAACTAGATTATACAAATAGATTGGTTATATCATGTGTGATGTAATGCCATTAAAAGAATAGATTCATTACCTTTGCATTTGAAGTACTCAATTGAAAAGGTGCTTTTATTTGAACTTTGAAGATGACCCCGCCATTGGCTGGGAAGATGGGTCAAGTTGTGTTTGTTGGTTAGGCCTTTCTATATATTATAATAGGCTAATTGATATCCTTTTTGAAGAAGGTATTTTAACCTTTATAGCAATTGCTTCTTCTTTGCATGTTTTAACATTATACCCATACCTTTTACACTTTGAGCATTAAACTTCACTATAGGCTTTTCGAAGCTTGTATCGATTTTAAGTTCATCGTTATCCTTTTTACCTTGCTTTCTAGGCCTACTTGCTAGCCTTTTTACAATATATGGTTCAATTTGATCCTTACCAATTTTAGGCCAATATTTTACTTTTACTATTAGTTGAGTAAAAGGCTAATATGCCTTCTTGAATGCTTCTACCAATAGCAAAAGGTGAATAAATTTCTTAAGTTTTAAATTGCTTTATTCCAAGGTGGAAATAACATTCTTATAGGAAACCCCAATTCAATTCAATACTCAATAGCTATACATGCAATTCTTTAAGTCTCCCACCACTTTATGAGGCTTACAAATAACTTTAAACCTTGTTCTGTCAAAATCACCCACTTATTGGTATCCAATATTTACTTCAAAGTTTGGTTTCTTCCAATAATTGCTAAGCTCATGGAGTTATTGATCCTTTATACCCATTGGCTTCTTCCATTAATCCTGTTCTTTATAATATATGTTCTTATATCCTTAGCCATTGCTATGATAGGTTTGCTCCTAAATTTGACTATTTTGGCATTTAACTGCTTATGCATGTTGTTTGTGATACTTTGGTTCCTTATCATAAGATCGAATGCAACCTTGATTTAACATTAAGGGTTAAAATTTGTTAACCATTTCTTTGCTTGATCATTCATTTCCCTTATCTTGTTCATGTTAATGTTGAATTGCTCCATGTTAGTAAACCTTGCACATCTCCAAATATGATCTCTTAACTTTTTGATCTTCCACTATTGGTTAAAATTAGGAACTATATGCCTTACACAAAATCTGTAAGGTGTCCTAAGACATACTTCTTTCAAACCTTACAGTAAGGAAACAAATAGTTAGCATTTTCTTTAACACTAAATATTAATAACAAATTGTCAAGTTGCTTACCTTTTGTTGATTCGAAATGGAAGTCTATCCATTGTTCTTTAGATTACTAATGTCATCAAGCAAATTTTCCAAGAACTAATACCTAGTGTCCTTGCTTTCTAGACTAACTATTGCGTATGCAATAACATAGAATCAATTGTCTCCATCCTAGTTCATTACTAATAGTAACTGCCCTTCATATTAACTTTTTAAGTGACAACCATCTAACCTTATTAGTGGCTTACAATCTTATTGAAATCCTATCTTATAGGTATTTAAGCAAATATAAAATCTATCAAATATAAGGAGTAATTCAAGGAAAAATCTTTCAACTCCTAAGTGAAATGTTGAGTTTAGGATGTTCATATGCAATAATCCCATAATATCTAATATATTTTGTTCTATGATCCTTTAATTACTTGTCTTGCAACTTTCAAAGTACTATATACCAAGGCATCTCCTACATGTACATCAAACTCCTATAGTATGTATTTGAGACCTAATCTTAGGTACTAACTACTTTGCTACCCACTTTCTTATAACAAGCTAGTTCTTAAATTGCTTACTACATGTGTTCTAGATTGAAATACCTAAGTTGAAAACTTTTAGTTACATTAATCCATGCGTAATACGCTTCTTATGGACATTCTTTTTTGCACTTAACCTACACTTTAACCAAATCATTTCTCACCTAACAAATTGGATGACCTAAGTCTATGTTATAATTAGTTAATGCTTCCTTAAAAACATTGAATTGCAAAATTCCATGCTAAGCTTAAGATACACTTGGCTAAATTTTCCTTTTTCATTAAATTAAGGAAACCTTCCACTTTAGGTTTTAAAAATTAGTTAACATTATCTGAAAATTCATGCATTGTACTCCATTTTCATATGACAATGACATTCTTCATCCTTATACTCCTTAGTATTAGGATTAGGGTCAATTTAATGTATAACTAAGTCAATACCGGTTTCAAGGATTGGTTTCCTTCCTTTCTTCCAAAACTTCTTAATTAATAAAACTCTCTTCTTTTTTTATTGCCCATGCTTGCTACTAGTTTAAGTACCATCTTCAATAACATTATCTTCTATCTCAGCTTTTGCTTCCAAAATCTTATCCTCAAATTCACTAATCACTGGAGGTGTTTTATAATTCTCATCTTTTTGCATTGTCATCATCATCATTATTATCATTGATGTACCATCAACTAAGGAAACAAAGAGTATTTACCATAGTAAGACTTTCAACAACACTGCATCCTTATCATTATGGATTAGAATATTCACCATATCTTGGCCATCTTCATTTCAAGCTTTAGTGATATCAATATTTGCATCCATGACTCTAGTATCTTTACGCTTAAAGAAAAGCTCTATCTCATTGCTTTTTTTAATAACTCCATACAATAATACCCTTGTTTGCTCTAAGAGGTTTAATTCCATTTTCCAATTTAAATCTAAGCACTAACTATCAAACACTCTTATAACCTAAGTAGCCATGCTCCTTGAATGGTTGATCTATTACTAGCATTGATATCTTGTTTATATCTAAGTAATCTTAATAATTTTCTTCACCCTAACATAAACTAATCCTAAATTGTTTTCAAAATGCCCCCTATAATGGAATACAATTGCAAAACCCTCATTGTCCTTCATGCCATTAACATATATAAAAATTTGTTAAAAATTCAAATAGAACCTCAAGGACCATAAACAATAGTATTCAAACATAATTTATAGTAAACTATTGGAAAATTACATTTAAAAATAATAAACTACTAGCAAGTATTTATATATATCTCATATAAAACATTAAAAAGTGCATTGATAATTTTCTAATCTAATGGCGGTAATCTTTTACATTGAACAAATAAATTTCAGTCAACATATACTTTTTATGTATTTCTTTAAAGTAAAAAAGTGCCCTAAACCAAAAAAGCCATATGAACCTTACATAAAACAATAAACAAATTAACCATAATGAACATCTAATAAAAATTCTAGTTAGGACACTAACTCAGCAAAGATAGTCATGAATATATTCAATTTTTTTACCTAAAATAGAGTTATTTTACCTGTATTCTACAACAAATGCAATAAGTACATATCTCAAATTTCTTGTGGTCCCCTCAAGTTAGAATGCATTGCCTATTTTTATTGTTCTTCTGTTGTTGTAGAGCCACTCAAATGGAGTTTTTATAAGGAATATGTTATTTTAGGTATTTAAATTTAGGGTTCTTTTTTACACCTTTCTTTTAAGGCATGTTGTTTAGTAAATGTTACTTATATCCACGTCATGATTTAATGACACCATATCAACAGAAAATAATCCCAGCTAGGCATCCCATCAAGTTACTTTGACCAAGTTTAAGCTATGACTCAATTGGTCAAATTTGAGAAAAATTGGTCTTAATTGAGATAAAATATTTTTCATGGACTAAATTGAGATAGTAAGAATATTTCATGGATTAAATAATAATTTGCTTAAAAATTTATAGTTGTTTCATGGGAAAAAAAATACTTTGACAACAAAAAAAGGTTCTAATATTTGATGAGTGTTATATGATAGATTACTTAATGACAAGTATAAAATCAAGTGCATATAACTTTTATTTTTCTCTATTTTTTATCTTTTTACTTTCCCCTCATTAAAACTTTAAATAAAGTAACTTTTTTATTTTCTAAATTTTTTTGGTTTAACTTCTTCTAAAATTTTTTCAAAGAGCCAAGAGATCTTTTTCTTTATTTTATTCTTTCATATTCTTGCCTTTTTTTTTTTTTTTGAGATAAACTTAACTATTAGTCAAAGTTTATTTGAGGAAGACTAGCAAGGATTGTTTCTTTTTTCAAAGAGAAAAAAGATATAATAATTATTTATTAATAGATTTGATTCTATATATTTTCATTATTTATATTTTATATTTTTTAAAAAATTTCTAAGTAAATATAAAAATAATATGATGCATTCATTTTATTATTTTTATATATGAAAATGTTCACTAACTTTGAGATTAAATATTATAATCTTAAAAAATTGACTAATAAATTGGGGAAAATTCTAACTTGCCCAATGGTCACCCTTAGCTGATAAAACATTGCTAACAATTCAAGAAGGTTAAGATTAAGAATTGATTATTTCAACAATTAATGAAGTGGTAATGTTTTAATGGCTTAGGACACATAACTTGTGTGCCTAGTAAGCAAATAAGAATTTGTTAGTATATTAAGTGTGTGCCTACTATTTTTTTTATATTTTTTTATCAATATTAAGTTTTTAAAAATTGAATGAATTATTTTATTGAATCATTCTATGCTAAATTTATTTTTATGATATAAATATTCAACTTATTTATCAAATTTCACTTGTAATTTTGGAAAAATCCCTTAAAAGAATTGTAATAACATAATTTTTGACTATATTGTGTTTTTCTTCAACAAAAAGGTTCTTAGTTATAAGTTAACTTGATAGGTTAACTAGCTAAATATGAACAAAGATAGAAAATTATAGAATATCATCTTAGTGATTGTAATGAAATTAGAGGAGTTTATAGTCTGCTAAGAGGCCGTTGTCAAGTATAAGAGTATATCTTCCCACATAAAATGAAAAAATTAAGATGTTTCCATTCTAGATCCTACACCACTAAGAGGCACCATAAAAATTCTTTGGCTGAGTGCTCCTCTTCGAAAAATTTTAGATCCACCACTAGATAATTGTATGTGAAATGAGAGAAACCATTCAAAAATTCAAATGAAAGTAGAACTAGATCCAACCTTATGCTAAGTTTATAAGTTTAGAGTCAAATTTTAATCAAATAAAACTTATAATTCCTATCATTTCATCAATCCATTGTGACTAACAAGCATTCCTTTCTTTTAAAAGAGGATAACTTGTAGAAGTAGGATGATATTATGACAAGAATTCCATTCTTTTAAAAGAAGGTAGCTTCTCTGCTGAGGTCTAAGTCAATTTTCTAGAACACAAAAAGTGAATACTAAATCACACAGAGTGATGGTTGAATAAATAGCCAATAAACAAATAACACCAAAAGTCCTTCAAGCTCAAAATTTAATTTGATTATCTCTTTGATCATAACATGTTGAAAGAGATTATAGTATACCACTGATGTAATAGCATACCAGTTTACTATTAAATTTTATTGCATATTAATTTTATTTTTTATAAAATTAAATTTAATATATTATATAATAATAAATCAACGATCAATTTTAATCATGCAGTATGACTATATTAATCGTATATTATTATTATATCATAAAAATTTTCTAATCTTGTGAGTTTGTTGTTCATACTTCTTTCACTTAGCCCTGGCAAAGGTTGGGATATTTTATAGCTAGAAATTACTCTCTAGCAATCCGCTTTGTGGAACAAGTCATCTCTAGGTTTCTCATTGAACTTTGTGTTCGAAAGATTTAAGAAAAATCATTTCCACAAATTTTTCATTGTCGTAAATTTTTATGATGGCATGTATGATACGAAATTAAATTAGCTGTGCGTAGGGCCTCTACTTTTGATTTTTTCACATATATAATTGTAAGTGAGATTGTTTAAAAAGACAAGTAAATTTATGATTATTCTTAGAAGCCTCTAATACGAGAAATTCTTATTTAAATTAAGTCTACTTAAATTTGTATAAAAATTCAAATGTAAAAAAATTATTCAATTAAATAGGAAGGGTGTACATTAATATTTTTTTCTCACTCATATAATAATAAGGAAAAAATGCAAAACACTTCCTTTAATTTTGGAGTGGTGAAATTTTGCCTACGTCAATTTCAAAAATTTAAAAATCACTTCCTTAAGTTATACAAAATCTAGAATTAACCTTATCATCAATTTAATTAATTATTTCATCAAATTACATTTTTTTGAAAAGATTTTAAAACATGAATTATAATATCATGGTATATTAATTTATTTCTTCATTTTTTATATATAATTTCATAATTTATTTTTTATTATTTAATTAAATTTTTGTATATCTAATTTAATTTCTATTAATTATATGACATAATATTTATTTATGAAAAAATAATAAGATAAATTAACATATTATAACATTATAATTCTTGTTTAAAAAATCATATGATTTGATAAAATAATAAATTAAGTTGATGGTGGGTGTTAATTTTAAATTTTATATAATTTAGAGAGGAATTTTTAAATTTCTAAAGTGAAGTGAGACAAAATCCTACAATTTTAAAATTGAAGAAAATATGTTCCATTTTTTCCTAATAATAATGTGTGTCATTATGATTTAATTATTCCATGCAACTTAGATAGATTTAATATGCAATAAAAAATTGATATTCTATCAGTTTTAAATATTACACATTATCAATCAATAAAAAAATTATCACATTAATTAAAAAAACAATTATAAATTTTATCAATAATAAAAATTTTAATTTTTAATAATTTAATTGAGGTGATAATATATGATTCGATATTAGTATAAACCTAATGTTCACAATGAAATTTTATACAAGTAAATTTTCTCCACTTACCTATCATTATAGATGACATGAGGAAGATTAGTTACAAAAGAAGAAACGGACTTCGTCCAAACCAATAACAGGTCCATCCATTGGCGTGTGGGCCGCTCTGTCGACCACGTGGCACCAGTAGGTGAACCAACGTCGAAGTTTCCACGCAAAAATGGTCTTTGTTGGGGGCAGCAAAACTTAGCTTGATTTGAAAATTTGGTTGTATTCACTTTAACAAAATTAAGAGCTTGGATTCGATAATATTAAACAAGAGAAGCAATTAAATTCTCGCTTTCACAGAAAGTGAATTTTAAAATTTCCTTCACGATGACTCAAATTCAAAATTCTACCCACTAAACATCTTGTTTCTTAAAATTTTAAGGCATTGCATGGGCATTTATTGAGAAAGATAACAACATATGTTATAGTTAAACTTCACTTTAAAATATGTTTCTATATGTATTAAAAATTTATAAATTTTTATAACAATTTAACATAATAAAATCAAATTTATAATCTGTTATATAAAATTTTACAACATAAATTAGAGTAATGGTATCAAAGAAAGTATGCATTAAATTAATAATAATATTATATATATCGAAAATAAAATTAGAAATTATATACCAAATATAAATTAAAGATTATTAATCAATACAAAATAATTAGTTAAATTTATAAAATTTAATATAACAATACAAAAAATTTAAAATTTAAATTTTACTTTTGCTACCTATAATATTATTAAATTAATCACAGCTCGAAGCCAGCAGGGGGAGACTCGGAAATGTTAAGAGCAAGATTCCGACACCAGGTCTTCTTGCCACATTCGCCGGGCTGATCATTGGCCGGTCAAAAGCAGTTACCCTATTTTTAATCAATCGATTTTATATGTTATTATTATTATTTTTTTAAATCCAAAACTAATCTATCACCAAACCTTAGCCGGATTTAATCAACTATTTCGATTTTGTAGACAGGTTAAAATTTAAAAAGATTACGGTATTGTATCATTGCATGTTATTATGAATTCAGGGGTTAAAATAAGTTTAAAGATACTTGATAATCTTGATTCCATAAATAAATAATTATAACAAGAAGTAATTTTAATATTAAATAAAAATATAATCATTAAATATGAAATATGAACTTATATTTAAACATAATATGATATTCATATATGAAATTTGAACAATAAAAATTATAAGAAAAAATATGTTGTAAAAGTTTAAAATTCATTGATCAATCAATCAAATTTTGTATATATGTATATATATAGGTTAATATTGACTTTGTACGATCAAAGATTTTTTAACTATTACTAACCAATCAAAAAAATTTTATAAATTTTATTATCAATTTTAATCTATTAATTATTTTTAATTGACCAACGTCTAATCCCATCCATCGGTTAAAAGTGAATTGATATATTTTGACCACTCTAGTAAGCCTTCGTAGTCGGCTAATTATCTTTTTGGCTCTACCAGACTCCAACATGCCAAGCTAATAAAATGCAAATATTAAATTTTGGGGTGGATTGAAATTTCGTCATTGAAACAACAGGACAAAACCCCACCTCCCCCCAAAAAATAAAAGACGGTTTTTATAAGCATTGCTTTCTATTCAACTAAAAGAAAGCCTTGTTTTAAATTAAGTTTGAATTATTGGAGAAAATTTGGATGAAATTTTATATATATTTGTTATGAAAATTTTAATCATAAATTTATATATGTATATTTTAACTAATTGAGTAATAAATTAATAATTATTTGAGCAAATTATATTAAAATCTCTTGAAATTTGGCTTAATTATACTTGAGTTTCATCGTTTTTTCAAATTATATACATTCATTTCTTTTCATTCTTACACCATTATATCATATAGTAATTTTTATTTTTGAATTGTGATTCCTTCTCTAATATTATTTTTAATAACCGGAAGATAATTTTCATATAATTTTATGTACAAATCTACCTTCTTTTTTTAGAAAACTATAAGCCTTCTATGTTTTTATTCTTCAATAAAAAGATACATTTATATATAAAAACATAAAAAATTATCTTCCAATCCTTAGAAATAATATTAGAAAATACTAGAGAAGGAATTACAATTAAAATGTTAAAATCAATATATTTTATAATGGTAGAAAAATGAAAGGGGTGGATGTATATAATTTTAAAAAATAAGGGATGTTGAGTGTAATTGAACCAAATCTTATATGAAATCAATGCAATTTATCTTAATTATATTTATTGAATTGTAATTATTAATAATTAGTTGAAAAAGTAATATGCATATAAATTTGTGATTGGAAACTTCATAACAAATATTTATAAAACTTCACTTAAGCTTTCTTCTAAATTTAATTCAATGTAAATCTTTCCACACGAATAAAAGTATAAGAATAATTAATAAAATCTAAAAATAATTAAAAAAATTTTCAACAATGAAATATTTTAACAATTTTTTTAATAAAATAAAGAGTAATTATTTTATAAATTCAAGTTTGTGCAAATTCTCATAAATCTCACATGTTATTTTTTGTAAGATTTTCTTCGCCATCGACTTGAAGGTCTACAGTGCAACAAAAATGAATTTAACATATTTATAATTACACATTATTAATAATATAGATAATTATCATATTTCAAATTAAATATTATACCTTAAAAAAGGAAAATTTTATAGTACACAAACACATACCGGTACACTACTAAATTTGAAAATTGATATATTATCTTATGATGTACAAATTTTGACTTTAAAAAAATAATTTTAATGTACAATTAAGTCTAGTAATACACTAACACTTCATTACGTCAATGTTGTTATTTATCCCCTTAAAAAATAGTTATAAGAATAAAACTGATTTTATTCTCCATTTCTGACTCCTGTCCCTTTTCTTTTTGTATCAAGGAAAGAAAAGTCTTTTAAATTTATTAGAAAAGGGGTTAAATCAATCTACTTTTCTTAATATAAGCAAAAGAAGAGAGGCCATCTGCGTTAAGTGGTTTTGCTGCTTGTATCTGGTCCAAAAAAAAAAAAAAACAAAGGAAGAGAGGAGTGAAAAAGAGGAGTGGAAATAATATTACTTTAATTATAATACATATAAGTTTTTTCCAAGATATAATACAGAGTTTGTGCTAACTAGCACGGAATCAAATCATAAAATTCTTCCTCTAAAATAAATCCTTTTAGGTTTAAAGAAGAAAAGCGCTTGACTATCCAATTGCCATGGTATGCTTCCTACCAAATACTCAACCGATGATAAATTTTCAAATTGTGGACCCTCCTTCCATCTCTGTCAATTTTCCCATTTTATGTTATGGATACCGGCCAAAGCTTTCTGAGAAGGTGGGAAATGAGAACCTGCCTTTCAATTTCCTTGAACGCTTCTCATCTCATGCATCAACCGCGTTCAGGTCTCTCTCACCCATTCGTCCCCTTCTCTCGAAGTCTTCACCCCTAAGAAAACAAGAAATCAAAACCCATTTTATCACACATAAAATTAACTAACCTACCGAAAATGACATGTTAGTCTCGTGCCAGCTGGAATATCAAGTTGTACACACGATATTTTCTCACGTTAACAACACACAACCATCTCTAATCAATAAAATACGTTCCAATACCGGGGAATACAAAGCGGCATGGTGGTACCCCATGGTGCCTAATTTGAAAATTTCGCCTCCGTGCTTGAGTCCAAATTCAAAATATTGTGCATGAATTAATATTAAATGATTTATTACTCTTTTTGTTACACAAATATGTCCCACTAAAGATTGCGACTATATTGTGCAAAAAATTTACGTGCAAGTACCACAGTCTTCTCAATTTTGCAATTGATAGCTCTTCTCTCTGTTCCTATGTATAAAATATATAAAGCGGAAAATAAGACATAGCCTCCTTGTTCGTCTACCACATTGTCTAGCACCTGTGATTAAAGCCTCTTGGGTGTGTTGCTTCTCTTCAGCTTTCAGTGCCATCCAAGAGGCTTTATTTGAACCTGCGGAAAAAAGAGCAGGCATTTACGTTCATAAATGGGTAAGAAGCTAGATGCTTTGCTGGGTAGAACCTCAAAGTTCAAGGCCTCCAAGTTGAAACCAATTCTTAGCCTTGCCATTTCTCGCCTGGCTGTTCTCAAAAACCAGCGGCAGGCTCGTTGCAAACAAGCCAGTTCTGATGTTCTTCAACTCCTCCAACTCGGTCAACAAGAAAGGGCTCTTCTTAGAGTAAGATATATCTATCAGTGATTAATCTGTTTTCTCAAAATCAACATCACCTTCAATCTTAAACCTTAATTTTGTGGGTGTTAATGAATCGGGTAAATTTTTTTTCCCCAAGGTTGAGCATGTGATCAAGGAGCAGAATATGTTGGATGTGTATGATATGATAGAAGGATACTGCAACCTTTTTATTGAAAGGATTCACCTCTTTGAACAAGAAAGGTTGGTTTAATTTTTGATTGTATTTGAATATATATATATATATATTCGCTTTTGTTGTTTAGTTGTCTTTTGAGATGAGTTTCATAGTACTGATCAATGAGCTTGGTTTTTGTTGTTATAGAGAATGTCCTGAGGAACTGAAGGAGGCAGCCTCAGGCTTACTCTATGCGGCTTCTAGATGTGGAGATTTTCCAGAAATTCAAGAGATCCGTGCAGTTTTGACATCTCGTTTTGGGAAAGAGTTTGCTGCTCGTGCTATTGAGTTAAGGAACAACTGTGGAGTCCATCCTCAGGTATTTCTTTTATAATTAGCCTCGAATTTGTGGTTTTTCAACTGCAATCAGTAATTTCCCATTTCTCATTTCCACTTTCTGACTCTATTTATTCATTTGCTTGAGAAATACGTACTATCCTTACTTTCTTTTGAGTATGTTAAATTTGTTGCTTTCTAATGCACTATACTGGGATGATCAAACATGAACATCTTTCTGCATCTTGTAACAAGTCTTTAAAGGATTAAAATGATGTATTACTCGTGCTCAGTCTGCTCACAGGTGACAAAGTGCTCATACTAGTGAGGGAAAGATAAATTCAGTGGGTGCATCGTTGTTAGTATAGCAGTGTGCAATGGTGAGGATTTGAGGATAGGATTAAATGTATGATTATCATCAGAATATAGATGGCACTGTATGATTATTGTGATGCATCAAGTTTGACTGGGGATGCAAATTTTGAGCTTTGGTTGTTTTATATACTTGTCAGGATTTAGGAGGAATGAACAATCACAACTGGTGCCAAAGGCAATCCTATATGGGAACCACCTTGTCATCTTAATTTTAGTAATCATGTCTAATACACATCATGCTCTTCATAGTAATCTTTCTTTATACTTGTAGATGATAAAGAAGCTGTCAACGAGGATGCCGAGCTTGGAAAACAGAATGAAAGTACTCAAAGAAATTGCTTCTGAGAATAGTATTACTCTACAGCTAGATGAAACTTCTTCCGTTTCAGTTGAGGTATGGTTGCAAAGATTGCAATATTTTAGTTCATCAACCATGTTAAAACCACCATTGACAGGATATGATGTGCTTTTGCAGGAACAACAGAATTTCCCAAAGCAAAACCAGCCTAAGCCTGATGTGAAGATAGAAGATAATCTTCACAATATGCCAGAGAGGGTGAAAGAAGATGAGTTTTCTGATTCCTTCAAAGCTAGGAAAAAGTATAAGGATGTAGCTGATGCAGCACAAGCGGCCTTCGAGTCTGCTGCTTATGCAGCTGCTGCAGCGAGAGCAGCTGTGGAACTGTCAAGATCTGAATCACAGGATCCTGATGATCAGAATAGTCCTAGGACCCCATCAAAAAATGTGTTGGGTAAACATGAGTCTTTCAAAGTTATGACTCATTTCAAAGACAAGGGAATCTCCCTTGAAAATCAAGGTGAGGAATTTAACAGGGAAAGTGAAGAATTACAGAAGCCAAAATATGGTTCAAGTTCAGATTCAGGTGAAGAGACTTTGAAGGACAACACCATGTCTATGGATACAGTAGGTGAAGCTGATCCTTTTGAAAGGGAACTCGTTTTTTATGAAAGTGATGATGAGACTACTAATAAGCAGAATAGAAGTCAGTTTACCATCCAAGAATCTCCGAGGTTTCACACCAGTCTAGAGGTTGGATCAGGCACTAGCCATCCAATGTCAAGTGGGGTTGCAGGATTGAAAATTCAAAGCTCACAACATTTGGAATTGGAGAAGAAGCCATTTTCTGTAAGGACCAGACAAGTGCGTGGATACTGAATTAGTTTGAATGTATGAAGTACAAGAGCGTGCATTAGACTTGATTTTATGTTCATAGTTTTGTCCATGTATTTAATTGCTTGGTTCCCTCAATTTTTTCCTTCTAAATCTCCAAAAATTCTGAACTCCATTTTGGATTTTCCAGTGTTTGAAAGAATTTCTGTATATTTGGAATTTAAAATGCATTATTATGGCTTTCTACTGTAAGTTGTCTTCATTGTCTTGCAACACACACAGGCACTCTGTGTTTTGGCACAGAGAACAAATTTCATTCCTTCTACTTACTAAGACAAATATCGATCCATACAAAGCAACAGAGAATATAAATGACTGCAAAAAGACTTCAAAACTCTAATGAAGTTATGGGAATACATGAATTTGCTAATCAGTCATCAATGGATGATCGAAGTCAGGTTCACCTCATAATCATATCACCCCAGTCATTTACAATTTTTATAAACTAGAACAATGGCACTGCAGGCAAAGCATTTCACAGAGTTAAAAACTCATTCTTACCAGATGGGATGATATGTTGCAGATGTAAGGTACATTTCCCAGAACCTTCTGCAAGTCTTTAATTATCAAAAACTCTGAATCTTGAAAATTCATATCACTATGTGTGATATTATTCAAACATGGAGCACACATTCAAGCCAATTTTTATTTAGAATATAGATTTCTAGATTCTAGAAACTTGGCGATGCAGTAACTATAAAATATAAATATCAATCCAGGTTTACCACCTTGAACCTCATTAAATTTGATCTGTTCTTGCAAATTGTTCTATCGCCTGATTGAGCTCTTCATTGTTTGGAATACTAATCTTAGCCGGAGAGCTATATCAGCCATATTGAGAATCACGAAACCTGAAATTTTGAATAAAAAATCCTAATTTTTCTATTTTGATCACTCAAAGCAAAGAAAATTATCATGCAGAAATTAAATTAATCGGAGATTCTTAAAGCTTAACTGGAAACAATAAATTAGAGTATCAATTCGTTTATCTCGTTCAACAAGGAAAATGGAAAAAGCTTAGTTTACAAAGAAAATCATCTAATTAGAGCGGAGATTAGCGGAAAGAAACTGAGGATAGAGAATTTACTGTAAGAACTTAACATTCACCGAACGAAATTCTCTTAATTCTGGAAATGATCTAACCTTCTGCCCCATCGGTTCTGGAGTCATTGTTTGGAAAGCCACAATCCCCGGTGGGACGACATGGTTTACTACCAAAGGCAGATAAATAAGTGGCCCAGGAGAAACCCAGCCCAATACCACATCTATGTAGTGTGCTATTTCGTGGGCTTGCTTTCTATGAAGAGAGACGTTGTACCACTGTTGGTTTTTCAAAAAAATGAGAAAGAATTAAACGGTGAGAAATTTTAGACCTCAAGATTTTTTTTTCATTTTTATTTTATTAAAAGTGGCTAGATAAAAGGTGAAAAATGTTAATATACTGTGAGGATTTAGAAGAAATCTTTAATCGAGAAAGACATAAAGAAAAGAGATGCACATTTACGTACGTTTCATAGAATTATGTGTATCCTATATATGATATTAAAACAATTTGACCTGATGAAAAGATAATTTAATTTAAGATTGATTGGATATATAATTTTTGTTCGTCAGATTAATCAAATATGATTAAATTAGTCTGTTTTAATAGCTTTGATAGATTTAATTGCATGCATATATAGTAAAGTGTTGGAATATTAAAACTTAAAATCCCAACCGCCCTTTTCTTGGTAATAAAAAAAATTAAACCTATTACAAAAATGAAATGAAAATAAAGATTTATGAGAATCAAACATCCATTATATGCAACTTAAGACAACAATACTATATATTATTATTTAAACTACAAGCTGAGTATTTAAAAATTCAAGCTTTTAACACCAAAAATTAGGAAGCGTGTATGGCTTCAAATGTATCTACTGATAAAATTTGAATATGAGCTTTTGGGAAGGAAGACTTTAAATTCTTGATCGATATAGGTTTTGAAAACCCTTTAACTTCTCTAGATGATGCTTTTTTCCTGTTAATTAAGATAATTTTATCAAGAGTTCCTATGCTGAGGGTCTGAGAGAGAAGGGGGGGGGGGGGAGGGATGTATAATTTCTCGACGAAATTTAAACCTATGCTCAGAGTTTTAAGGAAGCTGCAGGCACAGGTCTATATTGTGTCTTCCTTGTTTGCTTTTATGGAAATAATTTTGCTTTTGTTTGTTGGAGAGATCAAATAAATCAATTCCTTAAAATAACGAAAAAAATGTAAAATATCCATTTAATTTCATGGTCATAGAATTTTGACTACACTAATTTTTGAAAACTTAAAAATTAAAACTTTAAATTATATAAAATTTAGAATTGATATCTATTATCTATTTAATTAGCTATTTTTTTAAATTACACAATTTTTAATAAACTTCAAGCAAGGATCATTATGTTGATTTATCACATCATTTTTCTTATACAATTGTACAGCCCCTTTTTAAATATTTAATTAAAAATTTATGAGTTAAATCTAATTTCCATTGATTATACAACAAAGAAATTGATGATTTCTTTACCTGATTGGCTTTAAGGAATTGGTTAATCGGATGAGTTTGCAATAATAGCAAATGTCACATGTATATGGTGGAGGGAGTGAATTTGTCAACTATACTTTAATACTTAAATCAGCATGTGTTTAGGCAATATATTGGTAAGTAAAAACTGAAATATGTAAAAAAGTATATATCTTGGCCTTTTATAGGCCTTTATGAAATTTTCAAGATAATATTTGATGTGACTTAGACAATAATTAATAATTTTAAAATAATCATATCGATTGAATCCTTTATTAAAAAGTATGAATTTTTTTAGAAAGTATGAGTCATGACTTTAACTAAAGAAAACATATTTGAGCGAGTGCACTTAAATAAGTCATTAGTGATCATGTTAATTAAGAATGAATTGCGAAAAACTCATTTACTTTATAATTTAAAGGCTTGTTAGAGATACACTAAGGCTAGTTTGGTGAGACCAACTAAATTTAGCACATTTAGTCATTTTAGGAGCTATAAAAAATTATATGTTAAAAATAAGGATAAATTAATATATATAAAAATATATGATTTTTATTTAAAAATTCATAAAATTATTTAATTTAATGAAATAATTGATTAAGTAAATAAATGAGTATAAATTTTATATTTTGTGTAACTTAAAATTTTGATTTTAAAATTTTCTAAGTTAGAGATGATAAAATCTAGCAATCCAAAATTGAATGGAATATTATATATTTTTTATTAAAAGAATAAAATAAATGTGAATTTATATTCGACTGTGACAGGAATGGCGTTTTTCAAACTGAGAAGGAGAAGTACACACTACTACACAAGCATGGGGTCAGGCTTACCAAACAGATAGGCCAATTGATGTTATTAGTCCGAGCACTCATTGCAATGGAGCATGCTTCACGAATCATGATAAATGCATGCATGCATGCTCTATCCCAATATTTGCCATGTCAAAATCAGCAGCAAAATCAATGATAAGAGCACCATGTGATTTTAATTATTGTTACGAGGGCGTTACTTCTAATGCATATGTATGCAACGGACAAAAGCTTCCACTGCCATCCCATGACCCTCTTAATGATAACTTTCTCCGGGTCTAAGGTGGTTGTCCAATTTCACACTCAAGTGCCTGGCCATCGCTCAATGATTTCTAGATACGAGTGCAAGCAGTCATGAGATCTAATCATAAAAATTATTATTTGGATTCATCTTTAAACCAACCAAATTTAAAAGGATCCAATTTAATTAATATATGAATTAATATAAAATTTTATATTATTCAGTTTAAATTATTTATATATTTAAATACATTTAATAATAAAAAATATATTTTTATTTTTACATTATATATAAATAATTTAATTACATAAGTAATTATTGAGGTTGAATGAAGCAATATGATGTTTTATTTGAAATAATTAACTTTCCCTAAATGTAATTATTGATATTATATAACAATGTTGAAGATATTATTTTAATAAATTCAATAGTTATAAAATATTTATATTGATAAATAAAATGAGATAAATAATTTGGTTTTTGATTTATTTATAAAAATAAGGTTTTATATGATTAAATTTAGTTAAAATAATAAATTATTTGACTAATATTGCATAAATTTGTTTAATTTCATATTTATTAAAAGTTTGAATTTAAATTTAAATATTGATAAAGAAATTAAGATTTAATAACATATTACTTAAATAAATTCATGAAAATTCATTTAATTTGATATTTGAGTCAATCTAAAATTTGAATTCAAATTATTCATACTGACTTAAACTTAAATTCATTTATTTCTTACGAATTTGAACTTAAGCACGTAAATAATCAATTTCAGCTGATTCACTTGTAGTTGTACCTATTCGTACCCAAGCATTTGTTCCCGCAAAGTCTAACTTGGCACAATTTTTTAGTTCCCCGACTTAACGATGTCTGATTCATTTAAGCTGTGTGCGTACTTATGAGATCTCTGTGTTGCGTGCTGTCCCCACGGGGCCATTCTAATTCGCCAGAGCTTTTGCGGTACAGATGGCACAAGATGAGCTACATGAATTTTTTCCTTTCTAATTGAAGATCCATCCTTTAAAATAAAAAAAATAGGAACTTTGCTGGCAACATCATTTTGAAGATTCTGAAGAAGTCTGGTTCCCATCCCATCAAGCCTTTGAAGTGTGAAACTAGATTGTATTTTCAGAGGAGAAGCATGGAGCATGACAACGTTAGGGTTTTTCCTCTTTCCCAAGAAAATCTATTTAGCCTGACCCTCTTGCTATGGTGTACAAGAAATCTCTATCAAATTTACCTCTAAATTTGATTTTCAGTTGCAGAATAATCAAGAGAAAATAAAATAAATATAATTAATATTATTAATATAGTAATTTATAAATCTTACTCATTTAAGTGCAAGTTTTCTCATTGATGTATTGGAGAATTTTTCCTTAAACAATTTCCTAATCTTTATGTAGTAAATTTCACTGATAAAATAAAAAATTTAAAATTCAAAAAATGAGAAGTAGAGATTTTTTTATATATTACTCAATCCAAATTTTAAACCATATACATCGTAGAATTTAAAATCGTTTATTAGTGTTGGATCAAATAATTATATGCTTATATAAAATTATCATATATGTAGGAGCTAATTAATAATAATATTTTTATTAATAAATTATATATAGTCCATAAAAAATTATTAACAACCTCTTATTCGAACATATGTAATTTTTTAATAGTGACCATTAAAGGATTAATGTTAATGTAAAATGACACTTTTACATCCATTAGTCCAATGAAACTATAGGTATCTAATAACATAAATACTATATTGAAAGGGATATTAGTATCACAATATAGTAGACACCTACACTTTGTTAACTAATATCGTCAATACATGTAGAATAAGTTTATACAATTTTATGTGATTATGTATAAATTTACGCACAATAAGTTTTGAGATCCACCTAAGATACCTAACAAATAAAAGAAAGGGTTTAAATATCTTTATAAATATGTCATAACCAAAATGTACACAAACATGGCAACATAACACAAAATCTCATTCATAAGTCATAAATAATATCATATACATTAACTCTAAGACAAGCCAAGAATACTTTGAGACCTATTATAAAGTATCTCAATGCCTAAAATAAAAGAGACATTTCTCAGGTCTTTCATCTTAAAATGATGTGATAGTAAATGTTGTCTTAGTAAGCACACTCGAGTCATTACTTACTAGGAGAATTTTATCAATGTATAGAACTAGAATTATAAATTTGCTAGCATTTTTCATTATATAAATATATTGGTTCGCACTATTCTCCTTAAACTTAAGAGAAGTAACTATTTTATGAAATTTAAGATATTATTGTTGAGAAACTTGCTTTCAACCATATATGGATTTCTTTAGTTTGTACACCAAGTGCTCTTTAACCTTCTCTTAGAAACTATTTGGTTGCTACACGTACATGATTTCAAATAAATCACCATTCAAGAATGCTATTTTTATATCTATCTGGTGTAACTCCAAGTCAAAATGAGCAACAAAAATTATAACAATTCTAAAAGAGTCATTCATTGATATCAATGAAAAAGTCTTTTTGTAATCCATACCTTTCTTTTGAGTATAGTATTTAGTCACAAGTTTGGCTTTATATCTCTCAATCTACCCATGAGCGTCACACTTAGTTTTAAAGACCCATTTACATTCAAGTAGTTTGTGATTTGCAGATAGTTTAACAAGATTCCATGCTTGATTTTTATTCATTGAAATTAATTCATCCTTTATTATAGTGATCCATTGAGGAGAATCTAAATTAGACATTACTTGAGAGAATGAAATGGGATCAGTATCTTCACTTAGATTATACACATGCTCTTGTAAATACACAAAACAATCATTTAATATCGCTGATCTACATTATATAAGTGATCTCCTCAACTAAATCTTAATATTAAAATTCTCATTTTCCTCCAAGGGTTGTATCAAATCATATTGTGAAAAATCAGAAGATGAAGAACTAGCAAATTAAGAGATTAAAGGAATGACTACTTTTTCTTCTCTGAAATTTATAATTCATGATGTCTGACTCTCACTATCCAAGTCATCTTCAAAATAAATGGTTCTGTTAGATTCAATGATTTGGATAATATGATCCGGACAATAGAACATGTTGCCTCTGGAACTAATATAGTAACTAATAAAGAATTTAAACACAGTTTTAGAATCAAGTTTCCTAGTAGCACGAATATAAGATTTTACCTCTTCTCTATAGCCCTTACACAAAGATGATTCAATGTTAGTTTTTTACCATTCAGCAATTCATATTAAGTCAAAGGTACAAACTTACTTGGTATCTCATTCAGTATATAGCCTTTAATGCTTCTCCCTATAAGAAATCCAAAAGCGTAGAATGGAAAAGCATACACTTGACCATGTCAAGAAGTGTCTTGTTTCTCTTTTTGGCTATCCTATTCTATCCTGGTGTCCCAGGCATAGTGTAACTTGTCTCAATGCTACACTTTTGAAGATACTTGGCAAACGGACCTAGATTCCTCTAAGTTTCATCATATCTACCAAAGTACTTTCCCTTTGATCAGAATTCACATACTTGATTTTCTTAATGTACTTAAGCTCAATTGCCACCTTAAATGCTTTGAATGTATTCAAAGACTCTAACTTTTTCATAAGTAACTCTATCCAATCAAACATGAATAATTATCAATAAAAGTGATGAAGTATCTCTGACCTCCTATAGTTCAAGAGTGATAAGACCATAGATATCAATATGAATGAGTTCTAGTGCCTTTTATCTTTTAACTTTCTTTCATTTTTTTAGCCTTTATAGTGAGCTTTTCTTTAATACAATCTACACAAGTGTCAAGATAAAAAAGTCCAAATTGTGTAGTATGTCCTTTCTAATTAACCTTTGAATTCGATCTCTAAAAATGTGATAAAAAAGCCTATGTCATAGTATCAAGGAGTTTTCTTCGATTTTTTTCTTTTCTTCCCTATGAATATATTAACAGTGTTGAAGGGACTTAGATCTAGATTTATCTTATACATATTTTGTGGTGTTTCTCACATACCATATACCCCTAAAGCACTAAATTTTTTCTATGTACAATTCACTCTCTTAATTGCTCGATTCATAAAGGTTCAACTATGGATACTTGATATTGTTTATATAAGTTTCCCTTTTTTGTGTGTGTCTTATGCAATCTTAGCCAAAATTCCATGGGTGTATATGAGGTTGCTACTAGATTTTGAATTTTCATGGTTATTGCAACAGTATCCATATATCCAACAAATCTAAATACCATTCTTATAGAACCACACAAATACACATCCATGGTAGAAAAATAGAAGATAAGAAAAAATTTCTAAACAATTATGGAAGTATAGGCATTATTCAAAATTCCTTCAAAATCAATCACAACCAAAAGTCAAAATTGAACTCTAATACTAATTGGAAGAAATCTTTATGAAACTTGCCTTTAAATTTAGCTTTCAATTGCAGTATGATCAAGAAGAAACAAAATAAATATAATTAATATTATTAACATATTAATTTATAAATATTTGTCATCCAAGCATAAGTTTTTTTACTAATGTATTAGGAAATTTATCCTCTAGCAATCTCCTAGTCTCTGTGCAATAAGTTTCACTAATAAAGCAAAAAACTTAGAATTTAAGAGATATGAAGTAAGGATCTTTTTATATATATTACTCAATATAGATTTTGCACCTTATCCATCATATGATCCAAAACCATTTACCGTGTTGGACCAAATATCCATATACTCATATAAAATTATCACATATATATAATTTAATTAATAATAATTCTTTTATTAATAAATTATGTAGAACTCAAAAAAAATTATCAACATGGAAGACCCAACCTCGTGCTCGTGTCAGATGTTCCAACTTCAGGAATGGATGAAACATCCAAATCTTTCAGACTACTTGTGAAATCAGTAAACAAAAGCATCAATCAAAGCAATTCTAATTGAATATGTTTGCCAAAGAATTTGGATTCTCCAACCAAGAAAATCTTCCTACTCCAATTACAACCATCAAAGAATTTTAGGGAATTTGGTGGATTCCCAAAATTAGTGGTGCAATACTCTTCCCCTCTTGCAACCATGGCTTGAGAAGGAATTAAGCCATTTCCGATCTGGAATTGTGGTTAGGTAAGATGAATTCGCATGTGGATCAAATGTAATTACTTCAGGTGTATAATCATAAAAAAAATTAAATTTATTTTATTTAAAATGAGAATTATAAACAAAATTATATATGGATATTTCAATTTCAAATAAATTATATTTAAATTTTTTTATAAATATGCAATTTTGATCATATTAAATTTTGATGTCACCTTCTTTTATTATTTAAAAACTTATATTATTCAAGAAACTCCAACAGATTTTCCTACAAGACTTTTTTCTGAAAGTTATTACAAGAATTTTGTTTTCCTTGTTTTCTAAGATCCACCCTGACAATTACATTGAGTAAGTAACTAAATTTCATTACCCTCACTGACATTCATAAGCCCTCACAGAGTAATTAAGTCCTACTATAAGACCCAATTACTTTATCAAAGGATGCTGCAGTGGGATATTAAAGAAGGCTAACAGACTTAGGTTCCCCGGAAAACACGCAAACAGAAAATTAAGAGAAACAAAATGGATTGAAGACTCTATTTTACTTCGCTTGGCTACCGATGGAAAATAAGTAGAATAGAGAATAAGCAGAAAAAATATATACGGGGCTCACGTTATAGTTTTCTCAGCCACCTTGGCGAGAAAAGGAGGTGAAAAAACCATTATTACTTTTATTCCATGATTATCCCTGTACATTTTATCTCACATCACTCAGTCCATTTCATCATTTTTGGAGTAATACTGTCATTTCCTTTGGCTGTTAATTTTCCCTTACTTTTTTTTTAATTTGAATAAATAAACGAATACTATTTTTTATTTTCTTTCCCCTCCTTTCGTTTTCCTCCCATCCAAGCGATATAGGAGAAAACTTGTTCCTTCTTACCTTTATTTGTTTATTTATTTTTTCTCTAAATTAGGGAAATTTTTTTATATATTATTATATTCATAATTAATATTTGATTATTTTTTATCAATTTTATCATATATTAAATAAAATTTAATACATATATGAATTAGTTTTGTTAATAAATTGTAAGTTATTAGATTAAATTTTTTTTACTACAAAATATAAAATTCATTATGAGCCATTAAATATTTAATATATAGAATAATTTAATATATGGAAGAACTCACTAATGCATCACCAATTTTTTTTTAAATTTAGGTTTTATTTATTTTGATAAAAATATTTTTTATAAAATATAATTATAAAATATTAAAATAAAATTATTTTATTTATTTAATATTAAATATAAAAATTTGAAAAAGGAACTTCTTCTATTATCATGCATATATGTATCATTTTCTTAACCACCAGTATAAGTGGCATTCAGTAGTGGAGCCATGGAGCCACATATAATTCAACGTGGATGTGTATCCACAATAAATTTTTTAAAATCTTGTTATTATTATTATAACTTAGAATGCCTTATTGAGTTTAAAGTTTTACTTTTAATGAAATATTGAAACCTATATTAATTACTACTTCCACTATGTTTTTTTATTGGATTTGATTATATATTTTTTAATCATTTTATATTGTTTGATCATCAACAAAATATATATTAAAATAACAAATATAATAAATATATTCAAAATCAGTAAAATCTAGTAAGATTAATTTTATATATTTTTATTCTTTTTACGTAAAAATTAAGAAGTCCTAACAGTGGCGCAACCTTAATTTTACATCTAGCTACAAATTATGTAAAAAAAATATTATTTTAATAAGTGTGAAAGATCAAATAATAACTATTCAATTATATATACCGAGAGAAATATATTTAATGTATTTAGCAATGAATTGATTATACAATGATTTTAAAATATGAAATTATATTTGAGATAAGTGCGTAAAGTAACAGTATTATTTTTAATTATAATGCTTGCAACATTATATATGTTATTATTATTTAAATTTGCGTATCAATTAAAATAATATAAAATTATTTTTTATTTTTAATTATATATTCTGGTGCCCCATTATTCTCCGAGTCCTAACTTAATCATTGATCACATATTATTTTTTATTAATATATATAAATAATATTTTTAAAAAAATTCAATGAAGCAAATAAAACCATATAGTTCTTACAATTATCAAACCAAGACTTTTTTTCATTTGAAATTAGAGATGCAGAAATAACCTGGAGCCCACGAGTAATATAAGTATGGAATGGGACAGATCTAAGAATTTAAGTATGTAAAAAATGCGGATTTAAACAAATTCACTTATGTGGGTTAGGTTTCATGCGCGTAGGGCCACGAATCTATCCTTTAATGTGTACACACACACATATATAATATATTTTTTAATTATAATCAAAATAATATAATATATTAAAAATTTAATAACATAATTTATAAATTATAAATTATACGAATTAGCTTACGTATCACTTTTTTATATATAATATGTATTTTAATTATAATAAAAATATTTAATATTTTAAAAATTCAATGACTAAATTTAATATAATTTATTAATTATAAATAATACAAATAAACCTGAAAACTGGACCGAGAGGTACAGAATAGAATAGACCTATTATTTTTTTTATTTTTTTATTTTTCTAATTGACCAATTATTTTTACTCGGTGAAACTATGGGCCTATATAAATAGACTCGAGCGGGCTGAGATCTGCGCGGACTTAATCCGTTTAGGTACGTTGGATATGCATCCCTACTTGAAATTCCGTCCACAAGAAGGGTTCAAAACTCAAAAAAATGTATGTAAAATACATAAAATTCCAACCGTTTAAAGCACTCCTGCCCGTGACCAAGTTATGGCAGAGAAGCCGGGACAGTATTTTTTCAACGGTACTCTCTGGTGCCGTCACGTTATCACATAAAGCTTGTGACTTGGCTGTGCGGTGACGTCAGCTTCCAGATTCCAATAATGCCAAAATGGTTGGATTCCCAAACTCATCCTCGGAATCTGAAAAACCGGTTCTTTCTTCTGATTTTCTGAATATTTTAATTAAAGTGAAAAGGTCCATGAACGACGACTGATCAAAGCATATGATCGGTTGGTACAACTCCAACACGTGCAGCTTATTGTCATGGATTATTATATAAAACCACAAGATAGCGGGAAAGATTGTGATGCATTAATATATTATTAAATTTAAAATTTGATAATAAATTAAATTTATTTTCATGTATATTATAAATAACTTATTATAAACGTCTTTCAAGATAAATGTATTTGATTTGGATCTTGGGCTACGTACGCATCAATAATTGTTCCGGAAGAAAAATGTGTTTCTATTAGAAAATTAAACTATTAAGATTACATTTGTTTTGATATATTTATAAATTATCAAAATAATTAAAAATATTTTATATATTTGATATTAAATGTAAAAAATTTGATAAAAGTTAAATTTTTTTTTTAAAATAAAATTATTTTCTTTTATTACCATAATTTTACTATTTGATTTGCAAAATCTTTTTTACATTCTTGAGAAAGTTTTAAGAAAATGTGAACTTTTAATGTATGATTTAAATTTAAAAGGTATTTCCTAACATATTTTTAATTCAATAATTCTTCAAAATATTCTCATGTGATAAGTTGGTATCCTACATTTTTATAACATAAAAAATAAAAATATTTAATTAATATAAAAAAGATTATTTTATCTACCTCACCATTTATTATAATTTATCACAGTCTATTACCATTTACTGTTAGGACCACCATCACCTTATTACCAATAAACACTACCGGCTTTTATCTATTTCTAATGATTATTATTGACTATTAACCATCATTAATAATTATCGTTTACCACTATTTACTATTAATGATAATTGTCCATTACTAACTATCACCAATAATCACTGTTAATCACCACTCATTGTTGGTAATTATTATTAGGTGCCACCTACCATTAATAATTATCATTCACTTTTACTCATTATCATTTACAATCGTTCACCATCATTCATTATTAATGACCATAGTCGGTCATCATTCATATTCAGCAACTACTATCAACTATCATTAATTGTTAGTGTTATCATTTATTGTTAGTAACCATTATTAGCCTTAAATTATCATTATCGATAATCATTATTAGGTATCATCCACTATTGATAACTATTATTTACCATTACTCACCATCATTTTCAATCGTTTACCACTATCCATTATCAGTGACCATCATTTATGTTCAGCAACCATTATCAATTATTATCTATTGCTTGTGATTATTATTTATTGTTAGTAATCATCATTAGTCCTAAATCTTAAATTATAAACCTATGACCACTGTCAATTATTATTTACTTTAATGATCACTATTAATTATTACTTATTTTCAATAATTACCGTTAGTGACCATTTTTTATCATTAACCATTATTAATAACTATCATCCACTACTATTGCCACCATCATCTATTGTTGATATTTTTATAACTATTCAAAAAAAATAAAATATAATATTGTAACAATTCTAGAAATATTTTTTATTAAATCAAACATATGAGTGTTGTATACTCAGGAATTAAATTTATGAGAATCATATTTCAGGGAATATTTGATTCTATAAACCAAACTACTTGATAGGTTTTTTTTAATAATAAGGTGCGCAAGATAATATGTCATTTTTTCATCCATATAAGAGTATATAATTTTTTTTATGAAAAATGTCTTCCAAAAATAAAAAAAAATCCTAGAATTTTATTAGTTTCAGGCAAATCTTAGGACAAATTGTAAATATAATTTCCATATCATAGGATTTATTAAGAGATAATTTCTACAATATTTTTTTCTATATTTAATAAAGTAAGATTTGCATGTTACTAATTTAACTTACTTACAATATATGTTTGAAAGTTAAGATATGGGGGAAAGGGGGGAGGGAATGATGATAGAAGAGAAAGGAAGAAAATGGGTCATTAAATCATCAATTCTCTTCTTTTATTTAGACGTAAAAAATAACAAAATTATAAAATTTGTTTGAGATCATTTAATAAATGTTAACTTAAAATTGATACTGATACTGTTGCAAACCAACTTAATGAAACAATTCAATTTAAAATTAATTCAATGATTAATTTTTATCTATTTGATTAACCTAATAAAATACAAATATCCCTGCTATTCATCTCTTACCGAATTTTAAGAAACATAATTTAAAAAATTTAGCTTATATTCCCCCAGGTATCAAGCAATTCATGAAGGCTAAACACGGACTCGTTGATTATTTCCCATGCCAGACTAGCATGGGCTTCCCTGTTATGGTTTATTTATTTTTGGTCCATAAAATTTTAAGTATAGGATGCTATTTTATTTTAAAATTGAGGTATATCATTGACCTCTTTAAGAATTTGCAGTAATATTTACAAATCATTTAACTCTTTAAAATTATTAATAATAGAAATTGAATAAAAAAACATAAATGATAAAGAATAATTAATTTACCAACTAAATCAATCAGAATGTTAGGTTTTACTTTCGTATTACTTCACAGGGGAGAAGTCAAGACTTTCTTATAAAATTTAAAGATATTTTAAAATAAGTTTTTCATAAAAAATAGCAAATGCTAGAGTATAAAATTACAATTTTTAATAAAATTTTACAATTTTTAAACCCTAAAAAGATTATAATATAAACAGTTATATTTGCAATAAAAAATGTAAAGTTTTTCCAAAATTAGAAAATTTTTAAAAAGTTTACAAGATTTTAATAAATATTTATATAAAATCATTTGAATTCTTTATCTTTCAAGGAGTTGCGAAGCAAATTCTAAACAGCTATTGTTGGTCTAAAAGCGCATTCGCACACTCAATAAACTATTGTATAATTATTATTCAGATCAATAAATTAAAAATTAATTAAAAGAGATATTTAATGAATCAGTTTATCTAAAATATTTATTTTAACAAATTTTATAAAATAACTTATAATATATAACTTATAACTCTTGTTTTTCTTTTTTAAATTTATTCCTTAAATATCTTAATAGTAACCTATTTGTGTTAACCTTCCGCTTCTACCTACATTTTATGGTATTATAATATTTATAATGGTGGTTCCTTTTCTAAAGGGTCAAAAGGGATAAAAATTACCTTTGCATCAGCTTGATGCGTACAATTAACGAAGTTCATTAATTTGATATGAATAATTAAATGATTAAATATATAATATTATAATATAATTAATTATTATTTAAATTATTATATTTTTATTTGAAATATATATTTTAACTGTATTAATATAATTTAATTTTGAAATAATGACTTAATTTACCTTATACAGCTATTAATATTAATAAGTCCTTTTATATTATTATACTTATAAATTAGTTTAATAATTAATTTTAATTTAAAATTTTTGCAAATATTTTTAACACAATCAACAAATTTAATGACTTTTAATTATCAACTGTTATAAGATTAAACAGTTAACACCTAACCTATTAGACACAGGCTAGCTTAGCTACTTGATGGGTAGATTTTTAATGGAAAAATCAATCGTTAGAATTACATATATAATAAGTAATTAAAAAAGTAAACTTTAAATAAATTTAAATTTGATATATTATTAATATAAATTAATTTTATACTATTATTTATTTATATATTGTTATATTGATAAAAAATTATAGATATTCTTTTATTATTATTAAAAAATTTAATTTATATTATCTTTTCAAAATATATTTATTTTTATTTATTAATAATATAAAATATTTTATATTAATAATAAATTAAATTTGAATTTTTTAAAATTTATAATTATTTATTCCTTTAATTTCTTTCATAAAAAATTATATCAACCAAGAGCAGCTTGCAACTGGTCATCAACTCTTCGCAGATGAACTATGAGTCTAGCTAGATTGGCGGCTAGGAATATGCTTAGGTGAAGGCTGAATCTAGCTGATTGATGGGTGGTTCGGTCTTCGGGGTTGGCGGATCGTGATCGGTGAGCTCTTATCACGGAATTTGCCAGTTCATATTGAATTTTATACCCAACTGCGCGCACGTTGAGCCAAATTAAACAATAGCGAGAGGATCCTAGAACATGCAAATGGTGCCTGAAAACGTTGTTCGATCCTTGTCTGTTCCTCTTAATTTTAGCCTGAACATGCCAAAAAATTGTCCGAGGAAGTCAGAAAATTAATATATTGTTAAGAAATTTAAATTGTATATATGTACCGTTCTGTATCATCTCGCGCACATGGACAACTATCCAAGGCTTTATACGATGCGAAGGTACAATATTTTACTCATCTCCGAGGAAATTTAAGAAAAAGGGGGGGAACTATGACTCGCCTCTGTTGATGGAGAAGTATACCTAAAATTTGAAATATTTATAAAAAATAAATTTATTATCAATAAGACATTAGTTTAGTGACAGAAAGTATGGTGATTTAAAGCAAACACTACTCGACAATAACTATAAATTTAAATTTTGGAGATTACCCTCAATAGAAAAAAAAAATTTGTTAATATATTAAGACAGATTCTATCATATATGAATGATTCGAATGATGTGAAGGAACAATAGTTATTGAATTCAATACCTCTCATTTAAAAAAATGTAAAATTTAACGTCACTTATTAAGTATTTGTATGGAAGAATTCATCATTTTTTAATCATTGAAATATTTTTATTAGTTGTTACATAAAAAATTTAAAATAATTAATGACAAATTCATGATGAGTTTAGTGCGTATCAAATACTTCCCCCACCAACATCAATTAGGTTTTGTTTCTTGGGGAAAGGATTTCCGATTACGTGGTTGTTCGGAATTTCGCTGTGAACAAGTTGTCACTTTCTTCCTTGTATTGCGAAGAAGTAAGCTTACAGGTGCAAATAAAAAGAAGCATCCACGTTTTATAAACAATTTGTGATCATGATAAGGTATAATTGATTTGTAACTGTGCTGATATGCGATAAGAAGTGAAGCATCCACCTTTTCGGCTATTAATCAAGATAAGTTGGATTACTGTTTGTTTCAATAAACTAAAATTACATAAAATATATTTTAAAATTGGACAAATTACACTCATTTTTCATGAGTTAAACCTAATTATATTCACACATTTTTTTTATTTTCAAAAATATATACAAACATTTACTGTCACCTCCATTATATTTCATTTTATTTTTTGTAATTAAATGGTGCATAGTCCAGATATACATTTCTTTAAACATACACTTATCTCTGCTACTTTTCAAAAATAAGAAAAGTGAGAAATGGGGCATAGTCCAAAAATCCATTTTATTTTATTTTAAACATACACTTATCTCCCTTTTTTTTGAAAAATAAGTGTGAGTATAATTAAGTTAAATCTTAGAGGAAGTGAGTGCAATTTAACATTTAAAACTTGATGAAATAACTCTTAAATTAATTTTTTAAAATAATAGGCGTGGCTAATTATCACAAGTTGGCAATTGTTATAAGGTTGATAAGTAAATGTGCTCAATTTTGGATAAAACTTGGCGAAAAAATCGAGTTTATAGTAAAAGTCTTGTGGCTAAAATATGGAATTAATCTAACTTGTTTACTATTTTTTCTCAATTTTCTCAAGTTTAGATATGCTTTGGTAATTTTAGTATGATTAGAGAATTTGAAAGGGTTTAAAAAGCTTATATTTGTGATTCTCACATTTTTATCTTCATTTCGATGCATTATGATGCTAATTAGACACCCAAAACATGATAAAAAGGACTTATAATGACTTAAAAAAAGTATACCTACTTATATTGAATGGACTTTTGTTCAAAAAAACTTTTTAAGAGGGAAGACTATTTGTAACCTAATAAGGCAACTTGGTATTGAGTTAGGAACTTGGGTGTATTAACTTGTGACCATCCTTAATAAATTTAAAATTATAAAATAAGACATATATCAAGTAAACAAAATGCCCCTCTCCCAATTTAAAATTATTCCTTTCAACTTGTTGTGCCTAAAGACTCTTTATATACGGAAATTTTGTGGTTTGACATGTGTGAGCGCTTCAATGACATTCGATCATGACTTGCAGACTTGGGAGTTTTATTATTTATTCCAAATGTGTTGCATGAGTTTAATAGAAAAGCTAGTATGTTTGGCAAAAATGATAAGCATGTGCTACATAATTTTAGTTAGAGAACTACTAGCTAGTGATAGAAAGTATTAAAGCCTAGTCTATGCAAAAGGGCCAAGATCAAGTAAGCTACAATTGGCTTGGATATGACTTGTCCAATACTATATGAGAGATGTAAGAAATCATTCTCAAACTTAGAGAAGTTATTGTTAAGGACTTGACTAAAAGGTGCAAGAGGTGAATTAGCTTAAGAAGCTACTATTTTGGAAAATGATGTATTTGAAAGAATGAGGATTAGTGCATTAGGTGCTGGCATTTATGCTAGAGGGTTTGCTTACTTTGCATAAGACATTAGTTATGTGCTTATTCATAATAGTAGCATTAAGAGATACAAAACACCATTTAGAGGGATGAGTGAATTGACGGCTTTATCGAAAGGGATAAGCCTTGGTCTTGTTAGAAGGCTTGTTTATTTTCAAAAGGATTAATAGAGTCAGAGGGTAAAACCTTAGTTATATAGAAATGTGTAGCCCAAGTTGAAGCATACAAGAAATTACTCTAGAAGGAGGACTTTGAAATCATATCGAAGTGGATATTTTAAATAGCTAATGCTATATGCACAATTGTATAGATCAATGAGTAGGCTGCAATGCTCTCCCATAATATTCTTTAATGTAATGGGTTAGGCTATATAGTTATTTTGCAAAGGGGCAATAATAACTCAAATGAAAGGTAGCAAACTAGCACTACATAATTAAATGGCCAAAAGACTTAGTGGCAATGACCAATAGATTTATGTTTGCTCATGCAGAGCTACAATGGAGCTCAAGCACTAGTAAAATGGAGCTTGAGTTAAAGTGAAAGATCCTCTATGCTCAATCATCTTCGAGATATTGAAGTGTGAGAGTTATCAAAAGATGTACTTGAAGAAGTCATTAGAGAATACGCTCGAGATAGGATTAAGAAAGCCTAAACATTAGTGGAAGTTGCTCAAGATAGGAGATGTCATAAGGATAATAATGGTAGAGAGAATTAACATTCACTTAGCTATGGTGGCCAATAAGATGTTAGTAGGTATTAACTTAGAAAGGATTAGAGGGTTCAATTAAGTGTAAAAGTGACATTGTAAAGTGTTATGAATGGTAAAAAAGCAATACAAGCTATCTTGATGGCAAAGTTATTGGACTCTATGCGTAAATCAAGGCATAAGTTTGGTATCTCATATTGGTATTATGAGGCATTAAACTGAATTACCCTATTAATAAGCAATTTAAAATGCTAAGCATTGCATGTGAGTTAAAGGGTTAGCATACACTTTTACCATAAAGGAAGCATTTGTACAAGTTGCGAAGGTAGTAAACATATAGTTGTGAAGGCAATAATTTGTTTGACAAGTTACAGAGATGATGAGTACAAGAGAGTTAGTGGGAAAATAATACTAGAGGGTGTGGAAAGTGATACTAAAGAATGTTGAGACATTTTGAAATAAGTTTATAGAGATAGCCTTTTGAGAAATTTTATAGAATATGCATTCATCTGAAAGGATACTAATGTTATAGAAGTGATAGTCTAATTTGAGATAAGGAACATTTATAACGCTCAAAGAGGAAAGCATAAGTAGGTGAAAAAGTAATTTAGAGGAGTGGGTTAAAAATTGATATGAAGTTTTGAAAGAGTAAGTAGATTTTTCTTGAAGATATATCAAATTGAGGCATTAATGAGGGCATCAATATTTGAAGTAGAGGTAAATGTCACAAATTGACCATTATGACAAGGTTGATAGAAAAACATGCTTGTTTAGATGAAACTTGGTAGAAAAATTAAACATATTATATAGGTTTTGTGACTAAAATTTGATATCAATCCAACTTGTATACTATTTTTCTTGATTTTTCCAAGTTTAGGATATTTTTATAATTTTAGCATGGTTAGAGAATTTGAATAGGTTTAAAAGTATTATATTTGTAATGCTCATATTTTTATCTTTATTTCGGTGCATTGTAATGTCAATTGGACACCTGGAGCATGACAAAAAGAGCTTATGATGACAAAAAAATATTATGTCTATTTGTACCAGTGGGCTTTTTAAAAAATACTTTTTAAAAAAGTAAAGTGTTAATAATCTAGCAAGGCAACTTGGCATTAAGTTGGGGACTTAGGCGTGTTGACTTGTGGTTATCCTTTATACATTCAAAATTATAGAACAAGGTATATCAAATAAATGGAGTGTTTTTCTCTTTATTCAAAATTATCCCTTTCAGCTTATTGTGCTTAAAAGCTCATTGTGTAGGGCAGTCTTATAACTTAGTATGTGTGAGTGTTTCGATGACATTCAATTATGACTAGTAGACTTAGGAGTTTTGTTATCTATTATAAGTATGCCACATGGGTTTAATGGAAAGACTAACATATTTATCAAGAGCGGTAAGCTTGTACAACATGATTTTAGTTAGAAAGTTACTGGCCGTGATATTAATCCATCGATTGCACATATGTATACATGATTAAACCTAGAATATAACAAAAGGTAAAGTCTTTGAGAAACATTAAATTTCACATAAGTTAAAAGGTTTCAACAACTTCTAAGTTAATTTAGGCATCATTTATTTTGTCAAAAGGTATTTTTCATTAAATATAGTTATAAAATATCAAAAATAAAAAAAATACTTTCTTTGTTTAATGTTAAATATGAAGAGTTTGAAAAAAGTAATTTTTTCTGTTTCAAAAAATAATTTATTTTTCTTCACCATTATACCTTTGAGTATCATTTTTTAAATTATTAATATAAATAGTATATCATTTCTTCCTTAGTATATAAATGATATTTTTGTATGATAAATAGATGAAATAAATGAAGCCTTAATTAATAAAGGATTTTTTTAAACATTTATATTCTGAATTTAAATTTTATTACTACAAAATTACAATACAACATCAGCCTATTAATGTTGATTAAAGGAAAAACTAACTTATCTAATGGCACAATGACATTTATAAAAATATGAGTAACTTACTATGTCAATTCAAATAAAGAATGTTAATTATAAAATCATAATATCTTTCTATATTAATTATTACAGAATTAACATTTAATGAGTGCTAAATAGTTAGCTTAAAAAATGGGGATAAAATTATATGAAAACTTAAGATAATAATTATTAGTTATAATTGATGTCTATTTTAGGTGGAAGCATTTTGTAAAATTTTACACATTAATTTGGACTTGACTAACATCTAAAGGTATGGAAACCACCCTTTACTTTGAAAAGTCTGATATATAAGACATTAGTCTTGCATTAATAACTAACATCTATTGTTATTCTTAATGCTTATAAATTTTTCCTCGCTTTTTATGTTTAAGAAAAATTTTACCATAACTCACTCATTCTTAAAAATACTTCAAATATTATGGAAGCATCCCATATAGGACTATAATGTCTTTTGATTTTGAATAATAAAGGGCATTAAAGTCTTAAATCGGATATTTCCTTATGATTCAAGGAATTTCTAAATTAAAATTAAAGGTGGGTGAATTGTCCATATATTCCACCTAATACTCTAGAATAAGGAATGACAATTTTTTATAAAATCTTATGGAGCACTTTCAAAATGAGAAAAATAGATTAACTTTTTTCGATAAACAAGAATTTGCAACAAAGATTAATTTAGGATGTAAATTTAAATATAAGGTGATTATGCTAAAAAAGTATAGTTTTCATGTAGATTATTTTATGAAATATATATAGTTGTAAAAGTATTTTGTATTTTCTTTTGTATAATGATATAATATAATTGAAGTCTTCATTTAATCCTTACTTTCATTTATAAATATGTAAATATGTTTAATTTTTTTCTTTTAAGGTCATCTTTGATTTTTACTTCATAATGATATTATTGTTCAAGGTTTTAAAGAATTCATTGTTAGGCTATAACATACTATATTTTTTAAAAAAGAATAAATCATATTGTTTATTTAATAAAACTCATCATGGATTCAAACACAGACTTATTTATAATAAACCATGTCATTTTTAAATACCCAATGTTGAAAAGAATACCAAATGTTATATTTGAAAGTTTGTTTGGCCATTAAACATCAATTGTATATAGGAATCAACATCTAAAGGTATATCTACCACCAACTAACTTTTGTATTTACTAAGTTATGGGCAATCACAAAAACTTACCACATGGTTTATGTTAACAACTAATATATAAAGTTATGTCAATAATTAGCTAATTAAATTGTATTATGACATTTATGAGGTTATAGGAAATCGTAAACAAGTACAATATTGGTTGTGCAAATAACTAATGTTTAAAAGAAGTTTAGTTGCCACACTTAAATTGCTAACCCCTTTTCACAGTGGCATTTAACTTAATTAGCAGTTAAAGATATATCAACAGTCAACTTGCATGTAAAAAATCATTTGTCAGTTGGTTAGGTTTTTATAATCAACATCTAATATTCTACATATTGCTTATAAATTTTACTTACAATCTTCATTGTGAACATCTTGTGATGCCTTTGACTCCATTATCTAATTTAAGGGTTTGGGTGGAATTTAAATATAATTTTTTTTTCATCTCATTTTACACATCTATAAATTCTATGAATTTTGTTAGAGGACTTGCCTTCTTCAACATCTTAGGTTTCATAGTGTGGTAAAGTTTCTTTAACAAACTATAATAGTTATATTATGAAGCTTGAGATATTAGATAAGGCAAAGCCTTTAACAAGAATCATAACATTTCTGGATGTGCTAGATGAGAAAGAATAAGAGTTATCTTCGTATTTGGTCCACACTCTTAAATTAGTAATACAAGCAAATATATTCCTTAAACTTAGTATTGGATCCTCTATACACCCCCTTCCCTCCATAGGAAAAGCTTCCCTTTATGGTAATTAAGCATAAGAAAACCTAGTTTTTAAATTTTTTTTTTGTTTCAATTATTGTGGAAGGAGGCTCTACTCCTTAAGAAGCATGGGTGTATAGATATAAAATCCAATAGGTATTATGATTTTATTCATCTACACCCTCTAACTTAAAATCCTTCAGGCAATATAAAAAAATGTAATTCTAGTCAATGAGGATAGAACAATGTATTTGTCAATTTAATCATATAATAATATACATGTAATGAAAAGTTAGTTATTTATCTATTTGTTGATAAAATGATGTATATGTAAATAAATAAAATTACAAAATTTATTTTTACAATTGTTTATTTTCTCTTTCTTATATATTTCTTAATTTACTTTCTCTACTATTTACATTTATTTTCATATTTGGATAACTTCTTTTATTATATTAAGAACATATATGTCATTTGAAAAATGAGATAAAAATAATTCTCTATCTGTTTAAAACATTTAAAAATAACTCCTTTTCAATTATCATTTTTTATCTAAAATTTTAAAGATTTTGATAATCTACAATAAAAAAATAAGAAACCATATCATTTTTCTCCTTAAAATTGACATTTTTGCTTTAAGAAGTTAGTTTGTTATAAAAATTGACTTATGAAATAAGATATTTCACATTTATATATAGTTTCGATTTTATATGGGAAACAATGTTAGTTTGTATTAAAACTGACATTGAAAATGCATGCAAATGTTTTTCCTTATTTAACTCACCAATTTTTATTTAAAATTAAGTAGCAAGTAATTAAATGACAATTGTTAGGTGATTGATGTGTTATATTAAACTATTAACATTTTAAAAATAATAAATCAAATATTAACAATAGTTTTAGTATACAACTAATGTGGAAAGGGAAAAGACATCATTTTTGTTTTTAAACACTTCATGAAAATGAAGGTGAAAGTTAAATTAGATGGCAATCTCTGTCTCAACATCAAAGTACAAAATTGTTAGCCTTAAGGTTTCATATAATTAGTTTTGATGATGATAAATGAATGAAATAATATAATTGCATGTCCTTATCTAAAGTGTTATAAAATCCCCATTAGACATGCTCCATTATGGTTGCAATAACAATGTAAGATCTTATTTACAATCCACCCTTTTATAGTTTAAAGTATCAAAAGGAGACCACTTATGATTTGTACTGTTAGACTTTACCCACATGTGCTATGTTTTTGTCTAAATCTCATAGAAATTATTATGTGAAAATGATGTGCTCCCTTACTAGCATTAATATTACTTAATTTTAACTTAATTCATTATTAATTTTATTTATTGTTCCTAATCTATCCATTTAAACTTAAGGTAATAGGATTTGAAATTGAGGGAAAAAATGAAAGAAATGATTATATAAATTAGATTCTTGAAGCTTTATTTCAATTTAATAGACAAAAAAGAGCATGTGAGATGTTTGCATTAAATTTTGTTACATTTAGATTAAAAAAATAGAATATATAGGCAAAATATTAATATTGCCATGACATATGGCTTTTTTTTACACCTTTACAAGTTATAAAGAAAGTTATACCACACGTGCGAAGCTATAGAATCGAAAAACTAACCTAACCCTAGCCACATACTTCATAAGCGTCCAATGGATGGAGGCTCTAATTCAATCCTAAAAAACTCATGAATAAATAAGTTAGCCCATAAGCTTTTTAAAAAAAATTTAAAATATTTTGAATTTTTAACTTTTTAAACAATAAAAAAATTTAAAACCATTTCAAAGCACCATTTATCCATCCATAAATAAGTCATGAAATATTTAAAATTTATATATGACCTCAAAAAATTATATATACATAATAGAAGTCATAAAATGTCCATAAAATAAAAATATAATATAAAAATAATACATAACATAACCCAATATAACTAAAAGTGAGGGAGAGAAGTGTGATTTTGTACGAATTGGGAACTTAGGCTTATATAAAAATTAAGAAAATGAAAATAAAAAAATATATGTGCAAGTCAGCTTATCTTGTTTAGAATGGGCTAAGTTCGACCCACATTTCAACAAACTTCTATTTCAAAGGCTTAGAACCATGAAGCCCATAGATAAACGAACTAACCCATAAGCTAAAATCAATAACTCTATATGCGTGATGAAAATATATTTTCTAAAAAAGATTTATAGCACACCTAATCAGAATGGTACAATTTACTTTGACTTTTAGCAAGTAAAACTTAAAAATTTTGGCCAATTGAGTTTAATTGAATTCTAAAAAGAAGAATTCTATCATACAAATATCCATTTTTGTTGTATATGATATAATACAAATTTAGACCATTGATTTATATGACTTCTTAGTTTATGATAAGATTTTACTGAACACCCCACAATTTAGAATTAGAATAAATAGAGATTAAAGCTATTGAATAAGCTGGGCTAACTTGTCCATAGGCTGATTCATGTAAATTGACTCTTGTGTGGAATGGGTTGGCTTGATTTGCATCTTTTACAAGACTCTATTGGAAGCTATAGTCTAGTCCTCTTGGCTATAAGCCAATTTTAAAATTTTTGAATTTTTAAACTTTTAAACAAAAAAAAATTAAAACTATTCCAAAGCACTATATATTCATCCATAAATAAATCATAATATATTAAAAATCCATATATAATCTTAAAAAATACTATATATACATAATATAAATCATAAAAAACTTACAATAAAAATATTACATCTAAATAATTCATTATGCATCCCTATAGCTACAATTAAGAAAGGGAACATGATTTTGCATGGATTAAAATTTTCAACCTATATAAAAATTTAAAAATAAAAATATATATAAGCTAGTCGAACTTAACTCAAATGTAGATTAGCTTGCACAAGCCATGAACTACACCAACTGAATCAAGTTCAATTCACATTTAAACAAGTCTCACAATTGGAGGCATAGGCCTACACAGGTTTATAAACAAATAAGCTGACCTACAGCTTGCAAACCATATCAACAACTCTAGAAATGGTCATGCATAGATGTATGACTATATACCATGCATTATAAGAAGACGACACATACAAGATTCAAAAGCAAATGAGGATAGGTTCTCTTTCTCAACTCTAAACAAAGTATTTTGGCTTTGATATTTTAATTTTATTAAGTAAAATAAATTATTATTTTCTTTATCAACTTATGGTTTTTTTATATTTTCCTTTATAATTGAGTTTATAGAATTCAATTTTATTTGTAATTAGCTTTTTAGACTTATTAATCTAAAAGCTTTCATCTATTATTATTCATATATTTAGGACTAACAATGAATTGAGTTAAATTGCAAGATGCTTAAAGTTTGATTTAACTTTTAACTCAATAAACTAAGCTCGTAAATTAAATAAGTGATATATGAATTGAATAATTTAACTTATATATTGAATAAGCCAAGCTTAAGCTTAGAAATATTTAGCTTACTTTTATCATAAGCTGACTTGAATAATATATATAATTTAAAATTAATTATACATTTATATATTATAAATCTTTTTCTAATATATATTTTAAATTATATACTTGTTCAAAGGAGAAGTTATTAACCATAATAATCAAAATTTAATGTATGCATTTGAATTTGAATTATAATTAAAATAGAAAAATAAATGGAGTTAATGAAAGATATTATTAACATTATTCTTATATTAAAATCAATTATGTGCTTAGCATAATTACAATTTTATAATATCATTTAAAAAGGGGTGGGAAGGCATGAATACTTTTTAAACAAAAGTTCACATCAAATATTACAAAAGGTAGGTGTAAATGTTCTCACTATAAAAAAGGAGTGATAATACAAAATTTTAAAGTTATAGAAACCATAAAATAGATGTCTGTTAATTGATTTAAGGTGAGTTTAGTATTTTTTTTATATGATTTTAAGAACTTCCAATTTTAGTGATAAGTTGAAAGGGACACATGTCCAATTCACATATTTTTTTGTTAAACTAGTCGATTTAGTTTGATTTTTTTTAATACTAATTTGAGTTTATTAAGTTAAGTTGAAAAAAATAGTTCAAATCAAATTTGATAAAAGTTATAAGTTAAATAAAATTAGATCAAGCTAAACTTAACTGAGGCCAGCTTAACTCAACTTGGCTCATTGCTAATTCTATTGTTTAACTTTTTTTTAATTTATACACACACACATAAATGAGGACGTGATTGTGGTTGAAGCTGTGGATGTGAGGAAGAAATAATTCTTTTTATCATAAACATGTCTCTTACCACCAGAAGTGGAATAGGAAAAAAAAACAAGTAAACATAAGTGGACAAAAGAAGCATGTTCAAAATTTAGAAAGCTCATGTTATCGCTATGGTATGAATGGACATTGGTCATATACTTGTCATATAGTAAAACATTTTGTTGATCTTTATCAAGCATTAATGAAAGAAAATGAGAAAAGTGTTGAAATGAATTTTGCTAATCTATATGATGATTTTGCCAATAATATATAAATACCACACATTTAGATGTATTGAATTTCTTTATTAATCCACAAAAAATAATGATGCTATTAGTGGAGAGAAATATTAAGAATAAGTTTGTATGTTTTTATTTTTTTCATTTAATTTATTTTGTTGAAAAGATGAGTTAATTCAAAATTATTAATTTTAAATATGAGCTTTATTCCATTTTCATTTAGTTATTTTGTAATACTTTTATTTTGATTTGTTTAATTTTAGAAAAAAAATATGAATCAAAATATATGTCTTGCAGATAGTGCAACAACTCATATGATCCTAAAAGATAAGAAATATTTTTCTCAGTTAAACATGGGTGAAACTTATGTTATTGTAGTTTCTGGTAATACAAGATTAATTGAAGGATCTGGACTAGGTATTATTACATTACCAAAAGGAATAAAATTTACTATAAGCAATGTCTTATTCTCTTTTAAATCTTAAAGAAATTTATTGAGTTTTAAAGATATTCATCGTAATGGATATCACATAGAGACTATATATGAGGGAAATAATGAATACCTCCATATTACATGCATTGTTTCAAGAAAGAAAATGATATTGGAAAAATTACCCACTTTCGTTTTCAGCTTATACTACTCAAGAATTAGTATAATTAAGATTCATGCTACAATAAGTTAGAAGTTTATTGATTTAAAAATACTTACTAAAGTTTTTCAATTTAAAGAATTCTCTTGCATTGCATTTTCTCTTGGTAAATTGATTATTAAGCTATCACCAGCTAAAGTTGAAACTAAATCTCCAACATTTCTAGAATGTATATAGGGTGACATATGTAGGCCTATTCACCCACCATGTGCACCATTAAGATATTTTATGGTATTAATAGACGCATCCAATGGATAGTCTCATGTATGTTTGGCATCAACTTGTAACCTAGCATTTACGAGGCTGCTTACTTAAATTATTTGATTAAAAGCACAATTTCTAGATTACCTATCAAGTCCATTCATCTTAATAATGTTGGTGAATTCTTTTATCAGACTTTTAATAACTATTGCATGTTAATCGGACTAAATGTTGAACATCTTGTAGCTTATGTTCATACACAAAATGGCTTAGCTAAATCGTTTGTTAAATGACTTCAATTAATAGCTAGACTCATGCTTATAAGAGCAAAACTCCTTTTTCTACTTAAGGACATACAATTCTACATGCAACAGTACTTGTGCACATTAAACCAACTAGTTATTATAAATACTCCTCTTTATAATTGGCTTATAGTTATAAGCCAAATATTTCCTATTTCAAAATTTTTAGATGTGCGGTATATGTTCTAATAGCTCAACCACAATGTATTAAGATGGGACCTTAAAGAAGATTAGGGATATATGTTGAATATGATTTCCTTTTTATTATAAAATATCTTAAACTAATGATAGGGGACTTATTTACAACATGTTTTGCTGACTGTTATTTTGATGAATTAGTTTTCCCAACATTAGAGGGAGAAAAGGATAAGCAATTGATTAAGGAAATTATGTGGAACACTTTGCAACATATTGATCCTCATACAAAGTAATGTGGACTTGAAGTTTAAAAGATAATTCACTTACAAAATATAGCAAATTAACTACCAGATGCATTTAATGACCTAAAGAGAGTAACTAAGTCACATATACTAGTTGCCAATGCTCCTGTTAGGATTGATACCTCTAAACGACAATCCATCAACGAAAAAGTTAATAAGTCTAGGACACGCCAAAAGTATAGTAGATCAATCAGTTCAAAAGATAAAAATTCTCACAAAAGGAAAGAAACAATTATTCAAGATAAGCCCATTAAAGAAATAAATACTCCTAAAGATTCTAGAGACATAACAAACAATATAACTTTAGAAGAAGTTAAGGTACCTGAAAATGAAGAGATCTCAATTAGTTATGTCTTTACGGGGAAAAGATTGAACTGTAAAGAAATAGTTACTAATAACATTTTTGCATATAAAGTAGCACTTAATATTATGAATGATAATGAGGATCATGAACCTAGATTTAGTAATAAGTGTTGACATAGATATGATTGACCAAAATGGAAAGATGCAATTCAAGTAGATTTGAAAGAATTGAATTCACTTAAAAAATGTGAAGCTTTTGGACTTGTAGTCCAAACAATTGAAGGTGTAATACCCTTTGGGTACAAATGAGTATTTGTGCATAAGTGAAATAAGAAAAATGAAGTTGTGAGATAAAACATGACTTGTTATTTAAGGTTTTACACAGAAACCTAGAATTAATTAGAAGTTCACTTATTCATTTGTGGTGGATACAATCATATTTTGTTATCCTATTAGTCTGGTAGTATATGAAAAACTTGATATACATCTTATAGATGTTGATACAGCCTATTTATATGGCTTACTTAATCTTAATGTCTACATAAAAATTCAAGAAGGATTTAAGATGCTTGAAACATGTAATTTGAAGTCGTGGGAACTTTATTCAATTAAATTACAAAAATCTTCATATGAGTTAAAGCAGTTTGGACAAATGTGGTATAATCATATCAGTAAATACTTTTAAAGGAAAGGTATAAAAATGACTAAATATATCCATGTGTTTTCATAAAGTGAATAAATTTTGGATTTGCAATTATTATTATATATGTTAATGATTTGAATATTATTGAAACTCCTAAAGAGATTCAAAAGGCAGTTGATTGTTTAAAGAAAGAATTTAAAATGAAAGATCTTAAAAAAATAAAGTTTTTTGCCTCAGACTGCAAATTAAGCATTTAAAAGATGGAATTTTGTTACATCAATTAAATTTTATGCAAAATGTCCTTAAAATATTTTACATGGATAAAACACATCCATTGAGTACCTTAATAGTTGTTCGGTCACTTGATATAAAAAAAAAATTTGACCTCAAGATAATAATAAAAAGGTTATTGGTTCTAAAGTACCATATCTTAATATTATTAGTGCATTGATGTATCTAGCTAACAATATAAAATCTGATATAGCTTTTACTATTAGCTCTTCTCTAACCTAAAGACATTGCAATGGAATTAGACATGTCTTTCAATACCTCTAAGGTAATATTGATATGAGCTTATTATATGTAAATAGATCTAGACCAAAGCTCATAAGTTATATAAATGCTGGATATTTATCTTATCCACATAAAGCTTAATCTTAAATAGGTCATTTATTTATAAGTGGTAATATAGTTGTTTCATGGCATTCCACCAAACAAACACTTGCTACCACACCTGCTAATCATGTAGAGATCATAACAATTCAAGAAGTAAATTAAGAATGTGTTTGATTGAGGTATATGACTCAACATATTTAAGATATGTGTGGGGTATCCTTTTGCAAAAGAACTACAACTATACTTTTTAAAGACAATGTTGCATGTATAGTTCAATTGAAGGAAGGATATATCAAAGGAGATTGAACAAAGCACATTTCACTAAAATTCTTTTTCACCTATGATCTTCAAAAGAAAGGTAATATTAATGTTGAACAAATTTGTTCAAATGATAACTTAATAGACCTATTCACTAAGGCATTACCTACCTCAACGTTTGAAAGATTAATACACAAAATTAGAATATGTCAGCTCAGAAATCTTTAATGATGTCCTAAATAAGGAGAGTGTACAAGGAATGGTGTACTCTTTTTCCTTTATTAGAGTTTTTATCCTATTGAGCTTTTCTTTAGTAAAGCTTTAACAAGGCATACTCCTTGTACAATGGACATACAAGGGGTAAGGTTGAGAATCCATTATTATTTATCATGGTGGATGTCTATTTAGTTTCTCAACTCTCAAATCCATTAAATTCTCTTCGTAACTCTTAATCTTTGAGTTACCTATAATTGAATTTAAATTATAATTGTTAACTTTTAAAATGTTTGTCATTATGGCTGTATGCCTATAAATAGAGGATTTTATGAATCATTTGTAGACAAACAAGAAATTAAATAACAAGTTCATCACTTCTTTTCTATAAACCATCTTTCTCTTACTCGTCTATTTTCTAGTTCTTCCTTGCACAAAATCTCCTTATTTTCTAACAAGGCTAAAATAATTTAGACCACAAGCTTCTAATAAGCCTTTTAATCCATTTCCACTTTTAGAGTTAATAACAAATAATTATTTATCAAAATGAGAATTTGTTTAAGTTAAAAGAAATATTTAAATAAATAACTAAAATAAAAGCATGCATAATTAAAACCCTTATTAACTTTATTTTGGTGACTCCTATATCATCCTTATTTTCAATGAAATCATATCACAAAAAATTAATTTTTTATATTTTATTACATATATATTATTATTATTATTATTATTATTATTATTTTCATTTTTTAACTTAAAAAAATAAATTAGAAAATTAAAGTATTAAATTTTAATTATTTTTAAAATTAAGTTTATATTATCATCTCCATCTTATTTGAAGTTTTATAATTTAACTTTTAATTTTATTTATATTTTATTATTTATTTATTTTTATTATTTTAACTTTTAAGAATTTATAGGAAAAGTTTAGAATTAATAAAATATTAATTAACTTCATAAAATTAAGTTTACAATATTATGTCTATCATATTTTTAAAATTTTAATTTTAGTTAATACTTTACTTTTTTTCTGCCTATAAGCTTTTTAAAATTAACGAATAGAGATTTAAAAAATTAAAATTTAACTAATTTTTTAGAAATAATAGGAGTGTTTAAACTATTAAATGACACATGCAAAGTTCTGGAATAAAAATACTAAAATTTAATAAATCTTTAAGGATTACATTATTGTTATTATTTTTTCAATAGTGGTAAGAATGATGATTTACTTAATACATATATAAGATTTTGAATTTAAACCCTAAACATAATAAGGAGCAAAGCCTATAAAGTAATATTAAATGTCACTATACTAATAAAATGCTATCACATTGTTATTATTATTTTTTCATCTAATATAATTTTTTATTTTTAAATAAAATTTTATTATTTATTATGTGAATATTTACTTGCTTTTAATTTAACAAGACTATACTTCCTAATTATAAAATAAAATTACATAATCAAAATAGTAAATAAATCAATATTGTTATTTAATATTTATATTTATAATAAATAAGTATATTTTCATATCATTTTGTCATCGTTATAAATATGAGTTGGTTGTAAATTTTATTAATGCTTCATTATAATTTATATAAATTAATAAATATTTAATGTTTATATTTTTCACATGTAATATTTTATTTTACTTTTGTTAGTGAGATGGAATATTTTAATGTGTATAGATATCATTCTATATCTCAATAGATAATTGTTATTTAACTTTTGAAGAGTAAACAAATGTCAATTATTTAATGACTATCCCAAGAGATGGTTATGCAACTTATTGTAGTAAAGTTTTTCTCCCTTGAAAATCATGATGCTAGTGTTACAAACCCAACATACATTGTATGAGATACAAAGAAACAGAATTTGTACCATAAAAACCTCTTTCAAAAAAATCTTTTAAAATTAATCGAACCATATCCTTAATTGTTGATTTAGCTTAGTTGTTTTATAAGCTCAAGCCCTTTATTTTTATAAATTTTGTAACATTGTGATGTATTTGTATGCTAATATTATTTGACATATAGTTAATACTTTTAATAGTGTAATGACATCTGATAGTATTTTAAAGGTTTTATTATCATGACTTGCCTAATTGTAACATGCATCAAACCTATTTCTCGCTTTCTACATAGTTACTATGGTATATACATAGTTATTATCAGGCTAAGTAATTTAATTAATATGTTTTTATATACATTTAAAATATTTACAAATAAATGTTATGTTGTAGCATATACAAGACTATCTACATGGCCCAAATCATTTTCTATGTATTTTTAAACAAGATTATGGTTGCATTTAAAGAAATTCAAGGAGATCTCTACTTTGGAGCTACTAGTGTGGTTTGAGAGATTCAACAAGTGTATGTGAAAAATCTTTAAAATTTAAAATGATGAGACATTATCTTAATAAACAAATAATTTACTTATTTGATAATATCATCGTTGTACATTTCCATAGGCAGATCACACCGTATCAGGCAATATTTATATATTTCCATCATTACAAGATAATAACAATAATTAATTTTCATTAGATAAATAACAATTTACATCACCTTGTACCTCCCGATCATCTTTATCCATTTCACAAACCTAACTTTATTCCTTTAAGCACCTTATCCATTCATAAATGTATATCCAGATTGAATATTGATATTTCAAATTTATAGCAATGTTTCCCCTAATCTCAACATAATCTCATTTATCATAAATCAACATTTATTTATAACCATGTTAAGCTTCTCATCATTAATTTAATTCAATTTCATTATCATACCTATTACTTAGTAGGTTAATTTTCATAATTCAATCATACATATAACCTAAACACATTTCATTAGTCTAGTAAATTGATATTCAAGATTTCTTTTGAAAACAGGGAGGTATTCAAATGTAGGACCCTAGAATCAAAGTCTAATGCTTATATTCAAATACTATATTTTAGTATAACCATTCAAAAGCTAATTGTTTTAGTATACTTGAATATAGTACTTGAGTATGACTTTAGGAGTATAAGTCTTAAGGTTATATTTGAGTATAATTAACTAAAAGTGAATTCATATTTTGATATTTAGATATAGTATCCAAATATGACCATTTGAAGGTAAGCTCAGACCAATGAATACTATATTTGAATATAATTCTAGAATTTCTAGGAATGCATACAAAATGGAAAACCAAAAAGCTAACTTCACTTTCTTGACTTATCTAGCTCATCAAACACCATTCAAGCATCATTTAACAATATTTTTTAGCTAATGACAATAAAAACTTACTCTAATTAACTAGATTTTAATATTAAATCATCATTTATCACACAAGTTAATTAACAACCAAATTAATGGTCTAGGCTTTCATTTTAATAATTAAGTAAATTTTCTACTTACCAATTTATGTAAGGGAGATAAAGGGTAAGAGGATGATAACTTTTCCCTATTCAAGTCAAGAATTACAAAAATCAACTTAGATTTCAAATTTCTCCCTTACTTCTAGCAAAACCCTAAGAATACCTTAATTATAACTTAATATTATAAAGATTTACCTTGGTTAAGGAGAAATTGATGATAATTCTTGGAATTCCCTAGTTGAGTTTCTCACTAAATTGAAGTATTGGAGTTAAAGATATTTAGAGAAGGAAAAGGAAAGGATGTTTAGCTACCAATAGAGTAAGAAATGGCTAAAGATCTTGCATTTTGAAGGATTAAAGAAGCTAGAGATAGTTTGATCATTTTAGGATGTTTTAGGGGTAAAATTGGAAAAATATTCTCTAATTTTTCTCCATACACACCTATTTAATTCTATTTTTATATTAACCCTTATTTAACTTAGCTATACCTAATTTCATTATAAAATTATTGTTTCTTTAATTTAAATATTACCTTAAACTAATCCATAACAATTCTAAATATTAACATGTATACATAATTTATTAATAAAATAATTAAGATAAAATCCTAAAATTACTAGAGGCACAATAATTCTTCTCTTCTTCAAAGGATTCATGTCTAAATTCTTAAGGACTAACTATTAGAATAACGAATCAATTTGAACTTTAAGCTTACTAAAAAGATAGGGGTATTCTTATTTCTGCTTTAGACTCCCACATAGCTTCTGTAAATCTGTGCTTTTCTGAATAAACCTTTACTAGAGGTATTATTTTGGATCTAAGTTTGTGAATTCAATAATCCTTTATTTTTACTGCTCATTCTTAACAAGATAGTTTAGGATCCAATTAGAGTGGTTCATATTGAATAATATGAGAAGTATTAGGTAAATACTTGTGAAGCATTAATACATAAAACATTGGATGGATAGCATGTAACTCATCTAGTAAATCTAAACAATAGGCAATTGTTCCAACATGATGAATGATTAGAAGAAGACTAATGAAATATGGTGCTAATTTATCTTTTTTTTATCAAATTGCATCACTCTTTTCATTGGAGAAACTTCTAGGAAGACCATATCTCTTTCCTGAAATTCTAATTCTTTCCTTCTTATATTGATATATGATTTTTATGATCCTAAGTAGTTTTCAACCTTTCTTAAATGATTTTTACCTTTTTAAGAGCATTAATGATGAGATTGAGACCAAGAACCTTAGCTTTTCCTAATTCAAACCATCCCATAGGGGGATTTACACCTTTTATGATATAAAGCCTCATATGGTGTCATTTTGATGGAAGATTACTAACTACTGTTAAATGCAAATTTAATTAGTGGTAAGTATTTCTCCTAACCACCTTCAAACTTAAAGGTATAGGCACGTAACATATCTTCCAAGATTTGGATCATATGTTCAAATTGATCATATATATGAAGATGAAAGGCTATGCTGAATCACAACTATGTTCCCAAAGCTTTATGAAAAGATTGCTAAAAATAAGTTATAAACTATGTGCCTCAATCTGAGATGATAATAAAAGAAATTCTATATACATAAACTATTTTATCAAAATAAACCTGGGCATATTAAGTAATAGAATAGTTAGTTTCAATTGGAAGAAAGTGAGTTATCTTAGTTAATTTATCAACAATCATACGTATTAAATTAAACCTTTTTTATGATTAAGGAAGACTAGTTAAGAAATCTATGGTCACACTTTCCCACTTCCATTCAGGAAATGAAAGAGGTTAATATAATCTAATTGGCTTTTGATGTTTAGCTTTAACTTGTTAACGCGTAAAACGTTTTGGTATAAAGTCAAACACATCCCTCTTAACATCTTTCCACTAAAAGTTTTATCATTAGTTTTGGTACATTTTTACTATACTTAGATGCATGGCGAATTACAAATTATGAGCTTAATGAAGCAATTCATTTCTTTCATGAGTAAGAACTTAAAATTGATTCTAGAATTTAATCACTCCTTGCTTATCAATAACCAAATCTGTGTTTTAGTCTAATAATGCTTCTTCTTTTAAACTCAGATATTGAGGATCTTGCTTCTATGATTTTTTTATTCTTTCTATTAACACTAATTAAGTTACTGTTTATGCAATTATCACTGATTAATTTTCTACTTGAATGCTAGCCAAAAATCTTGATGATTTCTTGCTTAGTGTATTAGCTACAACATTAGTTTAGCCCAATGGTAATAAATTATACAATCATATTCTTTTACTAGTTTTATTTACTTCCACTACCTCAAATTTAGATCTTTCTAATTAAAAATATATTTTAAGCTCTTGTGGTTATTATAAATTTTGGAAGTTTTAACATACATAATATTGTCATATTTTAGTGCAAAAACTAGGTAACCATTTCAAGATCATGAGTAGGATAATTCAATTCATGCTTTTTTAACTACCTAGATGAATATGCAATGACTTTCCTATTTTATCTCAACATACAACCTAAATTAATACAAGGTACATTACAATAAATTGTAAATCCACCTAAGCCTGAAGTAAAAGTTAAAACTAGGGTTAAGGTTAGATAAATCTTCAATTATTAGAAATTGCTTTCACATTCATCTGACCATTTAAATTTAACTTCTTTCTAGATAAGCTTAGTTAATAGAGAAGCTATTTTTTTTCATAAGTTGGCATTTGTAACCTACTATTCCGAGGAAGCTTTGGATTCCTAGACATAGATGTTGGCCTTGCCTAAGTTTAGATTATTTTCATATTTCATTGTTATGACTTAAATCTGATCGTGACTAGAATAGATGTCGTTATCTAGTTTTTACCAACCTTGACATTATTTACACTAATCCCTCCCACTCAAAATCTCTCTATTTTCATGGAAATTCAATATTATATTTTTAAATTTTATAGAAAAATGAATAAAGTCTCATCTATTTTTGAATATTCTTTAAAGGTCACATACTTTAAATCATAAAACTTATAACTTTACAGATATGACAATAACACAATATCACATAATCTTGATGTGCATAATATTTATACAAACATAAATTAACTTTATTCTTAATTATGATCCTAATCCAACTATCAAAAAATTTCAAATAGGTTATCAAAAATTTTCAAATAGGTTATCTTTGATTCTTCATAAATGTTATAAAGCTCAAATATACTTATTTCAACCTAAAAATATTAAAAATAAAATGAAATGACTTATAAGAACTTAATGAACTTATATCTACCTTAACCATATGTGAAATTAATTATATAAGATAATCGCATGCTAATTTAATATTATAATGGAAAACCATTGCAAACCACATTTTTAGATTCTATAAATTGCAATACCAATCCTTGAATTAATGCAATTACCTGCACATGGCTCAAAGTCCCCTTTTTGACATCATAAATCATATTAGTATCATTCATTCAATTTATACAATACAATCCCAAATTCACATGCAACTCATTTCAAGTAATCATCGAACTTTAAATAACTAGTAAGGCTCAATCACATCCAAACAGCACAATCACATTAAATAGAATATTCAAGATTAATTAAATTTTAAAGTCATATTACAATACATCACAATTTATAATAAATATACATGTACTTATCTTTTGATTCTTAGGTTAACCTTATATCCTTTACAAACTATCTATTTCTATCCTTTTACAGTTTGCCTTATACCCTTCATAAACTTTTTATTAAAAATTTTCCCATCCAATAGTCATATCATCGCCTTCATCGCAATTCATAATTCACAATGTTGCTTATGGGATAATTTATAATATAATATGCATACTAGTGGTCAAGCTTTACATATCACAATTTCAATACAAATTCATTACAAGTAGTCATTTCGTCATCACGGGGCAAATATCAAGCTTATAACAATATCTATATAGCAACATCACCATGTCCTCTTACATGGTCATAATATTTATTCACATTTTAATATAACTCATGCTACATTCTTCCAAAGCACAAGTAATAATATAAACTCAATTTCAATTAATTCATAATTAGTTATAATACCACCAAGTTTTCTAAGTATAGTCAATCCACAATTCTTATATATATATATATATATATATATTCATAACCTATCATTCTATCAAGCATAAATGCCACCAAGTAATATTAAGTAAGGATGGTACCTTGCTTTTATTTTAAAATCTTAAAATGGGAAACAATCATATTCTATAAGATAACCATATGAATATATATATATATATATATATATATATATATATATATATATATATATATAATTATAAATAAATTCCATTCCACTTGTGAACAAATTTATGATCCGTATAGTTAATAAGGAAATTACAAATTATAAAACATAACATTCAACTAATATAAGTGATATAAATATTTGGTTGTGGTATATACTTATCTGGTAAGATCTATCTATCTTATTTACTCCAAAGTAGCTAAGTTCAATTTTCTCTTATCTTCCTACTCACAATTTATAAGAATAATTTATAAATAAATAAACATTCCTTATTTTCTTCCTAGCTATCTCAATTCCAAATTCGTATCATGATATACTAATACTTTAAATCACTATCTTCTTATATTTTCTAATATTAATTCATGAATTTAAAATATGCCAATTAAGAGAGATTTTTGAATTAGGCTCACACAAGTAGAAATATTAATACTTAATGATCTTAAAATATATCAATTACATACTTTAGTCAACCATACCCTTATTGCTAATACCTTTGACTCTAATTCAAGATAATCAAAATTTACATTTCATATAATTGGGTGTTTCTTGCATCATGAGTAGTTTATTTGCAATATTAGAAAGTAATGTTTCGTGTATGTTTTAATCATATCCTTTTAGCATTTTACAACATAAAAATCATATTTTCACGAGCTTCATCATGTATTTCAAATTTTACTGAAATGGAGTTTGCTAAATTAACTTTCAAATCATTTGAAATTTAAAGGTGAGATACCTTAGAAATACTACAAGCATGATATCTTAACATCTATTACATAAAAGTCTCATTTTTCACAAGCATCTTCATATTTCTTAAAACTTGTACATATAATTTTTCTTAAATTAATCTCAAATCAGTAAAAACATTGAAAGTGCATGATGAAGATCAATTTGTTGCTCTCTCAAATGACTTGCTAGCTTTACCAATAACCAAGATATGTTCGAGTGCCAGCAATAAAAAAGGGTGAAAACTCCTAGCTATTACCATTTAAAACTAATTATAGATCACAACTCTTTCATACTATTGAGTTACAATCACCAGGGATACTAGTAAGCATGAGGAATACTACGACAACAGTTGAGAATGGTGCCCATTGCTTTAAAGATAGGAGGAGTAGCAACTCCCTTTGTGCATTATGGTAGCTTCACTTAGCTCCCTTCGTTGCTAGCATTCAACAACTCTTTAAAAGACCACCTGCAATAGCAGCCATAGCTTCACCTAAAGCAATAATGATAATGTTTTGGAAGGAGAAAAGAGAAAGGAGAATAAAGAGGGAGAGAGAGGAAGGAATAGTTGAGAATAAGAGAAAGAAAAAGAGAAAGTATTAAAAAATAAATAAAATAAGAACGAAAAAGAGAGAAATGCTAATAAAGGAGCTAAAAATATTAATCCTATGCTTTTCACACTTATAAGCTCAATTTCCTTTAAAAAATCTCAACCCTCTACTTCTTATTTCAAGTAATCATAGCCTTTCTTTGCAATCACATTAAAATAAAATCGTAATTCATATGCTTTTAATTTTCCTTAAATATTTTTGCAATGGCATGATAAATTTGAAAGCCCTAAAATAAATATTTCAAGCTCCTCTAACTTTTAAAAATAATTTATCTATTACAAGCAACTAATTTCATAAATCTTTGCACCTACATTTACTAAAATTATCTTCGACTTGTGAAAAAAATTCCTTTTAGAAATTATTTAAATAAGTCTCAAATAACCACTAGCCAAATAAATAGAATTTGAACATTATCATCAATATCATTTTAATACCCAAAATCATAAAAAGGAAAAGAAATTTGAAACCAAATATTTACCATATAAATAAAACTTTTTTATCTTCTTTATTTAAAATAAATATTTCAGGGCATTGAAATTTATAAAATTTTAAATATTTCCTTAGGGTATTATATCTGTGGATCGACCTTAATGCCATTTTAGGATATCACATACCCTAAGAACTTCACATTAGATGGCTAGAATTCATATATGAATAATTTTGCATAGAGTTATTTTTTCATAAGATTTGCAAAATAATATGAAGATACTGAGCATGTTCTTCGTCATTCTTAGAATAAATAAGAATATCATAATGAAAATAATAATAAATTTATCAAGGAACAGTTTAAAGATCCTATTCATGAGATTCTTGAACACTACAAGAGCATTGGTGAGTCAAAGGACATAACTAGGAATTTGTAATGGCCACATCAAGTTCTAAATGCCATTTTAAGAATATTTTCTTTTCAGATCTCTAGCTAATGATAACTAAATATCAAATCAATCTTGGAAATGTATTTGGTTCCTTGTAATTGATCAAACAAATTATCAATTTAGGAAAAAAGATATTTATTCTTAATTATCACCTTGTTCAACTACTGGTAATCCATATACAAGCACAAAGTCTTATCTTTCTTTTTGATAAATGATCCTAGTGTTCCTTATAATGATAAACTAGGATGGATAAACCCCTTATAGATTAATTTTTGCAATTCTTCTTGAGCTTTTTCAATTTAGATGGTACCATTCGGTAAGTTCGAATTGAAATTGCATTAATACCAAAGGCAACTTCAATATTAATATCCTATTTCACATTTTGAAGGCAAACTAGGTAATTCTTCTAGAAACACATTTAAGAACCTTTATATAACAAGGATATCACTAATATTTGGAAAATGTTAATTTAAATCCTGAATTACTACTAAATATGTGGTGCATCCATTTTTAATAAGTTTTTAAGCTTTGATGTAAAAGATGATTCTAGCAATTTGAGGGTTCTTTTCTCCTTGAAACACAATAGAAAGGGCTTTCTCTATGATAAAAGTAAAAGTCTTGTTAAAACTAACCATTTGTACATGATAAGTTAATAACCAATCCATACCTAAAATAATATCTTAATCTATCATCTATAAATGGATCAATTTAATAGGCATAACTTGATCATCAATGTGAATAGGGCAAGCATGTATAAATTGAATAGTTATTAAAGTTCTATTTATAGATGTAGCATTAATAAAGGATTTGACAATTTATTGAAGGATTATTTATCTAGAAATTAAGTTTCATCAATATAAAAATAATGTATAGCTTCTAAATCAACCAAAATGTAAGTTGACAAATTTTCAATGGAAAAAATACCTACAACATCAACAATAAAGGTCTAAGCCTTCTAAAAAATTAAGGCAAAAACCCTAACTTGGTTTCTTAATATGCCTTTACCTTTAATGTTGTCATTATCACTATGTTCTTGATTTGTTTGCAACCTAGGAACTATTAGTGAGGTCATAGATGGATTTTGTTTAAGATACATGATTTTTTACACTGTAGCTTGGAAGGTTTCTAGATAATCTTTCCTTTTGTAGCCTAACTGATCCCATTGATAGCATACAATACTTATTTTATTATAAGGTTTTAGATACTTGTTTTCACACTACACATATCTAAATGGCTCCTTTTAAAAATTACCTTTATAATGAGATTATCACCTACTAAAGCTAGCCAGGGCATTAGAATGAAAACATGGATTTCCCTGACCTCTTTTACTTGGAGGTTTTATGAAAGTACTTCTAGGATAAAAACTTGAAACTAATTGATTTCTTTCACCATAAGAAGTATTGGGAAGAGGCATCCTTTATACATTAACTGGATAACTAGGTCTTTTAAATCTATTATGCTTTTTTCTAGATTGGGATTTTCTTTCTTCTCAACCTTTTATTTTGTATTCTTCTTAGAGAGGCTAGTCAACAATATCTTGGAATGTAGTTATTTAGGTAACATGTGTAACACTGAAGAAATAATCATTAAGGCCATAAGTAAGCCTTTGAAATTTATCTATTTTATTTGGAATCAGGTATCTTACATAGCAAGGTAAGCAGATGAATTATGTAACATATTTGCCAATAAACATTGATTTTTGTTTTAGGCATTCAAATTCTTAGGTCTTGGCTTCCCAAACATTGAGAGGTAAGAATTAATTGGTGAAAAGTTCCTACAAAGCTATTTAAGTCAAAGGTGGTAAGATGGTTCTCTATTTTCTATAATACTAGTAAATTAGAAATGAACAATATCCTCTAGTTTGTAACCAACAAGTTTAATAAGCATCTAGTTCGAACATGAGATAATTATCCTATATCATTTAATTTGAGTGAGAAATTAGTGCAAATCTGCATTTAGATTTGTGTTAGTGAAATCAAGAGTTATAAATTATTAAATTCATGTAAATTTAAAGTTTGTTATTCTTTTTCTCTTCTTTGGCTGGAGGCTTTATCCTTCCAATTTCTATGTTAACCTTGCTTTTTCTTATAGAGGAGAACTTGGATTACATTAATTAACATTTGTTGTCGAAAGGCAACCACCTATGAAGGGATATTTTGATCATTATTTCCGCTTTGCTAACTGTAATGAGCCTACAATCTTCTACATGATGCTCAATCAATTAGATTACTAGCTCGAAGACTACTAGATTTTGCCATTTACCTATTTGTAAAAGATTTCAAATGTTTAGCTCACACACGTATCATAAATAACTATTTTATGAAAAGTTTCATCACCACTATTAAACTATTTTAAGGTTTGTTAAAATGGAACTAGTGACATGTGTTCCTAGGCATCATATCACTAATATAGTTTTAATGAACACTTAAATAAGTAGCCATAATTACATCTTATTTATCCTATCTTGAGACCCTTTATCACCACTTAAATCCTAAGTTATGCTCAAACACTAACTTTGTCATGACACATTTGGTTATGACTAGTGAGGAACCTACTTCCTAATTTTCATAAGCCTATCTAACCTTACTTTAGTATCATTATATAATTATTATCAAGCTAAGTAATTTAATTAATTGATTTTCATATATTTTTCAAATATTTACAAATAAAGGTCATATTGTAGCATATATAAAATTATTCACATGGCCCCAATTATTTTCTAACCATTTCCTAATAAGATTATGATTGCATTTAAAGAAATTCAAGGAGATATTTGCTCTTAACCTATTGGTAGTGGTTGGAGAGCTTTAACATGTGTATCTAAAAAATATTTAAAATTTAAAATAGTAATACTTTGTCCCAGTAAAGAAATAATTTACTTAAGTAGATAATATCATAGTTATACATTTCCATAGAGAAATCATACCATAGTTAGCAACATTTGTATATTTCTATCATTACAAGATAACAACAATAATCAATTTCCATAAGATAAATAATAATTTATACTATCTTATACCTCTTAATCATTCTTGTATGTTTACAAACCCAAACTTATTCCTTCGAGCACCTTATTCATTCATAAACATACATCTAGATTTGGTATCAATATTTTAAATTTATAACAATGTCTCTTTCAATCTTTATATATTCTTATTCATCACAAATTAACATTTTGTTCATAACCATGTCATTGTTTTCATCATTAATTCAATTTCACTATCATACTTGCTACTTAGTAGGTTAATTTTCATAGTTCAATCATACATATAACCTAAACATATTTCATTAGTCTAGTCAATTAATATTCAAGATTTCTCTTGAAAATAAGGAGGTATTCAAATATTGTATTTGAATATAGGACTCCAAAACCAAATTTTGAAACTCATATTTGAATGTTATATTTAAGTATAAACATTAAGAATTTTCTCATTTTACTATACTCAAATATGATACTCAAGTATGGCTTAAGGAGTATGAGTTCTAAACTCACATTCATGTACTATAATCAAATATAACCAATTAAAGGTGAATTCTTAATTTGCTATTTGGATATAATACCTGAATATAACCATTTGAAGGTGAGCTCTAAGCCTATATTTGATTATAGTTTTGGAATTTCTAGAAATTCATACAAAATGCAAAACCAAAAAGCCAATTTCACTTTCTTAACTTATATACAACATTTTTAACTTATCAAACACCATTCAAGCATCATCCAACAATACTTTTTAGCTAATGACAATAAGAACTTACTCTAGTCAACAAGATTCTAGTATTAAATAATTATTTATCGCACAAGTCGATTCATAACTAAATAGATAGTCTAAGCATTCATTTTACAAGTTAAGTAAATTATCTACTTATAAATTTGTGTAGAGGCGATGAAGGGTAGAAGGATGATAGCTTATTCTTATTTAAGTCAAGAATAAAGACAATTAACCTAGATTTCAAATTTCTCCCTTGCTTCTAGCAAAACTTTAGGAATTTTTTAATTATAACTTAGTATCATGAAGATTTACCTTGGATAAGTAGAAGTTGATGATAATTCTTAGGATTCCTTAGTTGAATTTCTTACTAAATGAAGTATGAAGCTAAAGATATTTGAAGAAGGAGAAAGAAGGAGGTTTAGTTGCTAATAAAGAAAAAAATGGCTAATGGTCTTGTATTTTGAGGGTTTAAAAAAGTTAGGGATTTTAGGGATAAAATTGAAAAATTTTTCTTAAATTTCCTACATACACACCTATCAAATTCCATTACTATATTAACCCTTATTAACTCAACTATATCTAATTTCATCATAAAATCAACATTTCTTTATTTTAACATTACCATAAACGTATCCACAACCATTTTAAATATCGACATGTATATGTAATTTATTAATAAAATGGCTAAGATAAAATTCTAAAATTACTAGGGGTGTAACATTTATTCTTCTCATGTTTTGGGTTTAAACTTAGGATCTTACATATGTGCATTAAATGGGTTACCCTTATTACCATTACCAAAAAAATATTATTTGACATAATAAATGCATGAATATAAAAAATTAAGCAATAACAATAATTAATCCATAATTTATTCATTAATTAGGTCAAATATAATTGTACATAAATCATAAATTAAAAAGATTATGATTGCATGGAATGAAACTTTCTTCTTAAATTGTTTGGTTTTAGTCCCCATTTTTTAGATTGGATTTATTAATGTCTTTCCACTATTTTGTTTTCCATTTTATCAAATTGAAGTTCCTATGGAAAATTTTCTTGAGTAAGGACTAATACAAATGGATCTATTTTCCTTGTATTTATTCATTATTTGCTTAAAGGTGTTGTCTAGATTGTTGTTTAGAACAAAAGTTAAAAGGCAAATACATGGAATTAGACATCCCAGAATAGCCCTCTATCTCCATTAGATGTTTACAAATGATATTCTATTTTTTGTTAATGCTAATATTTTTTAAGAAAGTAACTTATAAGAAGTGATTAAGAAATATCAATGTTAATTAGTATGACTAATAAACTTCAATCAATTAGTTCTTCTTTTCAAATAATGCCTTTTGGTTCTTAAAGATGTCCTATCAAATTAATTGTAGCTTAGGCACATCTAAAATGAAGTAAAGTAAGCATTCCTTTGCTTTTATCAAAGCACGAGCATGACCATAAAAAATCTATTTAATGTTGTCATTTAACAAATTTGATGTTAATTTCAAATCATCATTTTATCAAGTAAATATTTTATGATATTAATTATAAAAATTATTGTGAAAAATAAATATTATGTCCATTCACATAATAAATAAACCATCATTTTTTCTTCTATGACATATAACTCAATAACCAATCACATTTAAATATGTCAGTTTTTGTTAAGTAATTGTCATTGAAATTTGAAATTTAATGTTAGTTAATTTTAATAACCAACATGGAATGTATTATATACCACATCAGCAATTCACATAACTCATGTTATGTTACTCTCCCCATAAGAAAATAAAAAAAAATTCTTGACACCACCTTTATTTTGTAATAACATCTTAAATCACTTCCTATTACATTACTTTTAACTTAAAATACATATAAAACTAACAAAAATATAATATTCAACATTATCATGTAATTTAGATATATGAGATTAGGGAATACTAAATGATTTGTACTACTAAATATCATCTGTCCAAAACATTTTCAAACTGCAAAGGAACAAAGTAAGCAAATGAAAAATTAAATGTTATAGCAATCATAAACAAAAAACTTATCATGGTAAAAAAAATTACCTCATAATTTGTCTTAGAAATCCTTATTTCTTATATTTCCTACCCCTGAACTAGACTAATATCTCAATCATAATTTCAATGTATTTAAGGTAAAAAAAAAAATTGATAATTATGGAAAGTTACCTTAGATAGAGATAGGTGTTTCTAGAAAAGTGTTTTTGAATCCAATACCTACAAATGTAAGCAATATTCATTAAAATTTTATACATGACATTATATAGAATGCTAAAAAAGATTAATAAAATTAAGTTCTTTGCCTATGTATACTTGCAAAGCTATATTAAAGTGAAAAATAACAAAATATGGTTAATTGTGAAAACAAAAATTAAATTACAAGAATAAACACAAAATATAAAATAAATCCTTACATTTATTTTTTGTACTTTTCTAATAATTATTAAACCTTACATATTTAGCCATAGGCTAACAGAGCTTCAACTTGTAAAATAATTAGTGAGCATAAATATAAAAATTAAAAATGATCATCTTTAGATTGGTTAGAAAACATACCTCAATAGAGAAAATTATTTGAGACTTCACGATAAAATTTATAAATGATGTCATGACTTCATTCTTTTTATTTTTATCTTATACCTTTTTTTAGCTATGTTTAAAGTTTACATATAAATTACTAATTGGAAATTGATATGTCTAACAAAACAATGTTGACTAACTAGATAATTTAAACATTGGTTATTAAATAACAATTGATGGTATAAATTAAAATATTTTATTTTTCCATTATATTTCAAGAAAAAGCTTTATAATTTTACAAGTCAATACCATTAAAATTATTTTTTTTTGTGTTACATTTTTATTTTATAATTAAAGAGATACAAATAGTAATAGACTAAGCAATCTTACAAATAAGATGTTATATTTTACAATAAATAAAATTTTAGTTAAAATTAATGAGAAATAAATAATTTAATAAATGAAAAACTATAAATTGTAATTTTTTGCTTAAAATATTATTGCACTAAAGGGTGTAAAGGTATAATAATTTTTTTATTGCACAAATAGGCGTAAAGTGGGATATCTCTTTTTGTAATTCCTTTACAATTGGTTGAAGGGTTCTGAGTTAAAGAATATGAATGGTTTTAAACTAATGAGTTTGCATTTTCTCCCTAATATTACTTCTTAAGATGGACCATGAATAACAAAGATGGCTTTAAAAGATGTAATGATTTCAAACTGATGATAAATTATATTAAGAAGAAATAGTGTATCTATTCTTACAATGAATTCAAGGTCAATCCATTCAATATAAGAATGGCCACACTACTTGTTATGGTTTTTCATTTGTCTGTACATTATTAATAAAGTATCACTTAGATGTTTCAAATAAAGAATGAAAGTGAAATTTATAAATATCATGCAAAGATTTAGACATCAGTTATTAATCAAAATAAATGTATTACATATGTTTTACTTTATAAAGCTTAATTATTGATATACCTTGAAATGTCATAATTTGTAATAGTTTCCTGGTACATATTACTTTATAAAGCTTAGTATTCATGATTTATGTTTTCATCTTTTAATATAAAAATTTATGATTCATGTTTTCATCTTCTAATACAAAACACCTTGTAAATGTCGTTATTGATGTATTACTAAATATTTATTATAGGTTAGTTGGCCCTTAAGGTAGATTTAGACATCAAATATGATGAAAAAAACCATTTTGGTATTTTAATATAATTTTTCCAAACCATGTTGATTTTAATAGATAATTGATGTTGTTTAGAATTTTTCTACACAATTTTTGACATTTTTTTTTTACAATTTCTTCATCTTAACATTTTTTCTAATAATGGCTTTCAAGAAAAGTGATGATTGAGCATGTTTTGTTTATTGATTGATCAAGTTATGATGATATCAAATTCAAATATGAATTCTATTTAAATTATTTTATTGAGTTTATTTACAACATTAATTCTTGCTTATGCTACAAACCTGTTGTAATTACCTTAGCAACATAATGATAGAGTTTGCTCATTACTAGATCTAGTATGAGGATTAAGTGACATCATACAAAGCCTTTTTTATAAGATAACTTAAACAAAATAAACTTATAATTTATTAATCAAGTGAATGATTTATAATTTTAAGATTTAAGACAAAGGAAAAAATTAAATGAAATTTATAATCTAAAATTTAACTTTTTTTAGAATAAAGGTGAAGTGACATTGGTTACAAAATATGGACAAACCATAAATTTGACTATTCTAAAATTAAATATATTTTAGATTATTAAGGACCGAAATAATGCTTACTAATTTTTATACTTCAATTTATGAATAATAATTGTAGTTGTTATTGTTGTTATTATTCCATTCATTTTTTTATTTGTCATTTTAAAAAATTAAAATCATACTTATCTTTTTTTCAAAATTTAATTGTTTGACTATTTCACACATCAAAATAAATTAGTAAAATGTAACTTTTTTTCTAAAGTTGAAGCTATTTATTGACCACCTCAATCCTTATTGATTTACCTTAACTGACAGATAAAAAGAATGGACAAAGCCTTAATTTCCTAAAATGGTCGTTAATTTTTATTTCTTTAAGGCCATTACATGATTGTAATATTTTTATCCATCCAAAAGATGCAAAAGAGTAAAGAAATTCATGGATAGTTTATTATCAATTCTCTAAAATTTTGATTTAAATTTAATATCAAATGAATCATCCTTATACAAGTTGAATTCTATTAATATACTACTTAACTCAAGCTATTAATGATCTTATACGAGTCTTATAATAAAAAATATTATTTACTTTTATATTATATGAATAATATAATATATAAGAAAATTAATTACATAAGTTTGTTGTATAAAGAAGTATGAGGCTTTAATTAAAGTAATTAATTTTTCAGTGTTTGTTACTTTCTATTGACCGTAATTATTAGTGCTATATAATGGTTGTATAGATAGTTTGTGATGAATTTAATGAATGTAGAAAAACTTATATTCATAATTAAAATAATCTCTAAAAATCTAGTATTTGGTTTATTTAAAAAATGTAAGTTTTTGTATGTTCTTAGTAAAATAATAAACTATTCGCATAAAATTATATAAACTCATCTATGTTCATACTCAACAAAGTTCAAGTTTGAATTCAAATATTTCAAGTTTAATAAAAAATTTAGATCAAGTAACATACTTTAAACTTATTTAAATTTATATTCAAGTGAAGTTTGAGCTCTAATTTAATTTTTTCAAGTTCAAATATTTCAAGTTCTTGCTCAAACTCATTTGTTTTTGCTAAGTTCAAGCTTGAATACATAGATAAGAACGCAAATGTCAAGCTCTATGTAAGCAATTTGAAATCAATTAGCAAAAATTCGATTCGAGTTAAACTTTAAACAAGTTGAGTTTAATTAATATACGAGTTGAACTTGAATTTCATATAAATTGACTCAAATTATTCACAATCCTAAACAAGTTAAATTATAATAAAAAATTATTTTTATACTATATATAAATATAAACAACATAGTATATAAAAAATCCAATTACATAAATAATTATCAAAGTAACATAAAGAAGTATAATGCTTTGATTAAAATAATTAGTTTTTGTTGACCCTTTGTTTGGATCTATTAAAAAAAAGTGGAAAGTAAAGATGTTGAAAGAAAAAAGGTTAAAAACAATTTTTTTCAATGTTTGGATACTAAGAAAAATTTGAGGTTGAAGGAAAAATGGTCAAAAAATATTTTGAAAATCAACAAAATATTTTTCTACCAAATAGGTGTGCAAAAGGTGTAAAAAAACTTTATAATTATAAAATTCCTTTTGTAAATTATATTAAATAACTTTGTTAACTTAAAGTAGTAACGATTTTGCCATTTAATAAATTACTTCTTTTATCTTTCTTTTGCTTTTTAATTAAATTAAATAAAAATTAATAATTTTATCATTTTCTTTTCACCTATTTTCTATACATGTAAATAACAAGTGGAAACATTCTTTTCTATATATTTTCTTTCCGTCATTTTTTCTTCTACCTGATTTCTTTCCACATTTTATCTCACTAAAATTGTTAAATAGATTCATTCATTCATTTGTAGACTGGCCATAAACAAACTCTTTAAATGAGAGTTCAAATCTTAACATTTGCATATTGCAAACTCACATATTAGGTTTGTAAGTTTTTTTTTTTCAAAAAATATTTTTAAAGTTTTTAAAATAATAATTATAAATTCAAACACCACATATTTAATATTTTCTTAATCTATACTAATAATTTAAGATTAAATAAATTACAATAAAAAATTATTAATTTTGAAATCATTAATTTAGAAATGTATTATTAACTTAAAAATAATTTATTTAAATTAAATTAAATTGAAAGATAAAGAGTTAAATTTAAAAGTGAGCATTGGATTGATTAGATAAAAATTTGTATTGTATATTAATTCAATTTGAAAGTAAAAATATAAAAAAAAAGAAAAAGAAATGCAAACTTGTCTATGGATTGCGGATCCGAAAGATTGGACTGCTTTAGATCCACATTTAAATGGACTCCTATTTGTCTTGTTATATCTAAACATAGACTAAGTGTAATTATTTGTATTATATGGCACTTGAGTAGATATTTTTTAATAAATTCAATGGTCATAGAAAAATTATATTAATAAATAAATTTGAATAAAAAAATTCATATTTCATTTATTTGTTAAAGATGAGATTTTATATAATCAAATTCAAGTAAAATAATAAACTATTTGATTAAACTTATATAAATTTGTCCAAATTCATATTCATTGAAAGCTTAAATTCAAATTCAAATATTCTAAATTTAATTAGAAATGGAGACTTAATAATATATTATTTGAATAAGTTTCTATAAATTTGTTTAGACTCATATTCAAGTCAAATTTAAATTGAAATTAAATTATTTAAATTTAATGATATTTAACTTAAATTTAGACTCATTAAAAATAAATGAATTTAAATTTAAACATATAAATATATGTTCGTGTTCAATTCCATGACCCTCCTGCTCACCAATACACGAACTTCATCTCCGTTCTAATTGCACGGCGCGGTCAAACGTATTTCACCTCGTTCCATACATCATTCACAAATATAGAGTATAAAACATGATAAATTCTTTATTGCTTTCGTCTTAACGGATGTTTTTACTCTTTCCACCGTGTACAAAACTCATTGTTAATTTTATTACTTCTCTATTTTTTTAGGTGTTACTTTAGAAAAAAAATTATTCTTATTTATTTATTATCTTAAAAATTAAAATTATATTTATCATTTTCCTTTACATATTATTTTTATGATTTAGATAAATATTTAATAAGTTTACTTATTAATTTATTTTAATAAAAAATATATTAATAAATTACAATTCATTTTTTTTATAAAATTAATGTTATTTATTATTTTTAAAATTTTTATATATTAATCTTAAACGTCATTTAAAAAAAGAATGGGAGAAACATTTATTTGTTACTAATTTCATGAAATTTACGTACACCAGGAATAAGATATTTTAATTTTTGAAACACTAGAATTCACAAAATCATGACAATTGGCAAATTTTTTACATTTTTATTTTTTTGTGATGATTGGATAGTGAAAAACTAAACAACGTTGAACTCAGAATGGGGAATAAGAAAAATCCTTTCAGGAACATTATTTGCCGTAGACTCTTGGTAACAATTGGCATTTTTTTCTGGAATGGGAGTAAAATTACTTGCTTTTGATATAACTAGGAAGTCAGCTGTGCATTACATGGAAAAAAAATTAATTCAATACTACATAATATTATAAATATAAATTAATTATTTAAAAATATAATTATAACAATATAATTATCAATTAATTAACATTAAAAAAATAATCAATTATCATAAATGATAAAAATAACTATTTCTAATAGCAGTTATGAAATAAGATATGTAATAAGGTTACTTGTGTCAAGTCTTTATGTTGCAGGCTATACATTTATAACAATAATTTAGATATATTATACTAATACTACTCTATTATTCTCAATTAGATAATTGCATATCTTTTTGAAAATGATAAAAAAAGAATAAAAAAAAGGAGAGAATTGAAATCTTACCTTTTTTAGATTTATAATAAAAAATTAAATGATAATATATTATTTGATAGAAGGATTTGTGCATTGTTGATATTTGTTCATTTGTTTATTTTTAAAGCATAAAATATATAATTAATCTTATAATTGAAAGAAAAAATACAAGTGAATTTTTTTAAGCTAATTCCCGATATGTGAATCTAATTCTTTTAAAGTGTAAAGTGTAGAATATACTTTAAAAGTTATAATAAATTATAACAATTATTGATAAAAAATAAAAATGGAATAATTACAAATTATAAAATTACTTTTTTATTAACTTATTATTTATCATATTCTCAATCTTTGATTTTTTTTATTAATAGTTGTAATTATCTACTTTACTCTCTAACTAATTCTTGATTCACTATTAAGAATGAAATAATTAAGCATACATATTGAATAATTGATTGACACAATAGGTACAAAATTTTATCTAAATATTTGTATGTTATATTTTAATTATAAAATATCACAAAAAATTAGTAATAAATTTAAATTGATGTTTCTAATTTTTTGTTATTGCTTTAAATAGAATAAATAAATATTTTACTTATTATAATTTAGTATTATTTTTTAATTCCCTAATGCAAGAAGACATATTAAAAACATAAAAAAATATATAGTTTTCATACAACAATCATTATAATATAATTTTGTATAGATTATTATTACTATTTTTTAGTTATACATGTTTATTAAGTTGTAATTTTTAAGAAATATATATTTGTTTGTCTATATAAGAATTAAGTGCAATCCCTAAATATAAAGAAAAAAATACCATAATTCCTAAAACAATGTCAACAAATTAAAAAATTGCTAAGTCTTTGATAGGGTAGATATTATAATAAAATTATATATAATTTTAAGTATTAAATTTTCTATAATGCCTTTTAATGAGAATAAAAAATAATAAAATAATAATATAGGCTGCAAGAAAATGCATGATAAGTATTCTAAATATAACTTTGATTATAAATATAACTGAGAAAAAGTGTAATAATTGTTTATAATAAATGGATCTTTTAATTCTCCCCAATCGTTTCAAGACCTTATAATCATAGTTTGACCAGTATTATTTTGACATTTGACCTTTCAAATTCTTGACAAATGAAACATATCTTTATTTAAAACAAATCAAAATACTAAAAGATAATAACAAATATATATAATTTAGTTACTATTGGTAGAAGATCATCACTAATATACCTTTGTGAATCTATAGAAATTGAAATTTTATAAATTAGTAAATTTACAAAAATTACAAATTTAAGTTGCATATTCATTACAACCAAGTAAAGTCAAGTAACATTTTACATGGTACAATTATTTTTCAAAAAAAGATGTCCTAAATAAAGGGACAACCCAAAGAAAAAAAAAAGAAAAGATAGATTTTTTCAAAAATCATGCTAAATTTATATGAGAATTAATTTTATGTTCAAATTAATCAATATTGTAGAATTGATTATGTATATCTTAAAATGTTCCATTGTAGCAAAGTCTCCTAATTTCTACCATCAATAGTTATAAAGCAATCTCTCAAATGAATACATACAGATTTGTCAACAAAGTAACAAAAAAAAGGTGAGAGGAGCATTAAAAAAATTAACTTCAAATATTGTAAAGCCAAAAAAATGAATTTTTTCAAAAATAAAAAAAATCAAGTATTAACTATGAAAGGTTAAAATATTAAAAAAATTGAAACCAAATGTTCACTGATGCATGATTTTAGAGACAAAGATATAAAAATTCATTCAATCTTTTGTAACAAACCTTGATAAGGAATCTTGGAGCAAAACTATAAGAGAAGAAAAGAAAGATGAACTAAAAATATGTGAAAAATTTTCATGAAAGATAAAAAAAAAAATATGAGATGATGCTTCAAAAAAATCTTGAAATGAAACATTCATTTATGTATAATTCTAAAGATGATGATATAAGATTAAAAAAATTTATTCAATAAAGTGATAAGAAATTTTGAATTAAAATTGAAAGAGAAGAAGAAAAGGATAAAGTGAGAATTTTTAGACAAATTTCATGAAAAAAAAAGAAAAATATAAAATTATATTTTAAAAGAAAAAATTGAGAAGATGTAAGGAGGAAAAAAAAGAAAGTAATAAAAATATTTTAGAGCAATTGAGTAGTAATAGTAGGTGATATCATAACGAGAAATTTAAGGAAGGAAATAAATTACCACTCTATTAATTTATATTAGTAAATGATTTTGAATTTAAATTGAAAAATGACTTTCATAATTTTATTAAATAATTTTTTAATATCAATAATTAATTTTGAATTCAGATATTAACTTTAAACACATCTTTTTCAAGATAATCCATTAATTTAAAATTCAAAATAAAATTATTTTAATATAAAATGATGCTAGAGATTTAAATTAAATTTTTACTAAAAATTAATTTAATATAAAAAATAAATGAAAGAAACAATTAATAACTTTACATTTATTATTGAATATTGGTGGCTAATAAATGTAAGAAATTTTTTATTTTATAATTTATCTTTTAGGTAAAGAACAAATAACAAATTGATATATAGAAAATTATGAAAATAATACTTGTCAAAATAAGATAGAAGAATTATTACAACTAATATATATTACTTGAATAATTTGGTATTTATAAATTCTACTGATAAATAGAAAGTAATTAAAATTAAAATCTTATTGAAAATTGATTTAAAATTAGAAGATAAAGAAGAACTGATAAATTGATATATGAAGAATTATGAGAAGAAATAAGAAATTGATATATAAAAAATTATCAGAATAACACTTATCATAATAAGATATAAGAAATTATTATTTCTTCTTTATCTTTTAGGTAAAGAAGAAATAACAAATTGATACATGGAGAATTATAAAAATAATACTTGTCATAATAAGCTATAAGAAATATCATAATTAATATATAATACTAGAATAATTTAGTATTTATAAATTTTAGTAATAAATAAAAAGTAATTAAAATTCAAAATTTTATTATAAATTAATTTAAAATTAGAAGATAAATGAAAAAAATAAAAAATTAATACGTGACAAATTATACAAATGACACTTATCATAAAAAATAAAAAATATTATAACTAATATATAATATAAATATAGAGATAGAAATAGAGATAAGAGATGATGCTAGAGATTCAAATTTAGATTTTTATTGAGAATTGATTTAATATTAGAAAGATAAATAAAAGTAACAATTAATTATTTTATATTTATTACTAATTATTGGTGGCTAATATATGTAAGAGAAATATTTTTTATTTTATAATTTATCTTTTAAGTAGAAAAAAATGATAAATTAACTTTTCATTAAAAAAATAACAAATTGATGTGTGTTAAATTATAAAAATAATAATTGTTATAATAAGAGATAAAAAATATCATAACTAATATATAATATAAAAATCAAAGTATATTAGACATTTGTTATTGATATAGTAGCAACATGGTAAGACTTCTCTTAAAGTATATATAATTTTTCCTCCTTATTTATTATTTGCAGAGGAAAAGAGAGAAAAATTTTAAATTTGAATTATAGAGAAAATAGAAATAAGAAAGTTAAAATTTTAAAGTATCAAAAATAAAAATCATAAGTTCATTTTTATGATAAAAAAATCATAATTTTTATATTTTGATTTTCTTTCCTCTTAATTGAAGAAGGGTTTGCTTATTTTTTAATTTTAAACATAATTTTTTTTATTTTTTATTTTTTTAAAATAAAAGAACTTATTTGATAACTTTTTAATAATCTATTTTTAAATTTTTTTCTCTAAATATATAATTCAAAAATAAAAAATAACTTTTAATTATTTTTTATTTATAATATTAACTATCTCCTAATCTTAATTTTCCTTTAATCTATATGTAATTTTTTAAAATAATTTTTAAAAATATAAAATAAAAATATATCCAAACAAATTTTCAACTAGCTGCCAGAGATAACTTTCGTAGGGGAAAATGGATCAACGCAATGACTCCTGCCTCACAATCTTATTTTTAGCAATGGTGAATTTTAAAGATTTGATAGATGTGGTATAATATAAATTTTTAAATAAAATTATTAAATTATTATTAAAATTTTAATAATTTTATTCGATAATTTATATTTTATCGCACTACCGATACCAAATCCTAAAAAATACTTTAACGAGCAAAGATAGTCAAATAAATCAATGATTTAGACTTTGGCGTCCTCCGTACAGTTCATTTTTCGGTTTTTGCAGAGTGATCGTAAATGGCAGTCAAATTTTACTCTCCCCGGTTTCAACACAACCTCCAGTTTCCGTCAGCACTTGCCGGGTTTCCGCCATCTTCCGTTAACTTCCCCGTGTGTATCTATCAAATTACCCAATTCTGAGAAACTTGCCACCTCAAAACGCCGTACACCTCCTTCCTCTGTCACCTTAGCCCTCCATTTTTGAAACCCATGTACGTAACTTCAATATCTTCAATTCATTTATGCCGGTCAATGATCCCATCCGAATTATCACCAAAAAGGCGTGAGCTTTTAATATGAGAGAATAGATTAGTTCTCTAGTTTATTGCTTCTATTCATTTTTTTGGGAGTTTAATATAAGAGAATAGATTTCTGGGTTGTTCTGGGCGTTTGAGATGGCAGCAAAAATTGGGTCTTTGAGGCACAGTTTTGTTGAGAGGAGCAAAGAAAGGTTGCTCTTGAAGAAGGGTTATTCTGAATTTGGGTTTAACAGCTTCATTAATGAGACCGATAATGGAGGCAAAGTCTCGTGGTTCCGTTCAGTCTGTGATCGCTTCGTTAGCTTTTGGGGGACTCTGAAAGGGTCTGTTAGGGAATTATACGAGATGGGCAGGTCCGATCCACGAAAGGTGGTCTTCGCCATTAAAGCTGGTCTATCGTTAGCTCTCGTGTCGCTTGTAATCTTCTTCAGAGAGCCTCTTGAGCAAGTTGGCCAATATTCAATCTGGGCAGTACTCACCGTTGTTGTGGTCTTCGAATACAGCGTAGGTATTAGTTACAGATTTTGAATGGAAAAGAAAGAGATATTTTTCAAAGTGGGTTCTATTGATTCAATTTCAAGCTTATACCTTATTCTCTTTACCTGCGATTAGGTGCAACCCTTAACAAAGGATTCAATCGGGCTTTGGGAACATTCTCGGCTGGAGGACTTGCCTTGGGTATTGCTGAATTATCAGTTATGGCTGGAAAATTTGAGGAAGTTATTATTGTTGTCAGTATATTTATTGCAGGTTAGATATGTGTGGTGCTGTTCTGTATTTCCTTTTCCATGAAAAACTTACTAACTGTTTATGCTTGGCTTTGCTGCCTGTCAGTCTTCCTAATTAATGATTTCAATGCTGTGGTTTGCAGGGTTTTCTGCAAGCTATATCAAGCTGTACCCTGCAATGAAACAATATGAATATGGCTTCCGTGTATTTCTGTTGACATTTTGTATCGTATTGGTGTCTGGGAGTACAACATTACAATTTTTTGCTACAGCTTTTTACAGACTAGTACTAATTGGAGTTGGTGCTGGGATCTGTTTGGTTGTGAATATATTTATATACCCCATCTGGTCTGGAGAGGATCTTCACAAACTCGTGGTGAAGAATTTCAATGGAGTTGCTCTGTCTTTAGAAGGTTGGATCAAACTCTGTTATATTTGACCTGCTCGTTTTATTTATGGCCAATCCCATGTTTGACATGGTTTTCTCCTGACATACTAGCTGATTGCTGAATAACTTTGTTCAGGTTGTGTAAACGGGTACTTGGAATGCGTTGAATATGAGAGAATCCCTTCAAAAATTCTTGTTTATCAAGCCTCTGATGACCCTGTTTACAGAGGCTATAGAACGGCAGTACAGTCATCGAGCAAAGAGGAATCTCTGGTATGTGGATTCGTTTTGAGTAGCGCTACTCGCACACACTATCCTTTACACTTGCACCCACGGCTTATGGCTTAGTTTGAGTCAGTTGACCGCACATTTTAAAATGGATAGGGTATGTGTTGCCGTTGAAGTGAGTGAGAGAGTGAGGGGATACGTGTGCATAGCAGTTTTTTGACATTTGTGTTGGCTGCCTTAATAAAACATTGGAAATATTGTTCACAAACTTGATTAATCTTGCAGGTGGATTTTGCATTATGGGAGCCACCTCATGGCCCATACAAGACACGCAACTATCCTTGGAAAAGCTATGTCAAAGTCAGTGGAGCATTAAGGCATTGTGCGTTCATGGTCATGGCAATGCATGGATGCATTCTTTCAGAAATACAGGTGAAAACAATCTTTCCTTTTGTGATTTGTAATAGATGTCATTTGTGTTATAAGTAAAGAAGTACTACTTGCATGCCTGCGCAAGCGCGTGTGCACGCACACACATGCACACTATATTTCATATTATATTTCACATGTGTACATACATATGATACAATTTCAGTCAAACTAACCACATCTATTGGTGGGAATTATATGTGCAGGCAGTATTTTTCTTCCTAGCAGTTTTGATTTTTCTGTTAGTTTGGCTGTTCAGTGTAGACTTTAGCTTCATTTTGCCTGATTTACATTGGAAACAACAATAAGAACGTGATTGATTTCCATTTACTACTAGAATTTTAAGTTCGAACATTTGTAATCAGTAAATAAAGTCATCAATATTGATATTTTCAGAGTCATTTTGTCCAGGATGATTGATCTCATTTGTCTCGTATGATCTTGCTGAACTTTCAGTACGACGTGCTGAGAGTTATAGTTTCTATTGTCTTATTGAGGCACAGGACAGTTAAGATAGTGTCTGAGGGCAGGATTTTTCATTTACTTTAAACTACTAGTTCTTTGCCATTTTCCATTATTAATCATTTCTCTTGGAACTCTTCTGTTAAAGATCATATATGGCATAACTGACCAGTGCAGCATTAAACTAAGAACGATTCTTTTCATGCAAGAAAAATGGGCTTTTAATTTGTTGACCTTTCTAGATTTAAACAAACTTTAGCATTATGAATTAAAATTTCATGTATTCGTCTTTAATAATAGAGTCGGAGGAGCTAGGAAATTGATCTAAATGACTGGAAAAAAAATTTCTCTTCTGTGCATTCTTGGCATTCAATTTAGTAACACATATACCATCTGTGCACGAAGGAAAACAGGATGTGACTTGAAACCAAGTTCAGGCTTTTCCAGTACTCTAATGATTGTGAAAACTTAAACCTGAGACTGAAGACCAAGGATTCTGATTCTTTTTTTTTTTAATTGGCTATCATAATATTTTGCAATGATAGTTTACCCTTAGGGCTGTCTTGTTTATATTTCTGATCTCCACAATTTCATATGCAGGCACCTGCGGAGAAGAGGCAGGTTTTCCGCAATGAGCTTCAAAGGGTCGGGACTGAAGGAGCGAAGGTATTGCGTCATCTTGGAAGCAAAGTCGAGAAGATGGAGAAGCTAAGTCCCCGAGACATACTCTTAGAGGTTCATGAGGCAGCCGAGCAATTGCAAATTAAGATTGACAAAAAGTCATACCTTCTAGTCAATTCAGAGAGCTGGGAAGCTGCAAGACAGCGGGAAGAATTAGAAGAAACTCAGAACTTGATTGATCTCAAAGACAATGAGAACAAACAACTGGTGATTACATCCCTTAGTGAAAACGGAGATGGTTCGATTCTAAATATAAACATAGACCAGTTGAGATCTGTGGACAACGTGTCCAAGAATGCGAAATCATGGCCGCGACTGTCATTTAATGTAGATGCCATTATTAGTGAGCAAGAATCCAGAGTGTATGAAAGTGCAAGCTCCTTGTCCCTGGCAACATTTGCTTCCCTCTTGATTGAGTTTGTTGCGAGGCTTCAAAATCTTGTTGATGAATTTCAAGAACTCAGTGAGAAGGCAAATTTTAAAGACCCTTTTGAAGAACCAGGAACGGATGCAGTTGGATTTTGGATCAGATTGTACAGGTGCCTTCGTTCCAAAAAGTGAAATCTAGCTTGTTTGATGAATACAATGTGATCCAAAGCAGGATGCAGAATTTACAATGTTCATTTAAGTTTAAAATTTTTCCTGCTTTGTTATTCTTATGAATATGATCAAATTGCACAGCAAACCACAGGTACAAATAAATAAAAATAAGAATCAGATATTATTTTCTGGAGATTTGTTTATCTCTAATTTTTCCAACTTATTTATGTTGTTGAAAAAGACAATTCTGGGTAGTTTTTACTTTTTATTTTCCAAAATAAGGTCATGGTTCGAATATGAGACATTAAAAGGGGGGGGGGGGGGGAGGGTTCCCAAGATAACGTGAGCATACTGGTAAATCAGCCTGGATATGGATTGATTCATGCAGGATCAATTTGTGTTCCGGTGAAAAAAAGAGACCAAAATTTGTAAGAGTACGAGTTTGTAGGAATCGGCAGTGTCTGCAGATTTTAACTAGGGGTCCATGGATATGATTGTATCTACATAGCCCATGCTAATTTTGGTCCGTACAGAGCAATCTATATTATTTGTGAAAAAAAAAAAGACTTAGTTTTGAGTGGTTTGAATTTGTCAAAGTTCAAGAACTGATCTGCACATTTGAATTTGTTTGACGCTGTTATTTAATGCTTTGTTTGGGTGGAGGTGAAAATAGAGGAATGAGGAATGGAAGGGGAAGTAATTTCACTTAAGTTATTTGGAATGGATAAAAATGAGAAGAGGAGGAAATAAGAGTGAAATTAATTTTTTTTATTTGGAATGAGTGAAAATTGGAGGGAGAGGAAACGGGATTGAGTTAAATTACTATAATAGTTTTATATTATATTATTAATTTTTGTAATAATATTAATTCAACAAATTTAATTGAAAGATTTATAATATACTGATAAAATATTATACATTTAATAATACATAATTTTTTCAAATAATTTAAATAATATTTAATTTAATTTTTATTAATTATATAACGAAGAAATTATTTATAAAAAATAATAAAAATAAATTATACTATTATAATATTATAATTCTTACTTGAAAATATCAATGAAAAATTATATAATTTAATAAAATAATAAAAATAATAAAATAAATTAGTGATAAAATTAATTTTAAATTTTATATAATTTTAAAAAATAATTTTTAAAATTTTTAACATGAAAATAAAATTTAATTACTTAAAATTAAAAAAGAAGTTTGCATTTTTTTCCTTCATGACCCTCGGAGTTCACAAGTAATAGTAATATCCAATTTTGGACACAGACTTTACTGCAATAGGGCAACGGCAGAAATATGATCACTTCTCAGCATTTCACCCCAATTTCATCTCATTTTGAAGGCGTGGGAGTTGCGTTGGGTCCCATCAATTTTTCCCACCCCTTTTTACTTTCCTCCCGTTTGCACCCGGCAACCAAACAGATGAATTTCATATTTTAACCTCTAATTTCACCTTCTCACTTCCTCCCCCTCCACTTTACACCCGTTCCAAACGGTTTGTAAAGATGGGAAAATCCTAAGGTAATTTTAAGTGCTAGATAAACATCTTCCTATTTTTAAAACTTTATTCTAATCTATAAATATTACAAGGTCATAGTATATAATAAATTGAAATTATTAATTTTTCATAATTACAAGATTAATTGTTTGTTTTTGTTTCAATTTTTTTCTTATTCTCAGTGTCAATGTTGAAAGTAGAAATCACACTACATTAATAATACAAAGCTTTAAATCGAAAGTACAGCATATAGCTGCTAATAATACCAACATAATACAATGATTTATGAAATTGAATGAAGCAATGATATTCATTTATGCTTTGTTTGGCACACTTGAAAGCAAGAATTCATTTCATTTCATTTTAAAAAAATGATTTCATTTTATTTTTGAATGAATTCTTTTATTTGAAATAAATTATATAAAATATGATTTTATTTCATTTTAAAATAAAATTTTATATTTGGAATTTTAATTAAAACATATAGAATTCATTTGAAATATTTATATTTACTATATTAACCCTAATATAATATTTTATTTGTTTTGTGTAATAATTTGCTTCTGTCTCCCTCTCATCTAGACCAAGACAAAAAGAAAGGTAAAAATGTAAATGAAAAATCATTCAGGTAAGACAATTTACCAAATGTTCAAGTAAATAAAAAGAAAATTAGTATTACAATAAAATAGCTTTTAAAAAAATGATTATTTACTAGAGATTTCCAGATGTATCTAGTGAGAAACAATAATAATAATCTTTATTTTTATTCCATAAAAAATAATTATCAATTTTATTATTTATGTATTAATTTGGCAACATTCGTATGTATCAAAATTTTTATTTTTTGATTTTTAAAATATTAAAAATTGTAGCTACCTATTACTTATCATAAAACAGGTAAAACAAATATTATATTTGGTGGATATAATTATTTTTCATAGCAATGACAATACATTTCAAAATTATGATTTTTTCAAAAAAATAATTTTTTGTAAAATTTAATTAAAAATTATATTTATTTAAGATTAAATAAAAATAAGTTAAAAAAGTAACTTTCTCTTTTAAAAAAATAATTTACTTTTTTTTATTATTATAATTTTATATCTTATTTTTTAAAATTATAAATACAAATTACTTATAATTCATTTATTAATTTATATATATAATATTTTTTTTACTAACAATACCTTTTGACAAAACGAAACTAACTCTTCAATGACGTAAAAAATACAAGAACAACAATGTTATGTTATAAATGTAGTTCAAGCACTGTTCTAATAAAGAAGGATAGAGTTCTAAATAAATTAAATGGTTAAAGGTAAAGTTATCCAATAAAAATTTTGCATCTAAAATGAAATGAAATCCTATAAAATCCAAGCTAATTTGATAGGATTTTCAAATGGTAAGAATGTAAATAAAATAAAATTTTAAAATGAAATGAAATTTATTAAAATTTAAATCCAAAGATAATATTTTAATTGAATTCATTTGAGAATGAAATAAATTCTAATTTTTTATTATACCAAACAGGGGGTTAACAAATATTGACGAGAATTGAAAATAGAACATTTCTTTTATTTTATGGCACGTAACTGGATATTTTTGTGGGCAGAAATCTTAAGCCTCAAGCTAAGCAAGCAATAATTACTTCAAATATATAATGCAAGTGGATCCCAGATGACAGAGCTAGCTTCTCTTTTTTTTTTTTAAATAAACAAATAAAATCTCTTTTTTTTTTTTAAAGGCTCATCAACGAACTGCTCAAAATATCTCTACGTAATGGGGGATTTACTTTAATGCTTGTCTGCATTATTAAGACAAGGAGAAGGGGATGTCAGCCCATAAGGCTACAAGCTGCAACATCATTAATCCCGGAGAAGGGGTCTGAAACTATTCTTGGAAATTCCTATGAATATATATTCCGGTAAATTTTGTGAATTTTTTATCGTTCATAATTTTATTCAATATTGTAATTTTTATATACAAATGAAGATGTTTAAATTAATTTGATATAATTAGAGTATGAATAAGTAAAGCGATTTATTAGTAACTTGAAATTAATTCGTAAAAAATTTAATTTGAATTCAATTTTAAATCAATTAAATTTGAGTTTGGTATTACTTGGATCGAATTATTTATTAGCATAAATGAGTTTAACTAAAAATATTTTTAATTTTATTATATATAAAATAATATAATGTATAAAAATTTAATTACATTAGTAATTGTTAGTGTTGCATGCAAAAGTATGATATTTTGGTTGAATTAATTAGTTTTCTAGTATTTATTATTTTTTTGCTTAGTTGGTATTATGTGATAATCATATAAATAATTTTTAATCATTGTAGAAAAAATTATATTAATAAACAAAGTGGGACAAAAAATTTTGGTGTTTAGTTTATTTGCAAAACACAATTTTTATTTACTTAAATTTGAGTGAAATAGCAAATTATTTGAGTAAAGTTGTACAAGTTTGTTTATATTTACATTCATCACAAATTTGATTTTGAATTCAAATATTATCAGTTGAAAGAGAAATTTTGAATAAATAATATACTATTTAAGTCATTTAGGTTTATGTTTGATTCAAATTTAAACTTAAGTTCAAATTATTTAAAAGTGGGAAATTTAAGCTCAAACTCATTTATTTTTGACAAATACAATTTTAACACTCATATATTTGATTCATCTTGACTTGTTTGCATCCCTAAAATTGACTTTGAAAAATAAAATTATAATTTTTTGTATACTCACTACAAGCAAAATTCATACTCATAAGATTTTATACAAAAATTATAATTTTTATCTTTTAAATGAAACTCTTATAAAAATTCACAAGATACATATACATCAAAGCATAATTTTTTTAGCCTTTTGATTTAAGTGGCACTAAATGTTCTCTAAAAATATTTTACTTTCTGTTAAATCCAAATTCGATTTTTTATTCTTTCGTGTGTACATCTAATGATTTAATTAATTTTTTATTTACTAAAAAAAAGCATAATTCTCTTAAAAATATACGTGAATTTAATCATAATAACCTCATTTTCACCGTTATTATTTACAATATTTGTTATAATTATATAGTAAAATAATTTAAGTTAAATTAAACTTAATTATTTTAAAATAGATTAAGTCAGTTTAACTTAGTTTTCTGGTTTTCGTATCGTAAATGAAATTATAAAAAACGGACAATTAAATATGTGGCTTTATTCATTCGTCTATAAAAGAAGTTGCAAAAAGGGAAAAGTGAAATGGCATTACTTATCCGTGTGACCAAGGCACTTCATTTATGAAATCCGCATGAAATTGTTTGTTGATAGCGGCTCCCATCTACATGTTTAAATGTTTATTAAATATACGTTAATTTTGTAATATTTGATTTTATAGATGCATTTAATGATTATTATTATGTACTTTTTATTTTATAAGTTATTAAATAAAATATACTTTTTGGCCTTGTTTGTCCATTAATTAATTGCATTAATGGTTAGTTAATTTAATTAAATATTAGGTGATATATTAGATAATTTGACAAGTTAATAATATTAATTGTTTAAATAAAATTTTTGATAAAATTAATTATTTATAAATAAAATGATATATATATAAGGACATGAATATATTTTAAATATTTTTTTACTTCAAAAACACTTCAAATTTTATATATTATCATTAAATTAAAAATTCATCTAAAAGATATATTATTATAATTTATTATTTATTAGATTATTCTACCAAAAATAAATTACTATAATTTATTATATTTACTAAATTTTTTAAGGAATAAATAATCATAATTTATTATGATTATTTAATTTTTAAGAGAAATAAATATGTTTAGGTGTCTATATATACTTTTGTATTATTTTATATCAGGTTTTCAACATACTATTTATATATATATTAAAATAGTTATACCATTTATATATATTAAAAATGATATACTATACTATTTATAATATTTTATAAGTTAGATGATCCATTTTATTTAAGTGATATTTTAAAAATTAAATTGAACAATGAATTTAAAAAATTATAGTGTATGTATGCATTGTGTGTGTGTGTATAAATTAATCCTATTAATTTTTACTTTTTATATGAAAATAATTAAAATTCCTTAAAAAATCTTATAACACTATAATATTTATTTGGTTAATGATATTAACTTTATTATATAAATTTAATTATTGAAAAGTTAAATAATTATTTATTATTTATGAAAAACTATTATATTTTAATATATATTAAACTTATATATATGTAATTAAAAATGAATAGTAATTAGAGGGTTGAGCCTTTGCTTGTGCATCATATGATTTGGAATTCAACTCTTTCGTATGACATTTTAAACATGTATATAATTATATAATTTAGAAGAAATTTTCATTTTTTTTACCTATTTTATATATCAATCAATATTTTTAAATTAGTTAATTAAAGGTTAATTAACTTATCAAAACAACTCTATATCAAATATTTACAATAGTTGTTTAATTTGATCTATCAACTAAATGTTTCCAAATAAACTGAAAGTTGATGATTAAGTTGATTTCCAAATATCCTCTCTATTTTCTGTTGCTCAATCACATATTTACCTACGATATAGAAACTTAATATAAATAAATTGGAAAGTTATTAGGGCTATTTGGCGTTTCACACAAGTAACTAATAAGTTAATTGATAATTAATAGTTTATATTTGATAATTGATAATTAATAAGTTAACTAATTATTTAAGAAATATTTTATAAAATTAACTATTAAATTAACTGAAATTATAAAATAGTGTAAAAGAATATATTAATAGAAATAGATATATAATTAAAATAATTTATATTATTAAATTATATTAATATAATTAACATGTTCAAAAATAAAATATAATGTCTAATATTTAATTAATTATATTTTATAAATTTATATATTTATTTATCTACATAGTTTTTATTTTATTATATATAACAAAATTATCATTACTTGTAATTATAACTATATAATTATATTTTTTGACATTGCATATTTACTTATATACATATTTTTATATATTTATAGCTTAAAAATTAGGATATAATTATATTAAAATTAAATTGATTATATTTTATAAAAAAATAATATCTAAATTGATGTTATGAAATGTATGAGTTATAAATTAATAAAAAGAATAAAGATAGATTTAGAAAAAAAAATTGAAAAGGTAGTAGCTTATAGGTTATAAGTTACTTAAGGTAGTTTATCAAATTAAAACTTATTTTTTGAATAAATTAGTGTATGAAATATATCTAAAGTTAAGCTTATAACTTATTAATTAGGTTAATAAATTATAAATTAACTAATTTATTGTATGAAACGAAACCTAGGTGATAGTGATTAAGTGGCAAAGAACTTGAATAGCTTAAAAGTACTAGGTAATTAGGTTTGATTTCCTTGAAAAAAATTTGTCATTAATCTTATTTTTGTGTAAAGTAAAAAAAAATATATAGTACTTATATATCTTAATTAAAAATATAATATTTGGCAATTGTAGCTGCACATTGTGCATTAAATCTAGTTTCAATTTAGGTTCCATTTATTTTGATAAAAAATATTTTTCATAAAATATAGTTATAAAATATTAAAATAAAAAAATAATTTATTTATTTATTTAATGTTAAATATGAAAATTTTGAAGAAAATAAATTTTCATTTTTCAAAGGAAAATTTGCTTTTCTCAATCACTATAACTCTAAATATTATTTTTTAATCACAAATACATGTGTCATATTTTTTTTATAAATATATATATATGCGAATGATATTTTTCTATGAAAAATATTTTTAAATAAAACAAATGAATTTTTATCTTTTTTTAATTACTAATATTTTATTTTTATCTTTATTTTATATTATATTGAAACAAAGGAGGATGTTTGGAAATATTTTATTCCTATCCTTAATAAAATCATATTTTTGATTCAATATAGTAATTGCAACTAGTGACCAAATGTTTGGGGCCCTTTGCATTTTCATAGGGTTTATATTAATCAACAGTCAAATACTGCATTGATTATCTAAATATATGGACCTTGCACTTCTGTGTATCTATCTAATTAATTGTTAGATATTGGATCTCAGCATTAAAATGTGTAGAAATCCTTACATTTTCATAATGTCCAACGAATCAGTGTCCACACATAGCAACTGTACACATTGTGCACCAAAATCCGAATCAATTTGTTTATTTTGATAGAAAATATTTTTTATAAAATATAATTATAAAATATTAAGATAAAAAATATTTTATTTATTTAATATTAAATATAAAAATTTTTAAAAAAATTATTTTTTTAAAAAATTGCTTTCCTCAATTACTATAATTTTAAATATCTTATTTTTTAATCACAAATACATATAACATGTTATTTCTTCTATAATATATATATATATATGTGTACATATATGAATGATATTTTTCTACGGAAAATACTTTTATATTAAACAAATGGAGCCTTTATATTGACCCCTTTTATCTCTTTCTTAATTACTAATATTTTAATTTTTATCTTTATTTTGTAGTTTATTAAAGTAATGGAGTATATTGATTTGAGATTTTTGCTAATAAATTCTATGATAATGCAAATAAAGATAATTATAATATAATTAATGTGCCTTATCTATTGTCAAAGGGTAGTGGTTAGCAATTGCCAAAATGGATTTAGAGTTTCCAAAATTTATACTCTCTTTATTCCTTTTATTCTTACTTTCTTTGTTATTTATTAATTGTCATATTTAAAAAAAAAGTTTTTATTCTTTTTATAATTTTATTTATTTTTTTAAATTTTTAATGAAGTATTAAATACTTTTTTTTTCAATTTTATCTTTATTTTATTGATAATATTTCATTATTTTACATTCTTAATCCACTTGCATTTATTCAATTAAATTTCTCTTTCTATTTTTAACTGTTTTAAATTTTGTGTAAAAATAATTGTCTTGAAAATTTTATTAAAATAAATAAATTAAATCACTTTCTTAATATCTATAAAATTGGTTACTATCTAAATTAAATCACTTTCTTAATATCTTTAAATTAAATCACTTTCTTACTATCTAAATAAATATTTAATAATTTTACTTATTAAATAATTTTTAATAAATAATATAATAAATTATAATTCATCTTTTTTCAAATTATTATTTTTTTCACTTTCCTTGATTTTTATGCATTCAACGTGTTTATCCCTTTAAATTTAAAGCCGCAATCGCATTATGTTGCCTTGTGGGTTAGTGATGATTATGACAGACAATTAGTATCAGGAAGTGCACAATTTACAGTAAAACAGTGATGGTGGTGCATTATTACGGCGATGAGAATGACAATCAGCAATGATGTCCTTAAGACGGAGATTTGGATCTCAATCTGCAATAATAACGACAATTGTAAACAACAACGCTCGTTCTTTCTCTTGCTATTATTATACATGGCTATGGATGGATAAATGTTAAATCCAAATCGCATCAAGAGGAAAGCTGGTACTCTCCAAGAAAAAAAAAAGAAGAAAAAGTTTGTATTTAAATAATATATATTATATGCAACAATTATAGGTTTATTTTATGGTAATAGTAGAATTTTAAAATTTAGAATAATGTAATTATTTCAGAAATTATTATATTACAATTATTTGATTGTATTATTAAAAAATAGATGATTATTATTAAATAATTCTGTTCTAATGATTTTCAAATTTATTACGCTATCCTAAATTTCAAAATTTGAATGATATTGGATCAAGTAGGAATGACAATTTTATCGACATACAATGATTATCCATACTTTTTACCCATTTAAGTATAAATATAGGACTCAAAAAATGGATACGGATGTGAATAAAAAAAATTTTATAAAAATTTTGAATATAGGAACGTACTATCCAATCCTATTCATATCAATATTATGTAATATATAAAGATAAAATACATAGTAATATATATTTATATATAGATATAAAATTATATAATGATGAGAAAAACTAATAAAATAAAAAATGTATGTCATTATTCGATTTAAATATAAAAGTAGGATAAATTTTAACAAAAGATTTATATTATTCTTTATTGCGATTGTAATTTTGAATAATTATTATTTCATTGGTATATGTAAATTTTAAGTTTTAGTAACAAATTATAAAAAAATTATAAATAAGTATGTATTGCTTAAATAAAATGGAGAAATGAGAACTAGTAGAAAGATTTAGAGTTTTAACGGGGATGTGGATGGGGATGAATATTGAAAAATCTATCCATGTAAACATGGGGATGGGGAAAGGTATATTATTTTTGAATGGAGGCGGGTACGAGAATCTTAGTCTTCAACTCTTGCTCTTCCCAATGCTATTCCTAGTAACAAGCAACACAATTATAAGTGGAGTGTTAATTGAAACAAGCAAATAGTTAAATTTGATCCACACAATTTGAAAATAAGAGTGATGCAAATTACTAAAGTTTGCATATTAAAAATGTTCTAAACTGGTTTGAGTGATTGAAAGTTCAATCTCTTTAAGTAAGGTTAGAAGTTTAAGTTTTATAAATAGAAAAAATTTTCATTGAAAAAAAAAATTATTCCCGTATTGTGTCAAATTTGGTTCACTTGCAGATTAATTGTAATCTAATGTGATTGTCGAATATCGAGTCCTTAGATGAAAAAATAAAAAATAGAAAATGCATCTTGTTTTTCTATTAAATTAATTTTGAGTTTTTGGACATTTACTTGATGAATTAGCAAATTTCTTTATCAATAATATTAATATGTTATGCATATTTTTAATATAATTTTGACATTTCTTAAAGTTATATATATATATATATATATATATATATATATATATATATATCATTTTTTAAAATATAATATTCTAACTAGCACTAATTAGTGGTGTAACAATGAAATTAGTATTATCTTTGAAATTTTAAAATAATTTTTTGGCATAGGAGAAATAGTTAAATTATTAAATAAATACATATAAAGATTACAGATGCAAAGAAAGATACAAAAGCTTTGAAGAGAAGTTGAATGTTACTTGAATTAAAAGTTGGTAATAATAAATAATCACGATTTATTATAATTATTTAATTTTATTTAAAAATAAAAATATTTAAGTGTATATACATAGTTTACTCCGTCAATTTTGTAAGTTAAAATTAGTGACGTTGTATTTGAGTTAAGTGGCCTATTACTTTTTATTGCAAAACTTAGACTTTATATTCACACTTTTTTTCTCTTTTGCGTAGAGCGTGATCATATAGGATTTTTGAAATTTTTTTGAATTTTTTGAATTGAAAGTTGTAACTTATATATAATAATAAGAAAATTCTAAAAATGTTATACACTACTTTAAATGATAGAATTGTAATTCTTTATGTATTTTTTACATGTAAAAATCGTATATATTTACCATTTTTGATTAAAAATTACACAATTTTATATAAATTAATTATAATTTATATAATTTTTATGTTAAACCCTCATAAAAACTGGTAAATTTTTTAATTTGCATCAAAGCAGTGGCTCAAGCTTATTGTTGACATGTGCTACTTTCATTTCTAATTATTTTTTAGTTTTCCAAGGATTTTTTTCCATTATTTGTTTGAATAATTTTCTATTTCATTTTTTTGGTCATAATAGAAAATTCGTTCGTTCTTTTTTGGATGAAGAATATTTCTTAATTTTTAATTTTATTATATTGTTGGTTTGAGGTTTCTTTTGAAGCCCAAAAAAGCCCAGTCTGTTCAACTCTGGGACCCAAAGCCAATGCAACCTTGGGCCTTTGTCTGACGATAGTAGAAAGGTAAAAATCATCGACCTCTGTCCGAAACCTGGAATCTGAAGTTGCCGGCGGGAAGGCCCTAAGACCGGTAGGATGCTCTGAATTTTCTCATTTTGATTTCTTCATGGAAATTCATTTTAATATTCTTCCTTAGCACTACTTCTTAGAGTACCCTTAGTGATTTATAGAGAAAGCACTAAATTGCATCCTCTGTCTGGCTGCCGAGAAAGTTTCTTGGGCAGTGTTGGATCTCAAGGTAACTGCTAACGGGCTTCAAGAGTCACTCTCTGGTACGTTAGATATTCATTCTGGATTGGTTCTTAGAAAACTTGGAGATTCGATTCTTGAATCCCTTAGACGTAATTTAAAATCTAAAGGTAGTGACGCAGAGAGGGCAGGGGTCAAGTTTCTTTCTCTCTCTTTTTTTTCCTTAAATGATTTCCTCGTTTCCTTTTGTAGCATTTTCCAATTTTTGGATTTGAACAGTAGGGTTTCCCTTGGATGTTTGATCTTGATATAGGCCAGATATTAGTAGGATGAAATAACGGGGGATTTGCTCTCTAAGGGATATTTAATGGTCTTATTTATTTCAAATTGAATGTCAGTAAGTTTATGTGAAATCTGATTAAGATCTTTCCTCTCTAGGCTTGTGTAGGATCTTTTTCTCATCTCTAGACTTATTTCTGGTCTCCTTCCTCTCTTTTACTTTCTTGTCTCTAGTATCAGTCCCACTTTCTTGGTCCATTCTACCATGGCTGCTTCTCTTGAAGGTCCTGCTACCTAAAATCAAAGCCAACTCCCTCAAGCTTAAAATGATATTAAACAATCAGACGCCAAACACAATGCCAGCACCTCTTGTCTTGAATCCAAAATACAATCCATTTCCACTAACTTTGCCTCTAATTTCAGTCTCTTTCTACTTATATTGATTCCAAATTTCGTACCCTTATTGAAGTGATTAATATTTTGAAGTCTAGTTCATCTTCCACTTCTCCTCCTCTGCTTCTCCCACCTTCTTCTCATCAACATGATGTTAACCCAAATTATAGGTCAGATATTAGTAGGTTGAAATAATATGGGATTTGCCTCTTAATGGCCATATAATGCTCTTATTTATTTCATTTTCTGTAAGGAATTCAATGTCATCATAATGTCAATAAGTTTGTTAGAACGGTTAGTAGATGGAGTTGAATGTCATTAAGTTCGTTAGAACCTTTAGCAGAGTATAAGGGAGAGAAGTACGTGGACTGAAGGAATTTGAGAATTATGTGAGAGATCTTCCCTCTCTGGACTTCTTTCTGATCTTTTTCTTATCTCTAGACTTCTCTCTGGTCTCCTTCCTCTATTTTATTTTCTCGTCTCTAACAGTTTTGAAGAATTTTTACAATGGAACTGCTTTAATACCATTTACTCCATTCATTTTATGAGTTCTCTTGGACTCGGAACTTTTCTTTTTATTCTTTTGATTACCTAGAAATTTGAAAATCATAACTGGGAAGTTATATTGATGTGTGTGGTATTGAAATAAAATGAGAAGGTCCAAGTTCAAGGGAAAATGAAATAATTTGGACTCTAAGATTAGAACAGTGTAGTAATTTGATAACATTTGGTGTCTGGGTTATTTTGGTCCTCTTAATTTTTTGTTACTTGCATTATTTATAGTTATATTTCAGGTACCTGTAATAACCTTTCAATAATTTGATTGATTTTATGATTCTGTCAGAACTCTTGGAAACAAAATGTCTACAGTTGATGAACCGCTATATCCAATAGCTGTGCTTATAGATGAGCTGAAAAATGATGACATACAGCTAAGGTTGAACTCAATTCGCAAGCTATCCACAATTGCACGTGCTCTTGGGGAGGAGCGAACCCGTAAGGAATTAATTCCATTTTTGAGTGAAAACAATGATGATGATGATGAAGTGCTTCTTGCAGTAGCAGAGGAGTTGGGCGTGTTCATTCCTTATGTTGGGGGAGTGGAACATGCCCAAGTGTTGCTGCCACCCCTGGAGACTCTTTGCACTGTTGAGGAGACTTGTGTTAGAGATAAAGCTGTGGAGTCACTTTGTCGAATTGGATCTCAGATGAGGGAGAGTGATTTGGTTGACTCCTTTATCCCTTTGGTGAAGGTCAGATAATACTTCTCCTTCAAGGTTGTTTTATTATTATTATTATTATTATTATTATTATTTATTTTTGGTTAATGCCTTCAAGTTTATTTTTTGTACCTACTTAATGTGGAATTTCTCCCTGAATGTTGGTACCATTGTACATAGTTTTAACAATGAAAACACTCAACTTTCTATAAGTTGGAGCTTCCCATAGAATTACCCTTTTATGTATACTTATCTTTACCTTTTGACTATCTCTATATTGGCATTAAACAATCTGGTAGATTACTTCCAAAAATTCTACTAGTTAAAACTTTTGCTCAACACACACAATGATGTCTGCTTCAGAGACTAGCAGCAGGTGAATGGTTCACAGCTCGAGTCTCTGCCTGTGGACTGTTTCACATTGCTTACCCAAGTGCCCCTGAGGTGTTGAAGACTGAGCTGAGGTCAATATACAGTCAATTGTGTCAAGATGACATGCCTATGGTTAGAAGGTCTGCTGCATCAAATCTTGGGAAATTTGCTGCAACTGTTGAGTATAATCATCTGAAGACAGACATCATGACAATTTTTGAGGATCTTACTCATGATGGTAATTGAATACATATTTTATGTGCTTCTTAGGTGGAAATTGTCCATCATGTCTCTGGCATACCAGGCTGTTTCATTGTGTTGTAGAGTCCCTTGTCTGTTTTTCAGGTTATATGGCAATTTATTATGCATGATTTTTATATCGGTACAGATCAAGACTCTGTCAGATTGTTGGCTGTGGAGAGTTGTGCTTCTCTGGGAAAGCTTTTAGAGCCCCAAGACTGTGTTGCACATATACTTGGAGTTATTGTCAACTTCTCTCAGGTACATTACTAATTATATTTAATAATTTATTTCTTTTCATTCTTCATTATGCTCATATTTTTCTATTGATGATTCAGTGGCCAGGCCTTGAACTTTACCTTGTCACATGCACATTGTAGATTGTTTCATTATTTGTGTTATTCAATTCAAAGTTCAAATTAATTCTGCATCTTGTATGTTAATTTTATGACCTCTGGGCCTATGGCTACTCATTTGCTGGAATGACTTGGAATGTCCTTGATCTGCTTAAATGACAATTCCTGAAAAGTGCTGTATGAAATTAGAGAGGGGACATTGATGTATAGGCTTAAGGAAAAGAATGTGGATAGCATGTAGTTTTACTGCCATTCTTGTCACCTTCAAACATCTTTTGTTATTGAGAAGCTGATCCTGCACCCAGATGTTGCACTTGATTTCTAAGTGTGCTGAGTTTTTCTTTTTCTTTCCCCCCCCTTTTTTTTAATAAAAGAGAGCTCAGCATTTTGTCTCCTTGGGATGTTAGTGACGATTGTTTTATTTAGAGTGTAGACTGCTGCTTGTGTGTTGGGGATGCAAGCGTTGGCTTAATTCAGAATCTCAGATGTTCCACTGCTGGGGATGATTATAATGCTTTGATGGTGTAGATCTTTTAGGGATTATGCTTAGACAATAAGAGAACTCTTGGATATTTAAATTGATTGCATAGATACATTCAGTGCAAGGTATGATCAATTACTAAGCGTTTTTAAAAGATGAAGGCAGTCCTGCAGTGGCCATCAAGAATAATTTGAGGAATAAGATTCGTCATACTGAAAACAGAAGGAGAAAAGATGCATTGACTGAACAGTGGCTAAAAATGACCTTGTTATAGAAAATTATTTTGTTTTGGGTTTAAACCTTTTGAAATTAAAATACCTTGGAGTTCTTGCTTGGAGGAGTATACTCGATTCGTTCAAATTAGATTTGAACCGAAGGTGCAAGGACATTCTATTGAGTTGCTGCTCTTTATGCTTAGTGCTCATGAATGTGCAGTTTAGAATAATTTGAGTCATGATATCACTTCTTAAGCAATAGTCATGAAGGTGGCACAACCAAAAAATTTTATTGCTCATGCCATGGTAATGATGGTGTTATTTGATTTTCACAGCCATCATTGTGGTTGACCACCTAGAAATGTCATTCATTGTGATTGATCTGTAGGGAACTTAAGGAAGTCATGACTCTATTTCCTTTTGAAATTATAGTCCCATTTATCCTCTACATATGAGGATGTCAATTTCCTTTTGTAATTGTCTCCCTATGTTTATATATCTGATTTCTTATGCATAGTGTATACCAAATGACCACCTAATTATTTAGTGTATAATTTGATGTGATTTTTAAATCCTGAACAGGACAAATCTTGGCGCGTTCGCTACATGGTAGCAAATCAACTATATGAGCTCTGTGATGCTGTAGGGCCTGATCCTACTAGGTATATTTCCTTTGGAGTGATATATGCAGTTTCTTCATAACTTTCCATCTTGGGCATATGTCATGCAAATATGTTACTTCATCGTTAATGTTTATTTGTTGAAACAGTGACAATAATAATTTTGATGTCAACAATTGCAATTTAAATAGGGCTTCAGCTTGTATATGGTTGGAACAAAATTTCATGGTTTATGATTTATATGTTTATGCTATTTCAAGAATTCTCATTTATGGTAATTGTATATGTAGGACGGAATTGGTCCCTGCTTACGTGCGTTTGCTTCGAGACAATGAGGCTGAAGTACGCATAGCTGCAGCTGGAAAAGTGACTAAGTTTTGTCGGATTCTAAGTCCAGATCTTGCAGTTCAGCATATTCTTCCCTGTGTGAAGGTGTGCATAATTATAAAAATTTCCTGATATACATGATGTAATCTTTATCATGTGAAGAGGCTTTCTTTTTCTTTGCCCCCTGCCCCCCACCCCGCATAAAATTCAGCAATTATAGTATGTTGAGGCTTGGCCTATTATTTCAACACTTCACAACATCTGCAGGAATTGTCATCAGATTCTTCGCAGCATGTCCGCTCTGCTTTGGCTTCAGTGATCATGGGAATGGCTCCAGTGTTAGGAAAGGTATATTGTTTTCTGTAGTTATTGTAGTCAAGAGAAGAATATGTCATTGTCCATTTGTTGCATATGAGGTGAAATGAAGTGTTGGATCTATTTGATTTACTAATATTTTGTTTTTTAGAGCTCAACTGTTCAAGTAACCAAGTAATTTTAGCATTTTAGGTCTACTTAATATCTGTCTTCCCTTCTCTTAACTGACTTGAAAACATCATCTTCGTGCTGTAGGTTACATAGAGTATGTTTCTTGAAATCAGTTAATAAGACTGTTGAAGAATTAGGCCTGTAGTTATTCCCTAAATATCAGTGCAGATGGCATACTAGTCCAGAAGCAGATTAAATATGAAGATAACAATGTCCTTAAACATGTACTTTGCTAGTGAAGCTAGAGTTATATCATGCTGTGGTCATGATTTACCTTTACTGTGGTTTAAAATTCATTCTTTAAAATTCTCTCTCTGCTCTCACGTGCCAAGAAGGGTAACCCTTGAGAGCAATCCAAGTCAGTGATTTGTATTCAAGCCTTTTGCATTATTGAAGTTGTAGAATGTGAACGAAGTCATATGTGAATCTTGTCAATTTTCACTGTAATGGTCTAATTGATCATTGTTAAAGTTTGCCCCACTTAACATGTCCTGTTTGTAAGTTTCTTAATCTCCTTTGTCTGTTTATTTTTTATTTTGAGGAATTTTCTATAGATTTTTAGATTTCTGTGCTCTCTCTGTGGTATCTGCCTTTCTTTTGCCAGTGGAAAGAAATCTATGAGAACTCTGGATTGTAATGTTAATAGGGTAACTAACAGTGTTATTGTTATCTTTTTTTTTCTTTTTTCAAGTTCCCCAGAAATTACTACCTTTAATTTTATTTTATGCATAGTCAAAAGCCTAGATACTGGGCCTTATTGTGGTAATTGTATCTTTCAGTCTATAAAATGAAATCTTAGATAATATCAGACTGATAATCTTAATGGTGTAATTAATGTTGTGTTATTGCTCTCTCTAAATAGCTACGATTAATTTCCTTTTACGCATGATCAAAGACCTAGAAACTAGGCTTATTTTGATGAGTGCATCTTTTAGTCTACATACAATTCCTAATCATACCATTTCTTCATTGTAGGATGCAACAATTGAGCAGCTTCTTCCAATTTTCCTTTCCCTTCTAAAGGATGAATTTCCTGATGTGCGGCTGAATATTATCAGCAAACTTGATCAAGTGAATCAGGTCGTTACAAGTTCTGGTGTTGCATTCATATTTAAATTTTGCACCCCAGTTTTTTACTTTCAGATGACACAGTACATTCTAAGTTGTACCCCACAGAACATATGCTCTATTTTTATGCTTTTGCATGCCTGTTACCTACTATCCATACACAAAGGATAGATCACAAGAAAATAGCAAACTTTCTACATTACATTGATCAAAGCCATGCTAGCAGGTTATTGGAATCGATCTCTTATCTCAATCGTTGTTACCGGCCATTGTTGAACTTGCTGAGGATAGGCATTGGAGGGTTCGGCTTGCAATAATAGAGTATATACCCTTATTAGCAAGTCAGTTGGGTGTTGGATTTTTTGATGACAAGCTTGGTTCTCTTTGCATGCAGTGGTTGCAGGACAAGGTTTGTACTTTGAAGCTACTATGAACATAGTAGCATTGTTCTTATCTGTGTCATTTGTGTGTATATGTGCCCATGTATGTTGTAATGTTGATATTAGATATTCTGTGCTTTTGCCAAGGCTGAGATATTAAAACTAATAGTTGCTTTGTCTTAAAACTGCTAGATTTCTTTGGCTTCCTTAGAATAGGTATTTGACATAGAGAGTGTTTTAACCCGGTTTAGAAAGAAATGAGTGTGAACTTTTAAGAGACCAACTATTCCACATGACTTGTTGCTAATCTTTCCAGTGTTTTTGTTGCAGGTTCATTCAATCCGTGATGCAGCTGCCAACAACTTGAAGCGCCTTGCGGAAGAATTTGGTCCTGACTGGGCTATGCAGCACATAATTCCACAGGTTCTTCTGTTCACTTAGATATTTACAATTCATCATTCATGTCTACGTATACTGTTTGTGCAAGTGGACTACTTTAAATGACTTTCTATGATTTGATTTGGATATATTTCATAATTTTCATTGCCTAAAAAGTGATGGAAAATTGTAAATGTTAAAGCTTAATTTCCTTATCTCTTACTTTCACGCTTCTTTTGTGTCATTTGAATCCTGATACTTGTGAATGTACATGGACCTTGTAATTCTATAAGCCCATTGAAAAGAGGGTTATGAACAAGAGAAAAACATGTAGCAGAAAACTATAGCTTGCAAGGGATATGATAAAATTTAATTCTTTTTTTCCCCCTCCTTCCCTGTACTCCTTTTTCTCTTGCATTTTCCTCAACATTATTTTACAGGTAAATTATAGCTTGCAGTTTACACACTTTTGATTTGAGCGATTTTTGTATTGTCCATTGTCGTCCAATGTCCACCTATGTTTAAAAAGTGATATTGTTGCCACCTGTGGCTCACTTTGTTGACATAGTACACACCTGAGGTCAATTTTCGTGAGTTTCTATAGAAACATGACTTGCTCATGCACTCCATCTCTGTCTTTCCCCTGAATCCTACATCATTTTTCTGTATCTATTGTTGCTCATAATGTGGCTCACTACATTATGAGAATATCCAAAAAATGTGAGAATTTTGAAGATTCTAAGAATGAATTTTGGAAGAAAAATTGAGAATATGCAGAGAACGATGGCAAAAGATTCATGGGAAAGACGAACAAAGGAGTGCGGATTGAAGTCATCTACTTTTTTAAAATGAAATTGAAGAAAAATGCCCTTGGGTGGGTGATACGTAAACAAATCAAACTGCAAGTGGACACATTGTCACTTTTTGTACTACAGGTAAATAATGTAAAAATGACCCAAATTACAGGTGAGAAACTGTAATTTTCTCTTATTAATTGATGTATGATTTTTGTATTAATCAGTCAGTTGTATTCTTAAACTTCTAACATCTGATAATTTGCAGTATCAACTAGTTATTGATATGGAAGACAACAAAGTGAAATCCTGTCCTCTCTTCTAGACATGCACACACATGATATTTACATTTTTGAGTGTGCTCACAGAGAAGTTTTATGCGTGCACCAAGACACACACATAATGCAACAAGGAAGGCAAATGATAATTAGTCCACATGGAATATCAGAATGGGATTTGATGAATAGCAATTTGCATCCAGAAATGTGGAGGGATAAAATTGGTATTGAATGTGTGAACAGGTCATAATGGGTGATTTCAATTGATGTGGAAGTAGCATAGAAACTAGAAAAACTATACAGATTGTTATTGCAGGAAAAATGAAAGTAAGTTGATTAGTTATTATATATGGAACATATAGGGAATGACACTCCAAGGCGGTGCTAGTTTCTGTATTCTACTCTGAGTTCTGATCACTGTACTTGGGGTAGGACCATTGTCAGTTTTCTGGTTTCTTCCATATTTAAAGATGGGGTCTTATAAAGTATGAAAGCAACTAATGGCCAAAAGAAAAACATTCAAAAAAGAAAGGAAGGGTTTGCAACTTTTCGCCGAAGCATGCAGTAGGAACGATGGTGGGAAGTCACTGTCTCCAAATGTTATACTTTCTTCTGCTATTGAATTTAAAAGGTTTATCCATGAAGTAATTTTGGTGACAAATGATTATATTGGCTTCGATTTGGAACTTTTGGATTGAACTAGCATTAGTTGAGTAGTGTGGCTACAATTAGGATGGATTTCTGTAGGTAACTGGGTATCCTTTGAACAGATGCACTCCTTGTATCTAATTATTCAAGTTTATTGATAGGCAATTTCCTTTGGTCAAATCACTATGAAAAAGGCTGGAACGTTAGGAGGGAAGGAGAGGAGAGAGAGATTCATTGCACATGGACCCACGTGGTTGTGGGTGTCGTGCATGTCTATCTTTTTCCTGTGAGCCAAAGAAACCTCTTACCTAAGGGTGTAAACTAGTCAAGCCACGTGTTGGAAAAGGTTTAACTTTAAAAGATCTGAACTTGAGCTTCATATTGGTTCTTGGATGGAATTGTTTGCAAGCCTAAATGAGCCTAATAACAAAAAATATGCTTTTTATTTTTTCATTATAAATAAGTAGTACAGTACATAAAAATTCAATTACATTAATAATCCTTTGGTGGGAGCAATTAGTTTTTAAGTATGTGTTACTTTCTACTAAGTGTAATATTGGTATTATGTGAAAGTTATGTAGAATGTAGACATTTTTCTGATAGATTTGATTGCTATGGGAAAACTTATATTGATATGTAAAATGTAATAAAAAAATCAGATGCTTAGTTTATTTGTGAATAATTTTTATATGCTAAAATTTAGGCAAAATAACAAATTATTTGTATAAGATTGTATAAACTTGTCTAGCTTAGTATTAAATCTAAGTTCAAGTTTGAATTCAAATATTTTGAAGTTTGATCAGAAATTTGGATCAAATGATACATTGTTTTGTAAGCTTGTGTAAAAGTCATATTGGCTTGTATTTGAGTTAGATTCAAGCTTGAGTTTGATATTTTCAAGCCTGTTGAGTTCAAGCTTGAGCTAAGCTCAAACTTAAGTACGTTGATGTTTGGCTGGACTTGGTTCGTTTCCCCTCTTGCTCTTACTTAGAGACATTCAGGACAGGAAGTTGTCCCCGCTTACAAAGATGCAGGAGACTACTGCTGCACATTTGCGCCTCTGCAACTACCTTTTGCTTGACATGATTATCAAGAGAATGATAAGAGCTTTTGAGCTGGGGCCTAGTTGTCTTTTCATTCATTATCTTTTGTGTTATTTAGCTTCCATAGATCATGAGGTGTAATCCCCTGGAACTGATGTTCAGATCATTGGTTTTTCACGCGTAGACTTCAGATTATCCTGCATATTGATAATGTATTCGTTTATGTTTCTGTTAACTATCTTCTGTATGGATTGTTGCGAGTATCATCTTGTAAGCGCCTGTGTGGTTGATGATGCCAGAATCTGAATGATGAACTTATAATTGAATGTAGTACTGAAATTATGCATAATATCTATCTATGGCCCTTGTCATATATCCACATTTTTAGGACCAAAATTTTTTATCTTGAGAATTTTGCTTCTGCTTCTTGTTATTATCCATTATGCTTGAATGGAAACTTGACACATATTTGAACAGTCCTTGAATGGAAACCTCCTGGATATTTGTACAGGCTTTGGAGATGTTCAACAATCCAAACTATTTGTATCGAATGACCATTCTTCGGGCTATCTCTCTGCTTGCTCCTGTAATGGGCGCTGAGGTCACATGTTCAAAACTGTTGCCTGTTGTTATTGCTGCATCAAAAGACAGGTATCCCACTCTCTGGTGAATTCTATGTATTATTAAGATTTCAAAATTCAAGTGATATGATAATCTCAGAAATCGTTAAATTGGAATTATTCAATCACATCCGTTAAAAAAAGACTGTTGTGATTGAATAGTTTTAATTTAATAATACTAGGACTTGCTACATTACCTGGGTTTTGAAACCCGAGGGCTCAGTCTTTTCCTTTAGTCATTGTTCAATCTTGTTCAGTTTCTGACTTCTTTGCATTTCTACCTGCAGAGTTCCAAACATAAAATTTAATGCGGCCAAGGTGTTGGAGATCATCTTCCCCATAGTTGATCAACCAGTAAACATCTCATACTTGATGCCTCAATCTCTTGCATTTCTGAATTTTTGATGTAGCTTTTTCTTGTGTCTTTTCCTTCCTATATTGATGCTGTGAGCACATTGGCATGCAGGTGGTGGAAACGTCAATCCGTCCATGTCTGCTTGAACTCGGGGAGGATCCTGATGTTGATGTGCGGTATTTTGCCAGCCAAGCAATTCAAGCAATTGAACATGTCATGATGTCTAGCTAGAATGTAATCTTTCACACGCATTTAGGTCTGAAGAATTCCCTGGAGATTCTAATATGTATCCACCTTATTCTATTATCTAACTGACCAGAATGTTGTATGCGTTTTGTTTGGTGTCTTTCTGTGGTTAGGAAATTATATTGTTAGCAACGTCTCAGCAATGATGATTGATGTGATGTAAATAATCATAATTTATATGCCATATCCAAGAAATTATGTTTACTTTTTTTTTTTTCCTTTTTGAGAAGAGCTATGTGAACGCTAAAAATGTCTACGAATAATTGACACAAAAAATGTATTGATAGGAGTTAAGTTTAGGTTTAAATAGAGAGAAAAGAGGGGGGGGGGTGAGTGGATATGAAATATGAAATAGGAAAGTACATGTTTTTGGAAATAAAGATAAAAAGACGTGAATATGATTAGAGAAAATTTTAAAGTGCGAGTATGCCTTGCTCTCTAAAATTTGAAAGACAGGGTTAACGAAGAAAATTTTCTTGTTCTAGAAGAGTGTATCAAAACCATAATCCATGGATTAAGAGCTTGTTTGGTATAACAATTAAAATACTTAATTTTGAAATAATCAATTATATATAATTTGTTATATATTTGATAATATTTGTTAATAATTAATTATATATAATTTATTTTTGTTCGGATGGTGTATAAAATAATTACATTTTAGTGTTAAATTATTAAAAAGATTAATCAGATATTCATGATTATATCAAAAACATTTTAATCATTTTGATATTATTGTTTGTAAAATAAAATATATATAATATTATTTAATATATATGTTCTTAGTTCAAATAAATAATGCATTATTTAATTTACGTATAATCATTAGTAATATGTATTCTTATTTATTTTATTTTATATAAGTGCAAAAGTTTAATTTTTTCATAAATAAAATTGAATTTATATTTATTTTGATATTTATCAATTTAAAAAATTATAGATAATTAAATTACAAAATCTATAAAATCATTTGTAAAATTTAAAATAGAAAAAATGATGTTAATATGTGTATAAAATTTAAAAAATTTATACTATTGGAAGAAGGGTAATGAAGGTATAAAAAATAAAAAATGGGGTTTGTGTGGGTAAAAAATTTAAAATTTCTTTTTTCATAATCGAAAATAAATTACTCTAAATGCCTTATATTTTCGTATTAGAAATTATTGAAAAATTTTAAAAGTGCAATCAAATATCTTTAAAAATACAATAATTAATTGTTTAATTTATAAGCATCAATTATAATTTGTAATTGCTACACCAAACAAGCACTATAACAATTATAAATTATGATTAGTGATTATAAGTTGGATAATTATAGGTAATAATCCCAATTAGATAGTAGTTTATTTTTTAATAGTAATTATAAGAAGAAAAATTTTAAATTTTATACTTGTATTGAAATTACTTTTTTATTCTTTTACCTTCATTGCCTTCATATAATATTAAAAATTTTAAATTTTATATTCATATTTATATATTTTTTAATATTATGAACAACTTTCAAGATTTTATAATTTAATTATTTGTGAATTTTTTAAAGTTATGAGTATCAAAATAAATATAAGTCTTATTTCAATTATAAAAATATAAAAAATTCTTATTTATGAAAAATAATTTAAATAATTGAGAACACATATATTAAATAAAAATATACATAAATTAAATAATATGTTATGCATATTTTCTTTTACAAACAATAATATCACAGAGATTAAAAAATTAGTGATTTTAATATAATCATGTGTATTTTGTTATTCTCTTTAGTAATTAAAATTATAATGTAATTATTTTGTATATTACCCTTATAAAAATAAATTGTATATAAATATGATGTTATCAAATATAAAATAAATTATAAATTAATTATTTTTATTATTATACTAAACAACTGCTAAATAAGTACTTAAAAGTTATAGTTACACTTCAGATATTTAAATAAAAATAAATTATTAGGTTAATCATTTATAAGATAAATGATTTGATTTAGTTTCTTGATTACTTGATATATATATATAAAGGGGGTTAACCTTAAATTTGCCACAAATTTTATTTGAATTTAAAAGAAACCTCACTCATATGAGTTATTAAAATTATGTCATATTAATTATTCATTTATTATATATCATTTTTAATCTAACTATTTAATTTGAAGTTAAATTAATCAATCATATTTAATTACTCTGATTAAATGCTGAGTTATTATTATCATAATATTTTATATTTAATCTCATTATTTAATGTCATACTAAATTTATAATTATTTTGATGGAATGTTGATAGTGATTTCTTATTTATATAATTAAAAATTATTTTAATTAGCTCATTTAAAAAAAAAAGGTGAAGATCCCATGGCAACAATAATTAAACTATCTTTTTTTTGCTAAATATTTAATAATATTTTTAATTTTTGACCATCTTTTTTGATAACCTATGGCAAAATATTCAAGGAAATAAATATATTTAATCAATTTATTATCCAAAAAAAAAGGTGGGGATCATGATGAAGAAATGAAGTACTCTAATATCATTTTTAGCAACAATGGGGCAAAATATTTGAAAAGAAAATATATACTATTGTAAATAAAACATGACAAAAGCCTTTAACGGAAATTCAAAGAAAATTTCTTATTCATTAACTAGCATTTGATTGAAAAAGTAAGAAAATTAATTCTATTGGTTAATGGTAACACTCATCTTAAGGTAAATGAATTTTTTTGACAGAATCAATTAAATAAATTTTGCTAATAACACTAAAATTGATTGAATAAGTAAAGAAACATGTTTAATATGATTAAAGAATCAAAATATAATTAAAATGATCTGAGTAAAAAATTGAAATTAAAATATTGGGAGATTATTGAAATAATTAATTTCAATGAGGAGAAATTATCAACAAATAAGCAAAGTTTAACAAGCTGTAGAATAATTTTGTGATATATGACATAACTTAGTAAAAATATTAAATAAAGTGTCCATACTCAGAAAAATAATTGGAGTGTGGAAGTCTTGCTCTAATAGTTATTTTATTGAAATTAATATTTGAAAATATTAATTAATTTATTATTTCTATCACACATATTAATGATTCCTTTTATTATTTTCTTAAATAATAAATTAATTTTGATAAATTTAAGTTTCATTTAAATTATTTTTAAAATCAAATTTACTGCTCGAAATTAAATATGTATTTGAAACACAATTAATTTCCTATTTTTAGTTTTAAACTCAACCAAAACGGTGGTTTCATAGAAATAGATTAACTTTGATTTTAAAAAATTAAATAAATATTATAAGTATTCAATTAATTATAGAATACAAACTAATTTGATAATTTTTGACTTATTAAATACTAAACAATTAAACTGAGATATATATGGTAACATCCTGTCAATTCATATTTTACTTTTTTATTTTATAAATTATTAAATACTTCAATTACAATTAACAAAAAAATACTAGCATAATAAAATACTAGCATTATTTTAAAATAAACTATTAGAATATCATTGTAGTTTCATCTAATCTTATTGGTTAATTTTTTTATCTCACATAAATAAATATAAATAATAATGTTTCATAACTATTCATTTTAATCTTAAAAATCACATTTAAATGATTTTAATTTTAATTTTATATAAATATAAATAAAAATAATTGTTGGGATCCGGAGTCGATGGGATTCCCCACGTCCCCCCCCCCTTTTTGTGAAAAAAACAAAAGTAAACATTATCTTTGGAAAATGTTTGAAAGGTCCTAAAGTCTCCTTTTTTTAAAAAAAAAAGAAGAAGTAAACATTGTTTTCCGAAAATGTTTGAAACTAACATTATTTTAAGGATTAGTTTTAACTTTAACATTATATGGATTAAATTCTCGGTAGTAGAAGGGTTTTTTTAAAATGAGGTGAGAAATAAAGCATTTAAAATGAAGGGGTTTTTTTAAATCAAGTATTTAAAATAGCCATTTTCCAAACATTTAAATAGCTGATTGATAAAGTAAGTCAATTAAAATAAGTTAAATCAGCTAAATATTGATAAAAATGTCATTTATAAAAAAATGTAAATAAATTAATTAACTCTCAATAAGTAAATTTAAAAAAAGTTGAGAAATCGATATTTTTAATTAGTTAGTTTATAAAAGATACATAAAAAGACAATATTTCCCCCTCAAATTTTATAGTTATATGCATGTAAGCAGAGGAATTGAACAATGACGCGTAAAATACAAACAAAAGCTCAATCATTATATTATTATATATTTTTAGTTATATTTGTACCAATTTAATGTATATTAAAATTTAATATTTATTCAAAAATAATAAATAATTATTTAAAATCTATTAATTAAATTATTATATATTAACAAAATGAATATTATAATATATTATAAATTGTATTATATGATTATTTAAAAAATTTATTCTGTTCACATTAAAAGCAAAAATTAACGCGAAACACAACAATTTTTCTAATTCTCCATTTGGTCAAAATTTTAAAATATCTCCTAAGCAAAAAGGATCTTCCAGACACAAAATATTATAAAAAGATTTAATTTTGATCAAATTAGGTTATTCTTAAAATGTGATTATGAAAAGCATATATAATATAAAAATAGTATAATCATTATATTATGATTATAGTATATGTAAATAGTATGTTGAAAGTTTGATATAAAATAATAGAAAAGTGGATATAAACACCAAAATATATTTATTTCTTAAAACAAAATTTAATAATTATAATAAAATATATTTATTTATTTAATAAATTTTTTAAAAAATAATAAATAATAAATTATTTTTGAAGAATAATTTAATAAATAATAAATTTAAATAATATATCTTTTAGAAGAAATTTTAATTTAAAATAATATAAAAGTAAATGAATGTACTCAAATAAATAAAAAAAATACTTATACTCTTATAAATTATTTTACATATAAATAACTAATTTTATTAAATATTTTTATTTAAATAGTTAATATCTTGAGCCAAATAAATTAACTATTAATTAAGTGCTAATGTAATTTGTTGATTGCTAAATAAGACTAAGGTCATTGCTAATCTTCACTATTTCATTTTGACAAAAAAAATCATATTACTAATTTAATAATAAATTCATAAAAATATTTAAATAATTTTAATAAAAATATTAATTTAAAATATTTAAATTAATTTTATTTATTTTCTTTTATTTCTATAATAAATATTTTCATTAATTGAAGTTGTTGGTTGTAGGAAATTGATTTTAACACTTTTCATTATTTTATTATCTTTAATATGATTTTTTTTTCCATTGAAAAAGTGAAGATCCTTACGAAGATGTTAACAATCTTCCATATATAAAGGACCAAATTAATGTAAAATATTGGACAATTCTACTATACTCAATGCAAAATGCTGAGAATAAAAAAATAAGTCCATCGAAAACGTTGAGGAGGGGCTATGAGATCTGAGCCGTTTATTTATTATCACTTGTTACCTCTTGAATGGCATATGACTCGAAGAGCAAAATGATGAGTTCATCCTCCTTTTTTTTTTCTTTTTTTTTTGGGGTCGGGGGAAGTGATCAAATTTCTTAGAAAATAGGCGAATTGAGTGGGTCGAAACCTCTTGGGTTGAAGCTCTATGTACTGCCAACGATTGTTATGGATTTCCCGATCGACTCCTCTCGCAACCACATCCTCAATTTTCCACATGGAAGTTGAGAATTGAGATTAGTTATGCTTCCCCCAAATGCTTTTTCTGTTTTAATAAGGATAGAAACGTGGGAGAATGTTGTTGATAAATTGTGATTCTTTCGTTGCATTCTTGTTATATGATTGATTCGCTAATGTTGATTGTGTCGTTTCTCCAAATTGTTGATGATGATAGTGGTTATGGAGATTGCTTTTCTATTTTTACCTCGTTTCCTTTCCTCTCTCTGCACAATTTCCCCAATATATATATATATTGTTATCGAATCATGAATCGTATCGTGAATCGATTGTATCGTGAATCGATTGATTAAAATTTTGAATCGTGAATCGAAGCGAACCGTGAATCGGTAAGATTCACAAAATATATAAAAATAGTATATATTATCTTATATAAAATAAAATATAAGCATTGATAATGAAAAACAGAATTTTCAAAGGCTGGGTTATGGCACTATGGTGGAGTCGAAACTGAAAAAATAAGATTTTTTAAAGATGCGTGAGGGCTAATGGACTGCACGTGATTCTGTTATGGGTTTTTTTTTCTAAAAAAATTGAAAAAAAATGCAAACTAGGCTTAGTTTTATGAGTTGGGTCGCACAGAACCCGACCCGGGTTCTGTTTGCGACCCGATTGGCTGGAAGTTTTCAGCTTTTCTGCTTCGTAAGTATCCCTTACTGGAAAACAGAGACACACACGATTCGACTCTTTGATTCGATTCGCAAACGCGATTCGTGCGGTTCACCCACGATTCATGACCGAATCGCAACGATTCAGAGGTTTCAATGATTCATTTAAAGATTCGCATCGTTTTTTTTCAGAATCGAATTGAACCGTGTGATTTGAATCACGAATCGGACGATTCCGACTACACTGTATATATATATATATATTCTTTATGAACTTTGCCATGTGCAAGAGAAAAATTTAACTCTCTATGCATATATGCAGATAGGTTTCAGCAGTAGTTGTATTATAGAAAGAAATTTATGCTGGCCATAGCGAAAAGTTAGAAATTCAAAAAATGCTGGGGAACAAAATTATGATTCAAACTTTCAATAACTTTATACTATTATCTATGAGTAATTGATGTACAAAATAGTCACTTGCCTATTACAATTGGATGACTAGTATAATAGGCTATCATGTTATAGAATTTATTTGCCATTTGCGATTTATAGACCGTATATGTCAATATTTGCTTGGGGTTTTGAAATGGAAGGGTGACACAAATATTAACTTTAACATCTAGTCAAATTCAGTCATGTATAGAAAGGCATAAATGATACTGCTGTTAAGTTGTCCTCGGGGCACATGCCAAGTTGTTGCCAACCATCCAACTCCAACTATCAATACTGAGCATTAAAGTTAATTGAAACTTCATCCAAGCTGCATATTAAAGAAATCCCTGGCAGAGAACTCTAAACCTTGCCTTTTTTAGCTAAAGAAACAAATTCTTCTTGTATATTTTGGTTATTCACAACTTCCTCCTTATGCATGTAGAAATTCTTAGCTTAGCTGGTGGAATAATTAGTCAATTTTCGTTAGAGTGTGTTCTTTTTCTTCTAAGTTCTTTTACTTGCTATAAATATGTACACTTAATTGTTTTATCTTTTTTGCAAGCCTTTTAAGTGTTCTGGTTTTATGCGTCACAACCTAAAACATATTTGCACCTTATGTTGCTAATCACTATATGAATTAACTTCTACATGGGAGTTTCCTACTCATGATGAGCACGATATTATTGTCAAAGTGTGTTAGTTGTGTATCTACGGATACAAAAAAGTTGCAGGTTTGTTTCCATTATTATCTTCAATGGGGACACTGCAGTTGTTAAGATAGAGGAAGTGTCTTAAACCATAGAATCAAAGAATTTCATCGTTTAAAATTCTATTCAATTTTTTGGTCCATTAGCCTTCACCTCAATTAGCAACAATGCCTAATTCGAGGTTCGAAGTACAAAGGTCGCTCAGGATGGCTTCTTGTCCCAATTTTTATCTTTATTGTTCAAGGTGAACCTATCTGATATCTTTGAACCAATTGCACAATAGATGGAAACAAATAATCAATCCTACAATCTTTTTTTTTTTTTTTTGGGGGGGGGGGGGCGGGGGGTCCGACTACCACTGCTTCTGAGTCATTTGGCTATTTCGAACCACGTTCGCATCCTAAGGAAGGGAACTATCCAAAGCATGCTCGACTTCCTACCTCCTTCCATCATCTTCAATTTCAATCACGATCGAGGAAGATTTCATCTCAAACGACCTTTTTTCAATAAACAAAATTTTGTTTTTTCTATTTTTTTAAATGGGAGAAAGGCAAATTTTTTACTTGATTTGGTTTCGGGTTGCCCAGCACAAACAAGTCTTCCAATCACGTGTAACCACCACAACCGATCTCAAGCTCTAAGTACCTAAGTGTATGGGTAACAATTGTGCCCAAGAAACCTCTTAAAATATTTGTAAAAGATGAAATTAAAGTAAACGAAATTTATGTAAAATTAAAATGAGGTTTTAATCTGAATTTCATTTGAACCCCGAGTTGGAACTGGAGTGTTATGTGACTGCCAACTACCCATTGAACCTATGGGTGAAATTATGCCTGATTCCAATAATTTTACAATTATTATATAAATGAATAGCTACGTGGTTGTTTAGGATCCAATACTTTTACAGTTATTATTATTATTATTATCGTCATTGAATGTTAGTACGGCACTGATTTTTATCCTTTTTCCCCTGTCAAGAAGGACGGAAGTTCTTGACTCATTCAATGAGGTAGGATGCTAAGATTATAATAAAGAATAATATACATCAATCTATCAGAATATACAATAAAAGCAAATGTTAAGGGGATGTTTGTTTACTATTTTAAAAAATAATTTTTTATTTTTAAAAACATGTTCCTATTTGGTAAATTATTTTTCAAAATTAATTTTTAAAAATTATAATTCCAAATCTGTAACTCTAAAATAAAAATAAATTTTTAATATTTTCTTAATTTATTTTTTTATTTTGAATGTTAGTTTTATAATTAAATAAAATATTTTTTTATTTAAAACATCTTTTATTTTTTTCTTTTATTTAAATTAAAAATAATTTTTAAAAATAGAAAAACTATTTTTTAAAACAACTTTTGGAATAGCTTCTGAAAAAAAGGGAAAATATCCAAACAAGCCCTAAATTTCTCAACAAAAAGTTATGATCATACATAAACTAATAAATCTACTTAGAAGATCCTTTCAGTTGAATAGACCTAGTCTTCTATACATAATCAGCTTAAAATCTTGCAAATAAACTCAAAAGAATAGTTTAGAGGAGTAGATTCACACTAACAAGAATTTCAAGAAGAAGAATATCATTAGCTAGAATACAAAATATCCTTTTTAAGAAAACGTTAAACTATGTTCCAAGCCCCAAGTCCTTCTTTTATTTTTTTTAAATGGATCTTTATAGTTTAAAAGTTTCAAATACTTATATTTTCATTTAATTTTTAATTGGGTCTATACCATTAGCTTGCTACCAATTCTAAATGATATGACAAATGATTTGCTGACTAAAAATATGCCAACTTGGAGTTGCTACATAAGTATAATAAATGCAATTTAGGTCCTTATACTTTCATAAATTTTTTCAAATAGATCATTGTACTTCCTTAAAGTTTTGAATTAGATCCCTATTGAATGGAAGAAAGAAGAGAAAAGAAAAAAATAATAAAATATAATAAATAAATTTAAATTTACTATCATTGATATTGAGGTTTAGTAAATATATATTAAATAGTTAAAAATTTTAAATAACATTTTTAATAAACTACTAATAATTTAGAATTTGATTAATTAAAAATACTATACCATTCAATAAAATTAAAATTTAGAATTTGTCATAAATTAAAATAAGATAACTACATATTAAGTAATTTGAATAAATAATGAATTATAATTTTTAAATAAAAATAAATAATTTATTGATTTTTAATATAGATATATTATTTTTCAATCATGTTGATAGGTTCAACACTTGTCCTGTCTGGTGCTAATAGGACAATTATCAAAAAGTTTCAAGAAGAAAACTAATTTTACATCCTTAAGCATCTAATGTAAAGTAAATATTTTAGGACATCATTCTCATTCTTTGTATAAATTGCATGTGTGCATAAATATTAGATTATTCTCATTTTTCCAATATTCTATACTCTATGATTCGATCTACAAAATTTAAAAGGAAGGAAAAAAATTACAAGAAAGAAAAGAAAAGAAAAAACTTATTTGGATGAAGTTAAAATAGGAAGAAAATATTTTTTTACTTGTTTACATGGAAAAATGAGAGAGAAAAATTAGATTAAATTAAATTGAATGACAACTTGAATTATCTTTTAAATTAAATTCTAAACCGAAGAATCAAAGAAAAAATTGCAATAAATTAATTTTTTATCATTTTTTACTTATATGTGCTAAGAAAGTATCCTAGTGGGTTCTACTCTTTTTTGCTCTCTTCCGTTCATTTTCTATCTTAAAATCAAGTAAAGAAAAATTTTATTTTTTTTACTCATTTTCTATGAAAACAAACACGTGTTTAGAGATTGTTTGTTCTTTAATTGCTATTCATAATTATATGTTAGAACCACTACTCAAATATTGTTGGAAAATATGTGTAATCTCTTACGAAATCGTCTTTAAATCACGTTGATATATTTAGACGGGGATTCGCGGTATGCTTCTAATTAAAAATTACTAAAAATTATAAGTATTCAATTGAAAAAAAATTAAAGTAGAAGTGCTTAGATATAAAAATTATGAAATTAGAAGAACATAAAAAATATAATTTTACATTTTTTTTAAAACAAAATTGGTCTCAATACTATTTTTGAAAATAACCAACTTGTATACATAAATATAGTAAGTGAAATTTACCTATACTAATCTAAATATATAAATTCCTAATAGTGTGGATTGTATGATATTATTTATCTGTAAAATTATACTCCAAGTCTCTACCTATATATATTTTGCCGTTAGTAGCAATTAAAGATAAAAAATAACATATGACTAGTAAAATGGGCTAGTGCTAGGCATGCATATATAATAAATGAATAAATTATTTAGCATGAAAAATATATAATTTTATTGAATTAAATAATAAAAATAATTATTTTTTTAATATTTTAACTTATTAAATTATTTTACTATTTAGCATAAAAATAAATAAGTTATTTATTCTTATTTAAAAGTTTTAGTACATTATTTATTCAAATTACTTAGTGTGTATTTAGCTTGCTTTAATTTATGACAAATTCTAAATTTTAATTTTATTAAATAATGCAGTATTTTTAGTTAACAAATTTTAAATTATTAGTAGTTTATTAAAAATAGTATTTTAATTATTTAATATGTCTTTAATGTATCTCAGTATCAATGATACTAAATTCAAAATTCAAAATTAATTATTATATGTTATTATTTTCCTTTGTTCCTTTTCTTTTCTTCCTTCATTCAAAATATTAAGGAAGTGTAGAGATTCATTTAACAAATTTGTGAAAGTATAAGGATTTAGATTGTATTTACTATATTTATGTGATAGTTCCAAGTTGGTATTTTTTAAGTTCAGTCAATAACTGGCTTGTCATGTTATTTAAAATTGATGACAGATTAATGGTAGAAATCCAATTATAAATTAAATGAAAGTATAAATATTCAATTTAAAAATTTTAAATTACAGAAACTTATTTAAAAAATAAAAAAATTATAGTAAACTTATTTAACTTTAAGAAAATAAAAAAAAATTGACTGTAAGGGAAAAATAAAAAATAAAAAACTATACTAAAATTTAGATCCTCCTTTGTAAGCAGTAAAAACCCGCCCACAGAACAAAATCAGATGAAAGGGAAGAAGGAAAAATTACCTTGAGCAGGAGATACAGCAACAGGTGAGAAAGGTAGAGAAGGCAGGTGGAAGCTCTAATATGGGGCTGGACTAGAGGCATGGGCATGTTCCCGAACGGGTTAGAACGTTAAAGTGCCCACCCGCACTTGCCAAGGCGGCTACAAAACTAGACTAAAACTAAGAATCGACTAATATTTTGAACTAATTAAGCAAAATTAATTGTGAAAATTTTTTAATTAAAAAATATAAAAGCATATTTTTTTGACAATGATAATTGGTTAAAAATAAAATGTACTATTTAAACGAATTTAATATAATCTAAATGGGATTGGAGTCATATTAAATATTTATTGGTTAGATCTATTATTAAATTATTAAATAGTGACCTTAATTTTATTTTGATTTATTGAATAAGTATTCATCCATCTAAATATATTTTTGCAATCATAGCCTCCGTTTATATTTTGAAAGATAAATTTTACATGAAAATTTTATTTTTTTTATATATAAATGATGAAATATGATGCATTTCTATATTTTATGATTAAAAAAATAATTTCTAGAATCATATTAGTGGAAGAAAAATTTTTTATCTTTGAAGAAGATTTAAAAATTATTTTCCAACAAACTCATTATATTTAACATTGAACATATCAATTATTTTAATAATTTATAACTATATTCTTACATAAAGTATATTTTGCCAAAAAATGAAATCTTAAGCTCTATTTATTTTTCAAAATACATTTTTAATAGGAAAATTTCATTTACTACTATATAAATAAAGAAGTGGTGTATATATTGTCTCTAGAATTTGTTATTGTATAAAAAATAATTTTATTTTTGAAAAAAAATATATTAATCAAATTTTTTATATCTAATAATAAATTTATAAAATATTTTTTTATTTTTTAATAATTTATAATTGTATTTTTATAAAATATATTTTTTCATCAAAACAAACAAAACCTAAATTTCACCTGTCCATCCTACTGTTTTCCCATCCGCACAATTTAAGTTTCTATCAGTTAGAATTGATAGGAACATCAAACAAATAATTAAAGCGACATCAAATTCCATCTTAAAATTAGGTGTATGGTGTATCGGGAGTTCGGTTCATTTAAATTTCATTTTTCAATAGAATTTGATCTCCTTGTATTGCTAAAAAAAAAAAAAAAATGGAAGTGGAACTGAGAAGAAGTTGGGAATTCTTAAGAGGAACTTGAAATTAAACGGAGCAATGATAATTGTAAATTGAAAATGTATACGGTTACAAACAAGAGAAATAGCTTTCTTTTCATTTTTTCCCCCTAATAGTCAAGAGAAAGCATGGTCACCAATTCGACCTGTACCCCCGCCTGAAAGTTATAGAATTTGAATTTTCTTTTTTATAATTCAAATATTTCTTATATTTTTTTTAATAATCCTATTGATATTCAAATCAGATTTAGATTATGATAATAAAAATTAATCGGTTCAGTTTGGCCCTATTGTATAAATTTATTTAGAATAATATGATAATGTATTACAAAAAATAATTATATCCAATTATTTTTATAAAAAATTAATTTAAAATAATTAAATATTTTATATATTTAAATATCTTATTATCTTTTTAAATATATATTTTTATATAAAAATTATTCACCAATGTGCTAATGCTAATAGTTCTATAGTCATGCCTTTTTACCTTTTTCCGTCAAACTAAACTTTGGAATAATTAAGTCAAATTAAGTTTTAACTTAATCAAATATAATTCAACAAAAAGTTATAGAAGTTCAAACACAACTTGAGATCGAATTGTAATAGAAAATTTACTTTATGCTTGACTCAATTTAGAATAATAATACTTAACACTCAACTGAGCTCACTCAACATTGATAATAAATATTGTCAAATTTTTAACCAGTTTCATGTTCGATTTATCAATAAATTTAGTTATTTTAATATAAAAATTATTCAATAAAAACACAAATTTAAAATATAAATTAATTAAAAACCAATTCAAATTATATCAATACTTATAAAATAGTTAAAAATAAAGTTATAATTCTCCAAACACTAATACTTAACAAAAAAAAAAAAGAGAGTGTATTTTTGACATTTTTTAATAAAAAATATTTAAAACAATTTATGTGTATAAACGAATTATTTACAAGTAAAATAAGTCAAATAAAAATAAATTATTCTTAATTCGAATTATTAAAGGAGCTAAATTTTTTACTAAAACTTAATCTGTTTTCTATTTTTCAAAAAAGTGTTACTGCCGCATTAGTTACCCCCTAATAAGGATTAGACAAATTACGTCCTCATAGTGATTTTTATTTTAATAATTTTTATTAAACTCCTTGCTTTTGCATAATAATTTAATTATGTCGGCACACTCGGATCCAACCCAAAATGTTGCGGATATTATTTTGGGTTTTCTCCTTTTTAACTGTCATGACTTAAAATGCAAAATGTTACATGTGTCAAGCGATTTGATGCACCTACCACTAATAAAAAAACAATAAGTTATATATTAAAATATTTTAAATTGTCATCCATATTCTATAATCATAATATTATTTGTGATATTGCTATAAACGTCATCATAATTATAATTTTTTATAATTTTATACATAGGGATCATATTTTTTTATATTTATTTATAATTCTATTAATTATAATAATATTGTAGTTATGAATGCAATTATCATTTAGAACTAATGTATACAGTAGAGAGTATCTACTGACGAGTACGTAGATCAATTGACATGAGATTGATCTAACTTAATCAGAAGTTTCGGGTTTGAGTGCCTGGGAATGCAGCTGCGTTAAAATTTGAAAGGAAGAGTTTTGCTGTCCAATGTGATCCTATCCGACTTAAATCCGGATTATTTGGTGCCCAATGTGGTATCCGGATACCTGATGGTTATATATATAAAAAAAAAAGAAAGCATCTAAAATATTCCTAGATAATTATGCACCACTGATTGGATGATTTAAATTTATTAATTTGTCTAATAATATACAAATCAAATGAAATTTAATGATTTAAATTTATCAGTGCGTTGTAAGTTTGTGCTTTTTCCCCCCCAAACTGTAATCCCCATTTGACCTTGAAACGGCAGTTCAAGCCCTCAACTTCCACCAAAAGTTAAACAGAACATGTTGACATTCACCGAAACGGGGGTTGAGGCATTATCCTTACCTCAGACTGGTTGCTGTCCCTCAAAGCTGCTTGCACCAACCACCCAATCTATTGTCTGAACCATATTTCTCTTGCTCTTCTACTTTATTTTCCTGCTAGACAAATTAGGGAAATATATATAATTATAAATTTAAAAAATATTTTTTTAGTTATTTATTAAATTCTACACTCTTAATTTCTTTATTAAGAGAGGTGGTATTTCATCACCTTATTATCTAAAATACATATTCCATTTTAAAAAAGTTCAATCCCTCCCCCTATAAATACTGGTTCTAGACAATCTCTTCTTGCACTGCCTTTCCAAGGCTTTTAAAATACTATGGAGGAAGTTCACGTGATCATGATACATCAGAAAGTAAGAACTCCTTTGCATTTTAGGTATCTTTTCTCTTCATTCTCTATATATCCCTATCTTGAATTATTTTTCATTTCACTTTCTCTAATCTCTTTGTAATGGTCTGTTTGGAGAAAAATGGAAAATACTGAAAGAAGATGAAGGTGACCGGAAGACAAAATAAACAAAATAATTATTACAAATGAGAATCTTCCCTTTCGTTCTCTTCCCTTTTTCACTTGATATATATATATATACACACACACACACATTAATTTAAAATTACCTACTATTTCATTAACAAATTTTAAAATTGATGTAAAATATACCTTTTCATATATAAGTGAATTTTTACTATTTCATTATCCAAAATTTCTCAGTTTTGGCATGAAAACTGAATATAGCAACTATTCAACAGTTGGATAGAAAAAAATTATATTCTCTAAAATGTTATTCATTGGTCAAATTATACTTTCAGCTGATATCAGCGTCTATTGATGCTACTCTAGTTTTTATATGCTGATTTATATCTTTATTGCCAGAGTACTGTTTCGTAGAAAGAAATATGAAAAGGAATGAAAGAAAATAAAGAATTACCTTCTTGTTTTCTGTAATATGTTTCAAAGTAAGAGGAGAGAAAAAAATTTAAAAAAAGAAAAGAAAAGGAAACAAAACTGAATATCAATTAATTTTCTATATATAAAAAATTGTTTCAACCCCTTTAAGCATCTAACATGCTACTAACAAGGGAAGTACTTGCAAGACTATTTCTGTGGTTCTGGATTGAAGTTTGGGCATTGTAAACGGAATCCCAAAAATGCCCTAATTTAGCAGTTTTGTCCTTTTCCCTGTCGTTTTCATTCTTCTCAAAATAATTTCAGCGGACCTGTTGTTCTGGTTTTATGCCAAGGTTGTTTAGGTCATTTTATTCTGTTTTTGCAGGAATCAAGAGCAGAGTTTTCGAATGGAACACTCATTTGAGCAAGAAAACCCGGGCAGCTCCCGTAAACGAAGGGCTAAGGTTGTAGAACGGTAGAGAACCTCAACCTCGAACTTTCATCCAAAGAGGTGAGGCTCCGGGCAACAGGACAACCAGCCCTTCATTTCAAGCGACTAACTCACAAAGTTGCGTGGTAAAAAAAAATAGATAAGCCCCAACTCCGCATCCTTCACGGTGGAATGACTTAGCGTTATTTTATGATCCTTTTTTTCAATTCTAATTCATAGCATTTTGTGTGTATAAAGTGCTAATTTAAATTCAAATTTGGATCCTTATGTTGGAGTTAAATTCACTTCTGCAGTTACCGTGAAAAAGGAAAAAATAAAAAATAAAAAATGGCAAGGCTCCAACCTTTGATGCGATCTAACAAAGAATGAAATATTCTGGATCTTAAGATGATATGTAAATCGGCTTGTGTGTAGAGGTGTACATGGTCGCCCGGCCAGATGAGTTCGATCCGAAAAAATAAAATATTTAGATTTTTTTTTTAGTCCGATAAGTCTGATGGAACTTTTTTTATGGTCTGATTAATAATTGGGTCGGACTCGGGTCAAGACAAAAAATTCCGATAGGCCTGGCCTGGCCCGATTACAATAATTTATTTTTAATAATATAATTATATATTAAAAATATAATTATATCTAATTATTTTTAATATAAAAAATATTAATTTAACATATTAAATATTTTATATATTTAAATATCATATTATCTCTTTAAATATATATATTTTTATTAAAAAATAAAAAAATTTATGTTTCGAGCTTTCGAGCCTTTTAATTTAAAATTTGGATCGGGTCAGGCCGAGCCAAAATTTTTTAAAATATAAGCGGGCCGGGCTTAGGCATTCAAATTTTTATGATTTGGTCCGGATGGCTCGGCCCGAAACTCGCCTGGCTCGACTCATGTACACCTTTACTTGTGTGTCAAGTTGATTGGCAGCTGTCATACTAATATTTTCACTGTTTATCACGCACATATCTATAGTATCAATATTAATTTAAATTCTTGTAAATGCTCAAGATCATGAACTTATTTGATAATCAGTCGGTTGTTTTGATGATTAATTAATTTAATTAGTTATTTAATTAATAATTAATTTAATTAATTAATAATATTAACTATTTGAATAAAGATATTTAATAAAATTAATTATTTATATATAAAATAATATATAAAGATATGAATATATTTTATAATTTATTTGAGTATTTTTTTAATTTAATAATATTTTAAAATTTGTATATTATTTGTTAAATTAAATTTTTTTAAATAATATATTGTTATAATTTATTATTTATTATTCAAAAAATAAATTATTATAATTTACTATACTTGTTAAAATTTTCTTTAAGAAATAATTATTTATAATTTATTATAATAATTTAATTTTCTTTTAGGAAATAAATATATTTAAGTGTCCATGTACACTCTTGTATTATTTTATATCAAGTTTATAACATAACATATATATATATATATATATTATAATAGTTATATTATTTTCACATTATATATATATATATATCTTGTTCATCATCATATTAATTTTTTAAGAAGAACTTGACTTGTTAAAAAATGATTATACTATACTATTTATAATATTTTATATGTTAAATAATCTCTTTTTGTTTAATTACTATTTTAAAAATTAGACCAAATGAGAACTTAAAAAAATATTATGGATGTATCATATATATATGTATATATAAATTAATCTTATTAATTTTCCTTTTTAATGTAAAAAATTTAAATTTATTAAACAATCATATAATACATTATTATTTATTTTGTTAATGTATATTAATTTTATTATATAAATTTAACTAATAATATTACACCCCTAATAAATTAATATTTATTTTATTTAAATTTATTTGTATTTATCTATAAGTGTAGATAATTAGAATTATTGTATATATGTTTAGGATGATATCTAAATCAGAGAAAATAAAATTTTATGATGGAAATGGATAAAATAAAGTTAGATAAAAGTTAGTTTGAAACTAGAATTAAGTAAAGTATACAGAGAAGATTTAAGAAATTAGTTTACCATTTTATCCCCATAACCTCCTATAATTACTAAAATGCCTTAAGACATCCTCAATTTGTAATTTGCTTTCCACGTGTCGGCGTATTATTGTATATTTTCCCACCTAAATTTTGCTTATTTCCCTCAGCCCAGTGTTTTGTCTTTTTCTACGATTCAATCATTCACGTTTTTCTGTTTTCCAAATAATCAATGCTTTTCAATTTTTTACTTTTTTTATTTTTTATTTCTCTTTTATGGGTAATTTTCTTTTCGTCACATCAAATTCTTATTATTTATAAATAGTAATAATAATATATTTTAACAAGTTTATGGTAGGGTAATTTCATGAAAATAATAATAATATATTTATTTATTACCTTTCTCTGTAATGCTTTTTTCTTTTTATTTTAAATAAATTACACTAACTTATACAAAAAATAAAATTTAGATATATTATATTATTTGTATTACTTAATATTATTAATTTTATTATTTTTATTTTATATTAATTATATTTATTATTTTATAATTAATAACAAAAATAAGTACAAAAATAAAAATATATATGAATTATAAAATAATATAAAAATTAAAAATATATAGGCACTCCTATTTCACTCGAAAATTTGTGCCGAAAAGGCAATTCCACAACATGGCAGGATCAACCGCTTATAAATCTCCTTAATGATTTCGGTACACATTGTCCCTCCAATTTCTTGGCGTATAAATTTTTTTTCAAAATATATTGTTTAGTTCAAAAATTAAATTAAAAATAATCAACTTTTGCAATATTGGAGCGATACTCTATACCTTAGGGCGAATTGGGTTTACAGAATCTTACATTCTCGACAAATTATACATTCCCAGGAATGTAATTCTCATATATATGATTCTTGGGAATGTAATAATTTTATTTTTGATTCAATATAAATATTTTTGAGAATATTTTTTCATATTCTCAAACATATTATATTCTCATATTTGGTTCACACTTATATTTGTAGAAATCTTATTATTTTTTTTAAAAATACCTTTATCAATTTTTTATTATAAGTTGAAATAAATTATAGATTTAATTAAAAATATATGAATAAAAATTTTTGAGACCTAATAATTTAAATTATATTTGATTAAAATATAATAAATAATTTAATATATAAAATATTAAAATTTTTAAGAATTTGAATTTGAATTTGAATTTAAATTTTTATATAATTAATTATATAAAATAAATAAGTAATTTCTCCATTGTTGACAAAAAATTTTTTATTTTCTTTGAAAAGAAAATAAGAGAGAAAGAAGAGAAATAATCTCTTTTAAATTTAAATTGAAAATAAAATAAAAAATTTTAAATTTTTAAATAATTAAAATATAATAATCACATATTTTATCTTCAAATGTTCTTTTTTCATTCATTTTCTTTATGCAAATAAGAAAAGAAATTAAGTGTTATTTATTTTATTAATAAATATTTTTTATAAAAAATATTATTTATATATATATATTTATAAAGGGATGATATATTATTTATATTAATAATTAAAAATATTATTTATATTTATATATATTTATAAATGAAGGTATAGAAGAATGGTAATAAAATTATTTTTTTTCTTTAATATCAATATTCCTATAGGATGGGAATGTGGGATACCCACCTCCTCCCATGTGAATATTTGATAAGAAAATTAGTCTTTAAAATATTCTTGAGAATATTACATTTTCCGATAAATTACGCCATTAGGAAAAATGGGTAGCCAAAATTCGTCTTCCTCTAAATTTGCAGACTCTCTCTTGATCAGGCATATTCGCTCTTTTAGACAACGTTGAACCAGCTCCTTTAAACTCCAATTAAGCTACTTATTTTCCACGTTGGCAGTACACTAAAGAATTTAACATCTTATTGCAAACAAGGATTTAATTTTAAATTTGATTCAATGTCGAGTATCCGATTAAAAAGAAATAAATTATGGGAAGTAAATTCAAAATTGCATGAAAGTATAAGGAGCAACAAAGTAATTTTACCTTATTAAAACCATAGTTGAAATGAAGGTTGATCCCAATAATTCTACGATTATTATATAAATGAATAGTTACGTGGTTGTTTAGTATCCAATAGTTTTACGGTTATTATCATTGAATATTATTACGGCGCTGAACTGAAGGCATCAACATATTCCCAAACGCCATAGGACATCATAGTGCCCAGGCCGCGACAAAGCTAGAATAAAAAAACTCAAAATCGAGTTATATTCTGAGCTAATTAAGCAAAATTAATTGTGATTTTTTTTATTGAAAAAATGTATTTTAAAAAAATAATGAGAGTGCTTAGTAGAGAGGTGAGTTTTTAGCCGATTTGATAGTGTTTAATTGTTTAATCGAATCAATCAATTAATTTGAAAAAATTAGTGATATCAATATTTTTAATTAGCTTATTGATAATAAACTTATAAAAATATAAAATTATCCTTAAATAATATATATATTTTTATTTATATTTTTACTAAAAAATATTAAATAAATTTATTAAATAATAATTATTAATTTTTATAAAGTATTTATGAAATATAATAATTTATTTTTAAAAAATATAATAATTTAAGAAATGTAATAAATCTTTAATTATATTTTAGATTTATCATATTTTTAAGTAAATATGACTAAAAAAATTACTTAAAAATAAATTATTATATTTCTTAAAAATAGATTATTATATTTTTTAAACATAAATCATACAATAAATTTAAAATATTATTAAAGTAAAAAAATACTTAAATAAATTATAAAATATATACATATTCTTATATGTTATTTTGTATATAAATAATTAATAATATATTTTAAAAAATACATTATTAGATTGAAAAAAATAATGAGAGTGTTTAGTAGAGAGGTGAGTTTTTAACTGATTTGGTAGTGTTTAATTGTTTGATCGAGTCAATTAATTAATTTAAAAAAATTGATGAACTCAATATTTTCAATTAGCTTATTGATAATAAACTTATAAAAATATAAAACTATCCTTAAATAATATATGTATTTTTATTTATATTCTTACTAAAAAAGATCAAATAAATTTATTAAATAATAATTATTAATTTTTATAAAGTATTTATGAAATATAATAATTTATTTTTAAAAAATATAATAATTTAAGAAATATAATAAATCTTTAATTATATTTTAGATTTATCATATTTTTAAGTAAATATGACTTAAAAAATTACTTAAAAATAAATTATTATATTTCTTGAAAATAGAATATTTTATTTTTTAAACATAAATCATACAATAAATTTAAAATATTATTAAAGTAAAAAAATATTTAAATAAATTATAAAATATATATACGTTCTTATATGTCATTTTACATATAAATAGTTAATAGAAAATAATTAATTTTATCAAATATTTTTACTAAAATATTATTTAAACATAAATCATACAATAAATTTAAAATATTATTAAAGTAAAAAAATACTTAAATAAATTATAAAATATACATACATACTTATATATCATTTTGCATATAAATAGTTAATAGAAAATAATTAATTTTATTAAATATTTTTACTGAAATAGTTAATATTATTAGTTAGTTAAATTAGCTAATACAATTAGTTATTATCTAATAATTAATTGAATTAGTTAATTATTAAATAGGGCTAATAATCAATTAATAATAAAATGCGTTATTTAATTGTGTTCAATCTGATTTGAAATAGTGATAAAAAAATATTAATTTATTAATAATTAATTAGCTCGACTTGCTTCACAGGAATTAAAAAAAAATGTTATCAGATTGTATGTAAACGAGCCTCATGCTTGATTTGCCGATAAGTTTAATTATTTTAGTATAAAATTTAATTTTTTTAATTTGAATACTAATTTAAAATATAAATCAATTAAAAATCAAATAAAATTATATCAACATTTATAAAATAGTTGTAAGCAGAGTCATAATTCTTTTAATACTAATATATTTAATAAAAAAGACACTAAACTATTGATATTTTCTCAATAAAAAATATATAAAAGATATTTTGTATGTATGCATACCAATGAGTTGCTAAAAAAATGAATTCAACAAAATAAATTATATTGGATTTAAATTATTGAATGAGTTAAATTCTTTTTCCAATATTAATAAAAATAAATTATAAATTGAGCCAAACCAAATAATTTTCAAATCAAATTAATCAAACGCAAATGTGATTTCTAATCGGACCGAGGTCATTTGGAATGAAATAATAATTTGGAATATCTGCACAACCACATTAACGGTAACTAAGAGAAATAGTTACTAACTAAAAGAAATAGTTACATACTAATTCAACACCCCTGAGATACATGAAATAGTTACATAAAAATGTTTAATTGATTAATAATTAATTAATTAGCTAGACTTGCTTCATAAGGATAAAAAATCTTGCTAAATATATTGGATGTAAATTAGCCTCATGCTTGATTTGTTGATAATTTTAATTATTTTAGTATAAAATCCAATATACCGATACAAACATTAACATTAAATATAAATTAATTAAAAATTAGTTATAATTATATTAACATTTACAAAATAGTTGTAAGTAAAATTATTGTTCTATTAATACTAATATACTTGATAAAAAAGATGGTAAATTATTAATATTTTCTTAATAGAAAATATATAAAGTACTTTTTGTGTGTATTTGTAAATGAACTGCTCAAAAGAAAAATGAATTGGATAAAAATAAATTATATTTAATTTAAATTGTTAAAATTTTCACTTAATATTAATAAAAATAAGTTATAAGTTGAGCCAAACTAAATAATTTTTTATTAAAATTAGTCAAACAATCGAACAATTTGGCTTAAAATGTCACTTCCAATCGAGCCGAGGTCATCTGGAATGAAATAATAACGTGGAAATATCTGTACAACCACGTTAACGGTAACTAGGAGAAATAGTTACATGTAGTGCACATTACTTTATCAACACAAGAAAGAAATGACGAGGTGACACTGTCATTTACACTAAAATCTGTACAAAAACACACATTATTGCACCAAACAACATTTTTCGGTGCGGCTATCTAAATTAAGTTATTAGGGAAATATACATTGCATGCTACATGGGTGGGTGAGAGTATTATGATAATATTTTTTTTAAGTCACATCAAACATATTATATAATAATATATTAATAATTAAATTTAATAATATATTAATATATTATTATATTAGTAATATATCATAATTATCTTCTAGATACTAAATACCTATAAAATTTTGAGTCGAGCTTTATTTAGTCAAGCATTATGAAAGTGAGAATTCAATCCATATTTAAATTATAATTATTTACTTTCTTAAATTTTTTTATTTATACCTTATTTTACTCTTTAAAATATATATTATATTTTGGGAGCACCCATATTGGCTACAGTGATTCTGATTAACTCAAGCTTATTATTTTGTATCAGGGAAGATTTAATTTAAATTATTTATTTGTACAAATTATATTAAATTGTTATTATTCTTTAATGAAAACAGTGGTTTCTGGGCATAGACTTGTCTTTAATGTGCCGGGAAAGAAGAGAAAAAGAGAACGTTTTGTTTTTTTTAGAAAAAAAGGAATTTCTTTAGTATTATGATTGGTTACTGTTGATACCTAATTTTGCCCGAATTATAATGCAACTAAAAAATATAAAAAAAAGAGAAATGATTGGTTACATCTATACTCCAAATCCCATCGCCTTACGCTGCACTTTATGAAAAGTGTGTCTAATTTCACTATCCTTGACTTAGTAGCTTCACATGATTTTTGAGGTTTTTTATTTGCATATTCGGCCTAGAGATTTCCAATAAGATTTAGGTATTTGGTTTGTCTCCCAATCAAAAATATAAAGAAAGTGGATTCCTTCAAAGATAGGGGACTCACAAGGATAGCTCTCCCTCCCCCCTATTAGAAAAATTTTATTATTTAGATCTTGACTATGATTATAATTAAAAATAAGTTATAATGCTTAAACTGTTGGTGTATGTCGTAAGAATTAATCATAAAATGATTATAGTAATGTGTAATTTATTATATTTTATTTTAGATAATGCAATTATTATATTTTATTTCATTTTAATATTTGTCCAATTTATAATTTAATATAGTAATTATCCCTCGAATAGTTTTGCTATTCCTAAAATGTCCATAGTCAAGTATTATTGCTATATTATTGCGAAAGGGATAGTAATAATACATTGAGACTATCATATATAGTGATTGATGATTATGAATTATGAGTATGTGATATCAAGTCAATACATAAGTAAATTATTAATGAACAGATGTACTGGACTGACCCATTGTGAGAATATATTATGTGATTTGTTGTGTGCCATTAGCTATTCTCATATAATCATATTGTATATAGTCCTTTGACCTAAAGTCACTACAATTTCCTATATGAAGAGTCATACAATTTGATATTATCTTGTGTTACCTTTAATTGAGATGATGTGTAAGGTATTGATTAGATGTGTCATGAATCATGTAGAGGGATATGAGTGATGTAGATGAGATTTTATTCCTTTTGTATAAAAAAGTGATATCCTTAGACCCTTTGATTGAGTGAGACTAATAAATGCATGGCTATGCTCAAATAGATTAATATATGATATTGATCATTTGTTTAAGTTAGTCTACTCCGTATCAAGAAATGTGGATTGAACATTGATAAGGATGGCACACTCTATGCCTCTACTTTAATTTAGATATCGTTACAAAAGTTATTGTATTGTAAAGTGTTGTTCATACATTAAGTAAATATCGAATCACAGACATTCTTACTACTTAGGTGGTAATGATATATTACTAGATGCTACTTATGTCTATAGTCCACAAATAGGTCATTGTTAAAATTGTAAGAATCTATAAGGTTGTACAAAAAGAGTAGAAATGAGACAGTTATTAATTAAGCTTTAGTTGGACTAAAATCTTATTAATTAGGTTTATTATTTAGTGCATATATATATATTATCAAAGTAATAATATATATTATTCACGTAATATATAATATATTAATGAATATTATTTGATATTAAAAAGTAATATTAAATAATTATACCATTTGAAATTAGATAATTATATTATGAGATAATATTATTATCTAATGATATTAAATAATTATATTATAAGATAATGTTATTATATAATAATATTTAGTTATTAATATTAAGGTAATATTAGATAAAGTTGGAGGCAGTTTCCTAGTAAGACTAGGAAAGTGCCATGCCTTAGTTTTGAAAAAAAAAAGAATGAAAGCATTATGTTGATACACACATATGAATTGCCACTAGAAAAAATCGCACCAAAAACCTTAGTCCCTTATGAGAGGAATGTTTCTTAGTAGATTTGACAGGTAAAGAAATCATCATTCACTCCATGTGGATATCGTAGAGGCACCATTAGTTGATTATACTTGTGATTGGTGATCAGCACTTCAAGAGGTAACCCTTGTGATATTAATCTATGTCCCTGTACATTGATTCTAGGAAGGTTACACATAATTCTTTTTTTAAAAAATTCGTTGTGCTTAAGTGTATGTGAGACCTTACATAAACTACTTAAGCATAACAAATGTAGAAGTAAGAAAAGGTAGATGAAATACCTTGAGTTATAATAAATCTGATAATTGCAATAAATAAAATAAGATATAGAATTAGATAACACCTTAACATTCTTTTTTCTTACTTAAATAAGACTATAATATTTATGAGATAATGGGAGTCACACAAACTTGTGTTCATGAGTGAATAGAGGGATCAAGAGCCCTATTTATAGCTTTCATGACTTAACACACTAAAGAGTGTTGGCTCTTCACTTTTCTCTGGCGTTCAGGAATCTAACTAACTCAAATAATTAAGTGGAAGACATTTCATATGCAAAACCATAAAATAAATTTAAGAGTACATTAATCTTGGATAATGTATATTTAATTTAGATACATGACTTTGGCTAAGTATCTAAATCTAATTTATGATGATGACCTTTCATATTATGCAATATTTATGTAGACTTTAACTAATAGCCTTAAACCATGTCCTTTCATATGACTATAATTATTCCATAATATAGATTATGTTTTTTTATGTGGTCATGAAAATCATATTAAGTTTATCATAAATCTAACATTCACCCACTTGGCCGAATGAGCACATGAGCTTAATAAACTATAATAGATTCATAGAAATTATGGCCACTATGAAACTATAATGATCAATTATCCTTTTCTTAGACTTGTCACCAATATGGATCATAGTAGCTTTATACTTATAGATGATATAATTCCAATTATACATCATAATGTCAGCACGCTTATAAGAAAAGCTTAATAAGGAAAGATATGAATAAATTCAAACAATTATAAACTAATACTAAATGCTTATATTAACGGTCTAATTCAATTACAAAACATGAGAGTCATCCCCTTTTCTATAATGTGCATACATAGAAGGAAGACAAGTTGAAATTTGTAAATCACATTAATTGTACAAGATCATTTCTATCAATTAGTCCCACGAATAAGACATGATCTTTATAAACTTTAGGCACTAATGCTTTAGTCATAGGACCTGCTACCATCATTTTGGAATTAATATATTCAATAAATACTTTCTTATTTTATATCCTTTCATGAATAATAAGATATTACAACTTAATGTGTTTTGATTTGTTTAAATACTTGTTGTTCTTAGAGAAGACAATACTAGTTGAATTATCACAAAAGATTGTAAGGGGCCTTGAAATAGAATTTATAATTTTCAACCTAACTATAAAATTTTTTAACCAAATAGCTTGAGAAGTGGCTTCATGGCATGCCACAAATTCAAATTTCATGGTTGAAGAAGCTATTAGAGTTTGCTTTGCACTTTTATAAGAAATGACTCCCTTAGCTAACAAGAAAATATACCTAGATATGGATTTCAACATGTCCATATAACCTATAAAATCTGAGTCACAATAACCAACCACCTTAAGCATATCACAATATTGATAGGTGAGCATATAATTCTTAGTACCTTAAAGGTAACATAATACCTTCTTTACTACTTTTCAATGATCCATTCTAAGATTACTTTAATATCTTCCTAGCATTCCAACTGCATAGCAAAGATTTAGGTGAATGCATGTTTGAGCATACATCAAACTTCTAACAATAGAGGCATATGGAATAGATTTCATTTCCTTTTGCTCAAGTTCATTTTGTGATCTTAACTTTAACTTAATTTATCATTTTTAACAATAGGAGCTAGACTTAGTGAACAAATTTGCATATTAAATTTTTTGAGAATTTTGTTAAAATAAGCCTTTTGAGGTAAACCAAGTAATCTCTTAGACTTATCTCAGTAAATTTCAATGCCAAGACATTAAAAGGCATTTCTTATGTCCTTTATTTCAAAATTCTCAAAAAGAAAAGTTTTAGTTTCATGTAACATAGCATGATTCTTACTAGCAATTAGTATGTCATCCATGTACGTAATGATAAAGATAAACTTACTCCTATTGACCTTCAGATATATAAAATCATTAAGCTCATTGGCTTTAAATCCAAAGGTCCTAATGGTATTATGAAATTTTAGATACCATTGATAGAAAGCTTACTTAAGTCCATGTATGGATTTTCTTAATTTTACATACTAAATTCTTATTCCCCATTTCTTCAAATCCTTCAGATTAACGCATATATATTTCTTTATTTAGATTCCCATTTAAGAAAGTCATTTTCACATCCATTTGATGTAACTCAAGATTAAAATGAGCTATTAATGCTATAAGAATCCCAAAAGAATCTTTCTTTGATACTAAAGAAAAGATTTCATTATAATCTATTCCTTCTCTTTAAGTGAAACCTTTAACAACAAATCTAGCCTTATATTAATCAATATTGCCTTTAGAGTCCTTTTTGGATCTAAAAACCCAATCACATTGAATTAGAATAACCTATTAGGAAAATTAACCAATTCCCAAACTTGATTTCTTTGTATTGATGCCATTTCATCCTTCATAGCATCTAACCACTTATCAGATTCTTCACTTTTTATAACTTGTAAAAATGTCATTGGATCATCTTTAATTCCGGTATCAAAATTTTGTTCTTGTGGGTACACAATATAATCATTTGGAATGACTTATTTTCTTGTCCTTTGAGAACGCTTTGATGATTTTGAATGAACTATATTTTCTCCATCATACGTACTTTCTTTGATAGAATGTATAATGGAGTTATTATTTTCCTTTATATGTGATATCTCTATACTAGTTTAAAAACTAGTTGATTCCTCAATTAGAGATAACATCACCTTTCTTTATTCATAACTCCCACTATCAATTCCATTTTCAAGGAACTTTGTCATATCTATTTCAACAATTTTGGTGTAATGATTAGGATAATAAAACTTATATCCTTTGAACCTTTCAGGATAACCAATAAATTAATAACTTATTGTCCTAGGATCCAATTTTTTTTTCATAAGGATTATAAAGTTTTGCTTTTGCAGGACAATCCAAAATATAAAGATGATTTAAACTCAGTTTCCTACCTACCCATAATTCATAAGGAGTTTTGGGGACAACCTTTGTAGAAACTTGATTTAAAATATGCATTGCCATTTTAATTGTCTCTCCCCATAAGAATATTGGTAGAGTAGAATTACTCATCATACACCTTATCATATCTAATAAGGTATGGTTACGTCTCTCACTTACACCATTCTATTGAGGTGTAGCAGGTACTACGTACTGTGTTACAATGCGATTTTTTTGAAGGAATCTAGCAAATAAACCCAAATTATGACCAATTTCATTGTATTTTCCATAATATTCACCACCTTTATCAGATCTCACAACCTTTATCTTTTTTTCTAGTTAATTTTCAACTTTTGCCTTAAAAATTTTGAACATTTCCAAGAAATTAGATTTTTCTTTAATAAAATAAAGGTAACCATAATGTGAAAAGTCATTAACAAAGGTGATAAAATATTTTTCCCTTCCTATACAAGATGGAAATGGCCCACATATATCTGTATGTATCACTTTAAGTAACATAAAACTTATTGTGGCACCTTTCTTAGTATTTTTAGTTTATTTTCCTTTGATATAATCAATATAAGTACTAAAATTTAAAAAATTGAGATTTACTATGACACCATCCTTGACTAATCATTCTAGTTTTTCCTTAGAGATGTGTTCTAGTCTTTTATTCCACAAAATAGATAAAGTTTCATTTTGACAAGTTTTTTAGTGCCAATACATATATCTAAATTTAAAGAAAAATTAGTTTAAGAAAAGGAAGGATCAAGATGAATTTTATATAAGCCATCAAACAAAATCTTAGATCTAATCAAAATGTTACATTTATACATCACAAAGGTTCCATTGCCAAATTTAAAACAATATCCTTCTAAGTCAAGGTAAGCAATAGAAACTAAGTTTCTACAAAAAGAAGGAACATAAAAGGTGTTTGACAATATCAAGGAATAACTAGTATTAAGAACAAGTTTATAAATTCCAATGGCTTCAACATTAGCTTGTTCTTTATTTCCTCTAAAAATGATACTTTTATGTGGTAGTGGGGTTCGGGTTGAAAGGAATCCCTATAAAGAATTAGATAAATGAATCATAACACTAGAATCTAACCACCAAGTATTGAAAGGAATATTAATTTAATTAATTTCAAAATAAACATAGGTAAAATAATTACTTTCCTTTTAAAATCAATTCTTACGTTTTGGATAATCCTTTTTCATGTGGCCTCTTTTATTGCAAAAGAAGCATTTCATAGAACTTATATTTGCGCCACCATGTGCAATAGGTTTTTTTCCTTGAGTTAGTGGTCGATTTGCACTATTTTTTACCTTTCTTGGGCCTTTTACCATTATGACCTTGTGATACCATGTGAAGTAATGGAACTAAATGCAATTTCTCTCTCTTCAATCTTTCCTCCTCTTGAACACATATGGTAATTAATTCATTTATGGTCCATTTTGCCTTATGTGTGTTATAACTTATCTTAAATGGATTAAATTCAAGAAGAATAGAATTAAGAACAAATTATACCAAAAAAGGTTCGAAAATGGTTATATCCATAGATTTAAGTTGTTCAATCAAGTTTGTCATTTTTGGTATATGTTCACAAATGCCAAACATCCCATCATACTTTTTAGTAGTCAAAATACTCATAAGCGTACCTACTAATGCCTTTTCGAAAGATTTGAATTATTTCTCTATAAATTTCAAGAATTCTTTAGCATTAGAGCATCCGTCACGCATATACAAATATTCTTGGTAATATTCTTTTCATAATCACTAAGCTCAAATGATTAGATCTTTCCTATTTGCTATAGTTAGATCACTGGTCAAAAGAACTTGCTTTAGTTGGCTTTTCAAGTTTATCAATTCATAGGCATAAATCCAAGTCCAAACATTGTAACGTAATTAGTAATTGTTCTTTCCAATCTTTAAAATTAGAGCTATTTAGTTCAAGGATGTTTGAAATATGCCTAGAGGGAGAATCTGCTAAGATAACTTGAGCCATAATTATGATTAATTAGCAAATCATTATGTGATAATTCGAGAGTAATCTTAATGCATCATCATACATATCCTTTGGGATAAAATATGACATGCTATTGATTCACCAAAAAGTAATAAACTTCATTCACTTTATAAATCTTTATTTTTTGAGATGTTAAACACTTTTGGGCATAAGACAACATAAAATTATAACGCAATTATAAGATATTTACACCTTTGGGCATAAAAATTCTATAGTCACATCTTTTAGTATTTGTGTAATATTCCAACCATGGATATTTCTTGCTTCACTTTGGTGAAAACAAAATAACCATAAAGAACTTGACATATTACATAAATGAATATTAACATAATTATAATCATAAGCCATAACTAGGCTTTGACACTATATGTTAGAAAAATTTTATTATTTAGATTTTGGCTATGATTACAATTACAAATAAGCTATAATGCTTAAACAACTTAAGCATAACAAATGCGAAAGTAAGAAAAGGTAGATGAAATACATTGAGCTATAACGAATTTGATAGCTACAACAAATAAAATAAGATATAGAATTAGATAATAGCTTAGCCTTCTTTCTTCTTACTCAAATAAGACTATTCAAGAGTAATCTTAGTGCATCATCATACATATCCTTTAGGATAAAATATGACATGCAATTGATTCACTTAAAAGTATGCAATTGATTCACTCAAAAGTGATAAACTTCATTCATTCTTATAAATCTTTATTTTTTAAGATGTTAAACACCTTTGAGCATAAAACAACACAAAATTATAACATGATTATAAAATAATTACACCTTTCGGCATAAAAATTCTATAATCACATCTTTTAGCATTTGTGTAAAATAATTACACCTTTCAGCATAAAAATTCTATAATCACATCTTTTAGCATTTGTGTAATATTCCAACCATGGATATGTCTCGCTTCACTTTGGTGGAAACAAAATAACCATAAAGAACTTAACATATTACACAAATGAATATTAAAAATCATAACTAGGTTTTGATACCACATGTTAGAAAAATTTTAATTTCTAGATTTTGGCTATGATTATAATTACAAATAAGCTATGATGCTTAAACAACTTAAGCACAACAAATGCGAAAGTGAGAAAAGGTAGATGAAATATCTTGAGCTATAATGAATCTAATAGTTGCAACAAATAAAACAAGATATAGAGTTAGATAACATCTTAGCCTTTTTTCTTCTTACTCAAATAAGACTATAATATTTGTGAGATGATGGAAGTCATATAAACTTGTGTCCATAAGTGAAGAGAGGGACTAAGAGCCCTATTTATAACTTTCATGACCTAACACATCAAAGAGTGTTGGCTCTTCACTTTTCTCTAGCATTCATGAATCCAACTAACTCAAGTAATTAAGTGAAAGACCTTTTATATGCAAAACCATCAAATACACTCAAGAGTACATTAATCTTGGATAGTGTATATTTAATTTGGATACATGACTTTGGCCAAGTGTCTAAATCCAATTTATGATGATGACTTTTCATATTATGCAATATTTATGTAGACTTTAACTAATAGCCTTTAAACCATGTCCTTTCATATGATTATAATTATTCTATAATATAGACTATATCCTTTCATGTGATCATGAAGGCCACATTAATTCTATCATAAAGTCTATCATAAATCCAACACCTCTTCTTTCCTTTCTTCTATAGTTAAAGCTAGTAAAAATACATTACTATTGAAAAAGTAGTAGAACAGCAAGCTAAGCTAAGCTAAATAGAGGGAAACAAAGCTAAAAAAAGAAGAAGAGTATAATAGGCAAAATCACTCTTCTTCCATATCTATTAGTGCTTCACTTTGTTTTTAATATTGAAAGAGTTTTTAACTTTTGACTTTTCACTTTTGCTTGCGTTTATACTTTCCAATCCTCTTAAAAGGAATATTGCATATCAATAAAATGTAAAGGAAAAATTGAAATGTGTCAAAGTGAAATGGCTTTTCATGACAATTTTCCCTATAAAGTAGCTTTCTTTTAGTCTTTCACAGAAGAACAACAGCAAAACCAAAACTTCCCGCAAGGCTATCCCATTTCCAAAAATCAATTAAATGAGTTCTTTGAGTGTTTGCTTGTTGGATCCATTTTTTTTACTCTTCATTTTCTTTTTTTCTTTTTTTAATTATTGTTTACTTTAAAGACAATTCTTTTTATGTTATTAGGATATTATTTTGTACAATTTTTATGATGGAATAAATTAAAATAGTTTGAAAGTATAATCTATTTTAATATTTTTGAGATGAGAGATATTTTAAAAGTTAAATTGGATAAATTGATTAAACTAAAAAAATATTAATATTAACGCATATAAAAACTATCTCACATTTATCATTTTTTTATATAAGGTGTTTTAATTTATTTTACTTTATTGCATTTACATGTGTATTTATAATTTACAATGTATTATTATTTATTTATTTTTTTTTAAAATATATTATAAATATAAAAAGGGAGATTCCTTTTTTTTAAATGATCCAATGGATGGGATGGCATTGTTATTATATTGTCTTACCCCACATGATTCTTTATTTTTTTTTCTTTTACTTAAAGGAAATATCTCTCTTTGTATTTTAATAATATTATTAGAATATTATTTTTCATGCATTTTTTATGATAAAATAAGTTAAAATAGTTTGAAATTCTAATCTATTTTAATATTCTTGTAGTGAGCAATATTTTAAAAAGTTAAATTGAATGAATCGATTGAACTAAAAAATTTTCAATATTATTTCACACAAAAATTATCTTATAATTATCTTTTTTTTTTATATATGATGTGTTTTAATTTGTTTCACTTCATTAGATTTACTCATGTACACATGGTTTGTATGAGTTTCTATTCATTTCTCTTTTCCAAAATATATATTTTGTGATGACTAAATAACATTGAAATTAATTATAAATATGATAAATATAATTTTAATTTTTTTTGAGTAATTTCTTTATTTAAATTTGGCAATGAAATTAGATAGATTTGATACTTTAAAATTTATAAAATAATATTAAAATTATAATTTTAATTTTCCTAAGCAATTTTCGTATTTAGATTTAGTCATGAAGTTGGATAAATTTAATATATTAAAAATTATATAATAATATTAAAATTATGATTTTAAATTTTTTGAATAATTTTTTTATTTAGATTTGATTATGAAATTAGACAAATTTGATGCTTTAAAATTATAAAATAATATTAAAATTATAATTTTAAATTTTTTAAAATAAGTTCTTTATTTAAATTTGATCATAGATAAATTTGATATTTTAAAATTATAAAATAATATTAAATTTATAATTTTAATTTTTCTAAGTAATTTCTTATTTTAGATTTAATCATTAAGTTAGATAAATTTGATACTATAAATTAAAAATTATTGATTTGATACTTTTTTAAATAAGTAAGATTATTTCAAATAATTTTTCTTTATCTTATTATTTTAAAAGTTATAGTACAATTAATAAAATAAAAATATCCAAAAATAATAAAATGAATATAATAAACAAAGATCTTTGAAAAATAATAAAATAAAAATCTTTAGAACATAATAAAAAAATTTTCTTATGATATATTGAAGTTTAATAATCCAACTATAAGTATAATTGTGATAGTACTTAACATTATTAATGTATTTTATTTTATTCAAATCTTACTATGAAGTTAGATGGGTTTGACAATCAAATTAACTAAAATTTAAATAATCATACTAATATTTTATAAAAATCTTAAAAATAAAATTAATTGAAACATATTAATATTGTTACAACCTTACAAGAACAATGTCTTAAAAAATTTCTTTCTCTATTTTTGTTTAAAAAAATACATTTTTATAAACATTATTTTGTAGAAATTGTTATAGGCATATATATTATTCCAAAAAATAATAGTTTTATGCTACCCACTCTTATAAGTATCATATATTACTTTTGATATTATGAAATGTAAAGTAGGACATATTAATTACTTTTTTTAAAAAAAGATACACATATATTATAATAAGGACTATTATAATTTCTTTTAAAAGTAGAATTAGAATAAAAAGGCAACTATTTTTTGAATAGTCTTTGTGAGGTGCTAGTAACTTCCCTATATGTAACCATTTGTGAAATCTAAACTTTAGATATGTAAACTTCTTTTGGTGTTCCAATCATACCATAAAAAATAATTGGTGGCGATTCTATTTTCTTTATATTCTCACTCCAATATTCCATGGAGGCAAAAAATTGCTTGCCTCATATTATTTTGTTACGGAGCACATTGCGATAACTTAGTGACTCCATTAGGGACTTAAATCAAAATTAGGCCATTTTACTTCTTCTTTTTCTATCTTAACTTTGAATTTTCTTAGTCCATATTGGTTTAATGTTTTCTTTATATATGTGTTTATCTTATTTATCTTATTATGATTATCTTTATTTATTTCATGGTAAATTAGTCCGTGAAGATTTTGGAATGGTTAATATTCCCTTTCACACATTGTACATTGTGGATCTCATACACATATCACGAGCCTCTTATCCGAGCTTTATATTACTTTTTAGGATTAGCTAAAAAGTAAAGTAGTGATGCCTTCATGAGACTGTCATTCTTCGTGCAAGCTAATGAACACACTCCTGCTTAAATTGAATTTGTTTCATTTGTAGCCTATCATTAGTGAGGATTGAGAGCCCTCCTAGCCTATGTTGGTGATAGTAAAGACAATTGAGGAACCTTTTATTAATTAGGTATCATAAAACTTAAATCAGGCACAAATTAGAATAAACTTAGAACCATCTTATTTGAGAAAAGCCTATCATATGAGAAGAAATTTCTAGCCTAGGAAAAATTCTTATAGAACACTTGAGGGAATTCTTCTATGATTAATCTTTTAACTAGGTTGTGCAAGTTTATTCAAAAAATGATAATTAAGCCATATTTTGATTAAACTAAATGGCTTGCCTTTATTTTAAAAATTAAACTCGAATGGCTTATCCTGTGCTTTATTCTTACTTAATTGAATATGATTGTTATATTTTTTCCTTGGCATCATGCATCCATCATTTCATTATACATAGATATCACTAAAGGTCATTTATATCACTTGAACTTATTGGCAATTGATTATGAGCTTCAAGGATTAGTATTGCGTACCAAAAAAAAAAACTTGAAGCTTAAGATCATGAACGGTTGGAAATAATCCATGAAGTTATTTTTTTAAATCTAAAGTGGAATGAATGACTTTTAGCAATATTACTTTTCTAAAAGCATATCATTACACTTACATATTCACCTACATTTTAAAAAGTAAACTAACTCATCTTAGAAGAGAAACCTTGATTTCATATCATCTATTTTGAACTTACTCCTAAGCAAAGTTTATAAAAGATTTAGACGAAACCCTTACAAAACTCATTATTAGGTTCCTTACCCTTCCCTAATATTTGCTTAGGAAAATCTACAGATGCTAACTTAAAAGAATAAAGATACTTATGCGTTTAGGCTTTTTTAAGGATGTGCATTAGATCATTAAAGCTAAAGTATGTCTAGCAGGTGAGTGTCATGGTTTATTCTCTAAACATATGTCAAGAGTAAGAAGAAGTTCTTACATTAAGAAGTGAAGAGCTAAAAGAATGAGAGTCTGCCATAAGTGTGCAAGATGGACATGTAATACACGCTACAAGAGTAATGGAATGGTTTTCTTAAATTAGAAGGATAAAATTCAATTCATAAAAGATAAATTGAGTAAAGAGTCATTAGATAATATTTTTTAGACTCTTGAAACACATTCTAGTGGACATATTTATAGTGTTCTTCTTGATTTAGTGAATTTGTTTAACAAAGAAAAAAAGCACTACAATTTCAAAATTTTGATATTAAAAGACATTGTTTGCCAGTTTATGAAATGGTTAAATTATAATTTGAGTATCTATAGTTTCAACTTTTTTTTATTTAGGTACTCATACTTTAAAAATTTTCAATTTAGTACATATAGTTTCACATAATTTCTCATCGAATACCTACCATCAAACATCCGTTAATTTTTGTCTATTTGGCTAATAATGTACTGATGTGGACTTTAAATTTTCCAATGTGGATCAAATTGGAAAATACTTAGAACATTAAACTTATAGGTTGCTACTTATGTGCTTTTCCATTTTGATCCCTAAATTTGCCCTAATATCTATGCCATCCATGCTTTCATCGATAACTTCTTGTTCATAAGCTTTATTTTTCTACAAATTTTTTAGTTAATATTGTTTGTAATTTGGTATAAATATTTAGTGCAAGTTGATTTACTTTATGAATGTTGAAATGTCTAAGGAATTAGTGAAACAAGACAAAGGGAAAAAGAGTGTTGTAGGCTTTAATTTTGTGGAAACATAAGTTATGATAAGAAAATAAGAAAAAGGAAAACAAAGCGCTTATAGCTTTGATTTTGTTTGGATAGTGGTTTGAGATATACCTTTCACCACTTCTCAGTCATTTAACAATGTTGTCATCTTTAAGGAAATCCAATAAGACCCACCACAATCCTTAACTCAATTATTGCCTTCGAATGTTCTAAAGAAGAAACTTAGTCACTACAACACCATCCTTACCATGATTGTTCTGTAACAAAACCTTAAACTAGAGAAATCCCAGATTTCCAAACCAAAGCTCGCTTCTAATTTCATCATCAAACAAGGAATTTGCTTGCTTGTGATATATCTTTCTAGTTTTCCTTTAATCCTAAATGCTTACTTTCCTTCCTTCTTAACAGAATTTTTACATGTCCTTTTCTAAGTGGCATTTAAGGCAAATTCCTAGATGAAAATGGAGAAGCATGTGTGTAAGTAACAACTTGTGAGTTTATTATTAAGATATTTTCCAACGTCGCTTTGTGAGTCAAATCCACATTGGAAATTTAAAATTCATGTCAACACTTAGTTGGTTAGCCTGGCAGAATTTGTCAAAATTTTAATGGTAGGTATCCAATTAAGAATAATGTGAAACTATAAATACCTAATTCAAAAAGTTTAAATTATAAGTATTTAGATAAAAAAAAGTTGAAATTATAAGTACTTAAAGTATAATTTAACCTTATAAAAAAAATTAGATGGGAAGCAAGTTTTCGACTCATAAAAGACATTTAAGCCATTATTGGATCTATAACTAGAGGAAGATGTAAGGCAAAATCACAATTACTATTTATATTTATGCATGTCTATTTTTTTAAAACTTTTTAAGTCACTTTCTAGCTTTTCTTGCATAATTTTTTTTCATTCTTTCCATCCTAATTCTAAAATCTACTTTTGACTTTCTTCTTTTTCAAATTTAAACTTCTCTAACAATGATTAATTGCATGATCTTTTTTACTTTTCTTATACTTTTTCCATACCATTTTCTAAAATTATTATGCCTAGTATCTTCTTTTGACTTTTTCCTTCTTCAAATTTAAACTTATTTAATAATGGTTAATTTATATGATCTTTTTTACTTTTCTTGTACTTTTTATCATACTATTTTCTAAAATTGTTGTACTTAACATCTACTTCTAACTTTCTTCCCCTTTAAATTTAAACTTTTAGTGATAATGATTAATTTGCATGATCTTTTTTTGACTTTTCTTGTACATTTACCATTTTTGAAAATCACTACACCTAACATCTACTTTTTACTTTTTTCCTCTTTAAATTTAAACTTCTTTTACAATGGTTGATTTGTATGATCTTTTTGTCACCTATTATTGCTACATCAATATGCATATTCACACTTATTAATACACATATAGCTCATCCTAAGATAGAAGAAAAATGAGAAAGACCATTAATATGTAAACTTAAATCAACCTATATCTTTGGTAGGTCTAATTTGGGAAAGGATGATGGGTTTATGAAAGCAGCAAATAACCTTAGTAAGGTATTAGCTATCAAAAATATCAACATTACATATGGTAAAGGAATCCAAGATTTAAGAAGATGTGTGGCAATAACTACAACCATTAGAAGGAGTAAAGTCTTAAGTATCATTTTAAAGGATTTGAGTGACAAGATTATCACTAATTATGTCTTAGGTATTGAGTTAAATGTTTTAAGTATGCATGAATGTTTTGGATACATGCTTCACAATGCTAAAACCTTTATCACATTACCTAGTGGTTTGGAAATGTTAAAAAGAATTTTCAGCATTACATATTGGACTAAACTAAACTTTCATAAAAATTCATTAGGATTGTTAAATATTAATGGTTTTAATGATAACTTATTATCTTTCTTAGATCAAGTTATGAAAGAGGAATTCATTTCCTAATGATCTGTTACACCATAATATCCGCCTTAATTATTGATCAGTTGATTGATTAATTGCAAATTTGTATATTTAAACCTAATTCATTAATGTAATAGGTAGATTAGTAAACCTAAGATAGTAGTAAGAGATGTAAACTTGATATCACTCTTTAGTTGTATCTTTCCTTATTGTTATAGTTTTAATCCTAATTTTTTATCTTTTTTTGTATGTTTTTATTTTTTTCTTTTTTACACCTTTGCTTTTATATGAAAAACATTGGGGGACATTATATGAATTAGATTAGGAGAAGGAATGATGAAAAAAATTATTAGTAAAACTATCAGAATCATTGTGTGTGTAAAAGATAATTGCGTAAAGAGTTATTCTTAACTTTTGATACTTATCCTATTAGTACTATATTTTCTTTCATGATTTATCCCTATTTTTTAAAAAAAAGAAGAAGAAGAGAGATCTGTTATCAAAATTCTATTTTAAGTGTTCTCTTTTCAATTTTAGGGCTCATTACTTATCTAAGTACTTTCCAATTATTTTAGGAATTGTATAAGTATTGAATATAAATTAATTGGATTTGAAGGTTTTATAGCATGATTGAATAACTGCCTTACTTTTAAAATTGATAAGTCTGGCAATATAAACTTTAAATTAAAAGAATCAAGTTTGATAGTTCTTAGTCGTGAGATTTTAAGCTTTTTTTATTAATCATGACTATCTCTTTTATGTGTGAAATTCACCTATTGCGTTATCACTCTAGAACTTGCTTTAGTTCTTGTTGAGATTATATTTTCACATGCATGCACAAATATGAATAAGACATTTTTCTTTAAATGAATTACTTATATTTAAATAGCCAACCTTTGCATTTTCATTTAGTAACTCTTTTGTGCCTAGTTTACTTTTCCTTATTTTTAGCTCATTGCAAGCCTAAAATAAAAAAATTAATATTTTATATAATCTTAGATGTTAGAAGAGTATTGAATTAATAAGAGGATAAATAAATGTGGAGGTGTATTAAATGCTTGGTGAAAAGGAAGAGTCCATTCAAAAGCAAAAAAAAGGGAAAAATGAAAAAAGAACAAAAAAAGAAGAATAAAAAAAGAGAGTATAGGATGATATATCATTAGGATAATTACAATTCCAAATGTATGTTTTTTGAATTACTTACTATTTAGATTCATCTATCAATACTCTTTTAATCTCTTTGCTTGATAGCTTCTTATTCCTTATTGTTACTTTCGTTTTACTTTAACCCTATTACAACATTTAATAAATCCTTTTGATTTACTTGTATATGTGAATTAAGTGGTAGAGATTGATAATTAAAGCAAGCCTATCATAATGCAATTCTTAATAGGTTAAGTTTAAGTGAAATACCCTTAAACATTTAAGAGATTGAGAGTATGACTCGTAAGATACAGTCAATTTGGTTCTTTCTTTCTTAAATAAAGTTATCATACTTTTTTATTCTAGATGACAAGTATTGTTGATTCATGAATGCTATAATTTCTTTACACTTTCTTGCTTGTGACTCTATATTCATGACTTTAGTAGGAAATTAGAGTTTTAGATTTTATGTTCACCTAGGATATGCAAAATTGAGTGTAGGGAGGTTTTATGAAACAAATTTCCATTTCTTTAACTGTCTTATTCTTAAATTTTTAAGGCTTTACTAAAGCGCAATTGAGTTAAATTATTTATAATTTATAAAATTGGGCTCATTTGGGTTAAGCTATCACTATTAGAAGATGTTAAATGGATTCAAGTTTAGTGTGATTAATTGAATCTTATTGAAGGAAAAAATTGCTTACATTATGTGATAGCTAACTTTGTTAAAAAAAAGGATTGATGGGGATATATGCTAAAAAAGACTATGTGCTATAAAGAATGCTTTCTTTAGTAGAGCTTTAATCCTTATGCATATGAATGATGAAAAGTTACCATAACCTGTCAATTTAGATAAGATAAAAGGTATTATGCTTAAGGTATATTTATCTTTCATCTACCAATGAGGTTGATATATTTTTTCCATGAAAGTAAAATAGAAAGTGAAATCTTTTCAAGAATTTGGTAAATGGCTTATGCAATTAGACTTATCATGATTAGTTTTATAATTTGTGTTGATTGAATAATATATAAGAGCAATTAACATTATTATTCTAAAATATATTATCAAAGGGCTAAAATCCCTTGTAAACTTTATTGCAAATAATATTTATCGCTTTCCAATCTAAAATCTTGAAATTGATGATTCTTCATTCTTTACCTTTATTGCAATAATAATATTCATTATTATTTCACTCCCCTCCTCCTTATTTAAATGTCATGCATATTCATATGGCAACTGTGTATTGGAACATTATAAAACATCTTGCCTATTCGAATATGTCTGGATACAATCAATAATGCATATATGGTCGAACTAAGCATTGAGATTGTTTCAATTCTACCAGATAGAAAATGGGAGGGCAATGTTGATGAAAGGTTTGAGCCAAACAAGGAGAAAATGAGTATAATGGGTAATGAAAAAATTCAGTACTATCCAAACATGACCTTTTTAGGAGCAAATCCTTAAAAAAATGAAGTAAGAAGCTTTTCTAAGAGACAGCCAAGTTATTATTGCATGCATCACTTTCTTATATCAAGTCATGTTTGTATAATTTAGCTTGTTAAATCAAATTCAATCAAGTTGGGTTCAATATGTATCAATCCAGGTTATCACTTTTCACACCATTAAATCAAATTCAATCAAGCTAAGTCAAGCTTGTGTTAATCTAAGTTATTTATCTTATTAAATTAAATTCAATCAAGTTAAGTTAAGCTTATGTTAATCGAGGTTATTGTCCTTCTCATCATTAAACTAAACTTATAAAGTTGAATTGAGCCTATGTTAATCTAGATCATTCACTTTTTTGTTAAATATAATTCAATTAGATTAAGTCAAGTCTATATCAATCTAGGTTATTTTCTTTTTTTGTTAAATTGAACTTAATCAAGTTGAATCAAGTTTATTTTAATTCGGGTTATTTACTTTTTAAAGTGATCTTAGTTAACCTGGTTATTTTTTTTATTATTAAAACAAATTCAATTAAGTTAAGTCAATCCTATATTAATCTAGGTTATTTTTCTTTTCATCATTAAATAAAACTCAATCAAGAGTAGTCGAACCTATATTAATCTAGTTCATTTGCCTTTTTATCGTTAAATTAAACTCAATTAAGTTAAATCAAGCTTATGTTAATTAAAATTATTTTCTTTTTATTATTAAGTTAAACTTAATTAAGTTAGGTTAAGTTTTTGACAATGTAAGTCATTTAATTTTTCATTAAATTAAAGTTGATCAGGTTGAGTCAATTTTGTGTTAATTCAAGTCATTTACTTTTTTATTAAATTGAACCCAATTAAGTTAGGTTAAGTTTCTATCAATCTAGATCATTTACTTTTCGCATTGTTAAATCAAATTCAATCAAGTTGAGTCAAATTTATATCAATTTAAGTCATTTACTTTTTGTATTAGTAAATTTAACTTAATCAAGTTGAGTCTAGTTAGTATCAATTTAAGTTATTTACCTCTTTAAATTGAAGTTAGTCAATCCGAGTTATTTCCTTTTCATTATTAAATTGAATTCAACTAAGTTAAGTCAAGATTATGTCAATTTAGGTCATTTAACTTTTTATATTTTTTTTAAATTGAACCTAATCAAATTAGGTCAAACTTATTTCATTTTCATTATTAAATTAAACCTAATTGAGCCTGTGTTAATCTGGATCATTTAATTTGAACCCAATAAACTTGTCTCAATTCAATTATTAAGTTAGAATTAGTAAAGTTAGATTTAAACTGTATCAATTCAATTTATTTTTAAACATAGTTAGGTTGGGTCAAATTTGTTAAGAAACAATTTGTGTTCCCTTTCTAACCTAGTGTTGGTAGGGTCGAACCATACTTACACTTCTTTTGTTTTCTTCACGGCATTATAGTCCCATATATTGAAAAATTTTCCTTCTCTTTTTTTTAGCATTATCTCTCTCACCCTATTCCTTTTTTTTCTTTTATCCCATCATGCCAGCCTCCTTAACCATATTCCCTTTTCTTCTTTCAATCTCTATTATTTAATATCTTTGCTTCTTTTTCTTCAATTTATTAATAGCTTCCTTATCACCATTTCCTCATATCCTCACTTAACTTCCATCACCTAGTTTCTTAGCCTTTCCTCCCTTTAACTCTTTACTATTACCATCTTCATCTTTTGCTATCTTGTTTTAGACTGCTACGGCACTACTTCACGCCATAATAAAAACACTACAACAATTTGAAAGCTTATCAATTTTGCAAAAATTTGATGAAAAAGACACTATGATGTGGAATTTTTATGTCTTAGCTATTATACTCCATGCTATAACTCTAATATGTGCAGTGATTTGTAATCTGTGGTAGCATAATAGTTACCCTTGGTTAGGGTTAGATTAATGAAGGATGATTTGTCATTTCTTTTGGAAAATGCTTGGTATATGATATTTTGTAATTATTGTTTACTTGAATTTACATGTTATGTGCAAATTCTATAATAAATCTATGTGAAGATGCTCCACAGTAATCTTCCTTATTAGTGTTATGCTAGTAACATATCTAGAATTGGGGCATGACACCAAATTATTCTTATTATTAAATTGAATCCAGTCAAATTGGATTGAGCTTGCATCAATGGTCATTCACATTCTCTTTATTAATTCAAGCTCTATCAAAAGAGGTTAAGTTTGCATTTTCAATTTTAATATTTTACAATTAATTTTATTTTGATCATGAATTATGTGTTAACGCCTTTATTCACTTTCTAATTTTAAAAGGATAAGTAAATAAGGGTAGCTATTGACATTCAATTTTATCTGGATAATAATATAACTAAAAAAATTCATAGATATAAAAAGAAAAGAGAAAAAATTAGTTACAACTACACTCAAAATCCCACCGTCCTACACTGTACCTTATGAAAAGTGTCTCTAATTTCACTACCCCTAACTTAGCAGTTTCAGATGGTTTTTTTAGCATATTTAGCTTGAAGATCTTTAATAAAATTTAGGTGGTTAATTTGTCTCGCAATCAAAGATATAAAGGAAGTGGATTCCTATAGAGATAGGGCCTTATAAGGATGGAATTCTGTCTGTCTCTCTCCCCCTTTCTTCTTCCATAGTTAAAGCCTATAGAAATACACTACTATTAAAAAAGCAATAAAGCACTAATGATGAATGTTCTTCAAGTCAAGTTGAAAATTTTAATATCTTTTCAAATAGAGGTTAACCTATAGGAGGAAAAAAGAAAAGTAACACATTTTTTCTTGATGAGAAGTGAAAGACACAAGCTTATAAATACATTTTGGTCAATTGTGATGAAGTTAACCAATACATTAATTACTATAACTTGCATTTTTTTATAATTAAAGTATATTATACAATTATTCTAAAATATCATTATCCATAATGTAGAAAGCATAAATGTGAATCCATTAGTCGACTCAAAGGAACAAAATGGAGCAAAGCAAAAAATCAAGGCCAAAACTTTATTATTTTGAAACTCGTGTCATAAGATCAGATGTGCCAAATTGAATTAGAAAATTATCTAGAGGACTAAATATTATTGCAAAAAGGTTCTTTGGATATCTCATTAATGGATATAAATTCCATACGAGGCATCTTAATACAAGATGTAAAACTCAAAATAGTAGTGTAACTTTAGTGGCCTTAATTCAAAGCTTTGCAAGCTCAATAAATAAACACCCAATCATAAAAATTATGGCATATTATAGTAGAATCATTGATATTATTAAGTTAAATTATCATGCATATTTCAATATTATATTATTTAAATGTGGTCAGTTTGAATTTGGAGAAGATAACCACTTTAATAAGAAGTGTTATCGAGATGAACCACTTGTGCTAACATTTTAAATGCATCAATGCTTTTAAGTCCAAGACCCATTTGATGAAAATAAACAATTTTTGATGAAGATAATTCATAAATACTTATTTGTTGTAAATGATCAGTAACATGTTAATTTTTATGAAATTTATAGGAGTAAGTCATCTAATAACTTAATAAACTTTGTTATATCTCATGATGAGGTCAAAGTTGAATGAGTGAGGAAAGAACTACCCACAACTATTATTGATATAGCTTCAACTATTCTTCACACTAAAGAAGATGAAGTAGATACTAAAGATGAATCTAACAATACAAGACAAGACAATAAATGCAAAATATCTTTGTTATTTCTTATTTTGTTAAATTTTTCCATGATTTTGTTTAATTCATTTTCAATAAAGAAATGTATATTGATTTGAATTCTTGTTATATTTAGGTAAATAGTTTTACTATACTTTTTTATGTCATATATTAGTTGCTACTACACAAAATTATTTGATTCTGTGGCTAATAATTCGAGACTTATTCATTATAAAGGATTACCTTTTATTTTAATTATGATTAATTTATTTATTTTACTTCTTCAAGTTAAAAGCTTCATTTTTGGAAGAAAGTATGGGCAAGGAAGCAAGTTCTGATAAAATATAAGAGCTAGTTTGATATCCAACTAAGGTCAAGTATTAAGTTACTTTAAAAATTTTTAAAAGTTAAGCTTGAGAAAAATAAAATTCAAACATAAGGATCAAGATAACTAATGTTTAAGCCCCAATCACAAGGATCCAACTAACCAACTATGAGTGTAACTCAATCCTAAGGATCTAAGACAAGCATTAACTACCTATTTAGATCAAACAAAAGGTTCCAAGTAGCCAACTACTAATGTTCCTCAATCTCAGGATCTAAGTAACTAATAATTGCTAATAGGGTTCAATCAAAAGGATCCAAGCAGCTTATGAAACCCTTAGTCTAAAAAAAATACTCAAAATCAAAATTCAAAAGGAATTTCAAAGACAAATGAGCAAGTTCGATCAGAAATTTCAAATAAAAAGGTGAAGAGGACTCCAATCTATTGTTCATCATCAGTTAATGACTTTCTTGAAAAAACTAGGAAACAATAAAGAGGAGAATATCAATCAACTAATCTTTTATGTCATTCTAAGCCTATTAATGCAACCAAACACTAAAGAAAATACTAATAAAAGTATTAAAGTTAGGGAGTTAAATCAGGATGTTGGAAAAGGTAATTATATTATTTTATGTGCTTATTAATTTCATACTTTACATTTATGCTATATATTGCATAGCAAATATACGGCTTTATATTCATTATTTCATTAAAATAGGGATATTGGAGAAAAAAAAGAATGTGTGGAAAAACATTATGCAAAAATATTCATGCAAGATCTTTGGATAAATGAGTAGAAATTACATTTGATAAAGGCCAAGCAATTAAGGCCTCTGAAGAAGTTGTTACTGATTTAACATTTTTCTTAAGCACAATTACCAGAAATTCATCATTCTGTCCATTGACATATTCTAATTGGAAGGCTATGCTAGATGATAACAAGAAGAACATGTGGGACTATGTTAACATAAGAACTAATTTCTCCATTTAATGAAATTTACATACTTAAAGTTTTAGTAAAGACTAATATTTTGTTCTTTGTAGAAAAAAATTATTATTCCAAATGGAGGAAAAAAACTAGGTACTTTGTATTATATAGGATGCTTGGAAAAGGCATAAATGCAAGACTAAAAAGAACCCTTTTGATAAGTATAATACTATCATTAAGATGTTAAAGCATCTTCCTCTAGAAGTACTTGAATTATATTTTAAAAAATTGATTAAGTATTGGAGTCATGCTTCAATTTGGGTAAGTTAAAAACTTAATATGATTTTTAATTAGTTATTGAACATTGTAAATTTATTTTTGAAAGTTGTGATTATTTCTTTTTATATTATAAAAAATTAGTCAAATTAATGCTCAAAATAAAGCTCAACAAAAGTGGAGGCATTAGATAGGAATTATAAGTTTTGCTAGAATATGTCAAAGATTGGTATGTTATAAACTAATTTAAAAATAATATTAATTGTTATATAGATTATTAATTTTTTGCATTATGTGATGTAGTATGAAAAGAATAAGAACAATGAGGAGCCCACATAAATTGACTTGTTCATCGAAATGTGCCAAGGTAATAAAGGAAAAATAAATTAACTCAAAAACTCAAAATGCAATTGTTAGTGACTTTTTCATGGTAAATTCTTCATTAAGTGTTTATTTTTGTACTCTATCTATGTTTATTTCCTTTTTTAATGGGTGCAACATCAAAATTTAACTCATAATTCTGAGGAAACTAATGAAGATACTTTTCAAGCTATATTTAGCAACAAAAAGTCAAGGAGAGTATACTGTTATAAGAGAATAATAACATCCATTGCTTTGAAGAAAGGAAAAGAAATAATCAATCTTAAGCAAAAGCATGATGAGTAAGTGAACTCTTTAAAAGGTGAGTTCAAGAAATGAAGGCATATTTTGATGGTTTAACATCTATTTTCAATTATTGTTACAAAAAAAAAAATAATCTTGAAATGACTATCAAGGCAATGCTAACTCAATTGAGACTATCTCCAAGTGATGCAAATAGTGGAAAAAATTCTACTATATAAGTTCATCAACCCTCTTCGCAATCAACACATGTTCCAAACAAAAGAAAAGGTATTGAATTTATGAACTATTTTATTATATCTAACAAAAATTTTAATAAAATTAAGTTATCATTACACTTTAGTGTTATGGAATGGCAATGGAATTCTAGTTATTGAAATTAGTTTAGGGCTAAGAACTTGATAGAGAAAAAAAGGCCTTAACAAAAAATGATATTTAACTCGTAAAGGTGTGAGTGTAGACACAAAGAGTATGCATTTAATTTTTTTTAAACCATAAACTTGTAAGAACATAAATTATAATTTCTAATGACATGGTGAAACTCACCACCATTACAGGGTAAGCAAGAATAATATTATTTTAGCACAAACCTCATTTTGACACTAATATATATAATAAAGGAGACAATGGCACAGTGAGAGGGCCATATGAGAATTAAGAAGCTAGGAAATTCATATATCAATATTAGTTTATTTGAAACCTAAAAACATATATATTATCAATCAATTGTATGAGTAAAGATTAGCATTAATCAACCTATTACCTTTGGTTAGGAGAAATTCTATTTTGCTATTTATAACAAATTCTTTTACTCTAGGATTAACAAAATTAAATATACACATAAGATTTAGTCTTATTTAGGTGAGTAGAATGATTGGACAATCTATAACTCTAAGAAGGATTAAAAAAATCATAGAGCTGTTATGAATTATTTGGCAATGCATAAAATGTAATCCAATAGGATTTGATAGCTCTAGTAAATTAGTAGCCTCTGTCTAAAAACCCACAGAAAGTTTCTACTTCAAAAGTTGCGAGACCTCAAATAAGATAAACTAATAAAAAATAAACAAAACACAATGGCCTTATGATTTTAAAAAGGCTTCAGTGCATGCTAAACAATGTCTGTATTACTCATCAAGGTAACCTTTATGTTATTTAATAAATAAGTAACAAAGTTAAATGATTCATATATAGATGCTTTTTTCTTGCTAGATAAGCTATCACAAATAGTCTTGTAGCACCTTGGATGATAATTGGTTTGTCATATTCTATCTCTTGCAATGGTTTTTAATGTTATTTTGCTAACTTTGAAGATTTCTAGTGGTAAGTGGTAAACTATAAAATGTTGTAAAGGATACTAGTAATGAAATAGGTCTTGATTTATATGTTAGTTAAGTATTTTAGAAGCCATTTTTTATTTTTCTTGTGAGAAGAGAGGGGGCTAGGAAGGGTAATTTTAGCTTTTAATTCTTGTAAATTATTTTTACTTTGTAACTTGCAAATGTGTCTTCATGATTTACTTGAGGATATGTTAGACAAGAAGTTTATATAAGACAATTAATCTTCTAGTCTATTATTTTGTTAAATGGCATTTGAATGAAGTTACTTTGTTACTTTAGGACTTGTGATTACAATTTACTATCTTATATTTTGCAATTCTAATATATGTTAATAATAATTTTTTCTAATTGTAAATTTTTTACTATCATGTAGGAAAATCATAGTTGTGAAAATGATGATAGACTATTGGATGATCATTTGCTAAATATGGATGATGAAGACGATGCACAACTTGAAAAACATTGAAACATTTTTTATATTAAATATTGCACTATGTTGAGCTTTTATTAGGATGTATTTTTATGTCATTCAGGGTTATGTTTGGAATATTATTTATTGACTTACATGCTTTTAGGGAAACTAATGGAAAGAATGTGCACATTTAATTAATTTTTAATAAAATTAATATTTGAGTCTCACATGCTTAACATTTGATTTTTAATATGCACATTAAGTTAGTTATTTATATGTTCTTAAAAAATAAACATAAAAAATTACCGCAATAACAAAAAAATGTTATTTATCAATAGACACCAGTTTCTAAACTGTTATTTATTCCCAACACTTTTTGTATAAATAAGTAATGATTAGTAATCATTGTCATTAAAATTTTTTGACAACAATAAAAAATTGTTGCATATTCTTCACGGTTATAAGTATTTTAGGCAACAATAAAGAACTATTGCTTATTCTAATACATGCAACGATTAAAATCCATTGTTGATTTTCTCTTTAGCAATGGTTAAAAACTATTGCTTATGTTTATATAGGTTACGTTAAAAAAATGTTGCTTATTTCTATATAGGTAACGGTTAATAACTATTGCTTATTTTTCTTTTAAGCAATAGTTAGAAATTATTGCTTATATCAATATAATAATCAGAAACTGTTGCTTATACTAATATAGACAACAATTAGAAATAATTGCTTATTATATATTTTTTAGGCAACAGTTAAAAATCATTACTTATTCAATTATAGATAATGGTTTGTAAATATTACCTATAATACCTCATAATGCTTGATAATCATTGCCTATAGTTTATGCAATGGCTAGTCATCGTTGCTTAAAGTAAAATAAGCAATGTCTAATAATCATTGTGAAAAATTCAAAAAACTATTGATTAAAGAATAAGGAATGCGAACTATGGCAACAGTTAAAAATTATTGGCTATACTATGATAGTTATAGCAAATAACCACGACACTTGACCAATTGATTGCTCTTAATAATTTTTTTTTAGTGTTGTTTGCTATTTTGACCTTGTTAGGTGGGAATTTTTAATGAAAAGATACAAATAAATTCCTTAAAATATAATTTTGTATCACATAATTTCATTAAAGTTTTAAAATCTATTAATAATTCCTTCTAAAGTTTTAAAAAAGGTAAAAATATTGACAATTTAATTTAAAAAAGTTTGTAACTCACCCATAATTATTTCTAACTATTTTTTAAAGTGAATTTAATCAATTTTTAAATGAGATTTCTTTTAGAATAAATTGTTAACATGACAACAGAATTAAATTTAGGATGTATTTATGATATAATTGAAAATAATTCTCTTAAATAAATTATTATTGAAATTCATTTAGGGAGATTATTAGATATGTGTTTCTTTTTTCCTATTACTTCTTTGATTTATTGTACTAAAAAATAGTTAAAAGAAGTCATAAATAGCTCATTTTTATTTTTTTAGTTTCTTTAATTGAAATTTCAAAATTTTTATTTTTTATAAATTTTAGAAAGTTTATTTATAAAATTTGAAACTTTGAAATTTATATAATATTAAACCATACTTTATGAAATTTATTCATATATATATTTTAATTTTCTTTCCTTTGTTTATTTACTTATCCGTGGCTAGATCTTACCTTCTAATTTGTGGAGGACTCACCATTCGGTTTGCAATACACACCAAAATCATAACCTCAATTACAACTCAATATTAATTACGATATTAGTTACCTCTTATTTCTTTTAATAGTTTTTAAATTTAAAAATAATTTAAATAAATAGGAGTAGAGAAATAGATTTAACAAATGCATGAGACTTTAAATTCATGGAATTCATGTATTTTTAATTTTTAAATATATATTTATATTTTTTATAAAACATTTTAAATTAAGAAATAAATATAAAATTAGTTAGACAAATTCATAGGTTAACCGTATAGAATTTTAGAGTTGAAAAATAACTGTCAGGCCAGATGTAGTTAAAAATTATAGTTTGGAATTTTATATATATGAATCTTGTATAACCAATCTTGAATTGTAATATACAACAAGATTCCTAAAAATACAGCCAACACGACAATTATTTTTCAATCATAAAATTCTATATAATTAACCTATGAATTTATATAATCAATTTTATATTTATTTTTTAATTTAAAATATTTTATGAGAGAAATAAATATATATTTAAAAATTAAAAATATATAGATTTCATAAATCCAAAATCCCATGTATCTATTGAATCTATTTTTCTCCTCGTACTTATCTGAATTATTTTTAAATTTAAAAAATTATTTAAAAATATTGAAAAAAATTAAGAAATAATTGGTATTGTATTAATTAATTATGAGCTTGGTTTGTTACACAGGCCGAAACGTGAAGGGCTAAATAGCAAATGTCATAATAAAAAAACCTATTGGGAGCAGTTTGCCAGCCAGGTGTCATAATCATTTTCTATGTACTGCTGTGACCCGTAAACTATGTGTACGAAGAATCTCACATATATATATTGGATCTTTATCCTTTTATGACAGGCTCTGGACTTTTTTGTCCGTTTATGATATGACAACCTTTGGACTAGCATGACTTTGTCCGACGACATATTATTTTTCAATTCTTTTTTTGAAAAATTTTACACACGATATTTTGGAATTATGACGCAATGTATAAGAACTTCCGTCAAAATTATGTAGGGAGATCTCCAATGCACACACCATATTGTAAAGTTTTTGAAAAATATATATGATTATTAATGACAACCGTAAAAATAAAAGTTGGAATCCAATAAAATAAAATAAGTCTGGTCTAGTTTTTTCTTATCTCTTTTATGTTGATAATGTTATTTTGTTTGCTGAGTCAGATCTCAAGAATTTCAAAATCATTAAACAAGTTTTAAATGATTTTGCTATTAAATCTAGTTTAAAAGTTAATTTTTGTAATATTTCTCAAAAAATATTGACCATCAATTAAGAGATATAATCAATGATTTGGGAATTAATCATAGTAATAATTTTGAAACATAGGTTAAATATAAAAGTAAATTATAATTTATTAGATCTTGTTTTTTGGGTGGATAAAATGAAAGAACAAGTTCAAGTTTACAATCAAAACATATGTCATCAACCAGAAGCATAATCCTCCTAAAATCTATTTTGTTTGCTATTCCTCTATATTGTATAACATGTATCAAAATTCATAATAGTATTAATTATAAATTAGATTAGATTATTAGAAATTTTTTATGGAATGGTAACTCAAATGATAGTAAGATGGCTTTAGTTAGATAAGATATGGTCACGCTTCCAAAGGAATTAGGTGAGTTAGGGATAAGCGAATTCTCCATTGTTAATATGGATATGCTTAGTAAACTTGCTTAAGAATTTATAAATAATTGACAAGCTTTGTTAGCTTAAATGCTTACAAGAAAATATATATATACCCAAAATAATAATATAATTAGAATCAAAAGAAATTTCCCTTAAAATTGAAAGGCTTTAAAATGTACTTTAGATATTATTAAAAATGGCTTGAAATGGATAGTAGGAAATGGGGAGAAAATTAATTTTTAATTTGATAATTGGACAAAATTAGGTAATTTGAGAAATCGTATCCAAGGACCTTTACTCCTGAATGATTTGAATTTAAAAGTTAAAGATATCATTAATAATGGATATTAAAATTTATTTGAAGTATCAATGGATTTTCTTAAAATGTTATAAATTCTATTCTTGGCACTACTTTTAGTGTTCCAAGCACTCAGGAGAATAAAATTGTGTGGCGTTTATCTAGATCTGGACAATGCTTTGTAAAAAGTATTTATTTTAATTTAAAATTGAGTAAAAATCCTTTTCCTAACAAGAATTCAAAATGGATTTGGAAGGTGCCAACTTTGCCAAAAATTTAATTCTTTGTTTGGTTAGCTATTTTAAATAGATGCCCTGTAACAGATTTGCTTATTCATAAGGGAATGAATGTGCCACCTTTTTATATCTGATGATCTAGTATTGATTCCATTGGACATGTTACTCATGAATGTTCTTTTACTTTAAACTTTTCAAATAGTATTTTGGTTCCTATCCCTTGTCAAGCTTTTTTTTACTTTGATTTTGTGGATTGGCTGAAATCTAATTTGATATCCCATACCATGTTTACTAATATAGATATTCTATGGACTACTATTTTTACTTTTGGATTATGGAATTTATGGTTGCATGAAAATAAATTGATAGTTTTGGATAACTAGGGAATTTGTGATATGAAAAATCAAACTTTATAAGAGTTGCTAAATTTTGCGCCTATATATGACCAAGTAAACTACATTCTTTAAAACTTATCAAGGAGATTAAATGGAAGGTTCCTTCTATAAGATGGTATAAACTAAATGTAGATGAAGCTACCAAAGGAAACCAAAGACTTGCAGCCTATTTGGTTGTAATAAAAGATAATAGTGAAAATTAGGTAGTAAAATGCAAAAGAGGTCTTGCAGTAAGCTTAAATTATGAGATTAAGTTATTTGGATTAAGGATGGACTATTATTAGGCCATAATAAGGGTTTACTCCCTCTTTTGATTTAACTTGATGCTCTACCTATAATTGTCAATACCAAAACCTGATAGTGAGTGGTGTGGATCCCACTATCCAATTTCCACTAGCCTTAACATTATTTATCAAATTTGCTTACTGAAAATCTCTTCATTTCTGTAGGGATTCAAAATTCATTTTAAAATCTTATAGAAAAATAGACTTAGTTTCCCATATTTTTTGATATTTCCTAGAGCTACACGCCCTAAAATACAAAATTTGTAATCTTTACAGATACTATAACAACTGAAACATACATACAATACTGCACAACCTTTATACACATCTTTATTTATACCTATATCTATAATTATACTTTTAATCCTAATATAATTGTCAAAATCTTCTTAATTAGGTAGTCTTTAATTTTCCACAGATGCAATAAAGCTCTAAAATACTTATCTTAACCTGAAATATTACAAATAAAACAAAATGAGTTATGAGAATTCAGTATTAGTGAGCATATATCTACCACAACCATGCATGAATCAATTATATAAATGCAGTTATATGCTAATTAGATGTTAAAATTAAAGAATAACTGTAAACTAATTTTCTTGAGTTCCTAAAACATATGTGACCAAATCTTAATTTGATGTCTTTACCTGCACATAACTCAAAATAATTATTTCTCATCATAAGTCATAATAATCTTGGCCATTCATTTTACATAACATTGATATCATCATACAAACAACTCATTTCGAGTAATTATCATATTATAAATAACCAATAGGACTTAATCACTTCAATAACTCCAGTATCAATAATAAATAGATTTTAATATCATATCACAATACATAATAATTCATAAGAAATATACATATATCCACCTTTTGTCTTTTAGATTAACTTTGTACCTTTCACAAACTTCCCATTCATGTCTTCCAAGATTTACTTTATACCCTTCACAAACATATCACCTAAAATTTCCCATCATTGCCTCTATCACATTTTATAGTTTCTAATATCACTTATGGTATAATTCATAATATAATATACCTATTAGAGCTTAAACTTCACATATCACAAGTTTAATGCAATTTCAGCACAAAGAAACCATTTCATCATCATAGAGCAATGTCAAAACATATATTAGTATATATATAACAACACACCCATGCCTTATTGCATGGCTACAACATTCATTCACATCTTAATACAGTTCATACTACAATTTCTAGCATATAAGTAACAAAAAAAAATCAATCATAATCATTCAACAATTAGTAATAGTATTGCCATGCTCTTTAAAAATGTTAATTCATATTCACTTATTATACACATACTCCTGACTTATTATTCCATCAGGCATATAAACCATTAAATAATACTAAGTAATAATTATTGAGATTAGAACTCTTTATTTATAATTATATTCAAATCCTATACATGAGTTGTATTTGCAATGAATAGAATTTATAGAGAGATTATAAAGCATAACATTCAACAATTATAAATAATAATTAGATTTTTTTGGATAAGATATGTACTCACCTGAGGTCGCTTACCCATTTTTAGAAGTTCTAGGATATCCTTACTTATCTTTCCATCTTTTCTTTATATTCACAATTTATAAGAATAATTTATAATTAGATGAGCATTACTTAATTTATTTCCATTTATTGTAAATCCATATTTAGATCATAATATAATGGTATTCCATGTCACCTGCTTCTTACATTTCTTAATATTAACTTGTAATTCAAATATGCTATTATTTAGGAATTTTCAAATCAAAACCATGCAGATAATATAATTATAACTTGAGGCTTTAAAAAGGTTCATTTATGCTACTTAATTATTTTAGATCATTAGCTTCCTTTATTTTGAAATCTATCATAAAAAAATTAAAGATTCTCATAAATAATAGGTTTTCCACATTGAAGTATAAAATGATCAATATATTATGATCTTAAACTCTAAAGAGGCTCTAATTATATTAATGTATAAAACTATATATTTATTTCTTTATATTTTTAAATCTTCTTTAAAGAATAAGAAAATCACATTTATTGGCAATTTTTTCAAATCAAACACAAAACATAAAAAATATTAAATTGTTATAATATAGATATACTCTAAGTATATTAGTCTAACACATTTAAGCATAAAATCCATACTTTATCAGTGCTATATCAAGTATCTAACATAAGATGTCAAAAAAGGATTTTTTTTAATCATACTCAAATCCTTAAAACATTGGAATGTAGCACTTTAAGGATACTTTAATCATATTATTATGACACTCTATATAAAAAAATTCTTATTTTTCAAAGTCATTATTATATATTTCAAACACATATAAAATAAGTGTTTTTGGATCAAGCTTGAATCATTCAAAAATGTTAGAATATAATGCACTATATTTATTCTAATAATTTTATTCTAGCATTTTATAACATAAAAATCATATTTTTCTTATATATCATCATAATATCCAAATACTTATAAATGGGATTTCTAGGTTAGTTTCAAATCACCTAAAATTTTAAGGTGTAACATAGAAATACTATAAGCATGATATATTAATATTCTATAGCATAAAAATCCCACATTTCAAAGTCATTATCATATTTCTTAAAACATGCAGAAATGGATTCCCTAGAACAAGTATTAAATCCCTAAATTATTGAAGTTTTATAGTGTAGAATAACTTACCTCTTTTTCTAATGGCTAGCCAAAGCTCATTAGCAGCAGAAATGGCACCGAAACTCCAGTGATGGCAATAAGAAGTAGCAACTCATGGTTGTTGACTTGGAGCTTGGATTGGGGACCTCCACTGCTCCTTAAGCTTGCTGTAACTAAGAGGAAGTACACTAAAAGCTTAAAAGGCACATGGTAGCCAAAGCTAGTGGGCTTGATAATCACAACTTCACTAATTAGCTCAGACTTGTTAGTTGCTCTCTAAGCAGGGTGGAATGAAAAAGTTGTAGTAGGGACTAGCTATCATGTTGGTGTCATTATCGACAACAAAAAGAACCTAGTATAGCTATTACAGTTGCCAGATAGAGATGGAATGGGTAAAAGAGAAGATCAAAAAAGAAAATAGGGAAAATGAGAAAGAAAGGAGAAAAAGAGTCTTAGGTTTTGATTTGGTGCTTTTCACGTCATATGAGCTCATTTCTCCTTTAAATCTCGACCTTCCATTTTCAAACCGAAATCAATCCTAGCCATTTATCCATTTTTTTAAAACTTATTCTTAAAAAGATTCCTTTCCCTGTCTTATTTAAAATTTCAATCTCATATTTCAAATGAATCTTAGAAGATTATTTTATTAAATTATGAAATCACAAATATTTATTTATATATAAGTATCATACTTTTGTACACTTTAAGTTTCGAAAAAATATTCTTAATTTTTGAAAAAAAGTCACCATAATAATTATTTAAATGAAATTTTAAATTCAAAAATTGATTGAATAAACAAAATTCATTTATACTCTTTAGTTAAAATAAATAGTTTGGAGTATTTATAGTAATTAAAGCTATTTTTAATATAGATATTTCTCCTTTTTTTCATGTTTATAGCTTACTTGAAGACTATAGGAAGTTACTACACATTCTGGGCTCACGTCCTTTGCATCATATATATAAAAAGGCGAACTATATAGCTGATTATGAAGCCAAAAATACTATAACTTCATGTAATGATTGGGTCAGTATAGATAGCCTTCCTTTAGAAGTTGACTTATATTTATTTTGTGATGTAATATGTAGACAATTGTTTAAACTTGTTTCTATCTGGTTTTATAAAGTTTTTGATTTCTACTAAAAAATAATTTATGAAAAATTATAAATTTCGTGCAAATTTTAAATGCTTTTAAAAAAATTATATACAACTTTGTAAAGACTTTGTGTATTATATGTAAGGTTTTGTAACTCTATTAACAAGAGTGTAGCACATCAAAAATTTAATTTTTCCTAAAAATTTATAATAAACTTAAAAAATTTATATAAAAAATACATTTCTTCATGATATTTCGCATATATATTCTTAACTATAGATAACCTTAAATTTGATTATGTAGAAACATTGATTGGCTATATTGAAAGAATAATAGGATATCTCACTTAATTAACTATTAGTTTTATCAATTATTATGCCAAATTTTTGCTTGACATTTGTTAATGCTCTAGCTTGTTAGGTTAAACCCATGGCTTAAGCTCAAGACTATCCTTTATGGAATTATGATTTTCTAGTTTCATCCCAAGAGTCCCATAAATACAAATCACCAAATAAGAATAAGAGTCCATATAAAAAAAGGTTCAAAATTAAATAGTAGATTAAAGAAACTCATTTTACACTATTCAAAAGGAAGAGGTTCAAAAGTGACTAAGCTATCATAAGTGCAAGATGCCATAAGAGTTTGAACTAATGGAGTTTCATGAAGGCTTAAAGCCAATTAATAGTTATCTGACTCAGAGCAAGAGTTATTTTGACCATGGAAAATGAAAATGTCTTTTTCCCTTACTGCAATGGAAATTCTCTTAAATATGACTTGCTAGGTGCTTACTCTTGATACATAGGAGTGTTAATAAACCTTTTTACTATGAGCCTTATGAGTTAAGGCAAGTATCATGGATTGTGGTGACTTTTACCCATTTTACTCATAAATAGATAAAACCTTTATTTCATCACTTCATTTCATATTCTATTTGCATTGTTTATCTATTATTAAGCCAATAAACCTTACTAGCTTAGTTTACAATTATTATATGTCACCATCACATGCTTTCTAAATAATATTTTCTCCATCAATGCCTATAAATACCACCCATCAACTTATAAAGAAAAGGTTACACATGGTATCCTGATCTCTTGTTATCTTACTTGTCATTCTTAACTCAAGTACTCATTCTTTGCCTCTTTTAGCCACCTATAAGGAACTTATTACTATACTTATACCTCTATTCTTAAAAATCAAAGGATCTTCCTCTCAAGAATATAAAAATGTCAAAAGTCTAACCTCGAAAAGGCTCATCAAGCCATGGTGCTTGCAATAATGCCTTAAAATTTTCAAAATTTGGGGTAATATGACAAACTTTGAAACTATTTGATTGAAATTATTCAATTACAACTATCTATTTTTTAATGGATGTGATTAAATAATTTCAATCTAACAATTTATGAGATTACTACATCACTCTAGATTTTGAAACATTCGGAGCACTATAGAATTCTCTAACAAAAATTCATTTGCTTTATATGATGAGCAAACCTTAAATCCTTGGTCTATGTTGTAATAACCATTATCAATGATCATTATTGATCACTAATAATTGCCAGCGAGCATTATCGGTTATTACTTATTACTAATGACTACTGTGCATTATTATCTATCGTTAATGATTACTGTTCACCATCATCTATTGTTAGTGTTTACTGTTAGCCACCACTTATTGCCAATGACTACTGTTGGCTATTACCTATCACCAATAATCATTATCAGTCACCATACATTGTTAATGACTACCACCGATGCTGATGAACTCTACTAGCCATCACCCACCATTAGAAACTATTGTCCTCCATAACTCATCCTCAATAATCACCACCAATCACCAATTACCACTCACCACTCACCATTAATGACGTTTATTGACCATTATCCGTTGTCGCCTACCATTAATAACCATCATCTACCACCATTGGTAATCACTCAATTTTTAATAAGAATTATTTTAGTAAATAATAGTTTTTAAAATATTTAAAATAATTAAAATATAATATTATAACATTAATAAGAATATTTCTAGTTGAACTATATATAATAATATCATATTCTTAAAAATTAAATTTTTGAGAATTACATTTATAGTAATATTAGGATTTTGGAAAATGCTTGATTTCACGAACCAAATGTCATATAAAATTATACATTATATAGGAGTTTCAAGTGATTGTAAGTATTTAGACAATTAATCAAGTAATTATTGTTATATTCCTTAAAATACTATTATACACCAAACTTAATACTTATTAATTGTAGAGAAATTATTTCACTTGGAATCTTAAATGGTAAAACCATCATGCTTGGTTGCCATTCTAGTATTTTATGATAATTAACTTGAAGTTTGATGAAAACTTGTTCTTGGTGAACAAAAACATTATTATTATTATTATTTTGGTAAGAGGAGGGGGATGGGGTAGTAAAGAATCGAGTCTTTGTCTTATATATCACAGTAATAAAGGGCGTAGAATGTTGTAACCATTTTGACCAAAGCCCTGATGGTTAATAGAAACATTATTGAATGCTAACTTTTTAATAAGTAACATTAGGTTTCAATATCTCGATGGCCAATGTTTTTAAATCGGTTGTAAATAAGAATATTACACATGATTAACACACAATATGATCTAAATTTGATCATAGAGATGGTTAATAGATAAGTCAAATTAAGCCAAATTAAAGGAGGTTTGGACTGAATCCTTTTTAGTACAATATGTTTAGGCTTGCTTTTAAATAGATTTATCAACAGATCGTTTAATTTGATCCTAAAATTATTTTTTTAATTTTGATATGCAAAATTTTATTATTTATTTAATTTTTTTATATTTTTTACAATTTAGAATTTTTTTATCTAGTATCTTATATTTATTATATGTAATTATTTTGAATAATTAAATTTAATTTTTTACAATTTAAATGTGTTTTAGGTTAAGTTAGACTATAAAATTTGTTAATGAGTTACCTTTTTTTAAAAAATAAAGGTATTATTTAAATCATTAAATATAAAAAATTAAAAAATAGTTTCTCATGTCGATTCAGATTCATTGACAGCATGTTTGATAAGATAAAAAGGAATAAAATGAAATGTAAATTATCTATATAATAGGTCTTAAAAAATGAGAATGACCATTCCATCAAATAATGAAATTCTCATATCATATTCCATCACAAAAATTATCAAATGGTTATTCCAAATATGATAGAATGGATTTGTTACCACTTTGTATTCATTAGTTTTTCTAAATAATTTTTATTTTTAATTCCCAATTTTTTATTTTGATGTTGAAATAATCAATAACTTCTTTTTTATATTTCTATCATTTTTCTTAAAATGTCAAATAAATATATTGATTTTGATTTTGATATTAAATAATTTTTTTAGTACATTATATTAAATAATTTTAAAAGTGGTTCAAGTCAATACATTTTAACATAAATATAATAACATCATATTTTATATAAATATGATTTCAATTTTATTTTTTATTTTTAAGAATAATAATATTATTTTTAGTTATTTTATTATATTCTATCAATATTTTATTTTATCAGATGTAATTATAAAATAAATTATTTATTTTATTTTTAATTATATAAAATATAATTATAAAATAATTATTTATTACATTTTATTTCGCCATACCAAACGCAGCCGAAGGCTAGGTTCATTTGACCTGCGATCCCAAATCAAATCCGTTTGCATCCATTTTTTAACAAACATAAATTTTCCTTATTCGATCTAAGCATGTCTCGTGAACCGCCCGCAGGCCTACGCATTCATTGGCCTGTTAACGCCCGTACCGCATACCATCAGCGTGGAAAAAGTGAAACTTGTGAGGCCCCGTCTTGGCTTAGTTTATAAACAGTTTAATTTGACCTATCTATTCTAAGAAGCGCTCTTATTTATTTATTTTTTAGTTGTTTGATTAAATTCAAAAAAAATAACTTGAGCTTTTGATTAAGTCACTTTGTAGATTATTTTTTAAAGTTATCCAGGGAAGCTTATGAAAATAAGCTATGCAGAATTTAATTTCAATTCATACGGAAGTTGGTTTTATAAAATATTTTTTTTGGGCAAAATTGTCCTCAAACAACTCCGAAAATTCTAATCTTAGTACAAAAATATAACAACTCGAGCTGTCTTTATCTTTTTGAGCACAGTCCCCGTCTTTCTTCAATTGCAGATACCATGCCATCGTAATACTTTCCAATAAAAGTTTCTTTGCATTTCTATTTCATCTTCGTCATTCTTTAATTTGTTTTATGTATTATATTGTGTAAATTTTTCTTCGATAAAAAACAAGAGAGTAAGAATATCTAACATTGATTATTCTTTTTCAATATTATTACAAGAGTACTTTTTAAAGGTACAATATTAATTTAAATTATAATTATTATTTTAAAGGATGAGTTCATTATCATAACTGCATTAAATAACTAATAATTTTATAAATTTTTCGCCTCTCCATTAATTATAAATTAATATTATTTTACATTGAATCCATAAATGAATTAATAACATAATACTGTTGGATTAATTACTTTATTAATACAATGTGAAAAGTTATTAGTAGCATTATTAAATTATCGAGAATCACTTTATCTCTATTTTTATAACTATAAATTTAATAATTTTTTAAATGAATTAATAACTCGATACTATTATACTAACTATATGATTGGTATAATATGTGAAGTTATTAGTAGCATTATTAAGTTAGAATCCCTTTATCTATCTTGTAAATATAAATTTAATAATAGGTAGAAAATATAATCCACAATAACTAAGAAAAGTGGAGACAAAGAGATGAAAGGATTAATTGCATCAACCCAATTCTTTAGATGCATTAATTTGTGACACATAACTATCGCATATATATACTCTGTTTTTTAAGAACAAAACAGAGTAAAGAGCTTCAAAATTTTGTGTGGGGTCTCAAGACAATCTTAGGTTTGGCTCGTGAATTCTCATGAATTTGTATAGAATGAAATTTCTGATGGGGAGTTTAGATAAAAATATAAAAGATTTTTGAGAGGAAATGTTTTAAGCACACAGAAATAACAAAGTTAATAGCATTGTCGCCTTTGTTCCCATGCACTGGGTTTAAGGAGTGAAGACATTGCTTACATTGCTTTGTTTTAACAAATATCAAGTTGTGTAAATAATAATTGTTTATCCATTTGAATATTTTCTAATGCTAATTAATTTTTTTCAATAATTATCATGTTTATAAGTGTTAATACAATTTAACTTTCAAACATCCAATTATTTTTGAATAGCACTTTTTTAATTATCTATCCAAATATTAATAAGCTTATTTTAAATAACACCTACGTTAGCAGAATTTATTCAAGAAGTTCTTTCCTATTAATTTAAGTTTAAGCTAATTATTCAAACAGGACCTAAGTTCTATTTATAAATATTATGGCACATTATTAATGTCATAATATATTAATATGTTATTAAATTTAATTATATATATTAAATTTTATTAAAGTTAAATTTATTATATTATAAAATAATATATTAATAATTAAATTTAATAAAATATCAATACCCGTATTGTGAACAGTATACAATAGTTGTGTCCTCATCATTGGGATACGTTTTCATGTAAAGACTTTTCATACCATGGCGCCTCTGCAAATAAGCTAGGAGAAAGTGAAAAAAGTAGTGGTGAGTTACGTCTAATCATTGGGATGAATTTTCATGTTGAGATTTATCATATCACGGGATCTTTGCAACCAAAGAAATAAAAAAGGGGAAAATCAGGATGACTAATTCTTAAACACTAATATTATATACATAAAAAATAAAATTAAAAATTATTATTTAAAATAAAATGATGATATAAAATATTGAAGATTTAATTTTGAATTTTATTATTTTTAATATATTTAACATTTTTTTATTCCCAAATGGATTATACGGCATTTTCTATTAGTCATACGGCATTTTCTATTACTCACTTCTAAAATTTTTTTATATATTCCAATCATAACATATATACTTATTCTTATCTAACTAATAAAGATATTTATAATTCTTAATATATATAAATTTCACAATTTTTTCACGTAAAATGACAAAGTTGATATACATTTTTTTATAATTCCATTTTTTTAGTTAAGTTGGAATAATGGTAATATTATAACTAGTTATAATGAGAAGAAATATTCACATAGGTACCACTAAAGGTGTACATGGGTCGGGCGGGACGGGTTTCAGGTTCAGCCATTCGAACCAAATTATATGAAATTGAAGACCTGAACCCGGCTTGACCCATTTATGTTTTAAAAAAAATTAGTCTAACCCAGTTCGAATTTTAAAATGAAAAGCCCAAAAGCTCAATCCAAAAGTTTGAAAAACATAATTTTTTAATAAAAACTAAAATTTTAAAATAAAAAATATATATTTAAAGGGATAATATGATATTTAAATATATAAAATATTTAATTATGTTAAATTATTTATTTTATATTAAAAATAATTATATTTTTTAATATATAATTATATTATTAAAAATAAATTATTATAATTGGATCGAGTCAAATTTATTGAACATTTTAACCCGACTCAATTATTAATCGAATCATAAAAAAAATTTCATCGAGTCTATCGAACAAAGGAAAAGAATTCAAATACACTTATTTTTCAGACCGATCTCGTTGGGCCAGGGGACCGTACACCTCTAGGTACCACTTATTGTATGAGACACTAATTAATAATATGTGGGCTCTATTTACTCAGCAATCAATCATGATGTGGTTCTGCTTGCACCTGGGCACTCTGGTTTCAAGCTGTTTTCCATTTTTTTTATCATAAATAGTAATAAATTATTACTGATTTTTTATTCATATTTTTTTAACTAATTTGACTTTTATAATAATCAATTACAAACAATTTACCTTTTAAAAATTAATTTTGATAAAAAATGGAAAGTTTCAATATATATATATAAAAGAAAATGCAAGCTACTTACCATTATAAACAATATATCTTTCCAAAATACAAACAAACAATTTTCTTAACATTTTTAACCATTTTAATATTTTAATTATCAACATTTTTAATAACAAACATTTCAATAAATAAGTTTTTTAACATCCTAATGATAATTCCATCATAATTTTTCTTTTTAATCCGTTGATCTGATTCTCATGGTAATCAAATTATCAATCCAATGCAATTTGTTGATTGAAAAATAAATATCCGTCCCTTCATTTTCATTTGGCACTTTATTTCTATAGATAGTTGAATTTTGCGTAAAAAGTCTTACAATACATTTATTTTATATATTTGAAGGGAAATGTAGGATCAATTATTTTTTTAATCAACAAATTTTATAAGATTGAAATGCTCAAAATATGAGCTTACGTTAACCAAATCTTTAAAGATTGAAATGAAGAGTTGATTATTTGTTTGTTATTAGAAAAAACTGGTAATAAAAATTCTAGAATGGCCGGTTAAAAAATGAGAAAAAATTGTTTGTTCGTAATTGATAGTATTATCATTGGAATGTTAAAAGATTATTAATTAAAGTGTTTGTTATTAAAAATATTGATAATAAAAATATTAAAATGATTAAAAATATTAAAAAATTATTTGTTTGTATCTTGTAAGATGAAATATTGTTCATAATGGCAAGTTTACATTTAATAATTATTTATCATTATTTACAATGAGAAAAAAAAGGAGTGGTTTGAAACCAAACGGTGTTAGTACAAGTCAAGCCATGTTATAACTAATTACTGGGTAAATAGAATTCGCATATGATTAATTAGTAGCTTTTGATAGGTATTCCCTCTATTTTTTTCATTTATCATATTTTAAAAAAGATTTTATTCTTTTTTTTGTTATTTTAGAATTTCAATGAGGCATTAATTTTTTTTTAATTTTAACTTTCTTTTTTATTAATAAATACTTTATTATTTTATACTTTCAATTCACTTATATTTATTTTATCATATTTTTATTTTTATTTTTAATTATTTTAAATTTTATGCATAAAAAAATAATCTTAAAAAATTTATTAAAAATAAATAAATAAAATTATTTTTTAATATTTATAAATTAATTAATTGTGACTAATAGAAAAATGAAAGAAGTACACCCTTTGTTCTTTTTTATCAATTGCATTTTGAAAATTTTTTTTGTTCCTTTTTATCTATTATTTTAGAATTCTAATAAACTATTAAATATTTATTTTTCAAATCTACCCTTCTTTTTATTAATAAATACTTTATTATTTTACACTATTAACCTACTTGCATTTATTCATTTACATTTCTCTCTTTATTTTTAATTATTTTGAATTTTATGTATAAAGAGTAATCTTGTAAAGTTTACTAATAATAAATAAATTAAACTATTTTTTAATATGTATGAAGTTAGTTAATAACGATAGATAAATAAGAATGGAGGGAGTAATATTAAAAATGACGTAAGCAACGGAGTGCCATGAATATTTTCCTATAATTAGGTGTCATTTGATTCGTAACAAAAATATGAGAAGTTGTATTTTTCAAGAAATGAAAAACTGTGAGTTTTTTGATTGCCTAAAAATTATGGGAAATCATTTCTTAAAAAATTACATTTCCCACAGAACATGGAAATCATTTACCTACTCTCTCTGATAACTTTTATTTTCTGAAAAATATAACTTTTTTTATGTTAATCAAATAACATTAAAATTTTTTTAAAAAATTTACATAAGAAATAACTTCTTAAAAAATTTAACTTCCTGCAAAAATTTATTTATTATTTACATGAATCAAACGGCCCGCTGGCTCAAACTCTTTTGCATTATCTTGCCAAGTGGCATTCTTTGATCGGCTGTTAAACACACCATCAATGTCATTTGCAAGAATCCCAAGAGCAGTGGGGTTCACCCCTGATACACTCCACTTAGACATATAACCACGAGAAAGTTTGTCCAATAAACTAGCATTAATCGTCGGCTTTTATAATTTTTAATACTTTAAAAAGAATCAGAATTTTTTATGCAGGTGAATCTAAAAAATACTCACAATATAGGGATGTCATAATTTGAGAATTTGAGAACTTTTCTCCAGCCACTTATGTAAATAGGTACTACTTTCTTCGTTAGAGAGATCTTTCAAATACGCTACCGTGTAAAAAACGGTTTTTTCTGTGTTACAGACATTCCGATCCACTAAGCTCGGAGAAGTCTTCAATTACAGATTAAAAAAACGATGAGAAGAAGTCACATAGAACAGCAACCCATTTGATATTTCACATGATACAATTGCTCGACAATCTAGATAAATTAATATTTACAAAAATTACAGAAGAAACAATATCTGAAAACATTATAACCCCATAAAAGTCTTGATGCGAGACATCATCTCAGCCTTTCGGCTCTGTGATATCTGAGATTTATTCAGAATCTGAAACGCATGCCCAACCCCTTCAAAAACCACACATTCCACCCTTTTGTTGCCAGCTCTTCCCAAAGCACTGCAAAACTCCAAGTTCCTGTCTTTCAATATATCAACTTCTGATATACAAACCAACACAGCCAGATTCCTCACTTCCTTCAATTTCCCCGACCCTTTAGCCAGAGGGTTGCACCACAGATGGTCCCGGCTCGCCTCCGCGGGCAGCGCTAACCTCCAGTACGTGTCGGATGCCGCCAAGCTCAGCGCCGAGCGAACCGAGTTAAGCGTGTTTTTCTCCGAAGCCGTTCTGTTTTCTCCTCCGAAAAATGGCTGTATAAGAACAAGACCCTTGAAATTCAGAGGCCTAAAGGCAGAAACCTCGTAGTCGGCTAACCTCGTGGCTACGTTGTAGGCTATGTTTGCGCCGGCGCTGTCGCCAGCTAGGAAAACATTATTAAAATTGCATTTTTTACACCACCATTCGTTGGCTTCAGATTTGTAAAGAATCTGGTTTTTGACCCAAAGCAAAGCCTTCAATCCATCTTCATAAGCAGCTGGCAGGGGATTCTCAGGGGCTAAACGGTAATTTACCGAGATGATCAAGCAGCCGAGATTAGCCGATAGTTTAGCAAGGAATTCATGGTAGCAGCTCCAGGCCGCCGAGCCGACACAGAAGCCGCCGCCGTGAAAGTAGACGAGCAGAGGAAGATTATGGTGGGAAAATGGAACGTAGAAACGAGCCCAGGTGTTTGTGAAGTTGTCGATGATTATGTCTTTTGAAGTCACGTTAAGATCTGGAGTTACAGCAGGTGTGACGCAAGGGACGATCTGGGGTCGCTCCACGTGTCCGTCTTTGTGGACTCTGATGAGGCCTGCGATTTCCTCAGTTACGACGCCGTGTTGGCGCGAGTCTTTTGGTAAGTATTGTGGGTTTACGGTTAGAGTTGAGGTGAGAGCAGCCATTGGCATCCTTCTGGTACAAAAATCAGAGAAGTTGGAACTGAAATTTGAGGCCAGTCTGTCTCAAGACTTCTGATCCGTGCATTATATAAGTGAGAAAAAGTGGGAGAAAAAGGCACTCTACAATCGTGAAAAGGAGGGGGTCCCGTTCTAGCTTACCCTAGTAACTTTTTACTTTGCTAATTGAAAATTAAAAGGAATAAAAAAAATGGAGCAACCAGTGTTTCCACACGAATACATCCCTTTTACGAAATATTTGATTTGAATCGTAATCACGGATTAAAGGTTGAGTCCATTATCATAACTTACTAAAGTATTAATAGTTTTGTAATTTTTTTATTTTTTATTAGTTATAAATTGATATCTTTTCTAATTTTAGCTTCACAATATTAAAATGATTACCAGCCATCAAAGAAGGTCTTCTGTTCAACATATTACCAATTGATAACTACAGAGGCAGTGGGTTTAAATTCCTTCCTCACCTCTTTTCCTTTTTCTCATTCACTTCAATGTTGTTTTACCAGTGATATCAAATATTTTGATAGAAAATTTTTGAGTGAAAATTATTTTATTTCGTTGTTTGGCAGTCAAAGGATAGTTAAAGAACCAATGGAAGAATCAATTAATTTTTGGACTAAAAATATAATTATCTAAGTATAATAGGTTATGATTTTAAAATGATGATATATTTTTTTTCTTTCAGAGGAGTCGTTTTCAAGGGGCGCCAAATGGGCAATTGGGAAGTTGCCACTCGTCTCCACGTGAATTCACATGTGGTGGGTCTTGGTGGTGTCCGCTAGCGCCCCATTTTGCAAAAGAGAATTCAACGCTTATGTTACATGTTGGAATGGACAGGCATCAACGTGAAAAGGCTGTTCTTAAGATTAGTCCCTTGAGTTTTTAGTGGGCGGTTAGGTGCGTGTTCCGTGCCCCCACAACTATGTAAGTTACCAAATTACATGAATGGATAATTCTAGAAATATATAATTTTTTATACAAATTTATATAAAGAAATGATATTATTTGTACAGATCATTACTTATGAACAAAATTATAATTTTATTAAATTAAAAAATATTTTATCAATATCTCATAATTTCAAGGATGTAATTTTTAATTTTATCTTCTACAAATTTTAAATTTTTAAGAGATTAAGAGTAATAAGTTTACTTTGAGGGCTATATCTTTTATATAAATTTTTTTAAAAAATTTATTTTTTAATAACAAAAACATTCAACTTTTTATAAAACTGCCAAATGAAATTTTTTTAATAATATAATATTTAACCATTAAATAAAAATATAATGCTGATGTTCGGTAGAGGACTATTAGAAGAATTTTTGGTTTATTTGATCAAAATTTGGTTGTTTTAACTGAAGTACGGTTGTTTAGAACAGCTGTTAGATTAAAAAACGGAAAGCGCTGCTGGTGGACTCATTTTTTCTTAAAGACCGAATTAGCTCCTCCAACTTGGCTTTTTTCGTTTTCCAGGCTGGCTGAAACAGTCAAACAGAGAACCTCAGCTACTGGTGCTCTGCTGTTTCGTTTTCTTTGAAGTTTCCTTAATTTCTTATTTTTACATAAAAAAATATAATATTTATTTTTGCATAAAAATTAAATAATTATAATTATTAATTTTTTATTAATAAATTTATTTATTATAAAAATTATATTAATTTAATTTTAAAAAAAATTAGCATATAATAAATTATAATAATATATTATTTATAAAAAAATTTTATCTATTAAATAATATACAGGATCTAAAATATTAGAATATAAAAATAATCAAATAATTTATAAAATATACTCATCTTTTACATATTATTTTATATTTAAATAATTAATAATAAATAATTAATTTTACCAAATATTTTTATTCAAATAGTTAACACAATCATTTGGTTAAATTAATTAATATAATTAATTATTAACTAATAATTAATTAAATCAACTAACCGCTACAACTATCAATTAATTGTCAAATATCCCCAATATGTTATATTACTTACTTTTTGAGATGCATGATCGATTCATATTGAAGTTGCTGCAAGTTCATGGGTGGTATCAACTCTCAAGATAGTTATCAATTGATGATGAATAGAACAAAACAGATTAATTATAGGCATGGTCGGAGGAGAATTAAGAGAATGAAACAGAGATAATTATATACAACAAAAACAAGAATTAGTTTCATAACAAACTAGGTAGGGATATTCAGATCATGCAAATAAAAGAAAAACGAAGATTGTTGTATAAATTTTCTTTTATCTGCAAGTTCTACTGAAAGTAAGGTTAAGGCTCAAGCCAAGTTGCTTGATTGTCCCCTCAACTTGATTAATAATTTTTCAATTTAATTAGCTTTTTATTTGACTTATTTAATTCCTAAACAACATGATTGTAATTTTTCATTATATATCTATACATAATATATATAATTAAAAATTTAAATTATTCTTAAAGGTTCATTATTTAATAATAATTATAATTTTATTAAATATTAACTATTAAAAATATATATACATGTATTATTATTTAATTAATTAAAAAATAAACCAAATTGAGTTTGAATCACATTCTATTTAACAAATTATATTTAATAACGTTAAAACTTGGTTTGATTTGATTCCAACTTAAATGAAAGAGGGGAAGGGAATTAGGATTATGATTAATTGTGGATAACCTTTTAATATTTTTCAGCATTTTTGTACTATTCCAATTTTGAGATTTTTGAAAAGCTTTTTAAACATATAAATAAAAGAAGGAGAGGTCAATACTTATCTATTAATTCTATCCATTCTCCTCGTTTCTCTAATTGCCAATGCCTTTTTGTTATCTTCCCTAGTCCTTCTAACCAATAAACATACTGTAAGACATAAATTGAGAAAGTATCCAAGACTTTTTTAAGGCACAAACAGCTGAAGGTGATTACTAGAGAGAATTATGGTGTGTTTGAATAGGGAGGAGGGAGAAAAATGAGAGGAAAGAAAATGTTATATCATTACTTTCTTATTATTTGGAGTTTTGATTAAGGATGGGAAGAGAGAGGAGGTTTAATATTAATCTTCCAAAGAATTCTACTAGTCACTATTTTATACTTCTTCAATTTGGTGAATTTTGGAGGATTAATATTCTAAACATTGAAAGAAGGAGAGAATAAATCATGACTCAACTATTCATTCTTTTTTCTTTCCATTTCCTCTATCCTCTCTGGTTTATCTTCTATTTCCTATCTTATTTTCAAACATACTATTAAATGAATAATTACTGTGCGGCTGAGATTACTTAACCAACAAGTAACCCATAGACAAACAATTTTAATGTTATGTTTGGATGGGAGAGAATGGAGGAAAATAAGAGTAAAGAGAATAATAAGATATAATATTCTCTTTATTTCAAAGTTTTAATTGAGGAAGAAAAAAGAGATTGAATATTTATAATTAATCTTCTAAAAATTTTCAAAACCCTCAATTATTAACTATTTTTGAATTTATTTAATTTGAAGTATTTTGAAAGATTTTCAAAATTTTCAAAAAAAGAAAGAAAATTATAACTTAACTAAATGTTATTCTCCCTTTCCTTCCTTTTCCTTTCATTTTTTTCCATTTTTTTCCTTTCTCTTTCTGTCATCTTCTTATCCCCATACATATCATACATAAAATAGAAAAATAAATTTGTTTCTATCTTGTCACGTGTCACTTAATAGAGAGTTTAATAATCGAGTGAGTTGCCAAATTTAGACTTATTCCATTGAGGTTCCTATTGAGATATTTTGCACACTTAATCGTCAATTCACTTAATTTTGAATAAATTTATTATGTAAAATCATGAAATAGTTACTATATATTATAAATGGAGGAAAATGTGTAATCATCAATGAGTGCATCCGAAGAAATGTGACCACTAAATAAAGATTTCGGCTGCAGATTGAGCGCAATGGACACATGCATTGCATGAGCTAAAGTTACACGCCAGCAAGAGTGATCATGTGTTTTGACCTTAATCATATTTTGCGATGACTTCTGTTTAAGAAATGCCTAATTTTTAATAATTTAGATTAACTTATGTCAACCTCACTTAACACAAGCGTCAAATGGCTTAGCATATTTTTTTTTTGGGTAAACAAATCACTAATTAAGAAATTCATATGTTTTTATCAAATTTTGTTTAGCACTCTTCAAAAATTTCTTATGAAAGAAAAAACTTTAAGCATTACATTAGCACTTCTATACAAATATTGTTAGGTATATTATTTTTCTGATTTAACAATTTGATTTCCTTAAAAATAATTAACTTTTTATCAAAAATAAATGATTTTCTATCGGTTTATATTGTTGAGTTAAAAAAATAGTATAATTAATAATATTTATATAGGATTAACATTGAATTTTCAATACTAACGTAACATTAAAAGTGTATTTTCCTTATATGGAATAAGAATATTTTCTTCTTCTATGAATACCTTAAAATTCCTATGTTCATATTAATGTGTATCTTTTTTCTCGTCTCAGTCAAGTAGACCGAATATTAGAATTTCATTTTTGAAATTCATGCAATATATACATGTTACAAAAAGGAAATTAAAACAATTTAACTCTATATTTCAGATTTAAGTGATCATTTTTTTTGCACATATTTTAAGCTTTTATAAAAATATTATAATATATTATAAAAAAGTTACAAGTTTATATCGTAAATACTTATAATTTTTTTTATAAAAAAGCCGTCTATTTTAAATAAAAATTTATAAATTTTATAAAAATGTATTTTTTATAAGTTTTTTTTCTCTATCCAAGAAAGCCCTCTAAAAAAATACCACTGTGTTTGGCTAAAAATAAGAAAGGAAAAGCCTTTTCTAAAGCAAGAAGCATGCATCTTTGACAAGTAAAGAAAGAATGGTGAAATAGTGGACGGCAAACACAATTGGCCATACTTTAGGTTGCCTCCCGTTAACATCGTTTCAGAACAACAGTTGCGAGACATTACATCAATTACCCCTATGAAGTTGAAGAAAAAGGCAACTTCTAGATATTTGTTTGGAAGTAGTTAGGGCATTTGTGGCCATAGATTTGGCAAGTCATTCAAGTTGCTTTTTGACCCTCCAACTAGCAAAAATTTCTCGTTTTATTATAATATTGAATTTTTTAATATTATTTTCTATTATTTTTAATAAATTAAACTTTTATTTTCTTAATTTTAAAACTATTCAATTATAATATCAAAATTATTAATCTACAAAATATAATAATTCTGAAATTTCAATGCAAAGAATTACAAAATTTTCCTTCCAACTAACAAGCTACAAAGCTTATATAGCTTTTCATAAGAAGAAGGAGCCCCCCCGCTTCTGAGGATAACCTTTGAAAATGCTCGGCAGTACTCGTGGACTCCAACACATGGTACTTAAAGTTTTGCAATTGGAGTTTGGAGGTCAAAGCTTCTTGTTTATCCATCACAATTCCTTCTCTTTGCATTCACATTCATGCACCTTTTTGTGTTGCTCAAATTTTCTCCTTTTTTTTATTTATAAGTTTGTTTCTCCCGAGTAATAATGAGAAAGGAGTTTATTTGGGCAAATAAATATTTTTTTTTTGTATGGAGAGTCTAAATTAAAATAGTTGTATTTGTTAATAATAATTCACATAACAATTAATGTTTTTATCGTAATATAAATTTTATAATAAACACTTGAAGAAATTTTACTTAAATTTTATTTTTAAAAAATATAAAAAGAGGGTGATACTTGAGTATATACTTAAAAGAATTTATATTAATATATACTTCTCCACTTTTATTAAAATTTATCATGCGTTTTGCCAGATATTTATAAAGTTGTAACTTTTATATGTAGAACTGAGAAAAATCATTAAATTTTGAGAAAATATTCTAATATTCCTGTCAGTTTTTGCGATAAAACACAAACCTTCTCCTAATTTCAAACTCCACACAAACCTTTCTTAGTTTATTAGGAAAATGTTTTTAATATCTTAGCCTGTTAAAAGGCGTTTCTTTTAACCAAACATAATTTTATTCCTACCTTCATTGCATAAACTCATGGCATAACTTTAAAACCTATTTCTATGTTTTGCATTGAAAAATCTTGTCAAACATTTTTTTAACACATCTTGAAGTTTTAATGGTGCCTTTGGGGGAAAAAATTTCTTCATAAAAACAATAATTTTATTGTATCTCTAATTTTTGAGAAAAACCAAATAAATTTGGCTTAAAACCTAAAAAAAGGTTTTTATCATAAAAAAATTGAACGCGAACCTCGCAATAAACCTCCAAAAAATTATGTCATAGATGAGAAATTAACCAAGAAAAAAAAAAGACCCATAGAAAAGCTTCAAAAATTCTAACTCTCCGAAAAAAGAGAAAAAAAAAGCATTTATCAAATAATCCAAAAATTTTGTGGAGATATAAAAATATGTGTTTTAAACAAAAAAAATCAAATATTATAATTTTTTTCCTAAAATATGATAAATAAAGTGCAACAACTTGAAGAAGAAGAAAATTTTGATTGGAGATTTATATCTCACCTTTTGCGACAACCTTTGGTTTCCCTTGATAAAAAATGATTTCAACTTCAGATTTTGGTACTCGCAAGAAAAGAGAAAAGAAGTTATAAAATTACAAATTTTTTGTGTTAGTTTTTAGGTAAGTTTTCATAAAAAAATTGTTCTTATTTTGGGGGATATTGGGCATAATATAATAATTAAAAATTATTTCACTTATAATTATCACTTTTAATTTAAAAAAGAAAGATTTATAGAAAATTATGCTATACTCCTTATAGAATACGTAAAGTGTAGGATTTCAAAATAAAGAAATATTCATATAATTTTCGTATATTTTCATAAAGGACAGTGTATTTTTTTTCTCATAATTCTCTTATACAACTTTAGTTAAGGAAATTAAAGATTTTTTGTATTTATTATACATAAAATTTGAACAAAATTATAAATTTTCAGTAAAAAAAGAAAAATTACAACACTTTATTTACAAAGTTACAAAGTTACATACATACATATACATATACATACATATACATATACATACATATACATATACATACATATACATATACATACATATACATATATATATATATATATATATATATATATATATATATATATATATATATATATATAATACTCTCTCTCTAATCTCCATTTCAGTATTTCTCCCCACACCCTCTTAACCAAAAAAAACTTGTCCCTTCTTGGTTGTCACTTCCTTATCCTCAGTTTAAGGATGCTTTATATCTGCATCTAATTTGCGTGGTTAAGCATTTTTTGCATTTTTTTATGATAAATCATTGCAAAATCTTGTTAAATTTTCAATAAATACAGAAGCATTCCGTAAATCGGAAGCCCACACAACCACAGATAAGCAAATAATCCATGTTAGAAGTTACGTAATGGAATGTTTGTGAGTTATGAGAGATGGAAAAAGAAAAATATCGAGATCGAGAAAATGGGAGATAAAGAAAGAGAGAATAATAAATGGTTAAATGGACACTTTCCTCTCCTTTTTTCAAATAAGATGTTTTAAAAATTTTCAAAAAAATTTCAAATTGAAAGACCATAAAATAACGGATAAATTACATTAATTTTTTTTAAGTTTAACTTAATTATATTTTAGACTTCTTATTATATAAATATATATATATATATTCATCACACGAAATATTTCGATTGTTATAAATATAATAGCATTAGCTTTTTAATTGTAATTCTTTTTTTAATATTATTTCTAATAGTTGAAAGACCATTTTCCTCTTTTTTTTTTATATACAAAGATGCCTTTTCTTTAAAAAAAATCCTAAGCTTATCGTGTTTTTATCATTGAAAGAAATGACGTATATTTGTACAAAAAAACATGGAAAGATAGTTTTCTAACCATCAGAAGCGACATTAAAGATGCAGTTAAAATTTTAAAATCATTATATTTCACAATGGTAGAAATATTTCAAAATATAAAAGTGGAGTATTCAAAATAGATAAAACCATTGTAATTAGATCGAATTTTAAGAACGATCAATTTGCTCTAAATTAATACAAGTAATAGAGAGTATTTAAGAATTTTGGAATATTGCCCATAAACCTTTTATTTTTTTCTCCCTCTAAGTTAAAACCCTTAAACAAGAAGAAAATTATAATATAATTTTCTCTTCTCTTTCCTATTCTTTCGTTCCGCTCCGTCCAAACAAAAAACGTTAAAAGGTTTCTTGGCTACTAGCTGGCCTAAACGAGCTGTTGGGATGCCAAACTACTACATGATGAAGTTGAATTTACGCTTCATGATTGTAGGTCCTTTTTCTCCATTATCTTCTCTATTATTGTACTTGCAAGTTCCTTGAATAGAGTAGACTTTTCTTATCTATAATCTCTTTCTTCGGAATGATTTGATCTTAGATAGCAGAGGATATTTCTATTCAGAAAGATCAAATATTCCTAAAATCCTAAATACCTGCAAATGGATCAGCTTAATTTTTTGCTCAAAGCTTCACACTTTCTAACATTCTCTTTGACTAACTCCTTCACCAAGTGCAACTCGGTAAGAATGGAATATATAAACGCAATGCAGGTGCAACATGCAGTGTATATTGTCCCATAACAACATGTTCTGCTCTTTTTTTCCCCTCCTTCCTAGTTTTAAAATACCATTTTCTCAAATTTTAAGCTTTCTGAAGACACAATTGTTTTCAAGAATATAGCACAACATTCCATTTGAATGAGAAATTTGGACGTCTGAAGTTGGAGTGTGGGATAAAAAGGAGAGAAAGAAGGTGACATGCATTTTGGGTGGGTTGACAACTTGTTTGTAATATTCTAATTCCTTTTGTCTTTTGCTTTCAGGCTTTACCTATGAGGAATATTGTTTTTGGATGAGATTTTAACTTGTAAGAGCAAAGTAAAAGGCAATGCAAACTCAATCACTGGGACAAACTCTTTCATGAGGAACAACATTCTGAAGATGAAAAAACCAATGGAAATTTCCTTTGCTTGCCTTCGTAGACTCCCTTCATTTTGTCTTCTCACCATATCCGGTTAAGAGAATTGTATACTACACTCCTAAGTTTTCAAAACTATATACTTCCACTCCTGAAAACTAACCTAAATGATAAAAAATTTAGTTTTAGTTCAGGTTATTTTTTTATCAACCTAGCCCCGATCAAATTAGTATAATCCCAATCCAAGTTGAATTTTATTAAATGATTTCAGAAAAATTTTATATTCCATTATGTTTATTATTATTATTATTATTATTACTACTACTACTAAATCACTTGTTTATTTGTTGCTAGTTTCACATTATTAATTAATTAAAATTAATTATTATTAAATATAACTAAAATATTAAGAAAATAAATAAAAAATAATAAATTTTAATTTAAAAAACCCTCGTTTAGAGGAGTAAAATCCAAAGGATCTAATTTAAAATTTTTTTACTATTAACTAAAATAGGTACAAATATTTTGTTAGTTAAATTCATAATATATATATCACTATTTTGTTATAATAATAATCTATTACTTTAATGAATAAATTTATTTAGTTATAATAATTATTTTATTTATGTTTAGTTATAATCATTTCTTTGTGTAATATATATTAACAATATTAAATATATAAACTCATTAATTTTAACATTAAAAGTTATTTAATATTACCCTTATGTATAATTTTAATATTATATATATAAATGTTAAAGTATAATATATATATATATGTAGACACATACATTAATAAATTATTTACTTATATTCCAAGGCTAGCCCAACAAAACCAAACTAACGGCTTATCGAGTCTGGAAAGCACAACATGATATATGAAAGTGTTAATAATCTCTTTTTCTTTTTTTTGGTCGCATTTGAAAGTGTTGATCGAACAAAATGAATTGGGCAACTTGTCCTAACCAGTGGGGTCGATGGGTGATTAGTCTGTAGGTTGATTTTAATTAGTCATCCAGTGGTCCTTTGATCAATATACACACACCTTTTATTCGGTAGATTAACAACAAGAATTTTCAAATTTAAGACTTACAGATTCGAGCTCTATTTTGAGCAATAAATAAATAAGTTATAGTTTATTAATTTAATTAATAATTATAAGTTAATTTTTAAAGATGTTCTCGAACACTAGTTTATTGAAAGTAAAAAATTTCAATTTAATAAACTATCTTCAATAGCTAATAATTTATAATTTATTGGATTTTTTAAATGTATTTTTCTTCCTTTAATTAATGGACAATTCATCCCCTTAATCATATAAATTTAAATATGATTAATTATATTTTAAGTAAACATATAATATTATAAAATATAATTAATTATATTCTAAGTAATCATACTTTTGTAATAAATAATAATTAAATAAAAATTATATAAATAAATATGTAAGACCATAAAATATAATTAATTAAATTTTAAGTATTTATATTTTTATTTTGAATATCTTAATTACATTAATATGATTTAATCTTTAAATAAATATGAATTAATTAATTTATATATTTATTCATATTACACATGTCATTTTATATTATTAGCTAATTCAATTGCTAATTTTGTAAAATACTTTTTACACAATTAATTACATTATTAACTATTAATTATAAGTTATTAATTATTATTAAAACCATTGAAATGAGTTAAAATTTACAAATTGACCCATTAGTCATTGGACTATCATTTTAGCAATTCATATAAATGCTGGCTGAATTTAGTTTGGCCCATGTGAGCTTATCTATGGATGAGTCAAATTGATTAATATATATTTTTATATTTTTTAATTTTTATATGTGCCTAAATTCATAGTCCATAAAAAACTATACTCTTTTTTTTATTTTTAATTATATAGGGTTATATTATGAATAGTTTATAAATAATATTTTTATTTTATAGGTATTTTATGATTTAATTTTATATATGTAGTATTTTTAAGATTATATATAAATTTAAAAAGTATTACAACTTACTTATAGATAAATATGTGATGCTTTATAAGATTTTAATTTTTTTGTTTAAAAGTTGAAAAATAGAAAATTTAAAATTTATGCCAAAAAAAAGCCTGAGAATCAGCTTGTTTATCCACCATCCACAAGGATCCGATTAGGATTTTCATATTGAAAATCTGTAAAAGAGGCACACATGTCTGGTCTGACATGTCCCATTTAATCACAAGTACATAAGGAATAACCATTTTACAACTTTAATTATTAACAAATTTATCAATGATCAATTAACTATCAATGATAAATAGAACCTTAATCTCCTTATCACCGGTTAGTGATTTCAATTTGCACTTGCTTTCATTAATTTATTTTTTGGGCGAATGAAAAATGAGTATATGTGTTCTATTTATATTATTTACAAAAAAATAAAAAGGAAAAAGGAAAACCATGATATAACTCCTAAAGGTAACTTTTTATGGTTTGTGTGAATTGACACTCTAACAAACTAATGAATTTTATTTTTGCAAAACAAAATTCACTTTCAGGAAATGACCTTGAACGAAGTTATAAAAGAGATGATTGTGATTTCATAATCTAAACACGGCCTATAAAATTAAAGCCTTTTGAGTTAACTTAGATGGTAATAATGAAAAAAATACTAATAAAAATTAAAGTATAAAATTCGAGTCAGTTAAACTTTTTTTTTTCCTAGTGAGGTCATGAGGAAACGTTTTTTTAACTAGACTACCCTATATTAAAATAATTTATTTGTTTCTTTCTTCAGATTGGATACTTTTCATTTTTTTTTATCAATTTCTTATTAATTTTGAATGAATAAAGACGCAAATTTTACTTTAAAATTTACTACATTTTTTATGAAATCCACAATTTCAAATAAAAAAAAAACTCTATATTTTATCTTTCTCCAAAATATACCCGGTCCATTTCCTCAGATCCAAAATCCTACCGTAACGGCCATTAAAATAATTTGTATGAATGTTGGTTGGCAAATTATAAGACCAAAGCAATGGGCCTAAGTGCCTTTAACGGGTCTTTGGGCTGGGCCGCGGCTCTACCTTTTCTTTTGCTCTCTTTGTAACCTAAAAAGAATATAAAAATTTATTTATTTACAAATACTGCAAGTTAATTTGTAAAAAGCGATTTATGCAGCACGAAAAATCAAACTTATTTACAAATATTTTTTAATTTATTGCAAAAATTTTAAATTTGATATATTATCAACATAAATCAATTTTACATTATTACTCACTTCTACATTACTATATTATTAAAAAATTATTACAATTTTCTTACTAGTAATAAATTTTTTAATTATTATAAATTTTTTAATGATATATTATTTTTATATTCACTAATAGAATGAAATATTTTACACTTATAATATATTAAATTTAAACTCTTAAAAAAACTTGAGATTTGCAAATTTTATATACACTCTGAATTCAATTCTTTTAAAATGTATTTGAACATTAAAAATAAAAAAATTAATCAAAAGTACTATTTAACATTAGTACAAACATTATTAATATTCTATTTTTACTCTAAGTTTGGGCCAGACAATTCTCACACTAATCAATTTTTCTTTTTAGGAAAAAATACAAAAAATACACCTAAACTTTACATGAGTGTGAAACTTGATACATGAAATTAGAAATCCTACAAATCACCCCTAAAATTAAAAAAAAAATGAAATAGTTTGACTTCCATTAAAAATCAAGTAGCAAGGAGAGTGTGACATACCCTGCACCTTATTTTTCTTTCCCATTTGCCCTCACTTTTTTTTTATGGGGGGATTGCTCTCACTACACTACTATATTATTAAAAAATTATTACAATTTTCTTAATAATAATAAATTTTTTAATTATTATTACTTTTTTAATGATATGTCATTTTTATATTCATTAATAGTATAAAATATCTTACATTAATAATATATTAATTTTAAACTCTTAAAAAAACTTGAAATTTACAAATTTATGTACACTCTAAATTCAATTCTTTTAAAATATATTTCAACATTAAAAATAAAAAAAATCAAAAGTACTACTTAACATTAGTATAAACATTATTAATATTTTACTTTTTATTCTAAGTTTGGACTAGACAATTCTCACACTAATCAATTTTTCTTTTTAGGGAAAAATACAAAAAATACACCTAAACTTTACATGAGTGTGAAACTTGATACATGAAATTAGAAATCCTACAAATCACCCCTAAAATTAAAAAAAAAATGAAATAGTTTGACTTCCATTAAAAATCAAGTAGCAAGGAGAATGTGACATACTCTCACTTTATTTTTCTTCCCCATTTGTCCTCACTTTTTTTTGGGGGGGGGGAGGGTGGGGGGCACGGGTTGGTGGATTGCTCTCACTTTGTTTTCGAAGTCGAATATTCCTTATTGATTACTATAGACGAAACCACAAAGGTACACTTTAACTTTCTCGTGTTTAAAAGGTTCTGTGCATATTTAAATAATTGGTCAATTTTATTTTAGTAGTTTGATTTTGATTTATTTCTACAATTAAGATCGTTGAAGTAATTCAATATTTTGGCCGGCTTAAAATTTTTTATTATAAATATAATTAAAAGAAAAATATAAAATACTTTCTTATTTTGAGTTGATTGGATTTTTGCCCCCTTTAACATTGAAATTTGGATATCATCTTCTTAGATTGTACAAAACTTAGAATTAAAAATATCAATGATCTAATTTTTATTGTATCAAACTAAGTGATTTTTTTTAATCAATTTTTTAAAATCACGATATTATAATATGTTAATTTATCTTATTATTTTTTTCACATAATTTCTATGTTATATAATTAATAGATTTTAAATTAGACATGTAAAATTTTAATTAAAAACTTAAAAAAAGTTACAAAATTATAGAGGAAAAATGATGAAATAAACCAATATTACTAAAAAATTTTATTTCCTCCATTTTAATAGTTACTAACAAATTAAAAAATTCAAGGATTTTCTATTTTTTGAGTAGTTACATATTCTATATAATTTTTATCAACCAAACAACTATTTAATTTTTCATTTGTTCAAATTGCATATTTTTTAATAAAATTTTTAAATGAAAATTAAAAAATTGTAAAATATTAGTTAATCTCATCATTTTTCACACATAATTTTATAACTCATTTTTAAATATCTAATTAAATTCTATGCATTTAACTTAATTTCTATTAATTATATAATTTATTAGCTAAGTGTGAAAAAATGATGAGATAAATCAATAATTATATTTTATATCATTCTCAAAACTCTTTTATCCGTAAATTTTTCTCTCAAAACAAAAAAATTTCCCTCCCAAAATAACCTTAAAAAAAGTTCATATCAAATATAAGTTAATTCACTTTCCAACTCAAAAAAGTCAAAATAATTAGATCATTTAATACCATGTTTTCTATTTCATATTTTAATACACTAATTAACTTTCTTTTGAAATTTAATATACTGCAATTATTTAATTATTTATATTTTTAATAAATTAAAAATTCTTGTAATCTACTAGTAAGGTATATTTAATATTTATCTTTAAAATTTTATAATCATTTTCAAACTAATTTTAATATTTAGCTTAAAAATATTTAAAAAAATTAATTGAAAATGAAATGAAAAGATCATATTTTATTATATTAATATACTTTTTTCCTAAATTTAATATATTGTAATTATTTAATTTTATATCCTCTTTTAAATAAATGAAGATTTTTGCAATCTACTAATACGCTATATTTAATATTTAGCTTAAAAATTATAAAATTATTTTTAAAATAATTTTAAAGTTTATTTTAAAAACCTTGAAAAATATATAGATAGAAAATAAAATTCGAAGGTTTCATTTTATTTTGATAATTTAATTTCTTTCTAAATTTAATGTATTATAATTATTTAATTTTCTATCCTATCTTATATAAATAAAAAAGTTTTGAAATCTACTACTAAACTATATTTAATATTTATCTTGAAAATATTTAAAAAAATGTGCATAAAAAATGAAATGAGAAAGCAATCAATGATATATCACTCTATATTTTTCTTGAATAATAATTTGATATATCATTTTATATTTGTACAACTTATTTTTATTTTTCTAAAGGGTTAATATTAAGAATCTTAAAAATTTTATAAGAAGATATGGATCGAACAAAAATAAGTTTTTTAAGGGCATTTAAAAATCTAAAAAAAATTAAAAAGTTAATATCAAAAATCTTAAAAATTTATATTATTTTTCTCTACAACTCTTCCACCCGCAAATTTTCATCCCAAAACAACAAAAATTCTCTCCTCAAACAACTTTCATAAAAATTTATGTTAAGCAGCATTTAAGGCAATGTCTACTATTTTTATATTTTATTAGATTGATTTACTTTCTTTCTAAATTTAATATATTACAATTATTTAATTTTTTTATCTCCTTTTAAATAAATGAAATTTTTTTATAATTTATTAATAAATCATATTTAATATTTATATTAAAAATCTTATAATTACTTATTTTTATTCTAATATATTTTATATTCTTAATAAATTATTTATCTACACTCATATTATGAATTTTATGTATTTACCTAATATTGTTATAATTATAACACTCTTTGAGTATATATTTTATATTTGTTATTATTTTGTTTCACTAAAATTAATTTAATTTATGGTAAATATATAGTTAACTTTTATATTATAAATATATTTTTAAAATATTTTCTTTATAGTACTATCCTTTCTTACTTTTAGTTAAATTTAATAATTATTACAATAAATTCCTCATTATATTTTAAATTATATTGAGCTTTAAACTATTAATTATTATATTGACCTTATAATAATTTTTTATTATTTTTTTGTAAAATATAAACATATATATATTTTTACTAAAAAAAAGAATTACGTGCATCACACAGGAGTTGAGCTAGTATTATAATATTATAATTCTTATTTAAGAAGTTTATAAAAAAATTACATAATTTGATACAATAAAAAATTAGATTGATGATATTGTTAATTTCAAATTCTCTGTAGTTTGAAAAAATAGCATCTAAAATTTCAAAGTTAAAGGGACAAAGAATCATCCCTAAGTTAGGAAGTATTTTACATTTTCCCTTTAATTAAATTTATAATAGAATTTTTTAAACCTATCTAGAGATATAATGCAACAATCTTAATTGTAGAAATCAATTATAACCAAAGTGATAAATACAAAATTGATGTTGTCAATTTCGGTCTTGTATAATTTGAAAGAGTAACATTCAAATTTTCAAAGTAATAAAAAATCAACCCAAAGTTAGAAAGTATTTTACTTTTTCTCTTAATTAAATTTATAATAGAACTTTATAAAATTGTCCATGGATACGATACAACAACCTTAATTGTAGAAATAAATTAAGAGCAAAGTGATATATATAAAATTCACTGATTATTCAATTATGCACAAATCCTTTCCGATACAAGGAAGGGTCATTTCTGTGGCTTGGTGTTGTACATAGTGCAAACAAATGTCTTTCATAAAAGAAAAATGGAAATAAGGCATAAAATCGATAACATGCTTCTGGCCGTTTCCCTTTAATGGAAGAATAACGTTTTCACTTTTTTCAAAAATTGAAGAAGGTGATTTATAAAGTTTCAAACTTAAGATTTGAACTCATGCAAACTTCATGAGTATTTTATGCATTTCTCCTTTTTGTTACAAAAATGTTGTTAGGATGGATCGGGACAGGGAATCCTTTCACGGAATCCACAGCCCATAAGAATCCCGCAGAATCTTGAGCTTACGGCTGTGTCTGGCCCATGAATCACACGAGGTATATCAAGCTCTAATGGTCCCCACTCCTCACTCTCAGCTCTCACAAGAAAGTTGAGAGGGAATTTTCTTTTTTTTTTTCCATTTTTTTGTGTGTATAAGGGCAACATGAAAGAAGGAAAGGAGAGGCCGTTCTCTTAATCCTATTCCTATTAGGTAGAGTGTTAATGATATATTATGGTTGTTAAGGGAAATCTGCTAAAAAATTATTATCAAAAAATTTTATAACTTAATTTATTTTTAAGTATTAGATGATCTCTTCATAGAAAATTACATATTATATAAGACAATTAGCGTTGAATGAAATTTGAACTTAATTAAAAGAATTACAATGAATTTATCTAATTCCTCACAACTATTTCAGCCAAACAAATTGATAAGAACTTTGGTTGTGCATCAAAGATGTTAATTTACTTTTTTTTTTAAAAAAAAGATGTTAATTAACTAATGGTTATAGGGGTTTTAAAATACGGTTAAACTTTATTTATACTTCATTTAAATTCTTTTAATATCTAATATTTCTAAGAAGAATGTACTCTCAACATCAAATTTGCTGAAGCAAATGATTGAAGAGTTCAACGTTATCATCTTCTTTTTATAAATAAATTGGCTTTGCAGCTAAATTTTATGACACTGATAAGATTTTCTTTTTTTGTGACTATATTTACAAAAATTTAAAATTATAAATTTTTTTTATTAGTTCATATAAGTATGCCTAAAAACAAATCAAATTTAAGGTGGTTTGATCCGCAAATCCGCAAACTTTAAGTATAAAATTACAAATTTGTCTAGTTCAAATTGGTTTGTTTAAGCCTATAATTAAAATACATCAAATTTTAAATAATTCAACATGTTCAATTATGCGAAGCAAACTATTCCGGCCTGTTGGACAAACCTAATTCACTAGTTTACAATAGAAGTGGTTACCCCTCATCATACAAACAACGGCAGCATTAAGATAAGTGACGGTAACATTTTAAAATTAATGAGGCTATTATAAATAATATATATATATATATATATATATATATATATATATATATATATATATATATATAGAGAGAGAGAGAGAGAGAGAGAGAGAGAGAGAGAGAGAGAGCATTGCTGATAGTTATAAATCGAAATTGTAAAAATGTCAATGAGGCTACACACTTCTTTTGAAATTCATATAACTCTATCACTACATACATATTATTTTGTTAATTATAAATCTTATAAAGGGCACAAAAGTATTTTAGATTTTTCCTGTAAGAATATTTAGCAACAAGTCAAAAGGACTCTAAATTCGTCCAGTTTCTAATCATCTCTCGAATTAATTTTGCCAAAAAAAAAAATTACAATTGACTAACATAAAAAAATTTCTTGTGAATATCAAACGTGACTTATATGCCATTGAAAAGATAAATTTGTTTGTTTAAGAAAAAGAAAATAAGATTATTCTTTTTTAATACTTTCAAAATAATACCTTTTTATTATAAAACGTTTGGCTTAATCATAAATGTTATTTAAAGGAAAATCTCATTCCACACTCTTACCAAAGTGCCAATAATTATAATAATCCTATAACTCTTGACATGACTACATGGTAACTAAACCAATAATTGAGAAAAATATAAATTATTCTCAACAATTTTAAGGCAGTTGCATTTGACATCATTAATTTTGAAAATGTACAAATCAAACTTTTGAACTATAAAAAACTTATAATTTATTTATTTGTCTGTTGTATTAAATTATATAATTTTTAAGAAGCTTTTAAATAATAATTATAATATTATGATATGCTAATTTATTATATATTTTTTTGCACGTAGTTTATATATTTTATAATTACTAGTAATTAAATTAAATATTTGAAAGAAAATTATAAAATTATGTTAAAAAAATGATGTAATAAAATAACATACAATAATATTATAATTTTTGTTTAAAAAGTTAATAAAAATTACATAATTTAATAAAATTGTTAAATAAGTGAATGACGTATGCTAATTGCAAGTTTTTAAAATTAATGGGGTCAAATGCAACTATCTCACAATTAATGGGGTAATTTCCATTTTTCTCTAAATAATTATAAGACAACGGTTCTACTTTGTTTTGAAGCATAATCTTAGTCCTAATTCCCAAACCATACAAATATCGGCATAAGTTTGACATTTTTTTTATTATTATTAGACATCGCATAACCCATATAGATGCTAACCGTCGGCCTCTAATTTGATACTCCCAACTGATGCGTATCCAATATAATAAGAACATCATATTCAATAAATTGAAATATTTTAAAGGTAACCAAAACCCAAAGTATGTTCGACGTTGATGTTCTATTAATCAATAATCAAATATGATGTCACTAGAAAGTAACCTCCAATGCTTTATTTATGCTCTTCTCATCCAATTGAATTTGACATGCTTCTTACATTCAATGATTTTAAAATAAAAAAAACTATAATTATAATTACTTAAAAGTAAAGGATATCTACTAGCATACGAAAATAGACATATTCTCAAAACTTGGACGCTATTGGAGAAGTTCATACAATCCTGCTTTCTTGGACCCGAAATATTGACCACAAAGAGAAGTTAATCTTTTCTTCTTTTCTTTTTTCCGACGATTCCTTTATATAATCCTCAAAAACCCACTTTCCATTTCAATTCCACGATCATAAATTTTCTTAAAAAGAAACAGAGGCTAGGATTCTACCTTAATTATTCCAACATGGAGGTGAATTCAGATCCTAATTTTGTGTTCGAGGATGAGAACGAGGATGATGTTTTCTATGCTGAGATTAAGAGGCAGATTCTGCTGTTGACTACCGAGGACAATGAAGATTTATTGGAAACCAAGCATTTCAACTCCTTTGTTGCTGCTAATAGTGGTTCCAGCAGATCAGTTTACGGTTTTCCTGGAGCTTCGACGCCGGCGAGCCGCTTCTGTTCATGGGAAACTGTGAACTCTTGTTCACCGCCCGTTTGGCTTGAGAACTTGTGGAGGGATGGCAAAGGGACCGGCGTTTTCATTCCTCAGGTTGTCAAATGCAGAAGAAACTCCAGATCAGGTAAAATTTTCAAAAAATACCACACATCCGAGCATACTCACACGTTAATTCCCCAAGTAAAAAAAATGGTATTTATATTTCATTTGCTTACCCCGACGACAATTTTATAGGTATCACTATAGGTAATATGTTTCTGATAATTATGATTAGGATGTAATATGCCATCTTTTTTGAATAAAAGGAAAAAGTACAAATAAATTCTTCCAAATATGACTTAATACCACCTGATTCTCTTGAAATTTTAAAATTAAAAAAAATAAAAATATTAATAATTCAATTTAAGAAAAAAAAATATGTAAGTCATTCATAATTATTTTTAACATGAATTTAATTAATTTTTGAATGAAATTTCTTCTAAAGTAAATTGTTGACAATAGATATTGATTTTCTAATATATTTATAATATAATTAAAAATAAATATTCTGATTTAATTATTATTAAAGCTCGATTAAATTGCATTTAGGGATGTTAGATATATGCTTCTTTTATTTATTATTTCTTTAATTTTATTGTACTAAAAAAATAGTTAAAAGAAGTTATAAGTGATTCATTTTTTTTATTTTTAATCAAAATTTTTATATTTTCATTTTTTTAAAAACCTTAGAAAAATTATTTATAGCTTTTGAAATTTTAAGAAAATTATGTGACACTAAACTATATTTTAGGGGCTTATTTGATTATAGATAGAATCGTGTGGGCTGATGGAATAGTTTCTGAAAAAGTAACAATAGGTGATATGTTAATTTAAACAAAGGTAATCATTAGACTAAAAAGATGAAGCTTGTTTAGACTAAAGTCTTTTGCTCATAAGGAACTCTTGAATCTTTGCAGGAAGATTGCACAATAGCAGGAGAAAGATAAACAGACCAATGCAGAATAAAGATTCACTTTGAAAGTTCATCTCCTTGATGAAAATTAGCTGTACAAAAGTGGTTTTTTTTTTTTTTTTTTAATTTGACAAGAAAAGTTGTGTCTAATCCTCCAGATAATTAATTATGTAGATATCTTACAGGGAATTAGTAAATGTAGACTGAATATTTGTTTTAAGTTAATTTAGTAAGTTGTTTGAACAATTTGATTCTGAAAATGGCAATTCAATTGAATTATTGAAGTGCACCAATAGAATATCTTGCAATAGTAAAAGGCCAAAAATTGGAATGAATGAAGCATCTATTTTAAAAAAGTCAAATGCCGCATTTGCATAAGCCTAAGGGCATCAACTTTCACATTCAGATTTCCATACTAACCACTTGACCTTTGATAGCGGCTTAACATACAGAATATCTCACTTGAAAAGATCAAGTGACAGATTTTTGCCCATTTTTCTAAAGAAAATTATATAACATAGGCTAAAATTTGCCATTCATCTTTCAGAGTGACCATTTCAGTTCAGTTCATCGTTCAACACCGAGTTCCATTGGTGAATTTACACTTATAGTCTGCATAAAAATTATTAAGGTCGTACAAGAGTTTAATTCCTTGGAAACAGAGTGTCAATTGTATTTGAGGAGGACCCTTCGGTGCTTCCATTTCCTCCCCCATTGTCACCGCCATGTTGCACCGCTGTAAGCCTGTCAAACTCCACTAATCTCAGCGTTGAAAATAACTGGAGGGAGCAATGAAATAAGTCTGATCATATCTTACAGCATCTACATGTGTAAAATGATAATTTTATAATAAACAAGCACTTTTACAATAATTCCGGGTCAGTAGAACTTTGATCAAATATAAAAGGAAAATAGATGGATGAAAGAAGATGTGAACTCCTAGTTTGCTGCTAATAAGAACTATAATCTCAATGAGCCGATCACACCTACAAATACTAGATTGACAACAAGGACTTCTCTCAGGATCAGAATTCACTATTTAATAAACACACTTTTAAAATAAATCGATGTTAATAAATTTTATAACTGATCACAGACAATTGAAGAGAAAACAGGTAAAAGAAGAGGTGAACTCCTTTCTTCCTAAGTTTGCTGTTAATAAGAACTGTAACCTCAATAAGTGAGTCACGAGGACAAATACTACATTGAAAATAAGGACTTCTCCTTATAGGATCAGAATTGGAAATAACTCAATAAACAAGACCCAAAAAATCCACTAATGATGTAAGTGCCTTTTGCTGAAGTCCGATGAACACAATTACCATCGTTGAGTTACATACAATACACTCTATATTATATTTTGACATTTTGACAATCGAAATTTTAATTAAAATAATTTTACTGTGCTAATTCATAAATTTATTTCAACACCCCGTTGGTGCACTACCGTTAGCCGACACATGTAAGTTTGTTCCTCTTTTGGATTGAATTAAGGCATCTTTAAAATAAGAAAGGCCCGGAATTCTAAAAGAAAAAAGTTATGAGGACCCCCTTGAGAGGTTGCTGAGAAAGCTATGGATTTTATATAAGGTAGTATAAGAAAACAAACAGAAGATAGTTTATAGAATAGTATGATAATAACCGATAGGAGTGGAAATGCCCAAAAATGGAAATGGAAAGTTTGGAATGAAGGGAGCTTGAGGAGGAAAGATATGTTCTTTATGTTCACTATAATTTGTCACACACGGAGAATAATACTAGATTCAGATCAAATAGCTCACGCGACTCAGCTGGAAAGAGAAAAATCTAGAAAGGAAAAATATAATTCTAACAACCTGTTATATCAACCCATTGAATTTGGATTCTCTCCGTTTTCTAGTAAATAGATAAGGTTAATTTTGGAAAGAGATAGATACATAATTTTTGCTGCTTGAAATTGTGGATTTCAAAGTAAAAATTATATCTTTATCTTCCTAAAATTGATAAAAGATTGACTGAAGAAAATGAGGAAGATCCAAATCCCAAGTCAACTACCTTTTAGCGGATACCGTTCAATACATTACTCATTAATAAAATGATACGTATAACCTCCTATGTATACCTCTTATATTCAGATATCCAAAGCTAGCAATACCCTTGTCAGTACAGACTTGTCTTCAATGCTGTGGACGTTCTATTGCTGCAATAAACTCAGGGAAATGTCGAACAAAAGTTAGGTATTCTATTTGAGCTGTATTTTCAGGTGAAAGTTTAGACAAATGAACCAAAACTCCAGTTTTGACATGTTGACCTTTCTTTTTCATTTTACGATCCAACATCTTGATTGGAATGACTGAAAATTGACCATTATCAGGGATGGGAGGCAGAGATAGTTGTACCGGACTGGACCATGATGTTTCTTAAGCAGGGAAACATGGCAGACCGGAGGAAGTGTTGACTCAGCTTGAAGGTTTAGTTTATAAGCCACTGGTCCTATTTTAACTTTATGCAGGGCCCGTAATAGAGAGCAGCTAGATTGTGTAGTGCTCTGTTGGGAATTAAAGTCTGTTTGAAGGGCCGTAAATTTAAGGTAGACAAAATCACTGACTTGGAATTGCTTTTCAATTTTTTTCTTATCAGCCATCACCCTTATCCTATTCAGCTTTATCCAAGTTGCGTTTGAGCAACTAGAGTATTTGAGTACCTGATCTCGGCACCTGTCCCACAGCTTTTACAAAAGAATCCCCTGCCATGTAAGGATTGCAAGCTACTGGAGGGTATCCATAAAATGCTTCAAATGGAGTCATATTGATGGCTGATTTTGTGGATAGTTTAATGCCAAAATTCTGCAAGTGACGACCATTCAACCTATCCTTTAGGAGAATTTCTAGTCTTACACCTAAGATATCCTTCTAAGATCCTATTTGGCTCTTCTGTTTGTCCATCGATTCGAGGATAATAAGAAGCAGATTTTAAAAGCTAAACCCCTTAACATTGATACAACTCTTCTAAAATGTACTCAAAAAAATTGGGTCCCCCTCTATGACAATGCTTTTAGGGAGAGAGTCTCCATGTAATTTAGCCACTCATTTAAGGAATTATTTTGCTATCTCAGTAACCGTGAACGAATGTGATAAAGGTAGGAAATGCCCGTACCTGGTAAATCTATTAACCACAACCAAGATCACTATTTCACCCTGAGATTGGGGCAAGGCAATAAGAAATCTATAGAGATAGATTGCCACGCCTGATCAAGTATATGCAAAGGGTTTGCAAGCCCATGGTATAGAACTGATTCAGGTTTGAACCTTTAGCAAATGCTGCTAGTTCAGATATACTCCCTTACTTCTTTTTGAGTTCCCTTTCAGTAAAACAGTCTTGCTAACCTCCCGTAAGTTACATTAGGTCCTGAATGACCCCTTAAGGAGGGTGATGAAACAGTTACTACAAATGAGACTTGAACTAGGCATTATTTCTCATCACACCTTGATTTCTTGGACCGTAACCGGCCCAACCCACTAAGATGGTGTATTTTTTTTTTTTGCCCATAACTAAGATGGTGTATTAGGGACCCGTCAACATCATGCATATCTAAAGTATTTTTCATGCAATTTGAAAATAGAAAGACCAATTTTCCATAATTAAAAGAAGAAACCCTTTGCATGTGCCTTTTAAATAAATATGAGGATATGAGTAAAATTTCATGTAGCTTTCATAAAAATCTCATGATCATGCTCTTTTATAAATTTCATGTAGACTTGTACATGGATTGCCTAACTTGAAAAGAAATGCAAGATACGGACCTTTTTTTATAGCCTGAATGTTATTGGATTTTTTTTTTCTCATAGCTTGATAAAAAATATTCAAGCTGAGTTTGAGCCATGATAATAAAAAATGGGTTAATTTAACTCGACTTGATTATATAAATTTATTTTTAATAATGTAATTATATATTATAAAATAGTTATATCTAATTATTTTTAATATAAAAAAACTTAATTTGATATAATTAAATATTTTACATGTTTAAATATCTTATTATCTCTTTAAATGTGTATTTTTTATAAAATAATTTATTTTTAATTTAAAATAATAATAAAAATAAAAGTAATTAAGTTTTCATAATGGGTCTTCGCTCATGTATAAAATTAATCAAATTGGGTTAGGCTAAATTTTTTAAAAATTAAATAGGCCGAACTTGAGTTTGGGCCATGTATTTCATGCAAGTATGCATGAAAAACTTAACTTAAAACCTAATGACCCAGTCTATGTACATCTCTAATATCATGCACTGGAACTTTTTTTATTGATAACTATTCTCATTAAAGTATACATACTATAAATCATATACTAACCATCCACATATATTAAAAACTATTAAATTAGAAAAATATGAAGTTATGGAGAATCAAGAGTCTCTAAAAAAATGTAACCATGAGCCATTTAGAAAATTCAAATAATTAACTTGTGCAAAGTTATATGCATATATTTTTAATTAGAATATTAGTTAAAGATAAATATGTATTAATGATGTTAAGTATGACAAAGCAATTAGAAAAATTTTAAAAAAAATCTAGATTTTAGGGTCTTTTTTATGTTTATGTAAATAAGTGCCTTATGTATTAAACAATTTGGAGATCTCACAATATAGAAAACCCCCCAAGTATATCAAACACATGTAATCAATGATTCATCAATCATATTTAGTATTTATCAAAATTTTTTGATAGTATTATTAGAGCAAGTTAGTTCAATGGGCTATTCATGCAAGCAAAACAACAAAACAAGGCTACAAAACGAATATTTTGCAAAGACTAAATACTTTTGTAAGATGAACAACAAGAACAAGAAAGATGTAATAGTGACAACAAGAAGAAATGCAAAGTCATAATGCAATCAAGCAAGCTTAAATTCTTTTATGACAAAGAGAATCAAGAAAAAGTAACAACAAAAGTAGTTTTCTAATGCTACAAGCATACACATGAAGATCAAGAAATATATCAAGAAGTAATGTGCTCTAAGATCATAAATTTTTTAGAATAAAGGGGAGTGTTAAAAACTATTAATCTAGAAAATTTTTAAGTTATAGAGAATTAAATGTCTCTAAAGAATGCAACCATGAGTCTCCTAAAACATTCAAATAATTAAATTATGCAAAGTTCTATATAGGCATTTCTAATTAGAATATTAGTAAAGTATAAATATGTATTAATGATGTTTAGTATTACAAAGAGATTAGAAAAATCAAATAGTTCTAAATTTTAGGAGTTTCTTTTATTTTGCGTATAAATAGGTGCTTTATGTACTTAACAATTTAGAGATCTCATAACATAGAATACTTCCCAAGTGTATCAAACATTTATAATTAAGACTTCATTAATCAAATCAAGTATTCATCAAATTTCCTACAATGCATACATTGCTGGCAAATTCTGAATGCATAACACCTCAAAATAAACCTAACAATGAGTTGAGTTGGTCTTAATTCAAGTTCAACTTACTTTAGATTTATTCAGCTCATGACTCAGCTTAAGCTTAATTCAAGCTAATTTTTTCATCTTAAACTCAACTTGAATTGAGCTCGCGAGCTACTCGGCTCAACTCATTAGCTTAAATCAATTATAATAATGAAGTATTTTACCTATAATTTAATAACTTAATAAAATAAAACAAAACATATAAATGGTTAAATTTAGTATTATTACTATTAATTATATATTAGAAGCATATTTAATCAAATATAAATTATAATTTATAATTTATCTTAAATTATAAAGTTACATTATAACCATAATTAGATTCTAAAAGATGCATTGGTCTAATTTTTTTTAATTTTTTCATTAATGTTCATAACTTTAATGATTTATGTACAAACAATTGTAAACCTTATTTAGAAGTCATAAATGAAAAGTGATCCTTATTTAATTATTTAATTTGTAAAAGTAAAATTAATAAATTATTTTAAAAAATAAAAGTTGAAGTAAAAATTATTTACTTAATTAATTGAATTATAAAAATATAATTAATTATTAAATTTTTACTCTTTGATTTCCTTCTTATGATAAATCCATAAATAAAAAATATCCATTGTAAATATAATTTTATATTTTTTATTTAAAATATTTGAAATAATTATAAAATATACTGAAGTAATATATAAGTAATGGAAATATACATTATTTTAGATTTTATAATATAATGTTGCAAAATAATTTTTAAAATATAATATATATAGTTAGCTTATAATACAAATGAGTTAAGTTTTAATCAATTAAGGCTTAGCTCATTTAAAATACAAGCCAAATAATTCAATTAATGTATTGCTCATTTGTTTCATAAATTCGACTTATTAAACTAAAATTTAAATTAAGTCATAAGTTATTTACGAGCTAACTTAACTTTGTGCTAACCTGACCTGAAAACATTAAAAGGGAAATGAAAAGGACCATAGCTTAATAAGTGGAGATCTACTCCAATGTTGGGTGGAAAACCTTTTAGGTTGTACATTCCATATTCATACATATTTACTTATACTTAGCATGCATGGAGTGATAACATTCATATACATAATAACATTTGCATAAGAAAATATGCAATACCTAAAATATAATTTGTATAAGAAAATTCTATATTTCGGAATATATTTATAAAACATCACTTCCAACATAAGTTTTTTCATGTGCATGATTCATATAGCATGAACATGTCTTAATAAGGTCATGGATCTCCCTATGCTCATCTTATCCTAACTCTTAACCTTTGATCCCATTTCATTTCATGCAACTTGATTGTTTTTATTAAACTATGATACACTCCTTATTTATAACTAGCTCATCTAGCATACTAAACCTAGCATTTCCAAATTGTCTTTAACTTAGCACAATCTTCCTCCACCTTTTCTATTGAATGTTAACATGCAATATATAAGAGGTAGATAAAAATCATCTTGAATGGCTAGAGATATGAATGACTAATGATTGCATGTACAAATTTATGTATAGATGGTAAAAAATCTATGTATGACTGTATATGCTATAATGATATATTGCATTTGGGATTGGGGCTAAAGTAGTCCTTATAAAAGTGTGATTATGAAGAGAAAGTTTATAAGTAAGTTAAGAGAGAAACCCATGTATTAGATAACAACCATGTTCATTGTGAATAATGATGATGATCAAATTTTGAAAAATTTGTGCCATTGAAATCTCTTGGTTAAAATGAATATGAAGATACAAGAGTTATAAAACAAGAATGATAAGCTTGGACCAAGGGAAGTAAGATAAGTAACTAAGCTTAAAATAGAGATAAAATTAAGAAAAGTGATTAGATAGGTAAGCAGAAAACATGCTAGATTGTAGAAATCATAGAACGACCACTATAGGCAACAACACACAGGCAAGAAGGTAACCATAAGAGAGATGTAATAAACAAATAAATAAAGAAAGAAGATAGGATAAGAACCTTAAGGTAAGAAAAGTTTAAGAGTAAAAAAAAGTACAAGTCTTAGAGATGGAAAGCATTACAAGGAAAAAATGGTCTTAAGCATTGACTAGGAAAGGGCATAAGATCCAAGTTAGAAGTAAGTAGAAACCTAAGAGCATCAGTAAGAAATATCCCAAGTAGATAACTTAGAATACCCACAAGAAAAATGAAAAAGGAACCCCAAAAAGGAGTTTTAAGGGTTGGCTGGGAAAATGGCACGAGAGTGGTCCTATGCTTACATTCCACATAGGCTTTAAGATGGCTTTGCAAGTACATAGAGAGCTGAGACTAGTTGAGCTGCACAAAAGGATAACCCAATCATCTGAAATGGGAAAATTCATAATACCCCAATTAGGTAAGTCTAACTAGGACTTGGATTGGGGTCAACAGAGTGCATGAGGTTCAAGATGGTCACATCTAGGGGGTGGATCAACCAACGACCATTATTAAGAAAAGGTAAAAAGGTCAAAGGCAATGAAGTAACTAATTTTCTTAGGGGCATTGACCAGTTAGTGCATAGTGAGAATTAAAGGTCCTTAATCTCATTTCGTATATTTGTAAATTTATTTTGGCAATAATAACTTTAACAATTAGAATTGTTTTAGAGAAAATCCTTTTATACAAATAATTTAATTCTCTATCCAATCTAACCTTAATGAATTAAACCATATAAGAGTTGTTAGAAGTTATGACAAGATGAAATTGGAATGTGTAAAGTATTATTGCCTTTTTAAATTTAAGCTTATATTATTTGGCTTTTAGGCTTAACTTGTAAGATTTAACATTATCTTGATTTATTTCTCAATATAAGCAACTCTTATAATTGATCTTTTATTTGACATTATCTTGAAATCTTATAGGATTCCTTTAGACATCAAGGATTTGATGTTAAGCATATAGGATTTGATATTATCTTGATTTGTTTGACAAGATCAATCAATAAAAGATAGTTATCTTGAATGTATAAGGCCTTACTTTTAAATAAAAATCCTTGATGCCTGTAGTACCATTGGAACAATTTTGCTTCAGTGATACTCTAAACTTTTCTAAAATTTGGGTTATCTTGGTATAGTTTTTTTATTTTCAAATTCGATAATTTTTATCTGGAGAGTAGAAAGTAACGTGTGTCTTTTATTAAGAGCATCTGTTGTAGTGCTCTCACTTCTAACTTTATACTTTAGTAAGTAATGGTAACCTTATAAGAATTCGCTCCAAGCAACATGCCTATGACTAATCTTTTGCTAAAAGTTTAAATGTTTAAAACCTTCATGATTAGAGTAAAGGACAAATTCCTTGAGCAATAAGTAGAGGTTCCAATGTTGGAGAGTTCCAATGTTGGAGAGCATAAATGATGGCCTAAAACTCTTTATCATAAGTAGAGTAATCGAGTTTAACATTATTGAGATTTTCACTAAAAAAGGCAATTGGACATCCTTTCTAGCTTAGAATGGCACCAATTCCAATGTTAGAAGCATCATAGTTGACTTTGATGACTTAGTTAAAAATTGAAAGGGCTAATACTAGAGCTTCAGTCAATCATTTCTTTAGTTCTTTAAAAATTTTCTAAGCTTATTCTGTTAATTGAAATTTATCTCTTTTAATGCAATTTATAAGTGAGGTAGCAATGAAGTTGAAATTTTTTATGAATATTTAGTAAAGAGAAGCTAGTCCATGGAATCTCCTAACATTATGGATAGACTTAAGAGTTAGCTAATTATTGATGGCTTCTATCTTTATGCTTTAGTAAGATATAGTAACCCTATAAGAATTCGCTCCAAGCAACATGCCTATGACTAATCTTTTGCTAAAAGTTTAAATGTTTAAAAGCTTTATGATTAGAGTAAAGGACAAACTTCTTTGGCAATAAGTAGTAGTTCCAATGTTAGAGAGCACAAACAATGGCTTAAAATTCTTTATCATAAATGGAGCAATCAAGTTTGGCATTGTAAAGATTTTCACTAAAAAAGACAATTGGACATCCTTCATAGCTTAGAATGGTGCCAATTTCAGTGTTAGAAGCATCACAATTGACTTTAATGACTTAATTAAAATTTGAAAGGACTAATACTAGGACTTTAGTCAATCATTTCTTTAGTTCTTTAAAAAAATTTTGAGCTTATTCTGTCCATTGAAATTTGTCTCTTTTAATGTAATTTATAAGTGAGGTAGCAATGAAATTGAAATTTTTTATAAATCTATGGTAAAGAGAAGCTAGTCCATGGAATCTCTTAACATCATGGATAGACTTAGGAGTTAGCCAACTATTGATGACTTTTTATCTTGTTTAGGTCAACTTGGATGTCTTCTACGATGGTGATATACCTAAGAAAGATAACTTCGTTTGTTAAAAACAAACATTTCTTGAGATTAACATAATTTTTTTACACTATAAGGATTTCTAACACTTGTTGAATGTGCCTTAAATATCCTTCTTTGCTCTTACTATAGATCAGGATATCTTAAAGTACACAACTACAAATTTTTTAATAAAAGGTTAAAGTATTTAGTTCATTAGGCGCATAAAAGTACTAGGGGTATTTGATAATCCAATAGGCATTATCGTCCATTTGTACAAGTCATCTCTAGTCTTGAATCTAGTCTTCCATTCATCTCCAGGATATACTCTAATCTAGTGATATCTACTATGAAGGTCAATTTTAGAAAAGATAACAGCATTATGTAATTGATCAAATATGTCATTGAGTTTAGGTATTGGGAATTGATACTTGATGGTGATCTTATTTATAACTCGATTGTCAATGCATATTCTCCAGCTTCCATCCTTCTTTAGCGCTAAAAATGCTGGTATAGCATAGGGATTGACACTTTCCTGAATCAGTCCTTTCTTTAGTAACTCTTCGACTTGGTGTTGGATTTCAACATGTTCTTAGGGACTCATCCTGTAGGCTAGTTTATTTGGAATGATTGCTTCAAGGATGAAGTCAATGGTATGCTAGATGTCTCACGTTGGTGGCAAGCTAGGGGGAATCTATTCTGATGCAACATCTGGAAATTCAGTAAGTAGTTATTTAACTTTTCCCGAATCAATCTTTTCTTTAGTAACTCTTCAACTTGGTGTTGGATCTCAACATGTTCTTAGGAACTCATCCTATAGGCTAGTTTATTTGGAATGATTGCTTCAAAGATGAAGTCAATGACATGCTGGATGTCTCATATTGGTGGCAAGCTAGGGGGAATCTGTTTTGATGCAACATTTGGAAATTCAGCAAGTAGTTACTTAACTTTTGGTGGAAGAGTAGCTTTTGTATTTTGTCGAAGCAATAATATGAGGCACATAGTTTAGGCTTTTACTGATGTTACCTTAAACTGAGCTTTAGATACTAAAGATAGCAACGATTTAGTTTCACCTTTAGCTCAATTAAATTTTTTAGGTGGTAATGGGGCTAACTTAATCTTTATTCCATTTTTTATGAAAGAATAGATATTTACATAACTATTGTATATAATAACAATGGTCATACTACCAAGGTCTTCCCAAGAGGAGGTAATAAGCTTCCATAGAGATGATGTCACACTGTACTTCATCTTGATATTATTTGCTTATGAAGAAGGCAATAAGGTAACATTTTGTAACTTTTATCTTATTGTCTTTGTTAAACCATTGCAACTTGTAAGAGTGCAGATGCTTTTGCATAGGTAATTGAGTTTTTCTACCATATATCTTGATACAACATTTCATAACTTTTACTATCTATGATGATGTCACAGAATTTACCTTTTGCTATGCATCAAGTGTGAAAAATATTGTGCTTTAGCTAGGATTCTTCCTTTTTAGTTGTAGTGTATAAACTTCATCTAATCACCCGTGATTTTCCATGATCAGTAGGGATAGGTTCTTCGTTAAACATTGGTGATTCATTGGATTCATCTTGCATTTGCTTGAGCTCTTCTTCTTCTTATACTTCTTAACTTTGTCCCTTAATAATAGTGATAACTTTTTGGTTCGAGCAGTCTAATGCAATATAGTCATATCCCTAGCATTTAAAGCATTTAGGTGGTTTAAGTTAAGTGGGTTTTTCAGGGTTAACTTCTTTGGTAGGTTTAGGTGGAGCTTGTTCGAGGTATTAAGTTATAGGGTTTGAGTTTTATGAGTATTAATAGGGTTTTTTGAGGAGGAAGATTATAATATGAATCTTTTGGGTAGTTATTTCTATCTAAATGACAAGCTAGATGGCATCATCTAAGGTCCAGTATTATTGAAGTTGGACTAGTTGGGTAATCTCTAAGTTCAAACCTTTAAGGTAATGGGAAATAGTATACTCTTTGTTCTCTTGAATATTACATTTTATCATCAATTTCTCTAATTCCCTAGTATATTCTTCCATAGACAAGGATTTTTTTGTAAAGATTCTACAACTGGATAAAGTTATCTTAATAATAGTGATTAGGTAGGAACTTACCTATAAGCTCTCGTTGCATTTTCTCTTATGTCCTGATTTTGCTTCGTCCTTCACATTTTTATTTCTTCTTTAAATTTTCCCACCAAATAAAAGCGTGTTTCTTCAGCTTAATAGCAATAATTTTAACCTTTTGCTCATCCGGTATATCTTTTAATTTGAACATCTTTTCAACTATTTGAAGCTAATATACAAATTCATCTAGTTAGAGTTTTCCCTTGAAATATGAAATGTTTACTTTAATGTTATTCCCTTAGGTTGGTTATCTTCGAAGTTGATGGCTACTTGTTAATGAAGAGGAGCTGCTATCGGAGTCATGTTTTGAATTTCTTCTATGATTCAATAAGGCTTGTTGGGTATTGACAATTTCTTGTAGTTATTGGATTCATCTCCACATTTCTTCGATCTCAATCTCTTGGATATTTCTTTCATTTTGTCTTTTTGGTGGCATTTTAGTACTTTATGGCAGATTATAGAGTCAAAGTAAAGTTTTTAAATAGTTTTAGGACTATCTTTAATAGTCCGACAAAGTTTAGGTTTAAAATTGAATTTTGGCAAGGTTTAGGAAATATTTTGGTAAATTTAGGAAAATATGGGATTAATAAGAATTTTCAAAAAATTTTAAGGTCAAAATGGAATTTATGAAAGGTTTGGGTCTATTTTATAATTTTAAGAAATATTAAGGATCAAAATGAAAATATATAAAAGTTAAGGGGTAATTTTAAAATTATAAAAAATTCAGCTAACGTGGTCACTGACGCAACTCACATAACACTCGATGCAATCTTTTGTAGCTAACATGGCACTAATTGTGCACAAAGGTGCTGACTTTGTAAATAACACTAGATGGCTAGTCGGGTATGCTGACATGACATCTTTTGATATGTGGCACATGTAGATTGGATTACGTGGCAATGACATGGCCTTCTTCTACCTTAGTCAAGTGTATGACAGTGCGTAAGGTACGTGACCAGCATATGGCTTTTTCAACGTGGCATGTGAAGGCATCTGTGATGTCTATTCACCATGAAATTTTACACTTCAACATTTTGGAGCTTTCTAAGCATATCTATAATGTTGTTTTGTCAAGAAACTAAACGAAAAAGGGGGTTTCAACATTAGCAATTATAGGATTATGAAATTTAAGAGAAGTTCAACCACTTTTGACTTAAACATGTGAGCATGGAGTTGGAAAAATAAGCTCTAATACCAAAATGGCTTAAAAGCCAATTGGCAAAGAAGAAAAAAGAAAACTTTTCAATTAAACAATAGATTTCGATTCACTTTTGGATATCAAACTACAACTTTAGGGGAGTATTTATAATTATTTACACGGGCAAATTCATCCTAAAAATTACAGAAATATCTCCTTATCAATGAGAAATTTTACAATTACAAGATTTCTTTAGAAATATCCACATTCTATCTCAGATTAGAGAGTTCTAGAAAAATCTTTTTGGTTTTGGGTTAAATTATGTTTTGGACTAGGCTCTTCATTGAGTTTTTCATTCCACTATGGATAAAAAGAACTAACTTTTTTTTTTTAATTTAAGGGGAGGGGGAAGGTGGGGGATAAAGAACTAACTTTTTAGGTTCCTTTTTATTGTACAAAATTTAAGCAACTTACTTTTTAGTTATGGCAACAAAGAGGAATCAAGTAAAGGCATTGAAAAACAAGTTGTGGACATTCTCTATAAAAGGTGGATTGTTAGTCTTTAATTTTTTTATGGCCTTCATTTATAATTTATAATTTATAATTATATATATTGCTATAAAACAAAATTTATTTCAATTCTTAACACCACTATTGGTGAAGTACATCATCCTAATAGATCCATATGTTGAATATGAAGTTTTTCTTTCGAGAAGGGAAGTTTAGAATTCCCATCAACTAGATTCCCCATTAGCAAGTTTTTAGTGGCTTGTTATTTTCTTTGGTTGTCTTCATGCAAACATTTGAGTTTAGCCATTGACCTTATCAAATTGTTTTGCCTTAAAGAATATGATTTTAGTTATTAGTTACCTTGAAGAATTTTATGTTTTTTAATAATACGATACGTAACATTTATTAGGAAAAAAAATCAGTCCTAGGAAATGTTCAGATTCTTAAGAATTTTTATTTGTGAATCTCTGTAGGTTATGACAAGTACGCTTATTACTAAAGTAAATATCAACACGAGGTTTATGGATGAAATTCAAATTTAGAATTTTATAAAAATAAATTCTATCATGTATTAAATAAAACTCAATATATACGTATTGATTTTGTTAATAAATTATAAATTATTAAATTAAGTTTTTTTAAAAAATAAAATTTAGTGTGAATCATTAGTATTTAATGTATACATGAATATGGAAGTATCCACCTTTTGTAAAAGCTGCTCAACTTGATTAGGTTTTGAATGAATTTCAAAAAGGAAAATTTTTTATTTTCCTTTAAATTTTCAACTTTTCCACGAATTTATTACAACCTTTATAAAAAATTTCCTTATTTTCTTGTGGTTTTTCCTATGATTTATTGTGAGAGTGCCTTTATGTAGGCTTTTCAACTTTGTGTCACAAAACAAAAGTGTAGATAGGATAGGGAACAAAACAACAACCAGAAAATTAGGAAACAAGATAAACATAGAAAATCAATTTGTAGCAAAATCAAAGTTAACTCTACACTATAACTTCTAAATCAATCTTCAACGGAATAACAGATGTGCATAGAAGTCGTGTTTGACATCAATGTCCACCTCTAAACAGCCTAACTACACCATTTAGGTTTGGTTGAACCTTTCATTGCTTCTGAATCCTCCTCCCACAACATTGCCATGTTATACCGCTAAGAGGTAGCCAAATTGATCAGAAATCCATTGGTGAGCCATTGTCAGCAGGCACAAGCAAGATAAGTGAATCTTTTGGATTGAATTAACATATAAGGAAAATAAAAAGAGATAGAGAATTTTTTTAAAAAAAATTCATACAGATCCTTTTGAGATGGATTTTATAAGGTAAGCAAAATCAAACATAAAATAGCTTATAATATAGTATAGTATAGACTAATAGCCCCTTAATCAATGATATAATACCATTTTCTCTTGTGCTTTACAAATTAGCTTCCACCATGCATAGCAATACATTTCATTAATAATTCATATTTCATACATGCTTGATAATTTCATCATATTCCTAAAAAGGAATTATAAAGCAGATAGCGTCAAATATTTAGTTTAATGTAAAATATGTCATTAGCATATAGAAATATGTAAAAGAAATAATGCTCAAAGTACATTATCTTATAGCCTACCATTTCCAATCATCGAATGATCCTTGGTATATCTAGTTGCAATAAGCATACCTTGGATAAAAATAACAAACCCAAGAACAAGAGTAAGTCGAATGATAACAAAGTCCAACTTAAACTCTCTTAGGAACTTAACTTAACAATTCTCCATCTGCAGTATATATACCTTAATAGTACTAACCAAAACCAAAACCAATAAAATTATCCGTACATGTTCTATTTACCATCAAAGAGATCTCCATAAAACAAGAATAGAGAACCTAATTTTCAAAGTTGAATAGGTCATTCCTAATTTCACTATGCTATTTTCACATCATATCTCCCACCTTCACTTCCATATACTTTCAAAGAGAAACTGGACTTGACTATGTGATATTCCCACGTCCAAGAGTCATTTTTAGATATTTTCTTAACCATAATGCTACCATGAATAATCAAATATTATTTATTACCAAAATATACTACAAAAAAGGGCTATACAAATGATAAGAAGTTATTTGTATAGACCTATTTGCCATTTGTGTGTATGTTATAGATGACATTGTTATCTATATTGAGTCGTCTATATAAAATTGTGCTTGTTGCAGCCTATATAAACTATATTCTTTTTATCGTTTATATAGGTCGAGGCTATATAGACGACAAATGCCATTTGTATAGGCCAACCTATTGTTTGTACAGCTTGGACTTAAATATTTATATATATGTAAAATAAAAATATAATAATTATTTACATAAATATATGTTAATAAATATTTATATATAAAAATAATTATATATATGTATATATATATATATATATATATATATATATATCTAAATATATATATAAATATAAATACAATTACATAATAGTTTATATATTTTTATATAATGAAAGTTTATGTCAATAAATAATTGTTTATATAATATTATATAATAAAATTTAATAATTTATATAATTTTGCTTTCATTCTTATATAAAAATATCATTATGTAATAGTTTATATAAAATTATATAATAGTATATAATAGAAGTTTATATCATTATGCAATAGTTTACATAATATTATATAATATTTATATCATTATATAATAGTTTATATAATATTATATAATAGTATATAATTGAAGATTACATCATTATATAATAGTTTACATAATATTATAAAACACTTTATATCATTATATAATAATGTATATACAATTACATAATATGTTATAAAGTTTTATATAATGAAAGTTTACGTTATTATATAATTATTTATTTATATAATATTATATAATAATATATAATTGAAGTTTACATCATTATACAATAGTGTATAATATTATATAACAGTTTATATCATTAAATGATAGTTTATATAACTTTACTAAGTAATAATTTATAAAATATTATATAATAAAAGATAATAGTTTATATAATTTTACTCATATTCTTATATAAAAATATCATTATATTATAGTTTATATAATATTATGTAATAGTATATAATTGAAGTTTACATCAATATATAATACTTTACATAATATTATGTAACAATTTATATCATTATAAAATAGTTTCTATAATATTATATAATAAAATAAATAACTTATATAACTTTACTTTCATTCTTATATTAAAAATATCATTATATTGTAGTCTACATAATACTATATAATTGAAGTTTGTATCATTATTTAATAGTTTATATATAATTACATAATACGTTATAAAGTTTTATATAATGAAAGTTTACATCATTTTATAATAGTTTATATAATTTTACTTTCATTCTTATATTAAAAATATAATTATATTATAGTTTATATAATATTACATAATAGCATACAATTGAAGTTTACGTCATTATATAATAGTTTACATAATATTTTATAATATTATATAATAAAGTTAATTGTTTATATAATTTTACTTTTATTTTGATATAAAAATATCATTATGTTATATTTTATATAATATTATATAATAGTATATAATTGATGTTTGTATCATTATATAATACTTTATATACAATTACATTATAATTTATATAGTTTTATATAATAAAAGTTTATGTCATTATTTAATAGTTTATATAATATAATATAATAAAAGTTAATAGTTTATACATTTTATCATATCAATACTATTAAAAAAATTTAATGTGTTAAATTTTCTAATATACATGAATAAAATTACAAAGCAATAATTAGAAATTTTAATTAGCAATGCAAAAATATAATTGTGTTATATAACAAAATAAATATAAGAATTAATAAATAAATATAAAAAGATGGTGAAAAAAAATAAAAAGACAGAAAAAGAACATACTTAAATTCCATGGAAGAGTTGCACTAAGGAAGAGATCCACTTGTGTGCGGGAAAAATGAAAGAAATGACTCCCGGGTGAGAATTTAAAAATAAACTTTATACAATAAAGAGTCATTTATATAAGTATTCTTAATCATCTATATTTCTTTTCTAATTTTATTACACCAAATTTTTGTCATGTCTAAATCATTTGTATAGGTCCCTCAATACAAATAATATTATTCTCTATATAAATTCACCCTATATAAACGACTCAAGTCATTTGTATATAAGTCATCTGTATAAAGTGGACTTATACATACAATAAATTCATCTGTATAGATTCTCTTATATTTTTTTAATGAAAAATTTTAGAAGATCTATACAGACAACTTTATTGTTTGTATAGGTCCACTCTATATAGATGATAATAGTCGTATATATAGAGTGAACTTATACAGATGATCAAGTTATTTATATAGGTTTTCTAATATTTTTTTGATAAAAAATTTTAGAGGATCTATATATGAGATTTTATCTTCTATATAAGTCTCCTCTATATAGACAATTTTTATTGTCTGAATAGAGTTTACCTATATAGATGACTCCCTGTATGCAGATGATAATATCATTTGTATAGGTGTTGTTTGTATATTATCAAATTATTGTAGCAATAAATTAAACTGAGTAGGTTTTTTTATCAATCATGTGATTAATAAAAATGAAATATCAATTCCAATAAATCAACAATTCAGTAAATGAATACTAAAACATCCTTATAGTACTTTCATGCCTAAGTAATTCACTCACCGTGTGTTCCTAATCTTCTTTAGGAGGATCAATATATTCTGAAAGCCTACTGAGCTTTTTGAGATCGATTGGCAACAAGACTAGTGTCTCCACAGTATTGAACTTTTCCATCATAAACATATTCATTTTGACTTGAACAAGATTATTTAATATAGAAGGTGTGAATCTATTCCTTATTTTTGTTTTAGCAGCTTCAAATATATTCCAACTTTGCTCAAATAAAGAAAAACTACTTGATTGACTTAAAATTCGAATGGCATACTTCTTTAGAATTGGAAGGGAATCCCTACAATAATCCTACTGAGCAACTATAACACACAAAAAAATATCAATTGTGAATTAAACATATATATGCAATATTTAAAAACAACTACATATATGAGTATTTTAACTTACATGTATAAGATATTTTCAACATTATTTTTACTGTGACTATGAACAAAGATGAAGCCTTTGCACGATAATGTTGAATTTGTTCCATGAAAGAATATCTTTCATAATAAAAAACTAAATTTTTTTAACATAAAATCTATGCCATCTTTTATCTTGTTATCTTATTTGAAAATTTTAAAATACATGTAACTAGGGTTCAAAAATGCTACTATAACATGTATGGGATGAATGATATCTTTGTACCTTTTTGCAAATGCAAGCCCTATTCATATAGATGTTACTTCATTGTTGCAAAAAAGCCTATCAATTATCTTTTTGGCTCTTTCCATTGCCACTTATTAATGATTTTAACTCTTATCTCTCATTTTGAACAATAAAAAAAAATCAAAGTTCAATTCATCTAAGATTGGATTTATATTTAAAATTATTCATAATGGAATAAAGGAAAGGAAACTAAATCACATTATTTATTATTCTTTTTCCTTTTATTTAACTCATTAGTCAAGAAATAGGTAATGACGATAGTAGTGGTAATGACAGCTATAATAGTAGTTATGATGATAATATTAGTGGTGTGACGGTGATAATAGTAATGATGTAACAACGATGATAATAATGGTGGTAGTAGTAATAATAGTAATGGTAGTGATAAATGAATTATAAAGTAACATAACAATTAAGTAATTCAATTATTTTAAAATTTTAACTTGTTCGATTAATTTAAAATTTTAACTTATTTAAGGTAATATAATAGTTAAAAATAATAAGAACAAAAATAATGAATGAATTATAAAGTAATACAATAGTTAAAAATAAGATATATAGTTAACTAATCGAATTAATTTAAAATTTTAACTTATTTAAAATATTTTATATTAAAATTAAAATATATTGTGTTATACATATATTATTAAGTGATATTAGCATTTAAGTTACAAATAATAAGAGTGAGAAAAAATATAAAAGAAGAAAAATATGCAATGAAGTAAATAAAAAAAGGAATAATGTGTGAATTATAAAATAATGTAAAAGTTAAAAATATCATATGTAATTAAATACTTCAATTAAATTAAATTAATAATTTATTTATAATATTTTATAATAAAAATAAAATATATTATTTTATATTTGTATTGCTCATTGTTATTAGTATCTAAATTATGAATAATAGAAGTAAACATAAAAAAGTTAAAAAAAAGAAAGAAAAATGCTTAGTGAGCCCAACAAGACACATTTTATTGCAATAAAAAAAATCCAAAATATATTAAAACTAGAGGACTTTCTAACATTTTATTCGAATCATAAAAAGATTTTAATTTAATTATCTACACTAGTAGTTTGGCAATGTTGATGATTGCAAAGGAATATGTGGGTACATGTTCCTTTTAATCTAATGCAATTTTAGAGGCTTTGAAGAAGCATAAAATTGTAACACTCTCATTAACTAAAGCAAAATATATAGCATGACAGGAGTAAGAGTAATAACCGAAGCAAATGAGCTTAGAAAAATTTTGCAGGAGTTACAATAGAGCATCAAGACTCCTACAAAAATTTATTGTGACAACACATTTACAATAGCCATGACAAAGAATTCAATATTTTATTACTTTATAAAGCATATTGAAATTGAATATTACTTCATTTAAGAGCTCATTAACAAGAAAGAGATCAAATTAAAGTTTTACTAAATTGGAAAACAACTAACAAATGTTCTCATAAAATCAATTTAGATCAAGAAATTTGTCATGTTCAAATAAATGTTTGAAGTTTTTGATTTTTATAAATGAAAGAGGATCGCTAAAAACCATTAATATAAAAAAATATCTGAAATTATTAAGAAAATAAAATTTTTTATAAAATGCAATGATAAGTTTCTTATAAGTCTTACAATATGCAAAGACCTAGATAATATTTTGAGAATTTGTAGAAGATAAAATTATATCAATTATACTGAGTTGAATTATGAGAATGTAAAGTAAAAAACTAGAAGTTTTTAGCCCACATGAGTTCATAATTCACTAGCTATATATAGCAATGTCAATGGGAATCGAAGCACTTAAGTGAAGTTTACTATAAAGTAACTTTTAAGCTCTCCTCTCTCCTTGTTCTCTACTAAATGTTCTTTTATTAATACAAATCTAGCCTCAAACTCACTCATGCAAAAGCTAAAACTATTGTTGGTCCATCATTACATTATCAAAACAATTAACTCCTTCCCAGTGTCAATTGACTGTAATATCATTAGGACTAGTATTGAATTCTTTAGGGATGGCACCTATATTGGTCAATCATGTTAGAATTTTTCATAAAGTGGGCTATTATTAATTCATAATTTTTAATTTAATAAAATTAATTGATTAAAATTTAGTTTGATTGTGAGACATGTAAGAAGCCCATTTTAAAATTATGATCTTAAAGATATGGACTTATCACATCCACAAGTTAGTATGGTTTGACGATTATGTAGGCTAAAAGCATAGTAAACCTTTTATAAGGAGGATTACTAGGGTTTTATAAGTAAGGATTATAGTTAGGTCCCTTCTTCACTTCTCACATACATAATTTTTATCCGTTAAGAGCCGCCATTAAGGAAAAAAGTGAAGAGGAACATCTAGTTAAAAAGAATTCATTAGTTTCTGCTAAATTCAATTATGATTGCAGATCTATTAGATAAGTAAATATAAGTTTTATACATTTATAGTATTTTAATTATCATATATGAGATCCTCAAATTAAAAATTCTTACAATTAATATCAGAGCTTACATGTATGATATTAGAACCTAAAATAATTAATTATATTTCATATTATTTTAATTTAAGATTTATGATGAAATCTTACATGTATAATTCTTGAAATAAAATCATATGATCAATTTATAATATTTATTTTATAATTCTTTAATGCATCATCATGAATTTTTTATTAGAAAAATTATGGATTAGTTTTCCATTGGTAACAATATAAAATTAATATTTGGATTTGATGGGTTATATTATGTATTGTGCTTTTCATAAAATATGAAAGATTTAATGAAATTATATCATATTTTCTAATAATTTTAATGATAAATATTTTTTATTTATATATTAGGATTGTTGAATTAGAAATACTAATTTATCATAATTTTTTTTGGACGAAATTGTTTGGAAACCATTAGAATATTATTCTTTTTTTATTTTGAATCATAAAATCCATGTGGAGTGATTCACTCATCAAGTTACAAAATTTGTCCTTTTCTTTTATGGAACCGTGCATTTGCAGTGTGCAAATAAATTCTTCTTTCCTTAGGCATTTAAACCCACATGCAATTATAAAAGCCAATAATCTTAGCATGGGTTTCTTTTTGTCTTTGTACTAGTCATCCAACATAGGTCCGTAATGGTCAAGAAATTAGCCACTAGACTAAGTGAAGAATGATAATAGTTTTCCATGGGTTGTAAACCCACAAATCTAAGGAATGTAGCATGAAAGGGTTTTTAAGCATATTAGTGTGAACTAATTATAATAATACTTATTATATATTAATTATATGTTAATTATATATTAATTATGTTTTAATATTTCACATAGTGAAAGTGTGAAAAACTTTAAAATATTTATTATTAATTCTATGTTAAATTAATTAGATAATATTTTTTTGAATTATAAAATTATGAAATCTTTTGAAAAAATAGAGTGATATGCTTGTAATCCATTGATGATATTCACTCTTCCTAATTCTTTTTAAATTTTTTATTTTGAAGAGTAAATATAATTAGATATCATAATTATGTTAATTTTAATTTTATTCAAGATTCTGTTATACAATACTATTTAAGGGTACATTGAGATGCATTAAGTTTTGACATTACATTAGGAATGACCCATTACATACATATGGTTGAATATGCAAATTGAGATATTGGATAATTTATTTTTTTAATTTAAAAAAATATTAATAGCTAGAAGTATTTAATAGCCAAAATGACTCATTTATAGTGATTAATGAAATATTTCTTATTTAGAAATCATAATATAGTACTAGAATTATCTTATATAATTATTTACCAAAAGGGGCTATTATGTAAGATAATTTTGATATTGAGTATAATGCATCACGATTGAAAATATATTTGTTTAGAAAGTTTATCTAACTAAAAAGGATGGATTTTTGAAAATTAATTTGAAAATTGAATATTTTCATATTAGCTTTTTAAGGAAAGTATTTGTTAGCATATCATATTCTTTGCCCAAAGAGAAGAATATGATGATGCACCTAGACTTTTCAATTATTGTAACACATCATGAATCATTGCTATTTAAATAATCTCTTTTAAATTATCCATTAGTTAGTTGTAACATTTTTGTTTGAACAGTGACTTTTGCTATAAATAATAATTAAGCTACCATTGAGATCTTACATGGATCTAACTATAAGAGATAGAATGAAGACCTAAATTTTACTTTAGTCATGAGTGATATTGACATAGCCTTATGCATTGATTAGCATGTAGCCATAATTGCTCAAAGTACTATTAAATAAAAAGAGTTATTTTCCAAGTAAGATAGAGTGAACTGTATGTGCCTACATACCATTAAGAGATTTGTCTCTAAGCATCTTTTAAGTGGGTTGGATGAGATTAATAATGTTAAAGAACTCCATGATGCTGTGAGTAAGATGTACCAAAAATCTAATAAGTTTGAGGTTGGGAACCTTATAAGTGAGCTAATGAGTCTGAGGTATGATTTTGTTGGAAATGTTAAAGAGTTTATTATAAAAATTGTCCACATCAAAAATAAATTATCTTCTCATAAAATCACTATGCCTAACAAATTCATTGTTCACCATGTCATCAGTTCTCTCCCTTATGAATTCACCTAAATTAAAACTGCTTATAACACTATGAATGAAGTTTAGAATATTAATGATCTTATATCCAAATGTATTTTTAAAAAAGAAAAACTTAAAAGAGAGAAAAATGAAAGTGTTTTACTCACTATTAACTCTAAACCTAGCCACCAAAAAAATTCTAACAAGCTTAGGAAGTTAGGTCAAAAGTTCCTAATAAGTTTTAGGCTAACAAAAGTCAAGGCAGTAATCAGACAAAAAGGATAAATAGTCTTAAAGCTATCATTAAGAAAGATGGTAAATATTTTTTCTGCAAAAAGAAAGGTTATAAGAAATTTGAGTGCCAGAAATACAAATTCTTAGTTAGAGAAAAAGAATAAGTAGAAAAGTAAATCACTAGATTTTGTTTGTTTTGAATTCCATTTTGTTAATGCCTCATTAAACTCGTGGTGGCTTGATAGTGGTGCGACTGTTCATATTGCTATTACTTTGTAGGGGTTCAAAAGCAAATGGAAGCCAAGTAAGAAAGATGCCAAACTTAAAGTTGGAAATAATATTGAAGTGGAAGTTAGTTATATAAGAATAATAAGTTTAAATTTTGAGTTTGGTTTTGAACTTTTTTTGGAAAATATTTTCTATGAACCCTCATTTAGGAGAAATTTGATTTCAATTTCTATTTTGGATAAACATGATTATCATTTTATTATTAAGAATAGAAATTTTTATTTATCTTTAAATTCCAAAGTTGTTAGTGAATTTAAACTAATTGATCATTTATATAGATTATGCTTAGCCCAAAATAATGAATACAATAGTACGAATTTTGAAAACATAATGTCTAAGAAAATGTTTGTTACTGAAATATCTTTCTTATTATAGCATAAGAGATTAAGTCACATATCAAATGAAAGAATTAATGGATTGATAAAAGATGGTTCTTTACCTTCACTTAATTTTGAAAACTTGGACATATGTGTTGATTGTATAAGGAGTAAGCTAACCAAGACTAAAAACAAAAGGGCCACTTAAAGTTTTGACCTTTTAGAAATTGTGCATATTGATATTAGTAGAACACTTACTCTTACTCTATGTGGTAATAAATATTTTGCTACCTTTATTGATAATTTTTCTTGTTATGGTTATCTCTACCTAATTAAGGAGAAGTTTGATATTTTTGAAAATTTTAAAATTTTTAAAATGAAGGTAGAGAAACAAGTGGGAAAAGTCATTAAAATTGTCAGATCTAATCAACGTGGTGAGTATTATGATAAACATGGTACCACTGGACAACATATGAGATTGTTTGCCAAATACTTATAAGAGAATAAGATAATTACCTAATATATTATGCTTAGTAGTCCTAAACAAAATGGTATAGCTGAAAGGCAGAATCACACTCTTAAGGATATGATGAGGAGAATGATGAGTAGAACTAATTTTCCTGAATCTCTTTAGGGTGAAGTCATAAAATATGCATTATATATACTGAATAGAGTATCCAACAAATTTGTACCAAAAACACTTTTTAAACTATGGACTAGTAGGAAACTTAGCTTAAATCACTTTCAAGTTTAGGGATATTCTCTAGAAGTCAGAATTTATAATTTTTTTGAAAAAAATTTAACCTTGATTTATTTGTTGTTACTTCATAGGGTACTTAGACCATTCCAAAGGGTACAAATTCTATTGTCTTGAATGTGGAGCTAAAATTGGAGTCATATGTGGAAAAAATTTTGGAATAGGATATTACAAATAGAAGTATTATGAAGTTGTCGGATGATAATAAGCTTGCAAGATATGTCACTTTGCCTTTGCCAAATCCACAAAGTCTTATAATACCAGTAAATATTGAAAGAGAAGATAATGCACAACAGAATACAAATCCTTTCTTTCTTAATCATCTTCCTAATCCAATTCCTAATTCTACTGATGTAACTTAAGCTTAGGAGAATGAAATTAAGGTGCCTTTAAGAAGATCTACCAAACAAAGAAAATTTACAATATCTAATTATTACTTAGTTTTTCTTGGAAAAAATAACTATGATATTAGTCATATTATTGATCCTATGACTTTCAAAGATGCAATAACTAGTCCACAGTCTAATATGTGAATGGATGCAACGAAAGATGAAATGAATTCTATGGCTCACAATAGTGTTTGAAAGCTTGTTAAGATTTTAAAAGAATGTAAACCTATTGGTTGTAAATAGGTGTACAAAACCAAGAAAGACTTTAAGGGAAATGTTGAAAGGCTTAAAGCTAGATTGGTGGCAAAGGAATTTACTCAAAAAGAAGGAGTGGACTATAATGAGACCTTTTCACTAGTGTCATCTAAAGATTCTTTTAGAATTATCATGGCCTTTGTAGCACAATATGACCTAAAACTTTATTAGATAGATGTGAAAATAGCCTTTTTGAATGGAGATTTAAGAGAAGAAATTTATATAGTACAATTAAAAGGTTTTCAAGAACCTAAAAAAAAATAGTTAGTGTGTCAGCTTAAAAAGTCTACTTATGGGCTTAAACAAGCTTCAAGACAATGGTATTTTAAATTTGATAAGGTGATCACTTCCACAGACTTTGAGAAAAATAAAGTTGATCAATATATATACTTTAAGATCAGTAAGAGTAAGTACATTTTTCTTGTCCTTTATGTGGATGATATTCAATTAGCTAGTAATGATAATGAATTACTGCATGAGACTAAACAATCATTGTTTAAGATTTTTTACAAGAAAAATCTTCGAAATGCTTTATTTATTCTTGGAGTAGAGATTCATAGAGATCAATCTAGAGATTTGTTGGGACTTTCATAAAAGTTTTACATTGATCATATACTTACTAGATTTAACATGCAAAATTATAAGGGTGGGGATGCACCTATTATAAAAGGTGATAAACTCAACCATAGTCAATATCCCAAGAATAATTTAGAAAGAGAATAAATGAAAAACATACCTTACTCTACTACAATAGGGATTCTTATGTATGCATAGGTTTGTTTTAGGCCAAACATTGCATTTGCAATGAAAGTTCTTGATAGGTATCTTTCTAACCCTAGTATAGATTATTAGGTTGCTATTAAGAAAGTGTTGAGGTACTTATAAAAGGCAAAAGGTTATATGCCAGTTTATAGAAAAGTTAATAATCTTGAAATTATTGGATACATAGATTCTGACTTTACTAGCTATCAAGATGATGGGAAATTCACATCAGGATACATTTTCATATTAGTTGGAGGAGCTGTATCTTGAAAGAGTGTGAAAAAAACACTCTTAGATTCTTTCACTATGCAGGCTGAGTTTGTTGCATGTTATGTAGTAACTATGCAAGCTATTTAGTTGAAGAATCTTATCTTTGGTCTTTACTTTGTTGATTCCATCTCTAATATATTAGGATTTATTGTGATAACAAATATGCTGTGTTATTTTTCAAAAACAACAAAACCACATGTGGGTTTAAGCATTTGGAAATAAAGTATCTTAAGGTAAGAAATTTTGTAAAAAATGGTGACATTGTTGTAAAGTATATTAATACAAATAACATAATTGCAGATCTTTTGACTAAAGGACTAAGACCTATAGTTTTTAGAAAAAATATTGAGAGTATGAGTGTTTTGAGGTCTTTTGATGTATTTAATTAGTGGGAGTATATTTTCTGTATTTGATTCTTTCATGTTATAATTTGTTATGTTAGACCTTTTTTTTCTGTGAGATATTTAATTTCATTGATGATTATCATAGAATGAATATTTTATATTATTATATACTTTTACTTATACATGTATTTATAGATATTGAAATTTTATTTTTTAGGACTTGTATCTGTCCTAAGTATGAATTTAATGTCAAGAAAATATATCTCATAAAAATGACACCATTGAATGATCTCGAGAATATAGATGAGATTTACATACAACGCATGGATCTCTTAACAAGTTTAAAGAAATCATAGAAGATTGATAATGAAAATAGCACATTTGATTATATTTAGTGCTATTTTTTACTACATAGCCACACTAAAATCTATTATCAATAAAGTCATTAGCACTTGTAACTATGGATTAATTCTATGTCAATAAGGGGCATAAAAGCTGCTATAATTCAATCTTAATTAGTTATATTAGATAGGATTGCTGTGATGTTATCTTAAAAGGTTAAATTATTTTTAATTATGCCCATATAAAAGTTTTAAATCAATCAGTCTAGAGTTTTATTTTTTAAAATTTATTTTATTAAAATTTTTATAAAACCTAATTAATATTGTTCAAGTAGGAGAATGTTAGAATTTTTCATAAAGTGAGCTATTATTGATTAGTAATTTTTAGTTTAATAAAATTAATTGATTAAAGTTTAACTTGATTGTGAAGTATGCATGAGACTCATTTTTAAAATTATGATATTAAAAATATGGGTTTAACACATCCACAAAGGTTGGTGTGGTTTGGCAGTTATGTAGGCCAAAAGCCTACTAAACCTTTCATGGGAAGGATTATTAGCGTTTTATAAATAATGATTATAGTTAGGTCCCCTTTTCACTTCTTGCATACACAATTTCTATCCATCAAGAACTACCACTAAAAAAAAGAATGAAAAGGAAAATTTAGTTGAAAAGAACTTATTAACTTCAGTTATGATTATAGATTTATCAAGTAAGTAAATAAAAATTTTATATATTTATGATATTTTAATTATTATATATGAAATCTTAAAATTGAAAATTCTTACAATTCAATGTCGGAATCTGTATAAATGTCCAAATCTGCAAAGACTTGCTGTCCTCGTCTTATTGGTTCAATATCCGAATCTGCGTAGCTTTGCAGCACCATCTGGGTTGGCCCGAACCCTATTGTCTGTGAGGACGACCCTTCATTGGTTCCAAATCCTCTTCCCGTGTCACTGCTATGTTGTACCGCTGTGAAGCAGTCAAACTCATCTGAAACCCGTTGGTGAGCCTCTGTCGGCAGGCACAAGTAAGGCAAGTGAATCTTTTGAATTGAACAGAGGAACAAGGAAAATAAGAGACCCAGAATTTTTTTAAAAAAATTTATGCACATCATTTTAAGATGGATTTTATAATGTAGGAGAAATCAAACATGAGATAGTTTATAATATAGTATTAAATAATAGCCCCCTGATCAGTGATAGAGTACAATGCTTTTTGGTGCCTTACCACTAGCTTCCACCAAGCATAGTAATACTTTTCATCAATAATTCATTTTTCATACGTGCCTAATAATCTTATCCTGTTCCTAAAAAGGAATTATAAACCAAATGACATCAAACATTTAGTTTAGTGTAGAATATGTCATTAGCATTTAGAATCTGGTTCTGATGGACGCGTAGCTTCTGTTAAACTTGGAGATGGTTCAATTGTAGAAGCATATACAGTAATTATATCTTCTTTTAATTTCATATATGGCGATATCCATTTTTTTTAATACAAAACTGCTTCAGATGGTAATGAGTGGTTTTGTTGATAAAAAAAAAAAAGGTAAAAATAGAGGATCTATCTTAGACATAAGAAGGAATAGAAAATTGATTTTTCCCTCTAGTTTGCAGGTGATTTTAAGTATTGGAGCAAAACCTGCTGTAAGTCTATTTGACTCCGCGTACTAACAAAGATACGGGTGGAATACTGTTGAGGCTTATGTATAACATTTTTTGGTAGATGGTTTTTGGTCATTTCCTCGGACCACGTATTATGCTTTTAGTTCTTTTACTTCTTTCTTCGGTTCTGCCTAAGGCAAAGCAATCTTGAGGGCATATGACCCGGAATTAGAGTCAAAAGGATTTAATCTAAGTTTACTGCCAATTTCAGTTTGATGGACAATTCTAGACAGGCCCTCCCGGAATCTTTGCCATTGGTGATGTGACGGTTCTCATGTTAAAGGTATGTTATTTTTGGAAAAGACTAAACACCTAACAAAATTATTGAATCTGGTTTCGGAAAATTATATACTTGATTTGAAATTATTCATTTTATAAATGAACTTGATATGCAACGAAATCTAACTATAATAATTTTTCAGCACTTGAATTCACCACATAATTTTGGGTTAGGTTATTTTTGAGTTACAATGTCATATTTTTTTTCTCTTTGATATGACATTAGGCGTTATTGGTATTCTTTAGACATTATATGTTTAGGTAATTTTGAAAAAAATATTATTTTACTCTTGAAGTAAGATATTCTTTCTTATTTTAGAAGAGAAAGATAAAAATAATAAAGTAGGGTGGGCCCATATGGAGTAAGGATTCTTTGCTCTTGGAGTAAGAAAGTATTCCTCCTAGTCTTGAGGCCCCGGTTAGAGTAAGAAGGACTTAATGTAAATTTATTGTCAATTTCCGTTTGATGGACAATTCTGGAGAGGCCCTCCCGGAGCCTTTGCCATCAGTGATGGGGCAATTTTCGTGTTAAAGGTATATTATTTTTTTAGCTACGATGTCATATTTTTCTTTTTGATTTGACATTAGTCATCATTTAGATGAAAAAAATAAAAAAATTTAAATTTAAATTTAGATAAAATAAAAGAATTTTTTTTTAATTTTAAATTTTTAAAAAAGTTTTAATCAAAATTTTATTTTTAATATTTTTCCCTTCTTTCTTTTCCCGTCCAAATAAAGGAGAGAAAACAATTTAGAAAAATATTTTTATTTCCTTCCATCCAAAAAAAGCACGTGCTATTACTATTCTCTAGACAGATGTACAACCGTACGTCACGAGTTGAACATGTGAATCATGCCCATCGCTCAAAAGCGCAGTGTGTCAAAGTGGACGTTTTACCTCTGCTTGTCGCAAATGTTCTTAGCCTCAAATCTGGCATCCAACTTAAATTAGAATGTTATAAATGTTTACAAAATTGTGTTTTATGTTTTATTAAACTATTAAAATTGTTAACAATTTGGATTTATATATAAAAATGTAACCTTGACTAGTGGTATTTATATATAAAAATATAATTTTGATTATTAATTTTTGTAATTTTTAATTGTAGTATATTAAGTTTCTTGGGCAAACATTGTAAAATATTATTTTGAATATATATAAAATGTATATTATAAAATAGAAGATATAATTAAGCAATAGAAAGAGTAAAAAAAGTTAGAAGAATATGTGAAAAAATAAAAATAAAATTGTGACAATGACCTATGCAGAGAACAAAACTTTCAATGCTAAAAATTGAAATATTCAATTGAAAATTATTGTGAAATAATTAGTTGATCAAAATATATTAATTCCCTTTAAATGAATTTGGCCAATTCTTTTTTGAGGATGAAACACATAAATATCAAGGGGAGTGAAACATATACTAAAAGTAACTTGAAATTAATATTGTTAGTAACTCTGCTCATATGATTGGTGATCTTATAAAATAGGTTCATATGAATAAGAGAAAATTATTCTAACTTTCTTTCTAGTTTTCAAAACCTACACAAACTTCTTTTTTATTTTCAAAATAAATAAATAAAAATATACAGACTTCTCTCAAAATTTTAAAAACTTACACAAACCTCCCTTCAGTTTTAAAAATAGAGAGGAAGTTTGTATAAGTTTTTAAAACTTTGAGGAAAGTCTGTGTATTTTTATTTTTTTATTTTGAAAATAGAAGGGAGATTTGTATAAGTTTGAAAATAGAGGAGAGATTTGTGTAAATTTTCAATACTTCAAGGAAGGTTAGAGAATTTTTCTCTATGAATAATAATAAGTCAATGTTAATTTTGAAAGTACTAAATTTTATTTTATTTATAAGTTTCTCCTATGATGTATTAGATTGGTATTAGTGCTTTAAAATTGCACATTATAAGTGAGCATGAATTTTACTTTTAATAAATATCAGTCTTTCTGAGAAGTGTAATTGATTACAATATACATTTTATGGAATCATTTATATGAGTACAGAATGATGGTGTTTCTATGAGATTTATGATAAAATTTCTAAAGTAACATAAATTATCCAGCATACGCATGGCTTATTAATATAAAATCACATTAAATAATAAAAATATTGTAAAAATATGATTAATGAGATTGCTAATACAACAAGAGATTAATAATTCATAAATATTATATGCTTTACTAATAATTTTGTACATTATGCCTCATTCTTTCTATATTTGGTTTACAGTAAAAAAATACCAAATCAATGTATTTGCACTTTTTTGAAAATCCAACAATATTACTATCTTTTTATTCCAATCTTTTGAAATATATAAGGAATTACTGAAAAATATTCCAAAAAAATTTGAACGAGATATTATTCAATTATCGTTCAGAGATTTCTACCAGACAGATTCTCATTGGTAGTATGTGATACACCACATTCTGTCAAGTTAGATTTTTTACCACTGGATCATGATTTCCAAGGAAAAATGCTTTGCTGCTTCTGGGGAAGCTGTTTTCCATTGCACCCATTCGATTATTGAAACTTGTTGGCATCTCAGAAACCAAAGCACGTCTGAAAGCTGGGTTACAGTTATTTTTTAGGTTTTATAATACATATTCTTGTCGAAATATGGCACACCCTAAAATAATAATTTAGTATAGTTTAACGAAAAAGAGTAAATATTTTAATAATAAATTATAAAGTTTTTATTAAAAAATTATGGTTTTAAATGAAAATTTTATATTATACACAACGATACTAATAAGATCCTGATTTTCAAAGGTTTAACTGTATAAATTTAAAAATATTAAATTCCGTTTGGAACAACATAAAGCATAATATAAATATATAAGAATTATTGAGTAGTATAGTATAATATTATATAAGAGATTATATAATATACTATTTTTTTATTAATGTATACGATAAAGATTTGTATAAAATTATTTTATTTTTATTTGTTATTATATTGCAAGAATGTACATGTTTAAGAAATAATTAATTTGAGTAAAATATCATTACAAATTAAAAATTAATAAAATTATTTTAAATGAATTTGAAATATATCATTGAACTAAAATACTTATAAACAATTAACATCTTTTAAAAATATGATAATATAAATTAAAAACTTAAATTATAACAACGAAATAATATCATGTGCTTCATCTATATATAAATGCGTGTTTCAGTGCATGTATATCAAATTATTAAAAAAATTATAATAAATTAATTCAAACATATAAAATTTAACAAGTACTATATATAAAATTATTAAAAATATTTAAAAATAATATACACTATGCACAAATATCATAAGCAGAATCTAGTATATATGGTCAAATAAAAATTTTAAAAAGTACTAAATTAAAATATGGCTACCAACACAATTAAAAGAATTTTTTAATTTTAATTTTTTGGCAGGTTTAATTTTAATTATATGAGAATTATGAGAGAGACATAAGTAGGGGTATGAGTAGGTTAAATAGACTAAAATTTGATTTGAGTTATAATTAACGTTTAAAGTATCTCATCAAAGTATAAGCAGTCTCAAGTGCCCTATATAAATTAACACCTTCTTGCATCGAATTTGAGACTTCCAAACTGAAATAACGATATAATATTATTAAACAAATCATATTGATGGTAACTTTATCTCAATTTATTGATTATTGTTTTAATTTAATTTTCTTTGAATTTTTCTTTTTTTTTCTTTAAATATCTATTTTCTCAATTGATTTGATATAATGAGAAATTATGAGGTAAATTTTATGGTGTCCATATAAGTTTGGAACTTATAGGGTGTGACAAAATTTAAATTATTAAATGAGATTACTAATATGGATTCCGTAGGGACAACATGGAAGCCACCTTTTCTTTCAACCAGAAGATTTGTTGTATCAATAATCTTCCCACAAGCAATGCATGTCCACCTCTGTATAGCCTTGCTGCCCCGTTTGGATTCTGCTGAGTCCTATTGTTTGTGAGGACGATCCTTCATTGCTTCCAAATCTTCCTTCTTCATCTCCACCATGTTGTACCGCCGTGAAGCAGTCAAATTGATCTGAAACAGGCTGGTGAGCCACTGACAGCAGGCACAAGTAAGATAAATGAATCTTTTGGATTGAATTAAGGTGCATGGAAAATAAGAGAAACCCAGAATTTTTTAAGAAAATTTATGCAAATGGATTTTCTAAGGTAAGTGAAATCAAACATGAGATAGTTTATGCAAATCCTTTTCATGCATGCTTAATAATTTTATCTTTTTCCTCAAAAGGAATATTATGAACCAGATAATATCAAGAATTTAGTTTAATGTAGATGTTATTAGCACTTATAAACATGTAAAGGAAATGATGCTCAACTACGTCCTCTTGTAACCTACCGTTTTCAATCACAGAATGATTCCCGGTATATCCAATTGCACTAAACATACCCTGCATAGAAATAGCAAACCCAAGAATATGATTAGGTAGAATGATAACAGAGTCTAACTTAAAATGTCCCCTAGAAGCCAAACTCGACAATTCTCCATCTGCAGTACATACACTATGATACCGTCCAAAACCAATAAATGATCTCCGTAAAACAAGATCACAGTATTTATGTACAGAATCGATCTCTCCCAATATCACTATGCTATTTTCAATTCATTTCTGATTAATAAAAATGGACGTATCAATTACAATAAATATCAACAATGAAGTAAATAAGTACTAAAATCATCCTCATAGTTCTCGTGCCTAAGCAATTCACTAACCGTGTCATGATTTAGATTTTCTTGAGTTGAGTTCGTTACTTTGTATTCCCAATCTTCTTCATCTTCTTCGGGAGGATCAATATATTCAGGAAGCTCACTAAGCTTTTCAAGATCAATTGGCAATAAGTCCTGTGTCTCCCTAGTATTGAATTTTTCCATCATCAACATATTCATTCTGACATGAACAAAATTATTTAACATACGAGGTGTGAATCTATTCCTCTTCTTTGTCTGAGCAGCCTCAAATGTATTCCAACTTTGTTTAACTGTAGAAAAACTACATGGTTGACTTAAAATTCGAATGGCATGCTTCTTTAGAACCGCAAGGGAATCCCCACAGTAATCCCACCAAACACCTATAACACAAAAAAATATCAATTGTGAATGAAACACGTATATAAAATATTTAAAAACAACTTCACAAATATTTTAACTTACGTGGATGAGATATTTTCAACATTGTTTTAGCAGTGACTGTGAACAAAGACGAAACCTTTGCGCGATAACGTTGAATTTGTTCCATAAAACAATGCCTTTCATTATCAGGAACTAAATGTCTTAACATAAAATCTATGCCATCTTTCATCTCGCTATCTTCTATGAAATTTTCAGAGCACATGTAACTAGGGTTCAAAAATGCTGCTGCTGCATGTATGGGATGGATGATATCTTCATGTCGCCTTTCTAGAAACAAGTGCCATATTCTTGTATATTTTGGTTCATTGTTGTGACAAAGCTTTCTAATTTTCTCCTTGGCTCTTTCCATCGCCTCGTATAAATATCCTGAAATAGAGCCTTCGCCTTCTACTAAACGAAGAACTTGAACTATCGGTTCCAAAACTTTTGAAACCTCTTTTGCTTGATACCAAAAATTCGAGTTTTGAATTATACTAGTTACTTTCTTTGCCATTTCTCCCTTGTTATAATCTAGTAGTCCCCACTCTTGTGATATAGTCATTACCCATAAGTCAGTTTCGACTTCTAACAGAGACTGGAGCATTTTAAAATTAGAGGCATATCTAGTCGTACAAGAATGCTTTAATTCTCGGTTGTCAGTGATGAATTGCTTCATAAGTGACAGAACAGTGGTATTCTCGTACATATATCTGACAATTAGTTTTGCATTATCAATGACTTCTCGAACCCATTGTTCATCCTCGCAAATATCCTTCAAAAGTTGTTCAATCCCATGTGCAGCGCACTTGGTTTTGTAAATACGAGGATATTCACCAATAAGCATATCAGCAGCATCGGATATAAAACCGGGTTTAGTAATAAACTGAACCACGTGGCGAGGCCCAATATCCTCGATTACTGATGACACAATATCTTTCATAAGCACACACTCATCATGTCTAATCACAGATGACTTCATGAAGACTGCTCCTCCTGAAGAATAAGCAACAATGTTCAGAACGGCCCTTTGGTGGTGTATGTAAGACTTGACATCGAACATCAATGTGCAACCAGTTGTCCCCCATTTTTTCTTGGCATCTTTTATATATTCGTCTACTTCTGCCACACAATCAGGAATTGCTTTTGCCTCCAAAATTGAATAACTCGGTATTTCATAGTCAGGGCCATATGCAACAGCACTTCTCACAAATTCTCGAAAATGTGATGTTTCAATAACATCAAATGCAATGTTATTTGAAATCAAGAGTTTGACAAGTAAGTGATCAACTTCACCCTTGTTCTTCTCCTTGAACAAATTTGAACCTGCAGATTGCTGCAAATCTTTTGTTGAACTCGAACAATTAGATCCATCATTCTTAACAATGAAGTCAACTGTGTTCTTTGCCTTCTTATTGGAACCTTTAATTTCCAAGAATGCTTCTTCTCGAACTTCTCTCTTAACTTGATAGCATATGCCAATGTCACGGCCTTTAATTCCCGCCAAGTGTGATTTAAGTCTTGCAATACCGCCAGCAAAAGTATCATGACAAAATTTGCACTTGAAGCGGCCATCTAATCTGTCAGCATATTTCCAAAAGTTATCCAACTTTCTACCCATTTTGTTTTGTCCCTGTGCATATGAAGCATATTAGAATTCCAGAGTACATAAAAACTTGAAGATATTAATATCTATTAATTGTTATTTAAGAAATTACAAACTTACCATAAAAAGAAATACACTAAAAATTACGTGCGCGTATGTAAGAAATAAACTTTTTTTTTTAATAATAACATGTTTAGTGACCATTATTCTAAGAATTAAGTGGTGCACTAACAATCGCAGTGAGGTACACATTTAACTCACTTGTAAATACGAAATGAGGTGAATGTTGGATGTAAATAACAAAGAAAAAAATGGTAAAATACTCCTTCCAGTTTTAAAATAGTTGAATTTTGTAACTTTTTGCTTTGAAAATTTAAAAATCACTTCCTATTACGTAAAATTTAAAATTAATATTCATTATCAATTTAATTAATTATTTTATCAAATACATATTTTTAGGAACTTTTTAAATAAAAATTATAATACTATAGTATATTGATTTACTTTATTAATTTTTTCCACACATAATATTATAACACTTTTTTAAGTATTTAATTAAAACTTTATATATATCTAATTTAATTTTTTTATTAATTCTATAACATAGAAATTATTTACCCAAAAAAAAGATAAACTAAGATACTATAATATTGTGACTCTTATTTAAAATTTTTATAAAAAATATGTAATTAGATAAAATAAAAAATTAAGTTTATGATAGATATTAATTTTAAATTTAATATAATTTAAGAAAATAATTTAAAAATTTTTAAAATTAAAAAATGTAAAATTTAACCACCATAAAATTATTGGGAGCTTTTTGTATTTTTTCCAATAATAAATTTGATATGCGTTGACATCCAACCACAACCCAAAAAGTGGGCATGTGCGCCAACGGCGAGGGTAAAGGATTGCAAAGAAAGGATTAATCCAACAATCTTGTTTTACAGGAGGAACTAACCCAATAAATTTTTATTTTCACAAAAAAATTACATATAAACCTAAAATAAATTAAAATTTAGGTGGTATGGCCTCTCTAATACTAATGATTTATTTGGAAGGAGGAAAGTAGATGGAAGAAAAAAGAAATAAAATATTATATATTGTTCTTGCCTTTGTTTGGGAATTTTATATAAAAAAGGGAAGATAACGAGAGTTTGTGGTCAACTCTCTAAATTACTGCATTTTTCAATACTTTGTATTTCTCTAAATTAGAAGGATTTTGGAAGATTGTTAATTTAGTTTACAATTTTGATCCTATTTCAGTTTATAATTCACATCCATATCCTCAACATTTCATTATACATAAATAAAACTCTCTCCATAGAACTTAACTTAGAAGCCCTTATTTTTCATTGCAAATCAATTAGTTTTATTATATACCAAATTTCTCTCAAATATTTTCCAATGATATTTAATAAAATATTTTTTTTCAATTTATTACCATGAAAATAGAAATTATTAATATTTTAAAAATTTATTATCTACATTTCTTTGAAAGCTACCTAGCATGTACATTCCTCTCTTACCAAAAAAAAAAAAGTACCTAGTGTATGAAAAATATATCATAGTTGTGAAATATTTTTTATAAAAAATATAAATTTTTTGCCTTAATGATAATAATTATGCCTAACAATTATGATTTATATTTATTTACCTATATACATTAATTTTTATTTTAATCCATTTATATTAACTTTGAGATAAATGTGGGTTGATATATTATTAACGTTATCAAATAAGAGTCATATTAGGTGAACCCATATATGATAATTTTTTTCATAAACTTTTTAAGTAGGCATTATAGTATTATTATAGTTTTACTAGCTAGCCATATCAGTCTTCAATGATAATGTTTTTTTAAGAAAGAAAATTTTGGAAAGATATTTTTTAGAACATTTCTTTAATCATAAAAGGCTCATTAAAATTGTAATAATACATACTAATTAGTTATATATTTTGATTTGATCGCCCATTATCTTTCCTTATATAATTATAAACATTCAAATAAGGGGAGAGAGAATTATGATTTTACTAAATTGAACCGGCCAGGTCAATAAAAAAAAAGGCAAGTTGACTATATGACTAGTTGGATTAACTTTTAAAACCAATTTTCAAAAACTAGTAAAACAAGAAAAAAAATTGATCATGGTTTGAAATCCAATAATATTATTTTAACTATTCAACTGATAGATTTTTTAAAAAAAAGTGAGTTACCACTATTTATAGCAATAATATTGTTTTGCCAAATATTGGATATATTTGAAATCCAATGTCTCAAGTAATAAAAATTTACATTTTTTTATCACTATCGTATCTTTTATAAATTTTCTATCCATTTTTATTTGTTGTTATAAAAATTTAATAAAGTATTAAATATATATTTTTTCACTTTTACCCTTTTTATTAATAAATTATTCTACACTTTCATCTTGAAATATTTCAACAAACTTATTCCATCTTTCTCTTTTTACTTTTAATTTTGTTGAAATTTATGCATGAAATAAGAAAGAAAAAGAAACTTATGTGCACATTTAAATTTAATCACAAATTCCAAGTAAAAAGAAAAATAATAATGAAGTTTTTTTAAATTTTAAATTAAAGGATAGTTTTAGAAAATTCACTAGAAATAATCAAACTAAATTACCTTTTTAATCTTGGTGAAATCGATTGAATGTAACGAATAATAAGAAACAGAGAGAATACCTCATTTTTATAAATGAAAGTCATAATACAACAACATTAAGTTTAATATTAATTTTTTGTGATATTTTAATTATAAACTTGCAAAAATATAAAATTATTTGATAACATTTAAAATATTTTCATATTATATATATATATGTTTAACTATGTGAGAATTTAATTAATTTTAATTGTTCTATATTAAAATTTTTAATCTATGTAATAATTCTAATTTAACCCCAGTCAAACCATCAAATTAATTCTCAAAATATGCCACATATGCAACATCCTAAATTTGAACTTAGGATACCGAAAGAGAAAAAAAAAACCTAACAATGACATGATATTTACACTATTAACATGTAGTCTAATCTTGTCTTAGAAGGTGGAGAGACTAGGCATGCTTGGTCTATTTAAGCCTTATCATAGGATACACTAGAAGCCTAAGCCATAATTAAAAAGCTCATAATTAAAAAATATGCAAAGAAAGCATTGAAAAAAAAAATTAAAATAATGACTATTAGCATAAGACCATTTTTAATAACAGGCAAGCTAGCTTACTTATGTAGCATGTGGGTGCCATTTTCTATATTTATTAATGCTTTACTTATATTTTTTGTTAAAACTTTAAAGTCACCAAACACTAAATTTGAAAGTCCAAACCTTAAAACCTAAAACCTCAATCCTTCAAACCAAAAATCCCTAAACAAAACCCTAAAACTCTAACAACTAAAACCCTAAACCATAAAACTATAAATTCCAAAATCCCAAATCCTAATCCTAACATCTTAGATCCATTACCCCTAAACCTACAACCATCAAACCAAATCATAATCCCTAAAACTCTAAACTTATAATCCTAAATCACAAACCCTAAACTTGAAACACTAAAATCTAACATTTAAACCTTAAATTAATAAGCTTTAAACCCCTAAATTGCATTCTAAAACCTTAAACTTAAAACTCATAAATTCAAAACCCTAAACCTTAACCCCATATTCAACCCTCAGCTTCAAAACACTAAACTTCTAGCCTTTAATCTACAAATTTAACCTTATAAGCCTTAGAACCTTGACCCCTAAAACCTATAAATCTCATAAACCTCCATTTCATAAACCCTAAACCCAAACCATAAAAACTTAATCCACAAACCACAAAATGCAAACTCTTAAACACCAAAATTCTAAAATTATATCCTAAACCTCAACACTTAAAACCCATACCTAAACCTTAAACTCATACACATAAGTTAGGGTTTAAGGTTCATGTTAGTGTTTAGGATTTTGTGGTAGGGCTTAAATGTCTAAAGATTAAGGGTTTGGGTTTAGGATTAATAGTTAAAGTTTTGGTGGTAGGGTTTTGGCATTAAGAGTTTAGGATGTTGGTATTAAGGTTTATTGTTTAGGGTTTATGGGTTATGGTTTTTATGGTTAGTGTGTTAGGTTTAAGGTTATTGTTTATAGTGTAAGTTTTAGAGCTTAAAGTTTGAGGTTTATGATTTTAAGATTTATGGTTATGATTTTGGGTTTGGGGTTAGGCTTTTTAGGTTTTGGGTTTGTGAGATTTAGAGTTTAAAAGTTAGAGTTTAGATGTTTTAGGTGTATGGCTTAGGTTTTAGATTGAAAGGTTTTAGGTTTTGGTTAGGATGGAGGGTTTTCAAGTTTAGGTGTTTAGTGCTTTAGTCTTAAGGTTCAATGATTTGAATTTTTTTTAACAAAAAATATATGTAAAGTATACATAAATAGAAAATGGTACTTATAAGCCACATGGGTAAACTAGCTTTATGATTGTTGTGGAGACCCTTATGCTAGTAGCCTTGAATTCTTTACATATTTTTTAATTGAGAGCATTGTAGTTATGGTCTAACATGCCTTACCTTAATCTCATTGCTTGCTATGACAAGATCAAGTGGCATGTCTACTCAATCTGACTTTGCCTTGATTCAATTATGCATAAGGGCAAGATCCATAAAAAAACATAAATATAAAGTCGAAGTTAAGGCAAAGTGAGAATTAATTTTTGTAAAAAAATATAAATAATGTTGATATACATCATTAAGTAGGACATTTTAGAAATTCATTTTGAAACTTGGACAAAATGAAAATTATTTATTAAATAAGGTATTTATGGTTAAAAAGCCTATTATTAATGATTTTAACTCTTATCTCTCATTTGAAAAAAAATCAATGTTCAATTCATTTAAGATTGAATTTATTTTTAAAATTACTCATAAGAGAGTATAGGAAAGGAAACTGTTATTTTTTGAAATTATTTAATTCGCTTTGGGGAATAGAATCACATTACTTGTGATTCCTTTTTCTCTTATTTAGTTCATTAGTCAACAAATAAGCAATAACAATGGTAGTGATATGGTAGTGGTAATGGCAATAGTTGCATTAACAATGGTGTTAGTGGTGTGACAATGATGATGATGGTGATGTAATGGCAATGGTAACAACGATGGAAATGATAATAATAGTAATGGTGGCAGTGGCAATGGCGATGGTGGTACGATAACGGTGATGGTGGTATAATAGTGATGACATTAACATCATAGCAATGGCGGTAAGGCAATAACAATGGCATTAGCAATAGTTTATATTGTAGAAGTGGCAGTAGTGGTAATAATATGAGATGAGTGTTTTCTATTTTCATTAGGTAATGTAATTTGAAATCTCAAAGAGTAACAAAGGAATCAAATGAAAGAATTTATTACAAGTAAGGGTAACAGATTCCACCATATGCAAACTAAACATTTAATAGAAAAAATTATTTTTTGATTGTGTTGCCAACCCTTTCTTTGAATCAAACACCACCTTAGTAAATTTTGTTTAGTATCTTCACTCATAGAATAGGCTAAAAGTTAAATCACATTAAATTTGTGTCTTATAGATTTACTACTTTTTTAATCTTAAATTATGCATCACGCATCTTAATAACACTAAAAAGTTTTTTTACCTAACAAAGGGTTCCATTGATGAGATTGTTAGAAGAAATGGAAGGAAAGGGACGAAAGGGTGTGAGCAAGGGAGAAAGGAAGAGGAGAGGTGGGAAATGTTTGGGTGTGTTGCCTATGCATGATGGAAAAAATTATGGATTGACTAAAGAAAACTAAGGAAGAAGAAGGTTAAAAATTTTCTCAAAGCCAAATTTTATTAGGTTTAAACTTCACTTAAAAAATAATTTAAGTCAAGGTGCAAATAAAACTAGAAATATTTTTATTTGTAAAGCAAGGGAAACTTGAAACAAAATGCTTGAGCTTGTTATGCTATGAAGAAAGGGAGAAAAAAAATGAAAATTCAAAGGGCTTCAGTGTGTGCAAATAAAAACATTGAATCTTCAAACTTCTTTTAAAATATAGTGCAATATATGAATCTATTAAATTTTATAATTTGAATCCACTAAAATATGATAAAATTGAGTAGTGAACCATAAATTATTTTTAATTTTAAGTTAGTTATAAGAATTATACATAATTTATAATTAGTATTGCTTAATTAATATTTATATAAGCATGCTATCAATTAATAATATTTTTTTCTAATTCTTTTATTCTTTATACAAATGTTAACAACTTCTAGATATCTTTAATTTTTATTTTCATAATTTTATCTTTAATCCCTTGACAAATGGCAATGCAACACTTCTTTTTTTCCTTTTTTTTTTACCAACTTACTTAACAAGTTATAGACATGTAAGACAGGGGGCCAAGCTAGGTTAGGCATCTATACGCCTACATTCTAAACAAGCAAAACTAAGTAGGATTATGATGACTCATAGGTAGCCTACTAGGACTCGTAAATAGCTATATCCTTTTTTAATTATTAAAAATAATTAAATTATTAGAAAAGCATACGTAATAATTAAAAATCGAACTTTGGACATAGAGGAAGGCACTTTCAAGAGGACATTAGATTGAGTTAGATTAAAAATATATATTTTTTTATAAATTTGTAGTTAACTAATTAAATTTATTTTTTATTTTATTTAATTGGCTAATCAAATAAATCTACAAAAAAATAGTAAGTCATTGCACATTAAGTTGAGAATTATATTGGATTAAAAAAATTTAAATACTTGAAAAGACACTAAAAAATAAAAATAAAAAGATTAATTAAGCTTATGGGCCACCACAGGTAAGCCCACGTAGCCTTGGCCTATGTGGAGTTACCCATATAAACTTATAATGAAAATAAACTTAAAAAAAAGAGGACTATTTCATGTTCGTTGGTTCATAGCAAAGTCTGTGGACCTTAGTTCCGTACTACATCTCTAACAAGTTGCAATTAGATTAATAAAACATGACACAAATAACATTTGAATAAGCTTATAAAAAACATAAATTTTTATATAAAATAAGTAAGATTAAATAATATAAAATAAGTGAGTATAATGTTACCCTTTTATTCGTTTATTTTAAATAATTGATTGCATTAATATATGTGTATTTTCTTAATGATGTTGATAATTAGTTGATCATCTAATTATTCTAACGTATAAAATTTACTTGAAAGTAATTATATTTCATGGCCTTTATCATATATTTTTATGCTTTAGTTGATATATGTTCTTATTATTAGAATTAAAGAACAATATCTTAGTATGATTATTTGCAAATCTTTACGAAGGTTTAATATAAAATTTTTAATTTTACACAAAATTTACAAAATTATTTAGACTGTATGTGTAACAAATATATAAAAAAATTACATAATATTTCAAAATTGAATAAAAATGTCTTAAAATTTCATTTTATATAAATTACTTCAAATGAAAATTTTGTAAAAATATAAAATTAGATGTTAACACAAAATTAGATTACTCTAAACATATTCATACGGTATCTCGACTCCGCCACTAATTTCGTCAATGACTTGTAGTAGGACTTCTTAACAGTGAATGTGAGTGATAATGGGTTGAGGAATACGATAGGAATAAAAAATTTAAATTTAGTAAGTTTTGAGCACAATTAAAATTAAAAATATTTCAAACAAATTTTTTTCCGAAATAGAAGAGAATCGGGTCATAGCACAATTTCATTTGCACTAACATGATGGACTGGCCTTGCCCTTTCTTTTACTCTTTAAGTGAACTATATATATATATATATATATATATATATATATATATATTAATCATGATATTTTTTATTTTTTATTACAAGTATTATTTCTATAATTTGTCATGTGTCAATTTGTCATTTATTTTCCATTTATCTTCCAATATTAAATCACCTTTTTAATAAAAATTTGAATTTGAATTTAAATTACTTTTTATCTATCACTAGAATTTATAAATACTAAATTATTTCAATCTCATAAAAAGTTCCTCAAAAAACTTTTCAAATTATATTTATCTTTGTTTCTTTTTTCTCTACATCTTGTTATCACCTTCTCTAATATAACAACTTTTATCTTTACCTTTTTTTTATGTGATCTTACTACTTCTAACCTTTTATAACTATTGGGTAATGCTTTTATCATGTAAATTCTATTTTACAATTTATTTTACTTTTTTTATACTATTATTATTTTAATTTGATTATTAATTTTTGATTACGAATGCTTTATTTCATTAAATTTTTATTTTTTTAAATCTATTCTTATTAGTTGGCTAGATTTTTTATGTATAAAAATTACAAAAGCATATATTTTTTATGGTTTATTTCATTAGGTAAAATTTTTAATTATTTTATACACCTTTTAATACAAAAAGATAGTTATACTTTTTAGAAGAAATTATGAGAGAAGTGAAATTGTCATGTGGTGCTATTTCTAAAAAATTTTACAAGTTTACAACTAAATTCAATAAATTTGCAAATAAACTCAATAGTATCTTCTATTTTAAAATTTGAAAGTCATTTTATCTCTATTTTTATTTAATTTCATTTAAAATTTTTTAATTTTTTAATTTTATTTAATTTAAATAGAAATCTTTTTATCCTTACCTTCATCATATTTTAGATCTAATTTAAAATTTATAAAATCTCATCTATAATACACTTTCTCTTCATATCTATTTAATAAAATCCCAATTTGACAGCATATACAAATAAATAACCTGATTAGAACTATTAGAGAAAATTTAAATTTGATATCAAGTCTATTCCTATCAACACCATTTTTTCTCTAAGAAAGTTTAAATTCTATATCCAATAATATTTTCCATTAAATAATATAATGATTCATCTTCATTTGATAGATTTTTATTATAGTAACTATAGATTTATTTTTTTATTTCATAATCTAATTAATTACTCTTTTATGACATTTTTGTAAATACTTATATTATTTTTTTAATTTTTTTCTCATCTATATTCTTAACATGTTTTTTAAACTTCAATTAAACTATTTTATATTCATGATTATATCAAATTTTTAATTTCACTATTATTTTTTATAAATTTGTAATTTCATAAGTATAATTCATCATAGTTTTTAAGAAAGCAGTAATTCATGATATTATTGCATATGTATATAAGGTTTTTTTATTTTTTTTTTAAATTTGGAAGGCGCTTTTTTCTATTAATTTCTATTATAATGTAATTTTTACAAAACACTTAAACATGAGTCTTTTACTGGTTTTTTTTGTCAAAAGTTACTCCTCTCTTCATAGTAAATTAAAAAATATAAAATATTTAATATGAAAATATTAAATTTTAGTCAACAAATATGTAGTAATTTATGGATTATATTTAATAAATTTTCTACGATATAAAATTATTATTCCAAAAGTTTTATTTTACATTGCACTAATATGAAAAATGGAAAATTTATTGGCATCACAAAAAAAATCTATTCTTACCATAAATTATATTATTAAATATTAATATTAATAATAATTATTATCTTAAAAATGATATGTAATTATTTGAATTTAAATCTATCTTTTTGGTAAAATAAATTTAAAATCAATTATCTACTTGAATATTAAATTAAATGAGTGGAGTGATAACTTTTTCTATTCTTAAATTTCTTTTAATTTTTATTTTATTAAATATTTCTATTTTAACTATCTTCTTTAATAAATATTTTATTCTTTTGGTTATTTTTCAAAATTTTATTTTTTAAATATTCCTAATTTTCCTCTCTCACTTTACCTTAGGTTTTTTATTTTTTTCTCTCTCATAGATTTTTTTGGAAGTTCTATAATTGTTACTGTTTATAAAATACGTATATTTTAAAAAAATTATTAGATAAAATTGTTATCTACTTATAAGTCTACAATCTAAAATAGGAAAAGTATAAATAAATTTTTCTTAAAGATCATAACATATATTTGAAATAATTTAATTTTGATTTAACTTATAAGGATTCAAAAGTATAAAAAAATTAGATTTATTTTATATGATCTAATATATATGAAAGAATTTGTAAGTTTAATCTTTTATTGTATTATAATATTAATTTTAATTAATTAATGATATATATGTAATAAAATTATAATGTTTTATTTTATAAAATATATTTTAAATTGTTAGGTATATATTAATTTTTTATCTAATATTTTTATAAATAATTAATATATAATTATAATTTTATATTATCAAAATTAATATTTATTCGTGTATCGTACAGGTAACTAACTAGGTACTGTTATTACTTGAATAAAGTCGCAAAGCTCTGGGGTCACGGGTCAGTGTTATGCTTGCTCACAACTCACTGCTCCTAGCTCGGAAGAATGCTTGCCTGCAGTGAGGTAGAACCGGAACTTGTGACGTACTGTCTTTAGTGCAACAATAATTAAAAAAAAAAAAAAATCCAACCTGGGCCTGTAAATAGTATTAAGGCAGTAAACTATACAATTTTTTCTCTTAAAACCCTATTAATCTCCCAGCTTTAATGAAAATTACAATTTTGATTCTTTATTTGTAATTTAAATAATATTAGATCCTCTTTGTTTCATTAAAAAATATTTTTATATAAAAATATCATTTATATATATATTAAATAATTAAAATACTTTCTTTTATCTTATTCATTTTATGATTACATTTTATAAGAAATATTTTTTGTAAAAATAAACAAACCTTAATTTCCATCTTTTTTTTCAAGAATACAATTAACATTTTTCTATTTAGCTTTAATGTGAAAAAATGGTGAAATTTAGTAAGTGGACAAGGTTAAAAAAACAACTTTAATTACGTTAGATGAACGTGATTTACCATTATAAATTTTAATTAAAGGTGCTTTCTGCCTCTTTTCATACGAAGTATGGACCTATAATATATTATGTCAATTAAATATGCATCCACTTAACAAATTTTATCTTTTTTCTAAGAGCTACTGCTCAAAGGAAGGAACCGACTGGAATCAAAACAAAAGAATAACAATATTCAAATTAAGAACTGTAACTTTCAAGTACGTAAAGTTTGGTAAAAAAATAATTAATATGTTTATATTGAATATAAAGATTTTGACAAAAAATAATTTTCTCTTATTTTAAAGAAGAAGTTATTTTCATTTACTACTTCCCTAATTTTAAATATTATTTTTTTAGTTACAAAGTATAAAAATACATTATATTCTTTCATTTATGTATAAGAAAATAGGATTTTCTTACACAATTTTTTTTGAAAAACAAACAAATTCTCGTGGAAAATACTTGAAAATTTTTGTGAAAGTAGATATTTCTATAAATTTGGGAAAATTATAAAATAATTGTTGCAATTATTTTACTAAAATTTTTGAACTTTTTTGTAATTTTTTACGTAATTTTAATTAATGAAGTTATAATTTATTGTATACTTGTTGTATATAAAATTTTAAAAAATTATGAATTTTTACAAAAAAAATTGTATGATTTCTCATCTGAAAAGTTGCAATTTTTCATTAAATCCCGACAAAATCTTTTTGAATACGTAATCAGGAATTTTTTTAACAAATGCCATATCGAAATTATTTGAGTAATATATAATATATGAATAATAATGTTTGTCCCTTGAAATGAAAAAGAAAAAATGTATCTTTTTGGGTAAAAATGGAAATACCGTAACCCCAACAATTCATAAAGTAAACAGAGCATGGAGATGTGATACTAGAGTATTATAACTAATAAAGCATAAAGAGAAATTTAGAACATGAATTAATTAAGCAACAAACAAACAGTAAGAAAAATAAATGAAAATGCGTCACGGGTCTTGTTTTGAGGGAATTTATAAATAAATTGTGCTTATTCATGTTAGACAGAAGAAAATGCAATCCTGTGGTATATTTATCAAGTATATATGGAAAACTTATGCAAATATTTTCAGAAAAAATAAAAGAAATTGTCAATGTCTAATAATTTTTTAAAACAAGATTTGATGTTGAGAGGGTAATTCTTCTTTATTAATGGACAAATAAAAATTTTGTTTTGTTTTCTTTTAGTTTGGATAAATGAGTTCTCTGCGATATCTAATCTAAACTAAGTCCAAGTAATTCTCATTCAAAAATCATATTCCGCCTATTTTATTGATGCAAGTGAGTCGAAAGTGAAAATATGGACAGACCATTATTTCTTGATATTTATGGAGGCAAAAGTGAAAATCTGGACAGACCATTCCGTTTTGAAGCAGCATGGAACATTCATGATCAATTCTCTGCTTTCCTCAAGGAAAATTGGAACAATGCAAACTCGTTTCAAGAAAATATTCGTAGTCTTCCGACCATGTTGTCCAAGTGGAACAAAGAGGTATTTGGGCATATAAAACGAAAGAAAAATCTGCTTCTTGCTCGCATTAAGGGGGCTCAAGTTGCTCTAGAGAGAAAATGGAACCCTCATTTGGATAATTTGAAAAAACAACTGCAACATGATCTTCTTGAAGTCTTAAAACAAGAAGAGATATTATGGTATCAAAAATTCCGAACAGCTTGGATTTGAGATGGGGATCGCAACACCAAATATTATCATATTAAGACCGTTGTCAAAAGGAGATCCAATCGAATGACTATGCTTAGAAACTCAGATGGGCGGTGCATTGATGATAAAACACAACTAGCTACAATGATTATGAATTACTATAAAAATCCTTTTACAGAGGATACTCCTCAATATATTCCTTTGCAAATTATTTGTTTCTTCCCAATGCTAAATGCTACGGAAGCTCAAAACCTAAATCAATCCCTATCTTCTCTTGAAGTTAGGCGTGCAATATTTGACATGGGTGCCACTAAGGCCCCAGGGCCAGATGGTTTTTATCAAGCTAACTAGGAAATTGTCAGCTACCAGCTTTCAACTTTTGTTAAGAATGTCTTTGAAGAAAGAGCTAATACTGAACAAGTTAATCAAACTTACCTTACTCTGATTCCAAAGATCAAACAACCAGAGTTCATAAATCAATTCAAACCAATTTTGTTATGCAATGTGATTTATAAATATGTTACCAAGATCATTTTCAATAGACTGAAACCTCTCCTCTCAAGCAGAATTTCCCTTTATCAATCTAGTTTCATCCTAGGCAAATGTATACAGGACAATATAATTATTACAAGTGAGATGATTAATTCTATGAAAAGAAAGAAATAAAGAAAAGGGTTTATGGCTTTGAAAATTGATCTCGAGAAGGCTTATGATCGAATAAACTAAAAATTCTTAGCTGATGTCTTGAAGGAAGTGGGTATCCCAGCAAAGCTCCTCCATCTAATAATGCAATGTATATCCACTTCCAATTTGAATATTATTTGGAATGGTAACAAAACCACTGACTTCCAGGCTGTTAGGGGCATCAGGCAGGGAGATCCTCTCTCTCCTTATCTATTTGTTTTATGCATGGAAAAACTATCTCATTTAATTTTGGATGAAGTGCAATCAGGAAATTGGAAGCCAATCAAAGCTAGTAGAGCTGGTCCTTTCATCTCCCATCTTATGTTTGTTGATGATCTGTTACTATTTGCAAAAGCATCTCTAGATCAAATTCACTGCATTATGAATTGCCTATCTAATTTATGTGTAGCTTCAAGACAGAAGGTTAACCATGCGAAATCTAAAATCCTATTTTCATCCAATCTGGATCCAGCATTAGCTGCTAAGATATCAGAGGCTAGCGGTTTCGAACCAACTCATTTGTTAGGTAAGTATCTTAGGATCAATTTAATCCCTTTTAGAAGAAGCAAGCAAAATTATGATGATATACTCACTAAAATTAAGCAGAAGCTTGCAGGATGGCAATCACAAGTATTATCTATGGCTGGTCATATAACACTTGCCAATTCAGTCATTTCAAGTATCCCTATCTATAACATGCAGGTAGAGAGAATTCTTAAACAAGCTTGTCAGAGATTGAAAGATTACAAAGAAGTTTCATATGGGACATGATAGCAGTGTGCGGAAGGCCCATCCAGTGAGTTGGTAGCAAATTTGTCAACCTAAGAAGAGTAGAGGACTGGGTATCAGAAATTTAGGAAAAATGAATACTACCTGTTTAATGAAACTTTGTTATAAAATCTATGTAAGTGAGGAGGCTTTGTGGGTGAGAGTGCTACAAGGAAAATATGGATTTAGAAGTGATTGGCCCTGGAATCCAATAGCTAGAAGTAATGACTTTATTATCTTGCGTGATATCATATCAGCTTGGAAGGATTCTACCAAATTTTTAGCCTGGCAGGTCAATAATGGTGAATTAGTTCGGTTCTGGCTAGATAATTGGTTAGGACTTGAACAACCTCTAATAAATTATACACGTGAACCAGTGGCAAATTGTCAATTACGTGTGAAAGAATTTGCAACAAATGAACCAAACTAGGATTGGGGGCAACTCAAAGTAATTATTCCTGAGTTCATCCTAAATCAGATTCAAGCTCATCTATGTCCCACATCAGCAGTCGGACCAAACAAACTAACTTGGATATCTAATCACATGGATAGTTTCTCTGCCAAAGAGGCCTATAATTCCTTAATGAAAGATCTATGGAACCCAACAGATAAGATTTGGAATCGAGTTTGGGAACTTCAGGCTCCTCAAAGAATTAAATGCTTCCTATAGCAAGCTATTCATAATGGACTTCTTACAAATTTGTACACCAACAAATGGGGTCTGGGGAGCCCTGACTGTCGATCTTGTCTTAGGAAGAAAGAAACTGTGATTCATGTTTTAAGGGACTGCTATTCAGCACAAGCAGTCTGGCAGAATCTTATCAATCCAGTGTACATTGCTGAATTTTATAATTGTCCAACCTTAAATTGGTTTTTCTTAAATCTAAGATTTTAGTAAACATCAGGACTCGCAATCGAGTTGGAGCATTACTTGGGCGATTGGATGCTGGCTTCTTTAGCAATGGAGAAATAAAATGCTATATTAGAATGACTTTAACTATCCCATCTAGCTAGCTTTAGTTGTGAATCAGTTTGCAGGTCAGATAAGTGATGCATTGAATTATGAACACCAATCCTTGAAACAAATTTTGGGGTCCATTTCAGTGTGTTGGGACCCTCCTCCTGATAATTGGGTTAAGGTTAACACAAACAGTTCAATTAAAGGAGAAGAAAACAAAGCTGGATGTGGAGGTGTCATTCGTGATACTCATGGCAACTAGCTAGCTAGTTTTGCCAGAGCTCTGGGTTATTATTCTGCTTTTACAGCAGAATGCTGGGGAGCTTTATGTGATCTTCAGGTCGCTTGGAATCATGGTTTCAGGAAGGTAATTCTGGAGTGCGATTTGAAGGCCCTTCTTCATTGTTTAATTACCTCTAATTCCAAAGGTAATCACTTGATTCAGATGATACTTAGACTACTGGCACAAGATTGGGAAGTGCAACTTCATCATACCTATCAAGAAGGGAACTCATGTGCAAATGGTCTGACTAATTTAAGTGTTAATATGGAGTCAGGAACTCATATTTTTCATAACCCTCATCCGAGCCTTTCAACAAGGTTTCTAGTTGATGTTTCTAGAGTCGCAATGACTCATGAGGTTTTAATTTGTTAGTTGCCTTTTTGTCTTTCGGGTCTATTGACCCCTTTTGATTAAAAAAAAATAAAAAATAATGCAGGTTTAAAATTTTGGTTCAATCAATAGTTGATATTTATTAATGAGTCTGATCTAATTATTTGTGTCGGTTTTGAAACCTAACGACCGCCCCATAATCTCGTTCCATTATTGCACAGATATGTACAGCAAAGAAAAAGGAAAAAGACTCCCCCTTCCATTGACCCAAGAGTAGGACTAAATTATATTGGGAAACTAACTTTTTCCCTTAAGAAGGGCACCAATATTAGTAATAAGATCAAGATGGACCTAAAACCCACAAATTATTGAAGCAAAAAGACATTAGCAACAAACATTTTGATCTTTGCTCTAACTAATTTAATTGATCCCAGAGGCTCGGATGACTAATCTCATGGTTGGTCAGAAGCGCTACCTCAATTCTATTAATTGCACATGGATAAACACTGTCAAACCACTCGTGACTCACTTATTCATCCAGATTAAGCAATCATTCCACCAAACCAGTAAATTGCAGAGATCTTACCTGTTGATTATATCCTGCTGTTTGACCACAATGTTATTGGTTTACCAATATTGTTGGTCGACAACTTTCTAAGAATTCTTATATTTCAACACTGAAGCATTTAAATTCCTGACACAGACTCCTCCGGCGCTGAGACGAACTTCCGATCTGCCGGATCTTGTCGAAGGTCTTCAGATTCTCAAATTAAAGCCTTAAGATCAGCTTCTGCTTAATTTGCTCCTTCTTCGAGGATTTGTCGTTTGAGCTTTTTTGGGAGGTGACCTTCAACTCTGAGTTTCCATCGTTGGAAGTATACGAGTATTGAATTCTGATCCACGAAATGACGGACTTTTTATCCACAATTGTCACTAAATAGGTTAAAATGGACAAGTAGAGAAGAGCCTAAAAATAATATAAATAATGCTGAACTAGAAGGAGTGATAGAGTCAATGTAATACGGTTCCTATATAATGCGCCGTTCAATTGGAGTGCTTATAAAGTTCGTAAAATAAAATAAAATAAAATATTATGCGCAGTTTGAAGTTTGATTGCATGACTCACTTTTTTTAAAATGACGCATGTCGGCTATATGAATTTTTAGTAGCGCAGCAATGTTTCATATTATTTTAAATTTTTTTTTTTTTTATATTGGTTAGTTGCAGACAATGGCACAACTACCCCAACCATGTTACCGCTGCGTTTTCGTTTTTGTTTTTCTTGGTAAATACTGCTGTGTTTTCCTTTCAAAAGGACACAGCTTTTGTATTTTTGATAAAATATCCCAATTAAAATGTTATATAAATATATCATGTTATTCCAATTAGTGTTGTTACCCCCTCCGCAACCTTTCGATATAAATACGTAAATTATAATTATAATTATTAATTTTTATTAATAAATTTATTTACTATAAAAATTATATTAATTTAGTTTTAAAAATATTTAATTTATAATAAATTATAATAATATATTATTTATAAAAATTTTAATTTAACAAATAATATATAGAATTTAAAATATTCAAATAAAAATATTCAAATAATTTATAAAATATTTTTATATTCTTATTCATTATTTTACATATAAACAACTAATTGTAAACAGTTAATTTTATCAAATATTTTTATTAAAATAGTTAACATAATTAGTTGGTCAAATCAGCTAATACAATTAATCATCAACTAATAGTTAATTGAATCAACTAATTATCAAACAAGACGATGAGATTAAAATTTTAATTTTATGTATTAAGTAAATTATTATTTACACAATTATAAAAAAAATTTCATATCAATTAAAGTCCTTATTACAATATTTCAAATTTTTTAAATTGGGAATAACGTGGAAGGTGTAGAATTCCTTTGACCACTTCAAATTTTAGAGTTCCTAAATATGAATTTCAACTCAAATTGCAAGGAAACAACCGCGTCGTGTTGGCATGCCCATAAAGTCAGAGCACCACTCCATTTTCAATCTATCAATCTTCTTTTATATTAAATTTAAAGGAAAAATATACTGATCTTCTTGAATTTTTAAAAAATTATATGAATTTTTATCTAATTTTAAATTTTAATATTTATACAAATTTCTTTTAAATAATAAAATAATATTATACTTAAATTTTAATTTTAATTTTTTAAATAAAATAATTAAAAATAACTATAAATTCAAAATAAGCAATATATATATCCGAGAATTAATTTTTTAATTAATTCACAAGATTATTCATAAGTCCAAATATGATTAATAAAAAAATTCAATTTTAATGTACGTGTCAAAGATATTTAACTATTTGAATTGAACTAAAGCATAATTTAATGGTAAAATACTTAAATTATCATATAATATTTGATATGAATCTATAATTATTTTTATTCATTATCTTGTCAATGAAATGTTGAAATTTAGATTTAAATGTAATATTATTTTATATTTAAAAATTATGTAAATTTTAAAATTAAATATGAGATTTATATACTTTCACTGTAATTCAAGGAGGATCACTGTATTTTGAATTGGCAGTTGCGGAGCCAGATGTTGCAAAATGGAGCCATGGTAATATTGACCGGTTGTTTTGGAAAGGTTGGTGCGGAATCAGACAAAAACTACTGGGGATCACGTGCATATATATAAAATATTATTTTTATACGCTATATTCACACACCAATTTAAAGAATAAATATTATTATATTTTATTACTTTTATTCAATTAAAAATTAGCAATTCTTTCATAAAAATTTATAAATTTTTAAAAATTCTTGTAATGCAACATTTTATCAATGAAATTATAATATATTTATGCTTATTATGTATAAAATTTGTAAAAAAAATTGTAACTCTTATAAAAAAGTTACAAGATTTGTATGAAAAATTTAAGGAAATTAAAATTATAAAATATAACTATTCATGATTAAAAAAAATATTTATATAATTTATATAAATTACAAATATTCAAGCATTAAAACTATTAATAGTATTATTCATAATTTTTAAATTATATTAGGTAATATTTTAGGTCAAATTTTCTTTCGGAGGGGCTAATCTTATTTTTCTGGAGGGAAAACAAGTGAAACACATTTTTTGTCCAATTTTAAACTCATTAAACTAAATTTTTTGCCGATTTTAAACGATGGATTATGCAATGCCCGAAAGCAATCCATTATTTTAAAAAGTTCGTATAATATAATCCGCCGTCTAATTGCAATGCTTATAAAGTTCGTATGATATAATAAAATAAAATAAAATATAATGCGCAGTATGAACGCATGGTTCATTTATTTTAAAAAGATGCACGTGTGCCGTTTTCGTGTCAATTGAGGTGCTTATATGAATATTCCTAAGTTTTTAAATTTAAAATGATGTAATAAATTAAAATTAAGTTATTGAATTAAAATTATTCTATTAAAATTATTTATTTTTAACATATATAATTAAATATTTTTAATTTAATAATTTTTATAGCTATTATATCACTCTAAAATTTAAAATTCTCAAATAGCATGAAATTCAACTAGAGCTGAGCATGATTTTCAAATTCGCTTTAAACCGACCGAATTGAAGTATAAAAGCTTCAATCTGGGTTGGTTGATATTAAAGCGTGGGTGGTCTTAATCCTAATTGAGACCTAATTTGTAGAAAATTTGAGAATTTTGGTTGGAATTGGATGAAGTGGCATCAAACCGATTACATCCGTAAACCGCTTAAAAACTATAATAATATAAAGAACAATCATTTCTTGAAAAATTCTATAGTACCTCGGGAGTTTTCAAACCAGAGGTGATATGGTATATTTTGTGCCATTGGATGAGATTATTAAAATTCTTGATAATCTCATTCAATGACTTGCATTGTGCCACGTTATTCCGAATTCACTACAAGAAAAAGCAGCAACAATAACGACACTTTTAGCGGTGATAAAATTTCGGTTATCACTAAAGGTATTTCCGACGACAATGTCGTCGGTAAAAACAACGTAACTTTTTAGAGGGAATCAGAAAGTTGGGTGAGAAGGAATTTGGCTTTTAGCGACGTTAGCGACGACAAAAGTCGTCGCTAAAAGCATAAAAAATTTTTGGCGGCAAAATTTGGCCTTCAACGATGACATTTGTTGCTGCTGAAAATGCAACACTTTCAGCGACGACAATTGTCATCACTAAAAATTCAAGACTTCCAGTGACGACAGTGTCGTCGCTGAAAGTGTTGCATTTTCAGCGACGACATTGTCGTCGCTAAAAGCCTAGTCCGAATTCCGAGACAAGGCTTTAGCGACGACATTGTCGTCGGTGAAAGTTAGAACTTTCAGCGATGACAATGTCGTCACTAAAAGTTGCTCGGTCGTCGCTAAAGCTTTCACTAACAATCGAAATTTTTAGTCATCGTTGAAAATTTTGGCTATTTATTTGTAGTGCCTCCTCCTTCCTCATTTGCACGTTTGAAATTTCTGGACCTGAGGTAAGTTCCTGAACTTTCTCTTTCTTTTAATTTTTTTTATTTTAATATATTTATTTTTTATATATGTTGATATGTATTAATTTTGTATGTTGTATCTTTTAATTTGTTAGTTATTATTAGCACTTAGCTTAGTTTGTGGAGAGTATTCAGAATTAATCAGTAGATTTTTACCATTGAGATATGTAAATAAAAAGTTATAATATTTTTTTGTGTAATAATATATTTAATTTACTCAAATAGTTTACAATGAATTAATAGAATTGATAGTATGTTTAATTTAATATGAAATTTTGTATTATTTAATTTTGTATGTTGTAAATTTTAAATTTATTTATGTAAATTTAACTTAGCATAAATTTTGTAAATATAAATTTTATTATTATTATGTATCCCTTAAATTATAATTTTGAAGTATACAATATATGTGTAGATTATTCAGTTGAACTAATGTAAGATAGAATAATTATGATATTTTATTCACAAAATCTAAAATTTGTGATGCAATTTAGGAAACTTTAAACTTATTAGATTCAATGAAATAATGTAAGATAGAAAATTAGAATAAATATATAAATTTATCTTAGAAAATAAGAGATTACAATAATATAATCTCTTTTTTAATTGAGATTGAAACTTAATAATTCAAATTATATTATTTACACCACATATTAAGAAAAATTCAATTAAACTAGAGACCACATGAAAATAAAACCCTAACAATTCAAATTATGATATCTACATTACATAAAAATAAAAAAACTTCAAAAAACTAGGAAGTCCGCATGAAAATCACCCCCTTCTTGGATAAAAGTACATTTACTTAAATAAAGAAGCTGAATTGTACATCTTATAAATAATATACACTTTATAAAACTAAACTTACTTAAATTTACAATTAGGAAGTCCGTATTCATAATATACACCTCTCTATAAAGAAGCTGAATTGTGCACTTTATAAATATAGTAGAGTAGGTTATACGTTTGAATTCCCACAAGCTTATGGAGAAGACATAACAGTTGTTATGAATATTTAGAAAAATTAATAATCTACATAATAAGTTATTTAAATAACAGTACTGACACTTAAACAATGATACTTATAAATTGTTGTATCGTTATTTTTAATTATTGTAAATATATTTTTACAATAATTTTAAATGGAACTGCATTTGCATTTAAATTATAAGCTTAGACCCGTCCAAGGGTTGGTTGTTCTCTGAACATCAATTAACCCTTAAATTATCCTGAAAAGTTAAACAGTTTGAGATATTATCATATAGTTATTATTAACAATTTATCCGACTCTTGTTTAATATTGTGGAAATATCTTAGCATCCTAACTGTTTTCCGAGTATAAACTATACAGGCGTATAGTTTAGGCATTTGGAGAACCATAGGGAGATGCTGCCGAAATTTTTGCACGAATCAATCGATGAGCATGGATAAATTGGAGAAAATAATAACTATAGAAATATCTCAAATGGAATAGGATCCTACCCTTCAAAGTTGGAGTGATACGGTGCATTTAGGGTGACTGTCAAATATTAATCAACACACTTTATTTCACCTAAAGCAATTTTCTTCCTATTCAGTGATACAATGTCTGTCGATAAAAGTTGGATATATCTACCAAATCGATTGTCGGATAAGTATTGGAATGGTGTAGTAAGATTTGTTCAAAGAGCTAAAAACTTTGCCGATGAAAGGGGTTTGGTAAGATGCCTATGCAAAAAGTGTGTGAATTTAATATTCTAGATATTACCAACATTGGAGGCACATATTATAGATAATGGATTTCACCCATTATACATAAATTGGGTACACCATGGTGAAGCAGATATTTCAACTTTTAGAGGAACTAGAGGGATATCTCCTAACAATAGAGATGAGCTGGCGGATATTATACATGATTTCATTAGCCTTGAGGCACCTGAAGTTGATTTTCACAATGATAAGTACAGGGGTGAGAATGTGACTAACGGAGACATTGGAACAAATTATAGTAACTGTGATAACCTGTTCGAGGAAATAGAAACAGAGTTGTATCCAAGCTGCACAGCATTTTCAGCCTTGAATTTCTAGGTGAAACTTATGCATTTGAAGATTCTGCATAAGTGGACAAATAAGTCATTTGATGCTCTTCTTCGGTTGTTAAAAGAGGCACTTCCAAACGACAATAAATTGCCTAAATCGTACTATGGTGCAAGGAAATGGCTCGACAAGTTAGGATTGGGGTATGAATCAATCCATGTATGCAAACATGATTGTGCATTTTTTTGGAAAGATCATCCTTCTAAAGATAATTGTCCAATTTGTGGGGAGAGCCGATAGGTAAATAAAATTACAAAAGGAAAGAAAGTGCCCTAAAAAGTGGTTTGATATTTTCCATTAACTCCTTGATTACAGCGTTTGTATTGGTCGAGACATATTACAAAGAACATGATATGGCACCACACTGAAAAATTAAAAGAAGAGGGGGTAATGCGACATCCCGTGGATGGAAAAGCCTGGCAGGAGTTCAATAAGAGGTATCCTAATTTCTTCGCTGACCCACGAAACGTTAGGTTGGGTTTAAGTGCAGATAGATTTAATCCTTTTGGTGATAGGAACCTATCCTATAGCATGTGGCTAGTAGTTATGACTACTTATAACTTACCATCATGGGTATGCATGAATCAATCTTTTTTCATGTTGACCCTATCAATCCCAGGGCCGCAATCGCCAAGTAAGGATATCGATGTGTTCTTCCAGCCGGTTGTAGAAGAGTTGAAGGATTTCTAGGAAAGAGGAGTTGAAACTCGAGATGCGAATACAAATACGGTATTCAATATGGGGGCAGCATTGCTTTGGACTATAAATGATTTTCCTATTCGAAGTAGTCTATCCGGGTAGAGCGGGTAAGGATACAAAGCATGTCCTACATGTAATTTGGATACTCCGCCAATTCAAGTTAGAGGAAAAATAGCTTACGTTGGTCATCGCTATTGGCTTTCAAGAAGTCACACATGGAGAAATAGGAAAGAATTCAATGAGAGGTCAGAGAGGAGAGCCCCTCCTCGGCCTCTTACCAATAATGTTATCATGGAACAGTTGGGTAAGGTGTCACAGAGACTTCTAGGAAAACATGCTCAATTTGGTGGTGTAAAATGAAAGAGGGGTGCCGACAAACTTAATTGGAGCAAGAGAAGTATATTTTTTAATCTCCCTTATTGGCCAACAATGAACTTAAGGCATAACATTGATGTGATGCATGTTGAGAAAAATGTATGTGATAGTATCTTGGGTACATTATTGGAGATTAAGCACAAAATAAAAGATACAGACAATGCAAGACGAGATCTGGCAGACATGAAGATAAGGCCTAACTTGCATCTGTATGAGCAAAAGGGTTAACTTTTCAAGCCACATGCTGGATATACGCTTAACCAAGAAAAATGGAAACAATTTTGCTAATATATAAAGAATGTGAAATTTTCAAATGGGTTTACTGGGAGTCTTTGTAAGAATGTCATAGATCATGACCTGAAGTTAAAGGGGTTGAAATCACATGATTGTCATGTTATTATGCAAAGACTGTTAGGACCAGGAATTCGGGCTTTCTTGCCAAAGGAATTATCATATCCACTTGTTGAGTTATGCAACTTCTTTAGTCAAATATGTGCTAGAACTCTCAACAGGAAGGATATACTGCAAGCTAAACAAGACATTATCATTATTTTGTACAAGCTTGAGAGGATATACCCCCCAGTATTTTTTGACATAATGGTTCACTTGGTGATGCATTTACCAGACGAAGCATTGGAAGGAGGATCCGTTCATTTTTTGTGGATGTACCCATATGAGAGGTATATAAAAAAGTTAAAGGATTATGTCCGAAATTGTGCTCGACCGGAGGGTTCAATTGCAGAAGAATATATTGTTAATGAGGCATTAATGTTTTTCTCTATGTATTTGGAAGGAGTGGAAATTAGATTCAACTAACCTGATAGAAATCAAGATGTAACACCTAGTTAAAAAGGAAGGACATTGTTGATGTTCCGATCCCAATGTTAATCGATAGGGAAGAAGATTATTTCTCATTTTGATAGGAAGGATCGAGATGTTGTAGTATGGTACATCTTGAATAATTGTACTGAGATTGAAAAATATCTCCAGTAAGTAACTTAAATTTCAGTTGTGTTCTTCTCCTTTATGTGATTATAATAGACTAAGATTGTTATGTTCTATAGTGAGCATCGATTGGAGCTCGAATGAAGTGGTACTAAAGATATTGACAAATTATAGAGAACTAAATTCCCCTTGTGGTTTTACTCAAAGGTAAGGGTTTTTTTCTTCCCAAATTTATTAAACGAATATCTTAAATATTGTTCATTTCTCTTGCTGATCTTTCAATTTAATTCTTGGAACAGTTGCTTCTTTTTTAGATGTAATATTTACATAGGAACGGTTCCCCAGAGGCCACCGAAGAGTTATTATCATTAGCCTCCGGTCCCAGTTTCACTAACATGATATACTCTGCATGTATTGTGAATGGAGTTCACTTTGTAGTCAAAACTCGAGATGAGAAGCATAAAATGCATAATAGTAGCATTTCTGTTCCGAGGATTGATGGTAACATATTCTATGGTGTATTGGAAGAAATAATTAAGTTAACTTATTTAAATAAGTACAGTGTGACTTTATTTAAATGCAAGTGGTATGACACTAATCCTATAAAGAAGAAACTTTATATTGACAAGAATATCACAAGTATCTCCATCAATGGACAATGGTACAAGGATGATCCTTATATACTTGCTACTCAAGCAAAATAAGTGTTTTACATTGAGGATCTCCTTAATGGATCAAATTGGAAGGTCGTCTATAATATGGTGCATCACGATATATGGGATCTACCCAGGGATGGAGATAATGCACAAGACCTGTTATTTCTGCAAGATAGTAACTCATCTAACTTCAACCTCACAGTTGATCTGGGAGATTTCTATCTAGTTCATCTAGGTAATGAAAGAAATAATCCTTCAATCATTCCAACGTACAGGAATGTTGGATCTGGTGCTCATGGAGAAGACACCTTCATTGATGATGACGAGAGCCTTGAAGATAAAATAATTGATGATTATATGGATGAGGAGCCCACACAATCTGATAATGAAGGAGAAACTGATGACCATGAGTCTATTAGGTTCACCGACATTGATTCTGACTATGGATAAAATAACATATTCGAACTACAACTCATAATTGTGTAAGTATGATTGTAAAAATTTGAACCATTTGATCGTTCAATTTAACATTAAATTCTTTTTAATTACTTGTATAATGTGTATTATTTTAGTTATGGCGGATGTCGAGGCACGATATCACGGAGGTGACGCTAGAGGCGACCCACTGGAGCGATCTACCCATATTCCATCACAGTGCGAGGGATCAGGTATTTGTTATTAATTATGCATACCTAAGCTTGATTAAATATTATATTTATTGTATTGATATTTTTCTTTATTAATTGAAGTAGCAACTGCTAGAAAGAAGGGACCGAATAGGTCCCTAAGACTGCACGAAAAGATAGACAGGGGTGGAAGTAGACCGGTGCCTGTACAGTTTGATACGACTAGTACATGGCATGCGGTGGGTGAGAATGCCAGTCATCTCCCTCGTGATATTGGCAGCATGATCCGCACCCATGTGCCGCCCTATTATAAGTCATGGCGGGCTGTACCTCAACAGATCCGAGATAGAGTTGTGCAGGAGGTTTGCGTAAGTATCCATTTCCTCCAATTGTTGAATTAATGTCTTTGAGATTGAAATTTCTAAATATATGACTCATAAATTTATTAAATGTCTTTTAATGCAGTCCCACTTCGAGTTCCAAGGCATCTCTGAGGGTGATCGGGATAGAGCACTTTCTGGTTTGATGCGAACTGCTACCGACCTGTATAGAGATTGGAAGTACAGGTTGAATAAGCATTTCTTAGAGTATGGAGGCGATCGATACCAGGAGTATGACTTGGATCGAGCTCGACGTTGTGTGCCTCGATCTGTCTCACTGCAGACATGGCAGAGGTGTGTGGACTTCTTTGATAGTGACGAGTACAGGGTAAGTATGACATTTTATGGTATTATATCAGTATTTCATAATTAGTAAATTATGAACATAAAAATTTAATTTTTTTCCCCCAAATTTGCAGGAGTTGTCTGAAAGAAATATAAATAATAGAGCACAGAAGGTCGTGAATGACCGGCATGGGTCAAAGTCTATTACTGCATATCGCTTTGATAAGGTAATTTAATTTTTTTGTATCTTTTTTAAATGTATCCACTTGTTAAATAGCATTACTACCCTTTATCCTTTTTTCTATTATAAAAATTAAATAGAGAAACAGAGATACTAGTAAGCTGCAGTCGGTTTCCGATAATTTTAGGGATCGAAACACATATAGGTCGGGAGAGTGGGTGCATCCGATCCCTTAGGGGAAACATGTAAGTTATTTGAATTTCATATTTTAAATAAAATTTTACGAATATCTCTTGTAAGATAGATTTTTTATTGATTTTTTTTAATAATTTAAGGCGAGGATGACTTGGCTCATGACTCAGTATGTACAGTCTAGTGTATCATCCACTAGCTTGCCTACGACTCCTGTACAATTAGATGAAGTTGTCATCACTGATGAGGTGCTTAGCACTCGTTGAGGTTATAGGAAGGTTGTTGGGCATGTACTTGCTAGTCAGACTTATCATTCGATGGGGACTTCTAGCACGGGGACAAGCTCACAGACTGTGTCTCAGGTCGGTGAGTTGTGGGAGCAGTTACAGCAGAGTTGGGAGCAGGTTGAGCAGAGCCAACGGTTGATTCAGGCGCAGCAGCAGATTACGTAGCAACAGCTTGGGACTTATCTTACTGAGATGAGCTCGATCCTTAGACAGCAAGGTATCGTTCTACCGCCGCCTCCATTTGCTGCTGCTACACAACCTGGGCCGAGTAGATTTGCGCCTACACCTGCCGCTTAGCCGCTACCGTCATTTTATCATCCTTGTTGCTAGGATGATGATGATGACGATGATGGTGTACCGTGATATTTACACCTCCCTACTTCCCCATAGTATATTTTGTATATGTATCTTTATATTTTTTATGTGTACACATTTACATGGATGATGTATATATAATTTATTCATATAAATATTATTTTTATCATTATTTTATGAGTATTAATTTTTTATGTTGGATCAAATTGTTAGACATTATTAATAATACTACTGATATATTATAATTGTATAATTTATATTAAATTAAATTTAAAAAAATTATTGAACAATTCAAGTTAATTAAAATAAAGAATATTTTAGATAATATATTATTTGAAATATACGACAATTTGAATTTAAATTTTTTTAAAAAAATTTAAAAAAACCTTTAACAGCGACACTTGTCCTTGCTATAGGGCAAAATGTCGTCGTTGAAAATCAAACTTTCAGCGATGACTTTTTACTTTTAGCGACGACAAAGTCGTCACTGAAGGTCTAAGTTGTCACTGAAGGTCAGATCTTCAGTGACGACTTTTTTCCCTATAGCGATGACAAAAGTTGCCGCTAAAAATCAAATTTCAAAATTTTTTGAATTTTGAAATTGTTTTCTGTGATGACAATGTCATCGCAAAAGGTCGAACTTTTAGCGACGACCTTTTCAGGAACGGACCTATACCGACGACATTTTTAACGACGACTTTTTCTTTAGCGACGACAAATGTCGCCGCTAAAAGTCTTTTTTGCTATAGTGATTTGAAATCCTCCGAAATATCATAACAAGCCCCTCATTTCTTGATACAAGTAAATTGATATGTCACATAATTTTGGAAAATGTGATAAAATTTATCTATATCACCTACTCTACACAAGGGCAACTTGAAAAATACTTATGGTGAGATTTAATGCCAGCCCAACTCTTACTCAACTTTTTCATGTTATAATAATATATTCTTTGTTTGATATTTTGCTTAAATTTCCCAATGCAACAATTGACTTGAGGTGTTTTAGGGAGTCCATCTTCAATCAAAGAAGATTAGGCAGACTTATTCGAGAACTTTAAACTCTCTCTCTCCCCCTTAGCTTTATAGCTTTCTTTTCCCTTGAAATAAGATGGTTTCCTCTCTCATAACTTGTATTGTTCGCAAAAGAGTTATTTATTGTGGATCAAACGATTATTTTCAAAACTAAAATCTTCTTTTTCAAGAAAAGACCTAGTTTTGAAAAGTAAATAATTGCAACTTTGATGTAGGACGAGACTTATAATTCAAAGGATTGAAGAGATTTTTGTATTTTACTGTTAAAAATAAACTATTAGTAAGTATTTAACTTTGAATTTTTACTTCCCTTTTTAAGTGAATCAATTTTAGCTGTCTTTGCTGGTAATTGCAATTTTTCCTCTTTTTTTTAACCAAATAAACAGATTAAAATTGAGATATCTGATTATTACTCGATCAATTCGGGTTTCCAAAAGGTACAGTCGATGATGAATGTATAAAAAGTAAAATAAGTATAATACGATTGATTTAAATTTTGCTTTATATCCAATTATAACTGCCCGATGCTCAGCCTTAAATTCAATTCAAATTGTAAGGAAGCAGCCGCATCTTACTGGCATGTTCATAAAGACAAAACACCGCTCCATTTTCAATTTATCAATCTTCTTTTACGTTAAATTTAAGAGAAGAAAATATTGATCTTCTTGAATTTTTTAAAAATTATATGAAATTTCTCTCTAATTTTAAAATTTATATAAATTTTTTAAGGTGTAAAATAATATTATACTTAAATTTAAATTTTAAATTTTTGAAAAAAATAATTAAAAATATAATTATAAATTCAAAACAAGTAATATATATCAATATGAGAATTATTTTTTGATCAATTCACAAAATTATCCGTAAGTTAAAATATGAATAATAAAAAATAAAATTTTATGTGTGTATCATAAATATTTAATCATTTGAATTAAATTAAAACATATATTTAATGATAAAATACTTAAATTATTATAATATTTTATTTGAGTTCATAATCATTTTTACTTATCATTTTGTTGATGAAAATTTGAAATTTGGATTTAAATATAGTATTATTTTATATTTAAAGGAAAGTTTGTATGAGTTTAAAAATTAAATGTGAGTATAATTTTACTAAAATTAAAAAAAAATCATTATATTTTTGTCTAAATTTAAAGCTTATGGATTTGGGAGTTGCAGCACCGGATGCTGTACAAAGGAGCCATGGTAATATTGACTAGTTGTTTTGAAAAGACTGCAAATGATTTAGACGAAGTGCAGAGAAGAGTTGGTAGCCTTAGAATGAAGGATGAGATGGCTATTGTGCCTAGTAATATTCTGTAGCCCAATGGATGGACTTCCCCACCACCACAAAATGTGATCAAACTCGTACCGATGTTGTTGGAAAAATTTAAGACTTAACAATTTTTTCTGATCCTTTCATATATCATAGCATAATTTAATATGTTAAACAAACTTTCTAGAAAATTAGCAAGAAAATAAAACAAGGTTTAGATTGTACACACTAAAATATATCTATTATTTGACTTATAATTCCAATTGTTCAATTAATCTATAGATGATTCAAATTTTTTTTCAATCAAATATCTTACTCACTCAAAATTCACCTAAAATAACATAAAGAAAAGAAAAAATGGTGATAAGTGATGATTCCCTTCCTCCAAAATACTTGCAAGATATGAACACATTGTTAGAAAGGTGGTGGACAAGAATTTGCCATAAACCCTCCAGTGCTCAAACTAGTACTCAATAGTAAGAGGGAAGAATTTAAATAGTAAGGTGTAATGCATATTTTATATAGGAGAGATAAAGTGGTAAAAGAGTAGTTTCTAAGTAGTTAGACAATTATTGGATAATTACCATTATGAACACAAAATATAAGTATTTATCAATAAGAAATCAGTCCCTTTGCAAAACCCTCACTTGCAATACTTTCTTTGAATTCTAATGAAATGAGTCATAATAGTGCAAGGTTAGATAATATTAAGTTAGATCATGTATCCTACTTATCATATGATTCATACTTAGTTATATCATATTTGGGCCAAAGTAGCAAATTAAACCTATAACCAAAATATTACTTAACTGAATCATAAATTTATATTGACATTAATGACTATAATTTAAGAATTATGTAATGTCCAAAATTAAAAATTTCAATGATCTTCCATTTGAACCCATATAATTTATAAATAATGGCTACTTTAATACTAATGCTAATACATCAAATATACTATTACACTCTCAAGTCTAATTGAGATTAAAAGCATCTTATAATGTTAAATATTATATTCAAAGGGATATCAGAATGAAGCACATGGAATGCTTACACCTCACTACTAAAATAATCAATATTTGATACATATATTAGCTTAAAACATGTATAATAAGATTTACATAATTTTAATGTGACTATATGTAAATCTTTACATAATAAGTCCTGACATTTATCCAAAATGTTCAATGAGAGCCAATAATCTTAACATAATAATGAAACAAGTTTTAAATGTCTCTAATCACATGTCATAACTCATAATGTACATAAAATGTATAGTAACATCACAAATATTTTATTATGAATATTTCATTTAAATATATCTTAAGATAAAAATGAACTCATATCTTCAAAACTTTTATTAGCCCTAAACACACAAAGGCATAGGCAAATCTATATTATTTACATGATCATGATATATGTCAAATCTTAAGCCTTTGGTTAATGGATTTGGGAGCATACAATCCGCAAGAAAAAAAAAGGTAATATGCTTACGTATCTTTTTTCTTTCGTAAATCAATACTTCATATTGAAGCCCTTTATATGAGCTAAAACTTTATTGCTTAGAGAGAAGATAATGACAATAATATTATCACAACAAATATAAATGGTTAAGGATGGAAAACTTTTTACTAAATAGCTTCATAAGTACATCCATATCATGTGATATGTCTTGTCCCTATAATGGAGGTTGCTATAAATGACTACTCATTGTTTTCCATACATAACTCCTCTTAACATGTATCCAAACATAAATTCATGATCACATGGACAATTAACAAAATGAGTCTGAGTAGTTTGCATTTATAAGATCACTTGATCTTTTATAAGTCAGTATATTATCATTTGTACCACTTAAATGCCTCATTAATAGTAGTCTAGCATTTTTTTTACCTAAATACACATTAGACTACCTAGATTAACATATATGGAACATTCCTTATCATTTCCTTTCTTTATCACTTTGAAAAACATTGGGCCAAATAAAATTATTATCCTTTTGGATTAACAAACAAATACGAAAGTACACTAATTTGTTAAGCTCTTTTGTACAATTATTGAAACAAGTTAAATACCTTTAGGACCCATTATAAAAAGCCTTAATATCTTAATAGGGGGTATTCCTAGATCTTCTATTTCATTCATTTTATCTTAGTCAATATGTTCATTTATCATTGACTGGGAAAAGTCATTGTTACATAAAACTAGAATTACCTAAATGTATGTACTCTTCCTTATATGAAAATTTATTAAAAAGAAATTAGTCTTAGGAAATGTTTAGGTTCTTAAGAATTTTTATTTATGAATCCTTGCAGGTTATAACAAGTGCGCTCATTACTATAATATATGTCAACACTAGGTTCATGAATGAAATTTAGGTTTGGAATTTTATAAAAATAATTCTATCATGTATTGAGTAAAACTTAATATATACGTGAATTGAATTAATCTTGTTAATAAATTGTGAACTATTAAATTGAATTATTTTTGTTAAAAAATATAAAATTTAATGTGAATCATTAGTATTCAATGTATGCATAGATATGTAAGTATCTGCTTTTTATAAAAGCTGATCAATTTGATTGGGTTTTGAATGAATTTTAATAAGGAATTTTTTCCTTAAATTTTTCAACTTTCCCATAAATGTATTATGACTTTCATCAAAATTTCCTTACTTTCTTGTAGTTTTTCCTATGATTTATTGTGAAAGCGCCTTCATGTAGGCTTTTCAACTTTCAGGCCCAAAATAGAAATGTAGATATAATAGGGAACAAAATAACAACAAAAAAAAGGAAACAAGATAAAGAAAATATCATAAATTAATCTGTAATTTAAGCTAACTATGTACCATAACTTCTAAATCAATCTCCATGTCTATAGAAGTCATGTTCAACATTAACGTCCACCTAGTTATACCATTTGGATTTAGTTAAACCCTTCATTGCTTTTAAATCCTTCTCCTCTATCACCGCCATGTTGTATGGTTAGGAAGCAACCAAACTAATTTGAGACCTATTGACGAGCCACTGTCAACAAGCATAAGTAAGGTAAATAAATCTTTTATATTGAATTAAGATACAAGGAAAATAAAAAGAGATGTAGAATTTATTTTAAAAAATTCATGAAAATCCTTTTGAGATGGATTTTATAAGGTAAGTGAAATCAAACATGAAATAATTCATAATATAGTATAGACTTACAGCCTCTTGATCAATGATATAGTGCCATACTCTTTTGTGCCTTACAAACTAACTTCCACCATGCATAGCAATATGTTTCATTAATAATTCATATTTCATACATGCCTAATAATTTCATCTTGTTCCTAAAAGGGAATTATAAACCAGATGACATCAAACATTTAGTTGAATGTAAAATATGTCATTAGCATTTAGAAACATGTAAAAGAAATGATACTTAAAGTACATCCTCTTGTAGTCTACTATTTCCAATCATTGAATGATCCTTAATATATTGAGTTGCAATAAGCATACCTTGCATATAAATAGCAAACCTAAGGATAAAAGTAAGTAGAATGATAACAAAGTCTAACTTAAAATGTCTTCTAGAAACCTAACTTAAAAAATTCTCCATCTACAGTACATATACTATGATACTAACTAAAACCAAAACCCTTTTAAATAATCCAAATATACATGATCCATTTACCTTCAAGGAGATCTCCGTAAAATAAGAACATAAAACCTAAGTATTAAATTTGAATAAATCTTTCCTAATATTACTATGCTATTTTCACATCATATCTCCCACCTTCACTTCCATATACTTTCACAAAGAAATTAGACTTGACTATATGGTATTCCCTATGTTCAAGAATCATTTTTAGATATTTTGTTAACCATAATATTATCATTGATAATCAAACTAAAATATAATAAATTAACTATTTTATAAACTAGGTTATTTATTATTTAAAAAATATATATGTCACTTTTATGATGATGATATCATGTGATTAATAAAAATGAATTATCATTTCCAATAAATTAATAATCTAGTAAATGAATACTAAAAACATCCTCATAGTACTTTTATGCTTAAACAATTCACTCACTGTGTCTTTCCATTCTTCTTCGGGAGGATTAACATATTTAGGAAGTTCATTAAGTCATTTGACAATTAGTCATGCATCTTCATAGTACTGAATTTTTCCATCATCAACATAGTCATTTTGACTTGAACAAGATTATTTAATATATAAGGTGTGAATCTATTCCTCTTCTTTGTTTAAGCTACTTCAAATGTATTCTAACTTTGCTCAAATGAAGAAAAACTACATGGTTGACTCAAAATGCAAATGGCATACTTCTTTAGAATTGGAAGGGAATCCCTATAGTAATCCCACCAAACACCTATAACACATAAAAAAAATTAATTGTGAATTATACACATATACGCAAAATTTAAAAGCAACTACATAAGTATTTTAACTCACATGGATGCGATTTTTTTTAAACATTGTTTTTGCTGTGACTGTGAACAAAGATAAAGCTTATGCATAATAATATTGAATTTGTTCCATAAAAGAATGTCTTTCATCATCAGAAATTAAATTTTTTAACATAAAATCTATGCACTCTTTAAGGTGCTTCCAAATAAATTTATTATCATAAGTACAAGATATTAATGTCCTTATTTTTAATGCTACGATTATATACATAATTGCTTGCTTGCTTCTTTGCTAGTTTATATTTTGTTAATAAAAAATATTTAGTTAATGCAAGTCTTATGTGAGAGATGTACATCAACAATGACTTAAATATACTTAGATAAAAAAATCTTTATGATAGATTAAAAAGTAATTTTTCTTTCATTAATAAACTTTTTCTTTGTTATTATTACAACTATCAAATTGTCATGTACTTATCTTTTTCCTTTACAAATTCTAATAATCTAGCCATATGCTAACATTTAGTTATACAAATCTTAGGGTATTATTTAGTCATATGTCTAAATTGTGTAAAATTAATGCAATGAAAAATGTGGCTTTTGTATCAATTAAGTTGTTATGTATTACATTTGTTGAATATGGGATTACATATTGTGATATAAACTTATACATTACTTTTGGTTTCATTTGGAGTGTCCATGCATTTCAAAATTGAAGTGTTGTGTTTCATTTAATGATTCTATATGTATTTTGGATTGGGAGTAGTATAGTAGGAAGTATTATGAAAAATCATATACAATGTAAAAGGTGTAAGAGAGTAATGAGTTTTTCTTTTTGGGAAAGGAGAGGTCATATAACATGAATTATTTAATAGAATCGATATGATATATAAAACATTCCATATAGATTTTAAAGGAAAACAACATTGAATATTGCTTTTTAATGACATTTAATTGGTAGTAATTGGCATCTTTATCTTTATAATCGACATACTACTAAATCGAGTTGTATGTCCTGTGAAGAAATGACAACAGTTTAATCAATAAAGGAATTCACGTTATTTTAATTTTTGATATTGGTTATATAACTAATGTCATGAAATACTTATGATGATGCTTAATAAGATGTGGTAAAAAATCAAAGTGTAATCCATTAAATAACAGTAGTGATTACTCATATGCCAATATAATTAATTAAAATACATCCACGATTCTCATGACTTAATAGTGCATAAGTTGGAGAGGCTTGATAAAATTCCAATTGATAGATATTTAATTTAAAAATGATATTATGAAAATATAGAACATTTAAATAAATAAATTTTATTCTTTGCAAATACTTACATTTAATAATAATGTGTAATTAGTTATATCAATTAATACTACCTTATATATAATTTATAACTTATTTTAAATATTTTTATAATAATTGTATTATGTATATATATTACTTTGTCATATTAGTATTTAAATTGTAAATAATAGTAGTGGACATAAAAAGTGAAAAAAAAGAAAGAAAAACATTCAATGGATGAAATAATAAAAAGAGAAATAATGGATGAATTTTAAAGTAATATAATAGTTAAAAAATATATATAGTTAACCAACCCAATTAATTTAAAATTTTAACTTATTTAAAATATTTTATATTAAAATTAAAATATGTCGTGTTATACATATATTACTAAGGCTCTGTTTCGCGCAATTAGTTGATAAGTTAGCTGATAGCTGATAAGTTACTTAATAACTGATAAGTTATTTAATAGCTGATAGCTGATAAACTAACTAAAGTGTTTCATAAAATTAGCTGTTTAACTAGCTAAAATTGTAAAATGACATAAAAGGCATATTAATATAAATATATATATAATTAAAATAATTTCTATTTATTTAAAAATAAAATTATATTAATGTAATTTAAAATTTTAAAATAAAAGTATAGCTTCTAATATTTTATAAATTTATATATTTATTTACTTATATAATTTTTATTTTATTATTTATTATAAAATTATAATTACTTAAAATATAATTAATTATATTTTATAAAAATTATTTAAATTTATATTATAAAAGGTATGAGTTGTAAATTAATAAAAAGAATAAGGATAGATTTGGAAAGAATTTAAAAAAAGGGGTAAGTTATAAGTTATAAGTTACTCTAGGTAGGTTATTAAATCATAACTTATAAACTACCTGAGATAGCTTATAAGCTAGTATGGGAAAAAACTTTAAAAGCTAGCTTATAACTTATTGATTAGGTCAATAAGTTATAAGTTAGCTTATTTGTTGCGCGAAACGGAGCTTAAGTGATATTAACATTTAAGCTATAAATAACAAAACTAAGCATAAAAACATAAAATAAGAAAAATATGCAATGAGACAAATAAAAAAAGGAATAGTGTGTGAATTATAAAATAATATGAAAGTTAAACATATTATATGTAATTAAATAATTAAATTAAATTAATAATTTATTTATAATATTTTATAATAAAAATAAAATATATCATTTTATATCCATATTACTCATTGTTATTAGCATTTGAATTATAAGTGAAAGAAGTAAATATGAAAAAAAAAAGAAAAAAAGGAAAAATATGTGGTGAGCCCAACAAGACACAATTTATTGCAACAAAAAAAATTCTGAGATATGTTAAGGGCACAAATACTTTATACCATTTTGTTGAATCAGAAAAAAGATTCTAATTTAATTGGTTACATCGACAATTCTAGGTTGGCAATAATGATAATTACAAGAGCACCTACGGTTACTTGTTTCTTTTAGGATCCAATGTAATTTCATAAGTTTCAAGGAAGTATAAAACTATAGCACTCTCATCAACTAAAGCAAAATATATGACATGACAAGAACGAGTGTAGTATCTGAAGTAGTTTGGCTTAGAAAGATTTTTACAGGAATTACAATAGAGCATTAAGGGGTCGTTTGGTTTGCAGTAAAAATATAGGAAATTGTATTTCCTAGGATATAAACTACCATAGAGTTGTTTGGTTGCATAAAATGAGAGGAAATAAATCTTCTTGGGAACTTGTGTTTCCCATAAAACATGGGAAATCACTTACCCACTCCCCCTAGGTAAGTTCTATTTCCTCTATTTTTAACTAATTCAAATACAAAAATATCCTTACTAAAATTAATTAATACCAATTTTACCCTTTTAATTGATTATCAGATTTTACTTTATGAATATCCATTTTAATTGGTGTTACTGTTATTTTACAATTTGCTTATTATTATTATTATTATTATATATATATATATATATATATATATATATATATATATATATATTACATGACATATTTTATTATTATTATTTTATAGAAAAAATTTAAATATTCAATTTAAATGAATTAATCAACAGCATACTTTTATTTAATTCCTACGTTATTTTATAACCCACTTATTATTTTATTTTTTTATTTATTTTATTGCATAATTTTCTTTTACTTCTTTTTTATTTTATCTATTACTATTATTTGAAAGTTAGATTATAATTATTAAATAATATAAATATAATATGATATATTTAATTTGATTATATAAATATTTTGAATAAATTAAAATTTTAATATATATTATATTAATTGCATTATATAATTATATATTCTATTTGTTGATTGAAATTATTTGAATATTAAAATCAAATTTTCTTTAAATTTTATAAATATTTTTTAATATCAAATTTCAAGCACTATAACTTAAATTAAATATATATACACACACACACACATCAATTAGAATTAAAATTTTCTTAATTAGTTACTGTCTAGAGAACAAACAGTAATATGCTTTTATTTGATAATTTAATTTTTAATTAATCTATTTATTTGAAGTTTTCAATTGATATTACTGTCTTGAAACATAATAGTAACATGTCACTATCTAGAGAAGAAATAGTAATATGCTATTATCTATTTATCTGAAATTTTTAATTGATATTATTATTTTAGAACGAAACAGTAATATGTTACTATCTAGAGAAAAAATAGTAACATACTATTATTTAGCAATTTGGTTGTTAATTAAACTTGATTTATCGATTTATTTAGGATTTTCAATTAGTATTACTGCTTTTATTTGATAATTTAATTTTTAATTAATCTATTTATTTGAAGTTTTCAATTGATGTTACTGTCTTGAAACATAATAGTAACATGTCACTATCTAGAGAAAAAAATAATAATATGCTATTATCTATTTATCTGAAATTTTTAATTGATATTATTATTTTAGAACGAAACAGTAATATGTTACTATCTAGAGAAAAAATAGTAACATACTATTATTTAGCAATTTGATTGTTAATTAAACTTGATTTATCGATTTATTTAAGATTTTTAATTGGTATTACTGTTTTGGAATGAGACAGTAACATGTTACTGTCTAGAGAACAAATAGTAACATGCTATTATCTATTTATTTGAAAATTTTAATTGATGTTACTGTTTTGGAACGAAACAGTAACATGTTACTGTTTAGAGAAAAAAATGATAACATGCTATTATTTAGCAATTTAATTGTTAATTAGACTTGATTTATCCATTTATTTAATAATTTTTAATTAATATTACTGTTTTGGAACGAAACAGTAACATGTTACTGTCTAGAGAAAAATAGTAATATATTATTTATTTATTTAAAATTTTTAATTGATATTACTGTTTTAGAACGAAACAGTAACATGTTACTATTTCTTTTCTAGAGAAGAAAAAATAGTAACATGTTATTATTTATCAATTTAGTTATTAATTAGACTTGATTTATCCATTTATTTGAGATTTTTAGTTGGTGTTACTGTCTTGGAACGAAACAGTAACATGCTATTATTTGTCAATTTGGTTGTTAATTAGACATGATTTATTCATTTATTTAAGGTTTTTACTTGGTGTTACTTTCTTGGAACGAAATAGTAACATGCTATTATTTGACAGTTTGGTTGTTAATTAGACATGATTTATTCATTTATTTGAGATTTTTAGTTAGTGTTACTGTCTTGGAACGAAACAGTAACATACTATTATTTGACAGTTTGGTTGTTAATTAGACATGATTTATTCATTTATTTTAGATTTTTAGTTAGTGTTACTGTTTTCTTGAAACGAAATAATAACATGCTATTATTTAGCAGTTTTGTTGTTAATTAGACATGATTTATTCATTTATTTGAAGTTTTTAGTTGGTGTTACTGTTTTGGAACGAAACAGTAACATGCTATTATTTGACAGTTTGGTTATTAATTAGACATGATTTATTCATTTATTTGAGGTTTTTAGTTAGTGTTACTGTCTTGGAACGAAACAGTAACATACTATTATTTGGCAGTTTGGTTATTAATTAGACATGATTTATTCATTTATTTTAGATTTTTAGTTAGTGTTACTGTTTTCAAGACAGTAACATGTTACTGTCTTGAAATGAAACAGTAACATGTTATGAAATGAAACAGTAACATGTTATTATTTGGTAGTTTTGTTGTTAATTAGATATGATTTATTCATTTATTTAAAATTTTTAGTTGGTGTTACTGTCTTGGAACGAAACAGTAATATACTATTATTTGGTAGTTTGGTTGTTAATTAGACATGATTTATTCATTTATTTGAGATTTTTAGTTGGTGTTACTGTCTTGGAACGAAACAGTAACATGCTATTATTTGGTAGTTTAGTTGTTAATTAGACATGATTTATTCATTTATTTGAGATTTTTAGTTGGTGTTACTGTCTTGGAACGAAACAGTAACATGTTACTGTCTTGGAACAAAACAATAACATACTATTATTTAACAGTTTAATTGCTAATTAGATATGATTTATTCATTTATTTGAGATTTTTAGTTAGTATTACTATTTTAAAAAGAAACAGTAAGATGTTACTGTCTTGGAACGAAACAGTAACATATTACTATTTAGTTTACAAATAGTAATAAATTATTTTTTAATAATTATATTTGTTAAAAAAATTATTATAACACTACTAGACACCAAAAAAGTTAGGAAGAAAATTTTAAATATGGGATTCGAATAAATTTAAATTGATAAAAATAAAATTAAAGTTAAAAAAATAACAAGAAATTAAAGAAAAATTAAAAAAATTATTGAAAAAAGCCTTTTTTTGCCAAATCAGAGTGGCCAAAACACCTTTGTAAGGTGTTTTGCAAGCACGTAGATCTCGAAAAGTTACATGAAATAAAAAAAATTCACTTAAAACGGACAATCAAGCACAAAGTTATGATCATTCAAAGTTTTGAACTCAATTTAAACGTTTTTAACTAAGTAAATTTCGTCAAACCCACATTTTCCTATTTTCTGTTGAAAGAGCAAATGAAAAAGATTGAAAATGAGTGATCATGCAAACATTGGTTAACTAATAAAGAATTTATGACTTTTTAAAATTTTTAATTTACCACCGCATTCACACAGTTAAAAAAAGAGTAATTTCAATATATAACATTCATAAATCATAAAATTGGAACCTATTTAAAAAAAAATCTGGCGCTATCACCTCTTTAAAATTAATTAATATCTATTAATATATATTAAATTATTATTAAGGATATTGTAGTCATTTCATTATTATTTCCTAGAAAATTTAAAGTTGAACCAAACAAAATATAAGAATTTATTTCTTGGGATATGTGACTTCCTTTATGTTAACCAAATAACATTTAAGGATTTCTTAGGAAGTGTACACAGTAAGTAACTTTCTAGGAATTTCAATTTCCCATGGGAAGTTATTTCTTGCATGAACCAAACGACTCCTAAGACTACAATAAAAATTTATGAATAACAACATGTCTACATTAACCATGACAAAGAACTCAGTATTTCATGCTGTACAAAATATAATGAAATTTAACATCCCTTCACTCGGGCTTGTTGACAAGCAAAAGATCAAGCTAGAGTTTTGCTAGATTGGAGAATAGTTAGCAAATGTTTTTGTAAAACCAATTTAGATTGAGAAATTTGTAAGTTCAGATAAATGCTCAAAGTTTATGATTTTAATATATTAAGGGGGTGTTAAAAACCATTAATATAAAAAAATCTAAAGTTATGTAGAAAATAAAATTTTCTAAAAAATACAACGATGAGTTTTTTAGAAGTTCTACCATATGCAAAAACCCAGATCATATTTTGAAAATTTGTAAATGATAAAATTATATCAATTGTACTCAGTCAAGTTGTGAGAATATAAAAATTTGTAAAAGATAAAATTATATCAATTGTACTGAGTCAAGTTGTGAGAATATAAAGCAAAAAAATCAAGAGTTTTTAGCCCACGTGAGTTCGCAACTCACTGGCTATATACAGTCATTTCCATGTGAACCGAAACAATAGAGTGAAGTTTACTATTAAGGAATTCTTAAGCTTTCCTCTCTCCTTGTTCTCTCCTAAAATCAGCAAGTTATGTCTTTTATTAATACAAATCAAGCCTCCAAACTCATTTATGCAAAAGCCAAAACTATTGCCTATCCATCACTACATTATCAAAATAATTAATTCCTTCATAGTGTTGATCGACTCTAGTATCGTTAGGACTTGTATTGAATTCTTGAGGGATGGTATCTATATTGGTTAATCAATATCAGAATCTATATAATTGTCTAAATTTGCAAAGATTGGTTCAATGTTCGAATCTATATAGCTTTGCCGCACAATTTGGGTTGGTCTGAATCATATTGTTTATGAGGTAAAAGAAATCAAACATTAGATAGTTTCTCATATAGTATAAAATAATAGCCCTTGGTTAATGATACAGTACAAATACTCTTGTGCCTTACCACTAGCTTCCACCATGTATACAAATACTATTCATCAATAATTCATTTTTCATACATGCCTAATAATTTCATCCCATTCATTAAAAGGAATTATAAATCAAATGACATCGATCGTTTAATGTAGAATATGTCATTAGCATTTAGAAAACATATAAAGAAAATGATGCTCAAATCATATCCTCTTGTAACCTACCATTTCCAATCATTGAATGATCTGTAATATGTTCGACTGTAATAAACATACTTTGCATATATTAGAAACAGCAAACCCAAGAACAAAAGTAAGTAGAATGATAAAGTTTAACTCAAAATTTCTCCCAGCAACCTAACTTGACGATTCTCCACCTTCATTACATATACGATGATACTATCCGAGACCAAAACCTAAAAAATAATAATTTTATAGGTTTTGGGACATCATTCACAACCTTCATTATATAGTATATTATTCAACCAATTATTGATTTATTCTTCCTCTTCAATTATTATTACTAAATAAAAATTACCTTTTTTTTTTACCTTATGATAGCATTTGATTTTTAAAATCTTGCATTTTCAAAAAAGTGTACATTTATGAAAATGTCATTCCTGTAAATTTAATTAATAAAAATGTAATATTTCTATATTTAGTTTACTATAAATTTTTTGGAGAATATTTTGCCAAATTTTTATATATATTATATTATTATATTTGATTCATATTTCATATTTTCAAAAATTTTAGGATTATTTTAAAAACACCTATATTAAGCTTTTATTATAAAATATAATATAATAAATTATTTTTTATTTAAAATTACATAAATAATTAAAAAAATTAAACAATTAATAAATTAAAATTTAATATTTAGCATCTAAAAATTTATTGAAACATTTATAAAAGTATTATATAATTTATTATATTTTAATAATTAACATATTCTTTATTTAGAATAGAATTTAATTGCCACCCTTGGTGGCAATCAAACACTATAACCCTACCTAGAAATAAGCCATGTATAAACCATTTGTTTTTCGTTCTTTTGCACTCTTTGAGTTTTTAAGGTATATCCATCATTAGTCATATTATTATTATTATTATTAGATTAATTTTTAAAATGAAATAAGTGTAATTTATTTAAGTTATTATAGTATTAAATATACTTGACATTCCTCACTTTACAAAATTATAAATTTTTACCATTAAATTATTTTCACAATTATTTTTCATAATATTATTAAATTTTATATTATAGTTTCTTCTCTAATATAAAAATATCATTTTTTTATATTTTTATATATAAATATGTTTTTTAAAAGAAATTCCAAACCTATTATATTATTCTTCAATGAAAGAAATAATACATATAGATAAATATATTAAAAAAATCTTCTAAACATTAGGAACAACAAAAGAAAAGGAATTGCAATTAAAAAATTAATTTCATTATATTTTTTAATAATAAAAATATGTTAAAAATAAAGTGATAATTATTTTTCAGTTTAAATTAAAAATTATTTCATAAAATGATAAAAAAAGAGAATTAAATGTGAAAATAATTTTATTTTTTTATTTTAACATTAATATGCCTATTTCATAGGTATTGAGATATTCACTTTTCCCTATAAGAATATTCTTGAGAGAAAATTGGATTAAAATTTTTTTGAAAATATGATATTTCATTTTTTATCAAACTTTGAACTAAATTGTATTGTTGAAGTTCCTCTGGCTTCTTTTGGCTTTGTATTTACAAATCCTCTCTTTTCTCTGTTCTGCATTATAACGCCTTACTTTGACAGTTGTGTACTGGGGCGTAGCTGTCCCTTTCATGTTCTTACACGTAAAAGAAGTAAATTTTAAGCAAATGAACTTGTAACTGGAAAACAGGGACAAGAAAGAAAGAAGGATATAATTAATTATTCTAATTATAACCTGCAAATCGCTAGTACTGCAAACTCTCCTCATTTGCCCATCGAAGAAAGTGTTTTCAGTAGGGCTAAAGCCTGACTCTGAAAATGGAAATGTCAATTCCATAAATATAAACAATTAAGTAAATAAATACTAAAATCATCCTCATAGTTTTCTTGTGCCTAAGAAATTCACTCACCGTACCATGATTTAGGTTTTCTTGAGTTGAGTTTTTTAGTTCGTCTTCCTAATGTTCTTCAACGTATTAAGGAGGATCAATATATTCAGGAATCTCACTGAGCTTTTCAAGATCAATTAGCAATAAATCCTATGTCTCCATAGTTTTGAATTTTTCCATCATCACCATATTCATTCTAACATGAACAAGACTATTTAATGTATGAGGTGTGAACTTATTCCTCCTAGTTTGAGCAACTTCAAATGTATTCCAACTTTGCTCAAGTGAAGAAATACTACATGGTTGACTTAAAATTCAAATGGCATACTTCTTTAGAATTGGAAGGGAATCCCCACAGTAATCCCACCAAACACCTATAACATCCAAAAATAAAAAATAAAAAATGTCAATTGTGAATGAAACACAAATATGCAATATTTGAAAAAGACTACAGAAGTATTTTAACTTACGCAGGAGAGATGTTTTCAACATTGTTTTTGCTGTGATTGTGAACAAAGATGAAACCTTTGCACGGTAAAGTTGAATTTGTTCCATAAAAGAATGTCTTTCATCATCAAAAACTAAATTTGTTAGCATAGAATCTATGTCATCTTTTATCTCGCTATCTTTTTTGAAATTTTCAGAGCACATGTAACTAGGGTTCAAAAATGCTGCCGCAGCATGTATGGGATAAATGGTATTTTCTCGCCAATCTTTAACCTAGTCAAATAGCACATCATAGTCTTCTTCATTGTTATGCATTTGACAGAACTCTTCAAGTCTCTTTGTGGCTCTTTGCATTGCCACGTATAAATATCCTGAAGTAGAGCCTTCACCTTCTACCAAACGAAGAACTTGAACTAACGGTTCCCATACTTGCAAAAGCTCTCTTCCCCGACTCCAAAAATTAGAGTTTTGAATTATACTTGTGACTTCCTTTGCCATTTCTCCCTTGTTATGATCTAGTCCTCCCCAGTCTGGGGATGCAATCAGTAACCGTAATTCTTTCTCAACATCCAACAGAGACTGAAGCATTTTAAGATTAGAGGAACGCCTAGTCTTACAGGGGTCCTTTAATTCTCTATTGTCAGTGTATTGCCTCATAAGTGACAGCACAGAGGTATGCTCATACATATATTTGACAATTCGTTCTGCATCATCAAAGAATTCTCCAACCCATTGTTTAAACCAGCAAATATCGTCGAGAAGTTCTTCAGTCTCCTCTGCAGCACACGTGGTCTTGTAAATACGTGGATATTTAGCAGTGAGCGTAGCAGCAAAAGAAGAACATACAGAAGAATATTTAGTAATAATAAGCTGAACAGCATGGTGAGGCCCAATATCTTCGATTACTGATGACACAATGTCTTCTGCAAGCATATGGTGAAAATAATTTCTAATCACAGATGACTTCAGAAAGACTGCTCTTCCTGAAGAATGAGCAACGATGTCAGAAGAACGACCCCTTCGTGTATGTCCTCCCTAACATCAAACATCAATGTGCAGCCAGTTGTCACCCATTTTTTCTTGGCATCTTTTATATATTCGTTTACTTCTGTCAGACAATCAGGAATTGTTTTTGCCTCCAAAATTGAATAACTCGGTATTTCATAGTTAGGGCCATATGCAGCAACACTTCTCACAAATTCTCGAAAATGTGATGTTTCAATAACATCAAATGCAATGTTATTTGAAATCAAGAGTTTGATAAGTAAGTGACCAACTTCACCTTTATTCTTCTCCTTGAATAAATTTGAACCTGCAGGTTGCTGCAAATCTTCTGCTGAACTTGAACCATTAGATCCATCATCCTCAACAATCAAGTCAACTGTATTCTTTGCCTTCTTATTGGAACTTTTGACTGCTAAGAATGCTTCCTCTTGAACTTATATATTAACTTTATCGCATATGCCAATGTCACGGCCTTTAATCCCGCCAAGTGTGATTTAAGTCTTGCAATACCACCAACAAAAGTATCTTCACAAAATTTGCACTTGAAGTGGCCATCTTATCTTTCAGCATATTTCCAAAATTTATTCAACTTTCTGCCCATTTTGTTTTGTCCCTGTGCGTATGAAACATATTAGAATTCCAGAGTACATAAAAACTTGAGGATATTAATGTCTATTAATTGTTATTTAAGAAATTACAAGCTTAGCATAAAAAGAAATATACTAAAAATTACCTGCGCGTGTGTAAGAAATAAACTTTTTCTTTTAATAATAACATATTTAATGACTATTATTCTAAGAATTAAGTGTTTGAAGACATGTAAAAAAATATACTACATACAGCAGAAGAATTTCATAATACTAGAAAAATGATAAACCAACATTCAAAGTGGTGCACTAACAATTGCATTGGGGTACACATTGAACTCACTTGTAAATACGAGAGGAGGTGAATGTTGGATGTAAATAACAAAGGAAAAGAAAAGGGGTAAAATACTTGTTCCAGATTTAAAATAGTTGGATTTTGTAACCTTTTGCTTTAAAAATTTAAAAATCACTTATTATTACACAAAATTTAAAATTAATACACATCATCAACTTAATTAACTATTTTATCAAATGCGCAATTTTTTATGAACTTTTTAAATAAAAATTATAATATTATACTATATTGATTTATTTTCTTAATTTGCCACACATAATATTGCAACACTTTTTTAAGTATTTAATTAAAATTTTATATATAAAAATAACAAGATAATATTTGCCAAAAAAATAACATGATAAACTTAGATACTATAATACCATGACTCTTATTTAAATTTTTTATAAAAAAATCATGTAATAAGATAAAATAGAAAATCAAGTTTAGTATAATTTAAGAAAGTAATTTCTAAATTTTTAAAATTAAAAGAAGTAAAATTTAACTATCCTAAAATTAGCAGGAGCATTTTATATTTTTTCCAATAATAAATTTGATATGTGTTGACATCCAGCCACAACCCAAAATGCGCTAGGCACGAGGGTAAAGGATTGTGAAGGAAGGAATGATTAATCCAACAATTTTATTTTACAGGAGGAACTAACCTAGTAAATTTTTATTTTTGTAAAAAAAACTACATATAAACGTAAAATAAATCAAAATTTAGATAGTTTGGCCTCTCTAATAATGATTTATTTGGATGGAGGAAAATAGACAGGAGAAAAAAGAAATGAAATATTATATATTATTCTTGTCTTTATTTGAGAAATTTATTTAAAAAAGGAAAGATAATGAGAGTTTCTAGTCAACCCTCCAAAGTACAACATTTTTTCAATACTTTGTATTTCTCTAAAATATAAGGATTTTGGAAGATTATTAACTTAGTTTACAATTTTGACCCTATTTCATTTTTTAATTTGCATTCATGTTCTCAACATTTCATTATACACAAATAAAACACTCTCTATAGAAGCTGACTTAGAAACCCTTATTTTCTGTTGCAAATCAATTAGTTTTATTATATAGCAAATTTCTCTCAAATATTTTCTGATGTTATTTAATAAAATATTTTTTGTCAATTTATTACCACGAAAAACATAGAAAATATTAATATTTTAAAATTTATTATTTATATTTCTTTGAAAGGTAACTAGCATGTGAAAAATATATCATAATTATGAAATATTTTTTATAAAAAATATAAAAATTTCTTTTTCCTTAATGATAATAATTAAACTTAACAATTATGATTCATATTTATTTACCTATACACATTCATCCTTATTTTGATCAATTCATATTAACTTTGAGATAAATGTGGGTTGATATATTGTTGACTTTATCAAATAAGAATTATGTTAGGTGAACCTATATATGGGAATTTTTTCATAAACTTTTTAAGTGGGCATTATAATATTATTATATTTTGACTAGCCATATCATTTTTCAATGATAATTTTTTTTTAGGAAAGAAAATTTTGGAAAGATATTTTTTTTTACCTTCCTTTAATCATAAATGGCTCATTAATATATTAACTTTTTTAAAAAAGGTAAAATTATAATAATACATACTAATTAGTTATATATTTTGATTTAATCCTCTATTATCTTTCCTTATATAGTTATAAACATTCAAATAAAGGGATAAAGAATTATGATTTTACTAAATTGAACTGGCTAGATTAATAAATAAAAAGGTGAGTTTTATGCGAGTAGTTAGATTAACTTTTAAAACCAATTTTCAAAAACTTGTGAAATAGGAAAAAAATTGATCATGGTTTGCACATTATAACTGTTCAATTGATAGATTTTTTTTAAAAATGAATTACTATTATTTACAAAAAAAATATTGTTTTGCCAAATATTGGATATATATTTGAAATCCAATGTCTCAAGTAATAAGAATTTACTTTTTCTATCCCTTATTATCTATTATATCTTTTATAATTTTTTTACTCATTTTTATTTATTGTTATAAAAATTCAATAAAGCATTAAATATATATTTTTTAATTTTACCCTTTTTTTCATTAATAAATTATTCTACACTTTCATCTTGAAATATTTCAACAAATTTATCTCATCTTTCTTTTTCCATTTTTAATTATGTTGAAATTTATGCATGAAAAAAGAAAGAAAAAGAAACTTATGTGTGCATTTAAATTTAATCATAAATTCCAAGTAAAAATAAAAATAATAATGAAGTTTTTTTCTTAATTTTGAATTGAAAGATAATTTTAGAAAGTTCATTAAAAATAATCAAACTAAATTACTTTTTTAATCTTTGTGAAATCAATTCAATGTGACAGATAATAAGAAATGGAAAGAATACCTTATTTTTATAGATGAAAGTCATAAAATAAGAAAGTTAAGTTTTTTATGATATTTTAATTATAAACTTGTAAAATTATAAAATGATTTGATAATATTGAAATATTTTCATATTTTATATACATAAGTTTAATTAAGTGAGAATTTAATTAATTTTAATTATTATATATTAAAATTTTAATTCAATCTCAATCAGAACGTTAAACTAATTCTCAAAATATGCTACATATGCCACATATTGAATTGAAACTTAGGATGTTGAAAGAGAAAAAAACTTGACAACAATATAATATTTATACTACTAACATTTAGTCTAATCTTATCTTAAAAGGTGGTGAGACCAGGCATGCTTGATTTATTTAAGCCATGTCATAGGATATGCAAGCCATAACTACAAAGTTCACAACTAAAAAATATACAAAGAAAGCATTGTAAAAAATAAATAAATAAATAAACTAATGAGTACTTGCATAAGATCGTTTTCAACAATATGCAAGCCAACTTACTTAAATATGGGTTCCATTTTCTATATTTATTAATGCTTTACTTATATTTTTTGTTAAAAATTTAAAGTCACTAACATCAAATTTGAAAGCCTAAACCTTAAAATCTAACCACCAAACTCGAAACCTTAATCTCTCAAACCAAAAATCCCCAAATAAAACCCTAAATCTCCAATAACCAAAACCTTAAACCATAAAATCCTAAAGTCCAAAATCCTAAATCCTAAACCCTAAACCCCAATATCTTAAATCCATTACCTCAAACCTACAACCATTAAACCAAAGCATAATCCCCAAAACTCTAAATCCATAATCCTAAATCGCAAACCCTATACTTCAAATACTAAAATCTAAAACTTAAACCTTAAACCAATAAGCCCTAAACCCTTAAATTGCACCCTAAAACCATAAACCTAAAACTTATAAATTCAAAACCCTGAACCTTAACCCCACATTCAACCCTCGGTTTCAAAACACTAAACATCTAGCCCTTAATCCATAAACTTTAACCCTATAAGCTCTATAACCTTAATTGTTAAAACCTATAAACCTCTATTCCACAAACCCCAAACCAAACCATAAAAACCTAATCCATAAATCATAAAATGCTAACTCTTAAACAAAATTCTAAAACCATATTCTAAACCTCAACACTTAAAACTCAAATCCAAACCTTAAATTCATACACATAAGTTAGGGTTTAGGGTTTATGTTAGGTTTATGAGGGTTAGTGTTTAGGATTTTTGTGATAGGGCTTAAATGTTTAGGGTTTTGGGGTTTGGGTTTTGAGATTAATGTTTAAAGTTTTGGTTGTAGGGCTTTAGGGTTGAGAGTTTAGAATTTTTGGATTAAGGTTCATTATTTAGGGTTATGTTTGGGGTTTATGGGTTATGCTTTTATGGTTAATGTGTTAGGTTTAGGGTTATGGTTTATGGTTTAAGTTTTAGAGGTTAAAGTTTAAGGCTTATGATTTTAGGATTTAGGGTTATGATTTTGGCTTTACAAGTTAGACTTTTTTGGATTTTAGGTTTGTAAGATTTAGAGTTTAGAGGTTAAAGTTTATATGTTTTAGAAGTATGGCTTAGTTTTTAGATTAAAGGGTTTTAGGTTTTAGTTAAGATGTAAGGTTTCAAGTTTAGGTGTTCAGTGCTTCAATGTTAAGGTTCAATGATTTTAATTTTCTTTTAACAAAAAATATATGTAAAGGATACATAAATAGAAAATGGTACTCATATGCCATATGAGTAAGCTAGCTTTATGATTATTGTGGGAAATATGCTAGTAGCCTTGAATTCAATTCCATTACAATGCAACCTTTACATATTTTTTAGTTAAGAGCATTGTAGTTGTGGTCCATTGCCTACTATGGCAAGATCAGGTGACATGTTTGCTCAATCTAACTTTTCCTTAATTCAATCGTGCATAACGGTAAGATCCATAAGAAAATATAAATAATGTTAATGTGTCACAAAGTGGAATATTTTGGAAATTGATTTTGAAACTAGAGCAAGGTGAGAATTAGTTTTTCTAAAAAAATATAAATAATGTTGATTTGCATCATAAAAAGGGATATTTTGGAAATTGATTTTGAAACTTGGACAAAGTGGGAATTATTTATCAAACAAGGTATTTTAGTTAAAAAAGCCTATTATTAATGATTTTAACTCTTATCTATCGTTTGAAAAAGAAACAGAGTTCAACTTATTAAGGATTGGATTTATGTTTAAAATTATTCATAAGAAAGTAAAGGAAAGGAAACTATTAGTTTTTGAAATTATTTAATTCACTTTAGGGAATAGAATCACATTATTTGTGATTCCTTTTTCTCTTATTTGGTTCATTAGTCAACAAATAGGCAATAATAATGGTAGTGATAATGATAGTGGGGATAGTGGTAATAGTAGTGTTGGCAATAGTGTTGGTGGTGTAACAATGATGATAATGATGATGTAATGGTAATTGTGGCAATAATAGCAATGGTGGTAATGGTGGTGACGATGATAAAATGATGATAATGGTAGTGGTGCATCAACAATGGCAATGGTAGGGCAACAACAATGACATTGGCAATAGTTTTAGTGTTGTAGTAGTGACAGTAATGGTAGTAGTGATAATGGTGAGAGATAAGTGTTTTTTATTTTTATTTGGTAATGCAATCTAAAACCTTAGGGAGTAGGAAAGGAATCAAATGAAAGAATTTGTTGCAAGTACAGATAACAGAATCCACTATTTGTAAACCAAACACTTAATAAAAAAATTATTTTTTGATTTTGTTTCCAACCCCTTAAAATCTTTAATTCAAACACCACATTAGTAAATTTTGTTTATTATTTTCACTCATAGAATAAGCTAAAAGTTACATTACTTAAATTTGTGTCTTACAAATTTACTACATTTTTAATCTTGAATTATGCATCACACATTTGAATAACAATAAAAAGTCTTTTTCCCAACAAAAGGTTCCATTGATGAGATTGTTGGAGGAGATGGAAAAAAAGGGATGAAGGGGTGTGGGTAAGGAAGAAAGGATGGGGGGGAATGATTAGGTGTTGCATATGCATGGTGGAAAAAGTTCTAGATTGATTAAAGAAGACTAAGGAAAAAGAAGGTTAGAAATTTTCTCAATTCCAGATTTTATTAGGTCTAAACTTGATTTCAAAACTAATTTGAGTCAAGGTGCAAATAAAACTAGAAGTTTTTTAGTTGTAAAGTAAGAAAAACTTAAGACAAAGTGCTTGTGCTTGGTATACAATAGAGAAGGGAAGAAAAAAAATGAAAAATTCAAAGGGCTTGAGTGTGTGCAAATAAAAATATTGAATCTTCAGACTTCTTTTAAAATATAATGTAATATATGAATCTAATAAATTTTACAATTTGAATCCATTAAAATATAATAAAATTAAGTAATGAACCACACATTATTTTCAATTTTGAGTTAGTCATAAGAATTATTTATAATTTATATTTAGTATTGCTCAATTAATATTTATATAAGCATGCTATCAATTAATAATACTTTTTTTTAATTCTTTTATTCTTTATATAAATGTTAATAACTTCTAGATATCTTTATTTTCATAATTTTATCTTCAATCCTTTGACAAATGGCAATGCAACACTTCTTTTTTTTTCTTTAACCAACTTACTTAGCAAGTCATAGACATGTAAGACAGGACCGACCAAGTTGGGCCAAGCCTATATAAGCCTTCATTCTAAATGAGCAAAACTAGCTAGGATTGTGAGGACCCACGTGTAACTTATTAGGGCTTGTAAATAGCTACATCTTTTTTTTTACCACTAAAAATGATTAAATCATTTAAAAAAGGATAAGTAATAATAAAAAACTCTAGATATAGAGGAAGACACCTTCAAGAGAACATTAGATTGAGTTAGATTAAAAATTTTTTTTTTATAAATTGTAATTGACTAATTAGATTTATTTTTTATTTTGTGTAATTGGTTAATCAAATAAATCTAAAAAAATTATAGTAAGCCATGGCACATTAAATTGAGAATTATGTTAGATTAAAAAAATTAAATGGTTGAAAAGACATTAAAAATTAAAATAAAAATATTAATTAAGCTTGTAGGCCATCATGGATAAGCCCATGTAGGCTTGGCCTATGTGGATTTACCTACAAAAGCTTACAATGAAAACTGTAATGTCCCGAATTTTCAATTCTATTATTTGAATCTCTAAATTCTAAGGTCGTAGAAACGAAGAGCACGTTTGAATTAGCTTGGTGGGTAAATCTTAAGTTGAAAGGAATTAAGTGTAAGGGTAAACGAAATTTTGAAGGAAAAAGGATAGTAGGGAAAAGAATTTATTTTCATAAGCAGTATAAATGATCAGAGAAGGTTGGAAAATCCTAAAAGGGGGAGTTATCTAAGTTTGACAGTGCAAGGAATCTTAAACAGACAGAAACCCTATGGACTAAATTGTAAAAGTGCAGAATCGGGTGTGGTTAAAGTGGAAATAACCAAGAATTTGGGATCTAATATGAATAACCAAGAATTTAGGGTGTGATATGTGATTTTCTTTTAGTGTGGCCAATAGACACATGACAAGTGTCCTTATTAAAAGAAAATAGACAAGTGTCCTTATTTGAAGAAATGGCAAGAATAGCCTTACTTTTAGTGAAAAAGGACTAAATTACCCTTGGAATTGTCAAAAATGGCAAAATGCCCTTGAAGCTTCATGAAAAGTCTTCTTCCTTATCCTTTCTTCTCAAAAGCTGTGGAAGACTCCATTAAAGCTCCAAAACGTGCAGGAGAGAGAGAGAAAGAGAGAGAAAGTTTCTTTTGAGTTTTTCACCCAAAAATAGTGAGATTTAGGCTTGGGGGTAGAAGGGAAAGTTGCTCTTCTCATCAAGCTCTATCCATTGGTGTGTTTAGATTGAAGAGAAGCTTAAGTTTGATCAAGTTTGAAAAGCTCTAAGTAAGGATTTTCAAGTTGTAGCAAGAGGTAAAATTGTTCTCCTCTAAAAGCTCTTTATTGTGCTCTTTTTAGTTTCTTGAGATTTTGATGTTGGAGTGGTCAAAGGTAGTTGATCATGGAGTTTTGGATGATTTGAACATGTCTAATGGTGTTTTAGATGTTGTTATGTTAAGCTATGACTTTGGTTTGGTGTAAAAACAACAAGAAACATGATGTACACACTTGGGTTTTAGAGGCATAAGGGTGCATGAGTAGTATTGGTATAATATGTTTGGAACTTGGCTAAAAAGGATGAAGTTAGAATAATTTTTATGAAGTCTAAAGCCTATGAAAGATGAAACTTTGATTGTGAAAGTGTTTGTGTGCATTTTTCCCTTTTGAGAAGCCAAACCCATGAATATGAAAAAGAAGGAAGGAAGGAGTTTTAGCTGTTTAATGTGTTCTCGAAGGATCAACAAGGTACACGGGGTAGAACACGGCCCGTGTTGTACCCCGTGTTCCTCATTGAAGCTGATCAGTGTGCTACACGGGGTGCAACACTCCCCGTGTTTACCTCAGGATTGAAGGGCAGTAAGGTACACGGGGTAGAACACGACCCGTGTTCACCCCTGTGTTCTTCTCTGAATGAACTGGTGAAGCCTCGAAGCCATCTAGTAAGGAACACGGCCCTGAACACGAGGTATGGGACCCCCGTGTTCTTTGTTAAGTGAACTTTTTGGCTTGATTTCTTCAGGATTTGCATGGTTTTGCTTTTGGATCCTTTTCTAGTATTCATATGTGTCATTTCAAGGCTTGAAAACAAGATATAGAGCATCTAAGTATACATTTATTTAAGTAGAGGAAGTAAAGAATACATGGGGATTAGGGAAAGTGATGATGTTCTAATAAGAACTATGATGTGTATTTGTATAGATTAAAAGTGACAAGTTGGAAAGGCAAGGGGAGTTATAAAGGAGCTTTAGTGAGAGCAAAGGAAACATCATATTGGAAGCTTGTAAAAGGTAGCTAGCTTTATCCTTAAGCTGTTTTCTATTTACATGATTTTCTATATTTTACGCCATTGTATGGAATGTGTATGGAATTGTTGTGCACGCATTTCGGGAAGACAGTGTGATACTGTGTTTTGGCCTATGGCTCGAGATCCCCGGAATGATAATGCAATTGTTGTGGCACAACCCGGGAAGACAGTAAAATACTGTGTTTTGGCCTATGGCTCGAGATCCTCGGGGATAATAGTGCAATTGTTGTGTGCGGTACCTATGGCCAGAAACCTTGGGAAGACAGTGTGATACTGTGTTAGGCCTTTGGCTCGAGATCCCCGGGAAGACAGTGAATTGCTGTGTGAGGCCTAGGTACGATCATCTGTGATGGCCATCTAGATATTGAGATAAGTCCTTGAATGGGCTTGATGATTGCTGTGTGCAGTGCATATTTCTTACAATGGTACAGAATGAGATGATAAAGAGATGAGAAATGATTAATTGTTTTTGAAATGTATGTTTTACTTGCTTAAGGATCTGGAATGGCTCAATATATTTTTACAGTGATGGCTAGCTACTGGGAAACTCTGTTTCTTATGTTTTTCTGTATTGTTACTAACCATTCCAAGTTATGCTTCCAAAGGCTCTCATGATAAAGGACAATGATGTTTTGAAGTTGTAAATGTAAAAGAAAAAAAAAATATGTGTATATAGTTAGGGATATTGTATATGATGGATGTATATTTTTGTAAATCGAACTTTTATATAATGACATGACCCTTGCCTAAAGCGTATGAGATACAGAAATTTGTGGTATTGTGAGTTAGTCTAGAATAGAAGGCTAATTAATATGTGTTAATTACCTATTTAATGAGGAATAAGGCGCTTTTAAGTAAGGGAGTTATAAAAACAAATTTGAAAAAGAAAAAAAAAAGCCCGGACCACTTCATGTCCATTGGCTTTTAGGAAAGTCTGTGAACTTTAGGTTTGAATCACATCTCTAGCAAGTTGCAATTAGATTGATGAAACATGACATAAATAAAATTTGAACAAGCCTATTAAAAACATAAGTTTTTATATAAAATAAGTAAGATTAAATAATGTAAAATAAATGAGTATAATGTTACTCTTTTATTCTTTTATTTAAATAAGTTAATTGCATTAATATATGTATATTTTCTTAATGATGTTGATAATTAGCTAATCATCTAATTATTCCAACATATAAAATTTACTTGAAAGTAATTATAATTCATGACTTTTATCATATATTTTTATGCTTTAGTTGATACATGTTCCTATTAAAATTGAAGAACAATAACTTAGTATAATTATTTGCAAATCTTTACGAAGGTTTAATATAAAATTTTTAATTTTTCACAAAATTTACAAATTTATTTAGACTTTATGTGTAACAAATATATAAAAAATTACATAAATATTAACTAAAATTGAATAAAAATTTCTTAAATATTCATTTTATATAAAATTACTTCAAATGAAAATTTCGTAAATATATAAAATTAGATGATAATATAAAATTAAATTATTCTAAACACATTCATACAAAATCTTCACTCCACCACTAATTTCATCAATGGATTGCGATAGGACTTTTTAACAGAGAATGTGGATGATAATGGGTTGAGGAATACAATAGGAATAAAAAGTTTAAATTTATTAAATTTTGAGCATAATTAAAATTAAAAATATTTCAAACAAAAATTTTTACTAAAAGAGAATAGAGCCATAGCACAATCTCATTTAAAATGACATGATAGACTAGCTCTGCCCTTTCTTTTAGCTATTCTTTAAGTGAACTCTTTTATACATCAACTATATATATATATATATATATATATATATATATATATATATATATATATATATATATATATATATATATATATATATATATAATTCATATTAAATTTTATAAATTTTTAAAATAAAATATATTAAATTTAATAATTCACAATTTATTAATAAAATCAATTCATAAAATATTACTGTTATTACCTGAATGAAGTCGCAAAACTCTGGTATCACGTGTCAGTGTTGTGCTTGCTCACAACTTACTACTCCGAACTCGGAATAATGTTTGCCTGCAGTGACGTAAAACCTGAACTTGTGACGTGCTGTCTTTAATGCAACATTAATTAAAAAAAAGTTCTAAGCTGGGTCTGTAAATAGCATTAGGGCAGTAAACTATACACATTATATGATTTTTTTTCTGTCAAAACCCTATTAATCTCCCGGCTTTAATGAAAATTACAAATTTGTTTCTTTACTTGTAATTTAAATAATATTAGATCCTGTTTATTTCATTAAAAATATTTTTATATAAAAATATCGTTTATATGTATATATAAATGAATGATATATTATTTATATTTGTAATTAAAAAAATAATACATAAAATTATAGCAATGCAAAAAATTAAATTCTTTTTAAAAAAAAATTATACTTTTCCAAGATTTTCATATTTAATATTAAATAAATAAAATACTTCCCTTTATCTTATCCATTTTATAATTACATTTTATAGAAAATATTTTTTGTAAAAACAAACAAACCTTAATTTTCATCTTTTTTTCAAGATTACAGTTAACTTTTTTCTATTTAGCTTTAATGTGAAAAAATGGTGAAATTTAGCAAGTGGACAAGGGTAAAAAACAACCTTAATTATGTTAGATGAAGCTGATTTGCCATTATAAATTTTAATTAAAGGTGCTTTCTGCCTCTTTTCATACAAGTATGGAGCCGTAATACATCACGTCAATTAAATACGCATCCATTTAACAGATTTTATCTTTTTCTAAGAGCACTGCTCGAAGGAAGGAGCCGATGGGAATCAAAAGAAAACAATAACATTGTTCAAATTAAGAATAAAAAAACTGCAACTTTCCGATACATAAAGTTTGGTGAAAAATAATTAACATGTTGAATATTAAATATAAATTTTTTTTGAAAAATATTTTTTTATTTTTAAATAAAATTATTTTTCTCTACTATTATTAAAATTCTAAATCTTATTTTTTATCACAAAGTATAAAAATACATGATACTCCTTAATTTATGTATAAGAAAATAGGATTTTTCTTACGCAAAATATTAATTTTTTTTTAAAAACAAACAAATCCTTGTGGAGAATACTTAAAAATTTTTATGAAAGTAGATATTTCTATAAATTTGTGAAAATTAAAATTTTTAATTTTTTTGTAATTTTTTTACAGAGTTTTAATTAATGAAGTTGTAACTTATTGTATACTTGTTATATATAAAATTTTTAAAAATTATAAATTTTTACATCTAAAAGATGGCAATTTTTCATTAAATCCCAATAAAATCTTTTTGAGCACACAAATAGGAATTTTTTAACAAATGTCATACTGAAATTATTTGAGTAATATATATAATATATGAATAATAATGTTTGTCCCTCGAAATGGAAAATAAAAAAATGTACTTTTTTGGCAGTGAAAAAGGAAATACTGCGACCAACAAATCATAAAATAAACAGAGCATGGACATGTGATATTAAAATATTATAAGTAATAAAACGTAAAGAGATATTTAGGACATGAATTAATTAAGAAACAAACAAACAATAAGAAGAATAAATGAAAATGGCTCATGGGTCATACTTTCAGGGAATTTCTATAAATAAATTGTGCTTATTCATGTTAGACAGAAGAAAATGCAATCCTGTGGTATATTTATCAAGTATATATAGAAAACCTACACAAATGTTTTTAGAAAAAATAAAAGAAATTGCCAATGTCTAATAACTTTTTAAAACAAAAAATGATGTTGAGAGGGTAATTCTTCTTTGTTAATGGACATATAAAAAATTTCCTTTCTTTTAGTTTGGATAAATGAGCTCTCTTCGATATCTAATTTAATCTAAGTAATTCTCATTCACAAATCATATTCCACCTATTTCATTGATGGAAATGAGTTGAAGGTGAAAATAAATAATGTAGGTTTAAATTTTTTGTTCAATCAATAGTTGATATTTATTAATGAGTCGATCTAATTATTTGTATTGGTTTTGAAACCTAACGACCACCACATAATTTCGTTTCATTGACCCAAGAGTAGGACTAAATTATATTGGGAAACTTACCTTTTTTCCTTAAGAAGGGCATCAATATTACTAATAAGATCAAAATGGACCTAAAATCCACAAATTATTGAAGCAAAAAGACATTAACAACAAACCTTTTGATCTTTTGTTCTACGTAATTTGATTGATCCCAGACGTCCACAACTACCTGAATTCTATTAACTGCACACACAATGGATAAACACTGTCAAACCACTCGTGACTCACTTGTTCGTCCAGATGAAGTAATCATCCCACCAAAACAGTAAATTGTAGAGATCTTACCTGTTGATGATATCCTGCTGTTTGACCACAATGTTTTCTTTTTTATCACAATGTTTTCTCGGTTTACCAATATTCTTGGTCGACAACTTTCTAAGAATTTTTATATTTCAATACTGAAGCATTTAAATTCCTGACACAAGCTCCTCCGGCGGTGAGACGAACTTCCGATCTGCCGGATCTCGTCGAAGATCTTCAGGTTCTCAAATTGAAGCCTTAAGATCAGCTTCTGCTTAATTTGCTCCTTCTTCGATGATTTGTTGTTTGAGCTTTTGGGAGGTGACCTTCAACTCCGAGTTTCAATCGCCAGAAGTGATTTAGGAGTTGTTTGGTAATTAGCGATTAAAAGAACTTTTAACTGGTTGGACTAAAAATTAACTGATTGGTCGAAACAGCTATTTAGTTAGTAACGGTTGAAAAGAGTTGATATTGTAAAACGCCATCCTAAATGTCATTTTTCAAAACGCTAATTAGTACAGCATTTTCACTTGGCTGCTGATTTGAAAATTTATTAAATGGCCGATTTATCTTTAAAAGGCATCTGCCTTGCGTACGTGGAGATGATCATTTTTGTTTTGCATGCATAATGTATGTTGTGTGCGCGTCTGGATGTAAGCATATATTTGTATAAATTTGTGCTTCATACAAAATTCAAATAATTATTAATTAATATGTATAAAAATTATAATAATTTAATTTTAAAGAAATATTTAATATATAATAATTTATAATACTATATTATTTATTAAAAAATTTAATTTATTAAATAATATATAAAATCTAAAATATTAAAATAAAAAATATTTAAATAATTCATAAAATATATTAATACCTTTATATGTCATTTTATACACAAATAATTAATTACAAATAGTTAATTTTACGAAATATTCTTATTCAAATAATTAATGCAATTAGTTGATCAAATTAGTTAATACAATTATTCATTAGCTAACAGTTAATTGAATTAATTAATTATTATAATTATCAGTTAATTACTAAATAAGGGCTTAATATTGAATTCTGATCCACAAAATGACTACTTTTCTTCCACAATTGTCCTAAGTTAAAATGGGATTGAGTTTCTTTAAAATGTATTGTACTTTAAAGGATAAAATATTTAATTTTATTATTAATTTTTTATTTATTATTATTTATAAAATTATAAAATAAAATCAATGATATGATTGGATATTTTATTTTTTAAAATATATTTTACACTTTAAAAGAAACTCAAACCGTTAAAATTAACAAGTATGGAAAGGTCTAAAAATAATATGAATAATGCTACACTAGAAAAGTGCAGAGAATCCATGTAATACAGTCCCTGTAAAATACGCCGTCCAATTGGAATGCTTATGAAGTTCGTTAATAAAAGGTCGACACATGCTCCAATCAAATGATGATATTTGGCTGCTTTTAGATAGATTGCTTATTTTTGACTGAATTTGCTAAATAGTCCTTCAATATATTTTTTTTCACACTACAATACTCTGATCCTGTTCATGGCAACCTGCTCTGGACATGTGGTCGAATTGAATGATGACAAGTGGCGGGTTGAAAGCTACTTCCAGGTCAATTGCACAATTTGGATTGAAATTGCCATATCGTCGTGCCTCGGCTCTTTTCTTTTTTCATTTGCTGCCTCAACGTTGAAAATAATATGTTACAAGTTACAACATATTTGATTAGATTATTTTTAGATTTATTCTTTTTGTTTTGCAGCCTTCTCGAACAGGGTCGTCTTCTTCTTCCCTGTCCGTGTCTCTGTACTCAGCCCGATCAAGATCTCTTTCTGGAGCCCCCATCCCCGACGCCCTTGTTGCACGGCTTCTCTCGAACAGGGTCCTCCTTATCGGCTCTGTCCGTGTCTTTGGTTAGCGCCGTCCACGAACTACATCCAAAACCCTCACCCACGACGCCATTCTTGCGCGGCTTCTCTCCGGCAGGGTCTTCTTCATCGCCTTTATCTGTGTCTTTACACAGTGCCGTCCGAGCTACATCTGAAACCCTCATCCACGACGCCACTGTTGCGCGGATTCTCTTCGGCACACTGCTGTCCCATGGTTTCCAGAATACGGAGAATAATGAGAAGGATCCACCACGTCCACAGCAATCCATAGAAGGGCAAGTCACAGTTTCTAGATATTTTGTGTTTGGACTATCCTAGGTTGAAATTTGCTAGCCCCGATTGTATAATATGGATTCATTTCGTTGCACGGCTGTATATGACGTCTCATTCATGTTCCATTCAAGTATATTCTTCCTGACAAAAATGAAAAGAAAAAGTAATCTCATCTCATGTTTTCCCTCCCTCTTCCTTGAAATTCTTTTGTGATTTTGTTTAGATGAACATTATAAATAGAGAGAGTTAAAATATTGTTATCATATGTGGTCAAGTTGCTCATCTCTGTTGAACATTGTTCTTTTCAATTTAACTTGTGTGAATGTAAGGAAAATGATCAAAGAAACATCAAAAGTTTTTAAGAGTTTGTAGGTGGCTGATGGGATGTTTGGTGGTTATCATGTTTACTGTAGATATATATTTTGCTTCTTCAGTATGCCTCTAGGATTTTGCTCAAGAAATCACACTCTACTGTCTTACCCTTACTAATGTTACTTATTATTCCTCTTGACCGGAGCTTCAGCCTTCATGCCTGGTTATGATTGCTATGCTTTGCATATGTGAGATCTGACAGCCTTACTTATAATGAGCTACTTAATGTATTTGTTTCCACATATTGTACTTCAGGACAGAAGATGACCACAGGATGTCAATTATGAGTCATGCATGTTCTGATACCCATTGTACGGGGGCAGAAGCGTCAATTCATTTGAGCAATTGAATGGATCTTCTACTGAAACTAGATCTAGCTGTAACTATGACTAGTAAGAGCTCATCAAGAAGGAGAAAGGGGGGAGATAATTTCATTCTTGAAGTATGTTATCCTCGTAATACGTTCATGTGTCCTCTTAATATCTGCTGCTTTGGTCATTCCCAAATGATATAAGTATATAGTGTGTAAGATAGAAAGTTTATTGTTTTAGAAGTTCAGTTTGCCAATGAAGTTTCTATATTCGCTTTCATGTATTATGGACAATTATGTTTGCTGCTGGGATAGTTTAGGAAAGTAATAAAACAGTCTTCAATTCGATAGCCTTTTCGCTATTTGAATGAGAGGATATGTGTGCTAAAATCAGTGTGCATGGACCATTTTGCCTCCTCTTAATTAACAAATCCTGAAGCGTGTTTTCATGTATATTTGATCAATTTTCAGAGTGATTGCATTGGAAAGGTGGAGCAAGTTGTGAAAATCAAACAAAAGCAGGAAAAAGACAAAGCGGCAGTGAGACTTCATTCATTCAAGTTTGTGTTGTGAAAGTGTGAATAATTATTGGATTACTTCATTTTCCATGTATATTCTGATTTTGAGTTTGTCTTTACACGGTCCAGTCCTGGTTGCATCAATGGATCTGCTGTCAAATCGGCAAGAATTGAAAGAATGAAATCCCTCAGGTCTACAAATGCTGCCAAAAAGGTCTATTCCATTTCATTATTTACTGCACAGGAAATCATCTAATTTCATTCTGTGGGGCAAGGGGTTGGCTCAATTGCATTGACTGAGTATACTTTGCTGTAAACAACTTCTTGTGTTTAATGTCTATATTCTTGTCCCTCTGTTGAATGATGTATTTAAAATTTGAATTTATCTCAGAATGGTAAGTTTCCTAATAGCCAACCATAGAGTAGTAAAATCAATTGAATTGAATGTTACTTTAGAATTGGGATGGCTCAATGCACTGTCTTGCCATTAACTATTCATAAATATGTTAAGTTGGTATCATTATAGTAATTAATGACTGCAAAGGTGATAATGTGATTTCCACAATAGAATTGTCTTCTAGGTCATTCAATCTATTCGCTTGCATGATTGAATTCCTTATACATTATTTCATTTCCATGTCATTATTCATAGTTGTTACCTTTTTATAATGTTTAGCAGGTTAGCACACTGGGCCTTCAGGACCACATAGCTGTGCTATATCCAGAAATTGTATTATATGTGGAAATTTACCATAATGTTCGAAAGGGCCTCAAGGTATTTAATATCTGGATGATGTTTATGACCCTAAGATTTTTTAAAATATGGTCATCACATCCATCAAACAACAAATTAACTGGTAACCTTTGACTTCTTTTGTAGACCCAAGAATTCTTGGACGACAGTCCTTAACTACATTGAGGGCTAAGATCCATTGCTCAATCGATTAGGTGATGCAAAAAGCTGGATAGCATGACCCTTCTGGTTATTTTCTCATTGACATAAACAATTCCACTTGCTCTTGTTATGAGCTGGTTATTACTAGTTGAGGTGGTGAGGTTTCTCTGGTTTACGACAGTAGCTTACTTTTAAAATTTGAAGGGAATTTTTTGATGAACTTCCATAACCTCTTCTGCTTCCTTGACTAATAAATCAGCTGTTTCGACCTTCTTGTCAGCTTCAAGTGTGTCTATTATTTTGATTGGTGTTGAATTATCAAAATGATCTAAATTCTTGTTTGCCCCCTAAAAACAAGGAAAGGTTATTCCTTTTGCAAATTTTATCTGAGTATGGTGTGTAAATAAACTGAATTTGATGGAAACTGATATTTATTTTGCAGATGGAGGGTGGATAGTGATGGCCTACAAAAATATTTGAGGTTCTCAAGGTGCTAGTATTAACAATCTTTAATTTGAAGGTTCTATGTCCTTGGACTAGTTGGAGAAAGTACAAGGTGAGCTGAATTTTCTAGCAGAAGGCTTGAGAAAAATTTGTAGGTTCTTCACGGTCTAGTTGGAGTTCTTACTTCTTTCCAGAAACATCCCAAGAATGTTGACAACGTGCATTTGAACTGATGAGAAGTGAAAAGGTATGGAGTGAAGGAACTGTGACTGCAAAAGAAAATTATACATCAAAGCATATATGGGCTGGAGCAACTCCTAGGCATGCATGCTCACTGCTCTCAAAACTTGAACCATTAATTTGATCAAAGTTAGTCTTAAAGAGATAAATCTCCTTATAGTTTTATAACTTTTATCGTCTCTATATTCTACAGGACATGGGGGTGGTCCTTGGACTTACTTGCAGCCCACAACGAAAATAAATGGGAATCCGTTGGCTTCTCACAGAAAAATGGATAGAAGGTGGTGGAGAGCCCAGGTACTTGGCACTTACCCATGTGTGTCCATGAAAAGTTCTTGATAATCTAATATTTATTGCCACCGATTTGGTTTCCAGGCTCTACAATATTTAATGTGGTTCCCAACTGAATGCACCTGCAATTTATTGAATGCGGCCTGCCATGCTGCATCTGGAAATTTAGCTGCCAAAATGGTTCTTCGAAATCTTGCAGGAGATTAGACAAAGGTTTGTTGTTGGTCACTGTTTGTTTCACACCGTTTTCTTAGTAGACATAAGAAACAAGAATTGATTTCACCATGCCCTCTATTTGCCTATGCGAAAGAAAAGCGGGAATGGGTATTTTCTAGAGAATAGATTCAAAGTGTTCTTCCAGGATGCTTGGTTTGATTAAATAATACTGATATGTTTATCTTAATCATAAGTTGGTTTCAAATTTTAGTCATGGAAAATAGTTCCCTTTCCTTTTTTCTCTGTTGTTAATGGTTTTAAATTTTCATGATCATGAGATAAATAAGTTTGGTTAAACTGGTACATTTTAAGATTCAGATGATTTGATAAATGCTAAACAATCTTTAAGTGGTTGATTCTGGTGCAGCAAGAAATTAAGGGCAAGACAAGATCTGAAATTGATAAATATGTGGTTAAATCACAAGCCATGGGTGCCTCGGCCTCAAAGTATGCATGTGAGGATGGGGATAAAGCCTGGTTGATGGAACAAGTCACATAGAGCTTGCTGATCAAGTTAGGAAGGATTTTCCCAACCTTGACAGCATTTGGCTCTCCACCGAGATGCAGGTGCTATAGTACTGCAAACCATTAATTTCTTTTTACATGGTTATCTTTTGTATTATGGCTTGAAAAATGTTAGTTATCATTGTACTACTATCTCTCATAATTGGACATAGGGTACTAGCTGAATTAAATAGTTCATGTTTGCACGCATGAGAAATAGTATGAAATAATATATGCGCAATATTTGAGTGAATCTAACACTAGAAGAAACCTAATTTGATTCAGGAAGTGCTCGACAAAAGTAGAGAATATTTTCATTGGAAGTACAACTACACAAAGGTAAAGCGGCAAGTGAGGAATATGTTAAAGGCAGAGTATGAAGGAAGTATGGATAGGGAGACAAGCACTAATTACCCATTGGTTAATTTCATGATGCCTGCTGATTCTGATTTCTTTTTGGAGCGTTGGGTTCCACTTGGCGCTTCCTTATGGATAGTATGAGAAATGCTGGGGGAAAGGTGATGGCTGGCTACTTTAGTGTCAACAAGGACAGATTTTGGTAGAACTAATTCTGCTAGATGATATGTTTTATACATAATAAGTTTTGTATATATTGTATATGCCAATGCTAGCTAGTGTACCATCAATTCTGTTGAAAACCACGAATGAATTAAATTAAGCCATGTGAAAAAATTTAAATGAACAATGTAAGAGTAGTCCTATTTTTAACCTTGTATTTTATCCTGCCAATTTGTCAACACTCTAACCTGAATAGCTAGCACTGGTAGATGACTCATTGAAGAAAATGGGTTTTGAATTCCCTTTTATTAGTCAGATTACGCGTAAATGGGTTTGAACTGAAAATTTACATCTGAGAATCCTATGGCACTAAGAAAAATTCAAAAAGAAGGGAAGGGGCTACTTCCACGGGGTACTTCCGCACTTCAAGTTACACGGAAACACGAATACACAAGATTGTTGTGTGCCACATTGGATGTCTATGTACAGCACACAAGCCAAGCCTGGGTATTCTAGATTTTGTCCCATGCATAACATGTGTAATCACCTTGGGAAAGAGATAACATGAGATGGCCTTCAAGGAGGAATATTTGCAGTCTCCATAAATTGAAACTGTCAACATTCTTTAACCAAATACAAAGAGGAAAGATTCAAGCAAATCACCACTCATCTGCAGCGTCACACTTACAATAAGAATCCTCTTAACCAGATTCACAACCGCAGATACATCATACTACAATCAGTCTAAAATATAATACAAACCACATCAGCAGAACAAGAGTGAAATATGAACTAGAAAATTACCATCTTGAAAATTCATTTGCCAGACGATATGTGATGCAGAGATGAAATCCAACTACTTGAAGGGCCTACTTTACTTCCTTGTTCATGCCCAGTGTTGGTTGCTCTAGGGGACATGACAACCTTTAAGGAGGTCCTTTTTGAGGCAGCAGCATGCGAATATGAAGTAGAGGGCATATTTGCCTCTCCAAAAATCTACAAAAATAAAAGCTTGTTAAATAGTGATGTACGTCATTAATTTGAAAGAGTTTAGCAATATGTTTGTGTGTGTGTGTGTGAAGTTGACATACTCAGTAAGACAGCTTACATTTTTCTCAAGAGGACTATCAAAAATTAAAGTTTTGCCAACCGGTGATTTAAACTGCATTTTAATGCCAGAACTAGTAGTATTACCTGATCTAATGCGCTCTGAGACATCTGCTAAAAAAGAATTGACAACTGCCCACAAAATAGCAATGCAAAGGCACATTCACTTAATAAAAGCAACATTTTGGCACTAACAGAAAAAATGAACTGCTACTTTATTCTTCTTCCTCAAGATATTGGAAGATATATAGTCCAACAATGGTACACATACAAATATAGAAAATATTAAGAAAAAAGCGTTCCTCTTCCAGTATGAATTCATTTGCATCTTGTGTATATTTGAATAAGCAACAACTACCGAAGACTAAACTATGTTAGAATGCTCAAGTATAAGATCTACCTCAATGATTGTCAACATTCACTGGCATTGCACGACAGCTACTTGTTCCAGGAACCGACTGTGACATGTCAATATTCAGCTTTATCAGAAGCATGCATGACAAATGGAAAAACATAGAAAAGGAAGAAAAAAGAAAAAGAAATAATGGCTAATCAGATATACTCACAGATATGTGAGGCTGAGCTCTATTCTTTTGCAACAGTTGATATTTTACGATAGTCCAATCAAACATGTAATCAAATTCATAACCTGCTATACATGAAAATGGAACCCCAAAAAAAAAAAAATAGCCCAAAGTGTCAAGATGTGAACAAAAAACAAATATCGCAAATTTCATCAATAAGATGACTCATGTAATTCTTGCATCAGAAGGAATGCATTTGTCAATGAATTTCCTTACTAGTTAAATGTTCTTAGCACCATGCACAATAGTAGGTATATGTAAAGTATAAAGATTGCAGATATCCATACATATCAGGGGAGCTAGTCTGTAACCTGTACATATTATTTAAAAAATTTTGCAATTTATTTAACTGAAAAGAAGAAAAAGATGCAGAACAGTACGACAACATTGTACGGAATAGCAAACTGAGCATGGATTGATTTGACTCGAGCTTTACAAGACACTTATTACGAAATAGAAAATTGAAATTGATTGCTCATGCAAGATAAAACCAAAAGATGGCTGAACAGGTCAATTAACAACAGTCAGCAAGCTGATTGAAGTAAATGTGGCATGCATGCCTCACATCTGTTACAAATGATTAAGCTAGCTGTTGTGGAAGTAAAATTTGCAGAAGAGGACAGTATGTTGTTATTTGACTTGGCTCACTCCATTTTCAGCACCCAACGTACAAAAAGAATAGCATCTTTCCCTTAAATGTTTAGATGTGTCTTTCTCATCCACATTACATATTATTTTGTCCTTGTCACTTTCACATATATACACCAGCATGTGAGCATCTGAATATTTGGTAAATTTAAAAGGAGTGCTATTGAATCCGGGATTTGTCTGCAGTAACTGCAATAATAGACAAATAGTTAAATCATTAACAAATACATTTCATAGGTTTAAAGGATCGGATGCCATGACAATGGCAATGCAACAATTAACTCTTCCTCGCCACTGTATTGCTCCTCCAAGGCCCGCTTTGTGTCTTCTTTTGTTACCTGTACATCATCAAATGAATCTTTATGGCAAAAGACACTCGTAGAAGATCCTATATAGTAACTGCACATAAATTGAATTGCATGCTAATAATGTGAAAAAACATAGATCAAACAGATGTATACAAGTCCATCTACTTATTAGGGTTTGGATACTTTATTTTAAAACAGAAGCAGAACAGAGTCCAGGATAACATAATTAAATTTTCCATATGTTTACCAGAAGCATGCCAGTTACGATATGTCCAAGTAAATTAGATTTTCATCCTTTTTATTTTTTGGGCATCACTATTGCACATGCACCAATAGAGATGTTGAAGCTGATTTGATAAATTTACCTACTCCCTCACAAAATGGGGGAAAAAAGGGACAGGTTCCAATGCTTAGGTTAAGACAGAGATAAAGACCTTATTTTGCATCTGATTCCAACCATGTTTGACCCAGTTCATTGCAAGCCTGCGTAGTGTTTACAAAGTCAGGCAGACACAAAACTCGAAGTGAAACCGAAGTGAAAGCAACGGGAAAGACTTCGTCAACTCTATTTGAATGTTAGTGCATAAATACCTAGTAAGGGCCATTGCACTATAATTATCCACACAGCTTAAGACAAGGTCGATGCCACTATCTTGTTCACTGGGGCAAAATGACTTACCTTTCAAACTTGACATAAAAGTTCCTCTCCTTCCACTGTAGTGATGTTCGGTGTCTAGCTCTAAATAATAAGAAAATGAGAATTATCAGAAGGGAAACAGTGTCAACAACACACTAATGAGCAAGAGCGATCTTAGTGAAAAACTCAATATAAAGCAGTGTCAGCAACACACTGGTCGGCAAAAGTACACGTTTTAGTAATAACTCAATATATATAACATGCCAGAGAAGCTATGCGACAAATAATGGAACACTGACCTCAGGCACAACATCAGGGTTTCTATCTCAAAGAGTTTGTCCAGCTGCATCTGTCTTCGTCATGCCAACCTTGAAGTGAACAACGCAATATACATTAATGGTGTTATTTAACTTAACCTTTGGAAATTCCCATGTGCGAGGAATAAAATTATCTTTGCTGCCATAATAACATCAACGTGTCATAGCTTTGGCCTCAGGCCGCATCTTAGGTCTCTCTTTCTCACCTTTACAGGAGCATCCATGATCTTGTGACTAAAAACCTTTCCAATCTTGCCTCTCTTTCTTCTATTGCCTCTCCTTGGCTCTAAGATCCAGAGAGGGGCCTCCGGACTTGCTTTTTCCCTTTAGAGCCTAACTTCCCATGCTTATGAGAAGGAGTGTAAAGGTAAGCCACCGAACCCCGTGGTCTTAGATTAACCAAATCAAGCTATTCGCCGATCCACAACTCATAAGGGGTGGAAGGTACGGATTTTGAGGGCACATGGTGCTTAATGTTACTGGTATATCATGATAAAAAAAACCTCCATTTCCTTTATTTTTCCCCCAATCACCAAGACCAACGAAATCCAGATTTTCTACTGGAGCCTGTTGACCAGCTTGAAACTCTTCAGTTTTTGAAGCTGATTTCTTTTCCAACCAACCCCAAGGACAATTTAATTGATGGAACTTTCGCAGGAAAGAATTCAGGAATTTCTGCTTTTCCCCACTCTAAGCCCTTATTCTTGCAAAGCCCTCACAGAGATCAACTGATTCATGGTGGTAAGCTCCACTTCATGGATGAGAGTTTCAGATAGAGCTCGTGGATGGCGCTCAGCAGAGACATGCATAGAGATGATGAGGGACACCGAGTTCCAGACAACCGGGGCCACAACGGCATCGGGGATGAGGGCTTCGTAAAGAGTTACTGGCCAGTGCTGGGTGCAAAGACTTGGAAGGAGAAGAGGAAGAAGTCCGAGTTTGAGAAGCTTGCGAAACAAAAAGGAGAAATTTGAAATAATAATTTTTTCTTTAATAAAATAATATTCTATGATATAAGGCAGCAAGTGTGAAAAATATAATTAGAAGGACGAGTTAGCAATTTCAGGAAAAACAGCAGGAATAACCTGAAGATCAAGTTTAACATTATCATGTGTCAGCATTTGATTGGTTAATGTATCCAGTTATCCATGAACAAGACTAGAGCATTGTAATCTGGACCTATTTTTTTCCATCAACCGCTTTAATTTTTCTAATATTATATTATATTAAAGAAGTTTACTTCTAAGCTTCTACTTTTATTTTGCTATTTTCTCTCGAACAAGTTCTTTTTCTTTTGTCTCTGTCTCTGCTCCCACGATGCCATTGATGCGGAGCTTTTCTCGAACAAGTACTTATCTTCTCCATCAACCATATTGAGTCTTGTTAAAATCGAACCAAAAAATGGGTTCTCTTAAGCCACCTACAAGTATGGAGAATGGTTTTGCCCTTGGCGGTGATAAAGTTCCAGCAGTCGATGGGGTGCCCTCATAGTCGGCTGAGGCGGTCAGAATGGCGCTAGAGAAGCCATGGAATCTGACGCTTCAAGGAGGCGAAAAGCATCTATGCTTCCTCTTGAGGTTGGTACTCGGGGCATGTGCATCCGATGAAAGTCATTTGGCGGTGCAAGATGCAGACTGGAGGGCCCAATAGTTACAAATACTACGTTCATTATACTGAGTGTAAGATCTTCAATTGATTGTTTCTTTGGTTTTCCCTAATTAGACTAGTTAAGGTTTCGGGTATGAATTGTCAGAGAGAGGAACAGATAAAATTGAGTGGTTATAATCATGTTAGCATAAAAACTAGCAATTTAATAGCAGATGAGCTTTGGAAGGGTGTATATGTAATAGTGATCTGCGGTGCAGATAACCGATTTTTGGTATGGAATGGTTGAAGGGGTTGGTCTTGCCGAAATAATTATAGTCATGGTTCTGGTACATGAGCTTGGTGGACAGAATGATATTTGATCCATTAAACATTTCCTATAATACCTTAAATATGTAGCTAAATATGGGTATTGAGCATGAAGTTGTTGTTAACTTTTATACAATTGTCATCTAATTTAGTATGTGATTCTCTCTTGTTCTTATTTGGCAGTCAATAGAAGGCTTGATAAGTGAGTGAAGCCAGAATAACTTCATCTAGATTCAGTGGAGGCTGTCATTGATGAGAAAGTAGAATATAAGGTTATGATTTTATTTTGTTTAAGTTGCTTGTCCTTCTAAATTATACATGTGGTAGTATTTTTTTTTCTCTGTTATTTTATGAAAGATGGGTACTAAAGTCTCTTGAAAACAAAACAATATATAAACATGTATGTAAGGCTAGCTTATATGTTAACATGTTGGAAGGATTCATTAAGAATGTACATGTGGTTCCCCAGGTAACCAGTTTAAAGATGGCACACCACTAGAAGAGAAAGATTGATGAGACATATGTAGAGAAGGTATGAAATTTATGGTTTTTCAATAACAACTAAGATGGGCATGTGCACTTGCAGAAAGACACTTGACTTGACATTTATTATCCCTCTCACTTACATGTTTATGGTTGAAGGTGCTATATAAGCTTAAGAGCATTGGCATTAAAATAGTTAGAAACATATACTTAATTATATAGACTGCTAAATGCTTGTATACTAGAGTCCTTATTCCTAAGGAACTATTGATCCATCTCATGCTTAGGAGCTCCCAGAAAGTTTTACCATTTTTGGTAGCAAAAGCATAATACCTATAAAGTTTTTAGCTTTCATTCTTTAGGAAAGAGGAGAGTTCGGATTCTTAAAATCATGAGATATGCAATCATGATCACAATAGTAGATTACATGATAAATTCTCATGAGCCAAATTATCATTAGTGCTACATACATTATGGGGCTTTAAGGAGCTTCATGTTGCCAGCTTGCAAGAACATGAGGAATTTACGAAAGTGAAAAATATAACTACTAATGAACTTGGAAGATATAAGATTGAGACATGGTACTTTCATCCCTTCCTAGCAAAGTACAATGATTGTTTGAAGCTATACTTTTGTGAGTTTTGCCTTAGCCTCATGAAGAGAAAAGAACAACTTCAGAGGCATATGGTGAGATTTGCTACAAATAACCCTATTATGTTTTCCTTTGTTTTTGGGAGGATTATTGTTTGTTGTGGGGTTCTTTTTTATTTTTGTAGCGTGCTTTGGGGAGTGAGCGAAGCACGATCTAAAATTTTTGAGGAGTTCTACTGAGATCTAGGAACAAAGAATGGGGAACGAAATATTTACAAGCTTGCCAAAAATAGGAAAAGAAAATTAAGAGATTTGGATCAAGTAAGATGTATTAATGATGAAGAAAGATAAGTTCTACTCACAAATGAAGATATCAAAGAGAGATGGAAGAAATACTTTTATAAGCTTTTCAATGACGAGCAAGAAGTGACTAGGGATATGTTAGGATTAGAAACAAAATTTAGCTTATTACTGCAGGATTCGAGTTGGGAAGGTAAAAAAAGCTCTTAAGAGGATAGATAATGGTAAAGTCATTGGCCCAGATGATATTCCTATTGAAGTTTGGAAATGTTTGAGAGAATAAGGTATTTTTTGGCTCATCAAGTTATTTAATGAGATTTTGAGGTCTAAAAAAATGTCAAATGAGTGGAGGAGGAGTATTTTGGTACTTATATACAAGAATAAATGAGATATCCAAAACTGTGCAAACTATCGAGGGATAAAACTTATGAGCCATACTATGAAGTTATGGGAAAAAGTGATTGAGCACAGATTAGGAAATAAGTCTAAGATTGCAGAAAACCAATTTGGATTTATGCCAAAAAAGTTTACAGCAGAGGCTATTTATCTTCTACGAAGATTGATGTAAAGGTATCGAAGTAAAGAAAGAGACTTACATATGGTTTTTATTGACTTAGAAAAAGCAGGTACCAAGAGAAGTGTTGTGTAAAGATTTGGAGAAAAAAGGAGTTCGTGTCGCATATATTTGGGCTATATAGGATATGTACGATGAGGTAACTACAAGTGTAAGAACTCTTGGAGAAGAGATAAAGGACTTTACTATAAGGATAGGTCTACATCAAAGTTCAGCCTTGAATCCTTACTTGTTTAATCTAGTCTTAAATGTTCTTACTAAGAACATACAGGAAAATATCCCTAAATGTATGCTATTTGTAGATAATATAGTCTTGATTGAAGAATCACGGAAAGAAGTTAACTATAAATTGGAGTTTTGGAGATAGGCTTTGAAATTAAAAGGTTTTCGCTTGAGTAGAAGTAAGACAGAATATATACATTGCAAGTTTAACAAGAAGTAAGATAGAAATGATTTAGAGGTAAGAATTGGAGAGCATATCATACCGCAAATATCTAAATTTAAGTACTTGAGATCTTTTTTACAAAGCGATGGGGAAATTAACAAAGATATCACACACAAGATGCAAGATGGATGATTAAAATGGAGAAAGGCATCTGGAGTGATTTGTGACCGTAAAGTACCTACTAAACTTAAAAGAAAGTTTTATCGGACTGTTATATGACCAGCTATGCTCTATAGGAGTAAACATTGGGTTCTAAAAGGACAATAAGAGTAAAAAATAGGGGTAGTGGAAATGAGAATGTTAAAATAAATATGTAGTCGAACAAGAAAAGGACAAGATACAAAATGATTGTATATGAGGGCATATTAGTGTGACACCTATTGAGGAGAAGATGACAGAAAATCGGTTAAGATGGTTCAATCATATGCAAAGAAGGCCAGTGGAGGCACTAGTGAGAAGAGTTGATCACATGGTCTTTAACTCTGTGAAAAAGTACAAAGGGAGGACAAAAAGGACATTAGAGAAAGTTATAAAAAGGGATCTCTTGGTGAATAATATCACTGAAAACTTGGTTTTTGATAGAGTCCAATGGTGTCATGCGATCCATGTAACCGACCTTACTTAGTGGGATAAGGCCTTATTATTATTGTTGTTGTTATTGTTGCTTTAGGTTATTTTGTTACTTATATCATGTTAAAGCTTTTATTCTCCAATTCAAATTTCTGGAATCCTTGCTACTTTTTAATTTTTATGAATAATTTCATTATTTTGTGTAGTGATATGATTTAGTTACAATGTACATTTCCTTTTAAGGGAGGGGTTAGGACTTGGTCAATAACTTGTGTTAGCCAAGATTTTATCCAAGAGGGGGGTGATTTGGGTTTTAAAAGTTCTTTTAAAGTTATGCCTAGTTTGAAGATAATGTGAATAAGGAATAAGTGTTCATGTGAAAGTGAATGCAAGATAATACAATAATCTAATGAAGAATGTCAAAAACAGAGCAATGTGTTAGGAAAGTAAAGAGATAAGGAAAAGAGATATCAAACACAGCTATTTATAGTGGTTCTAGCCTTGAAGATTTAACACTCCAAGGTGTACATCCACTACCAAGCCTCTCTGACTTGAATTTGAAGTCTTATCCACTATCCCTTCAAGTTTGAGGGTACTTGAAAAAGCCTTAGTATAGACTTTGTTTTTCCTTCACTATCCCTTTGAGAATCCTCTCTCAAAATACTCAACAAATCTCAAGAGATTCACCACTCTTGAAGTCTCTAAGGATACCTTACCCCAATATCAAATAAATGAAAGAAAGTAATATAAAAATGCAGCTCACAAAACTCTAGAAAGTGGATTACACAATGAAGCTCAATGAAAGGAGTTTTTAATCAAGTAAGTTCAAGGGATTTTAGGTTATGAAAGGATGAAAGAATGTTTCTTGTGTCTATGTAACAGTGTAAGCTCTTTCTCTTATGAAATAATTTGAAAAGAAACCTTTATATAGAAGTTAGAAGAGTCAAAAAGCCATTACTAAGTAAATATAGTTGTTATGGAGTTGTTGGCGCCCTATGAATCGATTCTAGAATCGATTCTGGAATCGATTCAAGGACCTTGCGATAAATTTGAAAGAAGTTGATGAATCAATCAGAAATCGATTTATACTTGAAAAACTCCTTAGTGAATCCATTGCTGAATCGATTCACTTTAACTCCTTTTCAGCTCTGGATGAGTTGATTCGATTCAGGAATCGATTCAGCCTTTTTCGAAACAAGATTGAGAAAAAAAAGGACATAAAGAGTGGGTTAAGCAATCGATTCATTGGAAAGAGAGATTAAACTTTTGAAAATTTGAATCGATTCAGAAATCGATTGATTTTCCTTTGAAAAGCTTTTTGGACCTCAAGAATCGATTACCGAATCGATTCAGGCAAACCAGTTTGCTCTCTGGATGCCTAGAATCAATTGGTGAATCGATTCGAGCAAACCAATTTACTCTCTGGATGCGTGGAATCGATTTGGGAATCAATTTTGGCAAATCAGTTTACTCTCTAGATGTCTAGAATCGATTCAACCCCAAAAACAATTTTGAAAACGTTCTTTTACTTAAAAAAAAAACCCATGCTTTGTTTAAAGGAGAGATACAAGATTAACATTATGATTTTGAGAAAAACACCTGATCCCTTAATGATTGAATCCTCTCTTTATAAATAAATTCTAGGAGGATTAAATAAGAACTAACTAATCTAAACATGATCTTCTTTTTTTTATCTTTAAAACTTGTAGCAAGTTCCTTGATAAGGAAGGCCAAATCCAAAAGTCATCGAAGTGGTTTATTATCATCAAAATTCTTTAGAGGGGCTAAGGTTAACAACTTGGACCATATTATTATTGTCTTGAACTCTTGGTTTTGTTAATTCTTTGTTTGCATTCTTTGGCTACAATTGTTATTATTATGGTGGATAGAGTCATAGAACACTGGTAATTTCCTCCATGTAGTTTATCATAGGGATTCAAAATAAGTTGAGCTAATGCCTTGGTCTAAGCCATAATACCTTACAAATCCTTGTGCATCTTTAAATTGATTTCGCAAGTGTTCTTGAATTTTTTTCCTATTCAGAACATAATTGAATTTTGAATTGCACCAAATTAAATGAATTAGTCCATTGGTGTATCTATAAAAAATATTTTGAAATATGAAATTTTTTGATATTGTTGTACAAGTTGAAAGGTTAAATATTTAATATTGAGGTTAGAATTGAATCGGCAAAATGAGCATTGTTGTATCTGGATATTTGATAAATGATGTGCTTAGTCACTTATCTTACTCTGTTAAGAATTGAGAAATTATGGTTTATTTGATGCTTCTTTAAAAAAGCAAATCAATGATCTGGTCTTTTAACTAACACATCCTTCTTATTCATGTAGAGGAAATAGGATCTTAAGCATCCACCTGGTGATGAGATATACAGATGTGATACACTATCAACGTTTGAGGTACAATTTATTCTATAATGCATAAAAGCTAACAATGGGGTAACCACTCTGCTGTCTGGCAGATTTTGCTACAACATATCATACATCCATACATACATACATACATATATATATATATATATATATATATATATATATATATATATATATATATATATATATATATATATATATCCTATTGTGTTGTGCATTTAGTTCTTATTATATGTTTTGAAAATAGGTTAATGATAAAAAGGACAAGGTTTATGGGCAGAACCTCTATTATTTGGCAAGTGAACTTTAGCACCTGAGCTATGCTTCATGAAGAATAAATTGACCACCATCTCCTTTTCCACTAAGGTTTGGTAGCCTAGCTGAGTTGTATGATTCTCTTATTTATGGGGCCTAAATTTACGGTTGAAACAATATTGAACTCATGCATAAAAATAAAGGAGGTTTCTGTGTTCTTTTCTCATGGGAAAGTAAGGTGTCGTGGAGCAGCTCTTTATGTAAATTTATTTTATTCTGTCATCACAGGCAAGGCCTCAACTCGCGCATGCTTTGGAAGATCAAAATTTTGATTCTTTGGTTGATCAAAGGCTTCAAAATGAACATGACCTAAATAAGATGGCTAGCATGGTTGCATGTGCTATAGCTTACATCCAACATTCAGCACGACATTGACCAAGGATGAGGTAAGTAAGTTAATAAAGTTTTCTCATTTATGAACCAAGTAATGTATGCCAAGTTCATATTTGATTGAGGGTAAAAACTTAAGTTTCAATCTCATATTATTGCCTGCCAATTGCATTAATTTTTCTTATGACTTGTGGAGCTATAATGCTGTAGGTTGTTCGGGCTCTGGAAGGAGATGTTTTTCTAGCAGATATTAGTGAGGGAATTAAGCCTGGGCACAACACTGTTTATAGTTCTCATGGAATCTCAGATTATGACACCGCACAATATAGGAAGACATGAAGAGGTTCAGGAAGATGGCATTGGGGACCCAAGAGAGTATGGTGCCAGTAGTGATTGCAATGGACTTACTAATGAGTAAGGTTTATACCCATCTGGCTCAAGTGACGAGGGTCACAGTTGCCAGACCTCTTGGGAAATGGAGATGAGAAAGATGAAGTGGAGCCAAGGTTTCAGTGAAAACTCTTGATGACTGTTGCATTACCATATCTTGTATAAATCTATATCTTTGATTTAACGCTAGTCTAAATGATTGCTTGGCTAACAAGTTTTACCATATTTTTTCTTCACAAGACGATCATCTTTTCAAATGTATTTATTGAGGTTTATACAACAATATAAAACAAGTTCAATTCTTTCATTTGTTGAATCAATGTTAGTGTTCTAAAGCATCGAACTTACTTTTGATTTTTGTTCAAGTGTCAATTTTCTGGTAGGTGAAATTATGTATATGTTGGGCGTGGTTAAACCGTTAATATCAACTTGGACTTGGGTGCTGTTTTCAAAAGTTTCTAAGGTTCTTGAATTGGTTCTAAGAATGTCAACTAAATTATGTTTTTCCCATCATTTCTTGGTAGTGTATTGGTTCTCAGACATAATTTGTTGGGATTCTATGAGTGTTGGCTAAACAGCACTAAACCGCGAAGTCATGCAAGGGATATTGTCAATTTTAACTGCTTGCAAAACAAAGTGGCCAGGATTTTGCTTATTCCTCCATGTGAGTTGTAACGTCACGTGCTCATTAAAAATGAAAAAAAAAAACCCCATAAGATTATCTAATACAAACAGAACCCTCAACTTCATCCCAATTAATTTTCTACTATAATTTGCTTTATATGGTTCTTTATATATTTGAGAATTGATGCTATATAATTTATATATTTGAGAATTGATAAGCTTCAATTGGAATGATTCTAAATTTTTTTACCAATACCCAATTGGTGCTTTATATATTTGAGAATTGATTTCCTCAAAGATATTACAATTTAAGCTTCACATTAGAAGGAAAACAAACTAGTCATTATCCATAATTTGCTCTAACTCACATGAGAAGAATCTCTTAAATTATGACCTTAGATTGTATATTTTTCTTGGAGAGAAAGAAGGGCAATAATGCAAAAAAAAAAAAAGGCAACTTAATAAAGAAAATGCTAGTTGTATCCAAATTTGTATATTTAACCACAAATTGCACATTTGACTAGATCTCAATATAGATCAGTGAATAAATAAATATTTACATGCCTAAATAAGTGAATAGATCATTTTTCATTTTGTAGATATATTGAAACAAAAGTAGCAATCACATATTGAATGCATGTGAATTAAAAATAAATGATCCATAGTTAAAAAGAACTTTTGGATCACAAAGGACTATTATGGTCTCCTGTTTGCTTTCTGACTAAACCTAACTTGCTCAATGTTGCTTGGACTCTTGCATTGTGCCTTGTTTTGAAATGAAGCTGATGTGTAAACAATTTGCCATTGCCATTGATGGGCAAATATGGTATGGATTAATAGTGATGATATTTGTCGTTGCTAAAAGTTAAAATTAAAAAAATTTTGAATTTTGAAATTGTTTTCTACGACAACCTTGTTGTCGAAGAATCCTTAACTTTTACTGATGACAAAATATTGTCGGTATTGGCAACTTTACCTATGAACATATGCTGATGACATTTTCACCGATGACTTTTGTATTTAGCAACGACTAAGAATTCTACACTGATAATATTTATCGTCGCTAAAGGTCTTTTTTGCTATAGTGTATTTGAATTATAAAAATATAATTAATTATTTTTACTCTTTGATTTCCTTCTTATGATAAATTAATAAATAAAAATCATCAACCATTGTTAATATAATTTTTATATTTTTATTTATAATATTTGAAATACTTATAAAATGTATTGGAGTAACATTTTAGTAATGAAAATATATATCCTTTTATATTTTATAATGTTGTTAAATAATTTTTGAAATATAATATTTATATATTATAATATGTATGTTTATAATATATATATATATATATATATATATATATATATATATATATATATAGAGAGAGAGAGAGAGAAAGAAAGAGAAGCAAGGAGGGAGAGCCAACTTATGATATAAATAAGCTGAGTTTTAATTAGCTCAAGTTTGGCTCATTTTTTTCAATTAATGTATGGCTTATTTGTCTCATAAACTTGACTTATTTAGTTAAAATTTTAATTGAGTTATGAGCTGCTCATGAGTTAATTTGATTCTTTACTAACCTTACTTAAAAGTGTCAAGAAGGAACTAAAAGAAACCATAGCTTAGTGAGTGAAGTCCCACCCCAATCTTAGGTGGGAAACTTTTAGGTCGTACATTTCATATTCATACATACTTACTTATACTCAACATGTATACAGTCATAACATATACATAATAACATTTGCATAAAAATACGTAATACCTAAAATAGAATTTGTATGAAAAAACTCTATATTTTCAAAAGATATTTATAAAACATCACTTTCAACATAAGTTCATTCATGTGCATGATTTATACAAGATATATGAACATCCAATGAAGGCACCTATGAATGTATGATGGATGATAGAAAATCCATGTATAACTGTATATACTATAATGATATATTGTATTTGGGATTAGAGCCAAAGTAATCCCTATAGGAATGCAATTCCAATGAGAAAGTTTATACTACATTATGCAAGTAAGTTAAGCGAGAAACCCACATATTATAAACCAACCATGTTCATTATGAATAATGATGATGATCAAATCGTTCAAAAATTTATTTCATTGAAACCTCTAGTTTAAAAATTAAAATGAATGTGAACACGCAAAAGTTATATAACAAGAATGACAAGTTAGGATCAAAGAAAGTAAGATAAGTAACTAGGCTTAGAATCAAGACAAAAGTAAGATAGATCAGGGAAAATGAGTACATAGATAAGTAAAGAGATGCCAGCATGCAGAAATCATAGAACGACCATTATAGGCAACACCACACAAGCAAGAAGGTAAACTTAAGAAAGACCTAATAAATAGATAAGTAAAGAAAGAAGATTGGATAAGAACTTTAGGGATAAAAAGAGTTTGAGAGTATAAAAAAGTGCAAGTCTCAAAGATAGAAAGCATTACAAGGAAAGAATAGGTCTTAGGCATTAACTAGGAAAAGACATAAGACCCAAGTTAGAAGTGAGTAGAAACTTAAGAGCACTAGTAAGAGATAGGCCAGGTAGATAATCTAGAATACCCACAAGGTAAAAGAAAATGAAGGGTTAACTGCAAAAATGGCATGAGAATGGACCTATGCTTAAGTTTCACTAAGGCTCCAAAATGACTAATAGTGAGGCTTTATGAGTACCTAAAGAATTAGGATAAGTTAAGCCATATGAAAGGATAACCAAATTGTTTGAAGGGGAAATTTTGTAATATCCCTATTGGATAAGACTTGGATTAGGCTTAATAGGCACATGAGGTTCAAGATGGACATGTCTTAGGGGTAGACTGACTAATTAACTAGTATTAGGAAGAGGTCAACTGGTCAAAGGCAAGTGATTAATTAATTTGTTACGAGCAATTGCCCAGTTGGTGCATAATGGGAATAAAAGGTGTTAAGCCTCATTTTGTGCATTTATAACTCTATTTTGATAATAATAGTTCTAACAACTAGAATTATGCTAAAGGAAAGCCTCTTATGCAAGTAATTTAATTCTCAGTCCCATCAAACCTAATGGATTAGATCATATAAGAGTTGTTAGAAGTTTTGACAGGACAAAATTGAAATAGGTCAAATATCATTGCTTTTTTAAATTTAAGCTCACATTATTTGGCCTTTGGGCTTATCTTGTAGGATTTGGCATTATCTTGATTTGTTTGTCAATATAATTAACTCTATGGATAGAAAGAACTAACTTTTTGGTTTCTTTTTTATCGTACAGAATTTAAGCAACTTACTTTCTAGTTATAACAACAAAGAGGAATCTAGTAAAGGCATTGAAAAACAAATAAGTTATAATTTTTAAGAGAGAGAGAGTGTGTGTATATATATATTGCTATAAAACACATTTTATTTCAATATTTAGCACCATTATTGGTGAAGTACATTATCCCAATAGAGCCATATGTTGAATATGAAAATTTTCTTTCGAGAATGGAAGTCTATAATTTCCATTAAGCAGATTCCCCATTAGCAAGTTTTTAGTGGTTAGTTGTTTTCTTTTTGTTTATGTATTTGGTTTTTGGCACATTTTTGTATTATTTATTTGTAATTTAATCTAGATGTCTTCATGCAAACCCTTGAGTTTAGCCATTGACCTTATCAAAGTGTTTTGCTTTAGAGAACATGATTTTAGTCATGAATTGCCTTGAGGAATTTTATATTTCAATATGATACGTAAAATATACTAGAAAAAAATAAGTCTTTGGAAATGTCTAGGTTCTTAAGAATTTTTGTTTATGAATCCTTATTGGTTGTGACAAGTGCCCTCATTGCTATAGTAAATGTCAACACTAGGTTCATGAATGAAATTTGAATTTGGAATTTTATAAAAATAATTCTATTATCTATTGAGTAAAACTCAATATATACATGAATTGAATTAATTTTATTAGTAAATTGTAAACTATTAAATTGAATGCTTTTTGTTTTAAAAAAATATAAAATTTAATGTATGCATGAATATGTAAGTATCTGCATTTTATAAAAGCTGCTCAATTTGATTGGGTTTTGAATGAATTTTAATAAAGAATTTTTTCCTTTAAAATTTTCAACTTTCCTATAAATTTATTGTGATTGTCATTAAAATTTTTTCATTTTCTCACAGTTTTTCCTATAATTTTTCATAAGAGTGCCTTCATGTAGGCTTTTCAACTTTGAAGCCTAAAATAGAAATGTAGATACGATGAGGAACAAAACCAAAAAAAAAAAGGAAACAAGATAAAGAAAAAAACATAAAAAAAATCAGTAATTTAAGCTAGCTCTGCATTGTAACTTCTAAATTAATATTCATATCTATGGAAGTCATGTTCAACATCAATATCTGCCTCTGTACAACTTAGCTACACCATTTGGGATTGGCTGAACCCTTCATTGCTTCCATATCCTTCTTCTACATCACTGCCATGTTGTACCACTAGGAAGTAACTAAATTAATATGAAATCGATTGGCGAGCCATTGTCAATAGGCATAGGTAAGGTAAGTGAATCTTCTGGATTGAATTAAGTTATAAGGAAAATAAAAAGAGATGTAGAATTTATTTAAAAAAAAATTCATACAGATCCTTTTGGGATGGATTTTAGAAGTTAAGTGAAATCAAACATGAAATAGTTTATAATATAATATAGACTGATAGCCCCTCAATTAATGATATAGTATCATATTCTTTTGTGCCTTACAAACCAGCTTCCATGATGCATAGCAATATGTTTCATTAATAATTCATACTTCATACATGCCTGATACATTCATCCTATTCCTAAAATGGAATTATAAACCAAATGACATCAAACATTTATTTTAATGTAAAATATATCATTAGTCTTTAGAAACATGTAAAGGAAATGATGCTCAAAGTACATCCTCTTATAGCTTACTATTTCCAATCACTGAATGATCTTCGATATATCTAGTTGCAATAAGCATACCCTGAATAGAAATAGCAAACTTAAGAACAAGAGTAAGTAGAGTGATAACAATGTCTAACTTAAAATGTCTCCCAGAAACTGAAGTCAAAAAATTCTCCATTTGCAGTACATATACTATGATACTAACCAAAACCAAAACCTACAAAATAATTCAAATATACATGTTCCATTTACCATTAAGGAGATCTCTGTAAAACAAAACCTAAGTATAAAAAATGAATAGATCTTTCCTAATATTACTATGTTATTTTCACATCATATCTCCTACTTTAACTTCCGTATACTTTCACAAAGAAACTGGACTTGACTATATGGCATTTCCCATGTCCAAGGATTATTTTTAGATATTTTCTTAACCATAATATTATCATGGATAATCAAACCAAAAATATAATAAATTAAACTACTTTATAAACTAAGTTATTTATCATTTAAAAAATATATATATGTGTCATTTAATATGGTCATGTGATTAATAAAAATGATTTATCACTTCCAATAAATCAATAATTCAGTAAATGAATATTAAAAACATCCTCATAGTACTTTTGTGCCTAAGCAATTCGCTCATCATGTTTTCTCGTTCTTTTTCAGGAGGATCACCATATTCAGGAAATTTGTTAAGCTTTTCAAGATCAATTGGCAATAAGTCTTATGTCTCCATAGTGTTGAATTTTTCCATCATTAGTACAGTCATTTTGACTTGAACAAGATTATTTAATATATGAGGTGTGAATCTATTCCTCTTTTTTGTTTGAGCTGCTTCAAATGTATTCCAACTTTGCTTAAATGAAGAAAAACTACACGATTGACTTAAAATTCAAATGACATACTTCTTTAGAATTGGAAAGGAATCCTTAGATTAATCCCACCGAACACCTATAACACAAAGAAAATATCAATTGTGAATTATACACATATATGCAATATTTAAAAACAACTACATAAGTATTTTAACTTATGTGGATGAAGTATTTTTTTCAGCATTTTTTTTTACTGTGACTATGAACAAAGATGAAATCTTTGCACGATAACATTGAATTTGTTCCATAAAAGAATGTCTTTAATCATTAGAAACTAAATTATTTAACATAAAGTCTATGACATTTTTTAGGTCCTTCCAAATAAATTTACTACCATAAGTTCAAGTTATTAATGTCTTCATTTTTAATATTATGGTTATATACATAATTGCTTGCTTGGTTATTTGTTAGTTAGCATTTTGTTAATAAAAAATATCAAATTAATACAGATCTTATATGAGAGATGTACATCAATAATGACTTAAATATATTAAGATAGAAAAATATCTATGATAGATTAAAAAGTAATTTTTTTCATTAATAAGCTTTTTCTTTGTTATTGCTACAACTATTAAACTATCATGTGGTTATCTTTTTCCTTTGTAGTTTGTAATAATCTAGCCATATGCTAACATTCAATTATGAAAATCTTGGGGTATTATTCATATGACCAAATTATATAGAATTAATGCAATGCAAAATATGGCTTTTGTATCAATTTATTGTTATGCATTGCATTTGTTGAATATAAAATTATGTATTATAATACAAAATTGTAATTGCTTTTTGTTTCATTTGGAGGGTCCATGTATTTTAAAATTGAAGTATTGTGTTTCATTTAATGATTTTATATGTATTTTGGATTAGGAGTAGTAAAGTAGTTGTGTAAAATTATATAGAATGTAAAGGGTGTGCAGAGGGGAATGAGTCTTTTTTGGCATAGGAGGTCATATAACATTGATTATTTAATAGAATTGTATAGTATATAAGACATTCCATATTAAGTTTTAAAAGAAACTAACACTAAGTATTGCTTTTAAATGATGTTACTTGATAACATCAAGCATCTTTATCTTTATAATCGATGTACTTAGGGGGATCAAATATTTTCAAACAGCTTTTAACCAACTGACCGAATCCGAAGTTGATCGGTTAAGAGCAGTTGATATATTGTTATTGGTTAAGAACGAAGAAAAAAATTATAAAATTTGAGTGGTTGGTTAATTGCGGGTAGAAATTCTTAACCTATCCGCAATTAACTGAACTTTCCACCCGCAATTAACTGAACTTAATCGACATTAATTAAAATTTATATTAATTAAAATTTATATTAATTTTTTTGTTTGAAAATTCATATTTAAAATTTTATCGATCATTTTTGTAATTTAATACATGATTACTTCTTATTATAGTTATATTAATGAAATTATGGTATTAACATGTGTTTATAAATTAATTTTAACATTTAAATTAATTTATTTAGGTATTTTTAATTTTTTTTCAGATTTTAGATAGACCTAAACCAAATTTAATCGATTGAAATTGAATTTATCAGTTAAATTAGATTAAGATTATGCGATCAGGTTCGTTTGGTTGAAAAAATTACATATCAGTTAAGAACGGTCGGTTTAAAAATTATCTTAACTACTATTAATCGACCGATAATCACCCTTATGATGTACTACTAAATCGAATTGTATGTCTCATAAAGGAATGATAACAATTTAATCAATAAAGAAACTAATTTTATTTTAATTTTTCACATTGATTATATAACCAATGTCATGAAATATTTACAATGATACTGAATAAAATGTTGCTCGAAAATCAAAAGTGTAATCTAGTAAACAATAGAAGTGTTTATAAATTTATAAATTTTTTAATTTTTTCAAATTATCCTTGCGTAACTGTGCCCTATAGATCATGAGAATGCGGCACTAACTTGTCCTATAATTGGGGATGGGACGAGGATAAAGTAGATTCCTGCAACTACAAGACGAGATAATATATCGCCGATCTATTATTATCCACCTTGTTGCCATCCCTATTTTAGGAAAGTGTATATTCTTAATAATGTCATTCCTATGAATTTAATTAATAAGAATATAATATTCTTATGTTTGGTTTACTATAAATATTTCTAAAAATATTTTGTCATATTTTTATATATATTATATTATTATGTTTGATTTATATTTAATATTCTTAGGAATTTTGGAAATGTTTCAAAAATATCCTTATAAAGTTTTTTATTATAAAATAAATATAATAAATCATATCTTTATTTGAAATTACATAAATAATTAAAAAAAATTAACACCTAATAAATTAAAATTTAATATTTAGCATCTAAAAATTTATTGAAATATATATAAAAATATTATAAAATTTATTATATTTTAACAATAATATATTCTTTATTTAGAATAGAATTTGATTGCCACCCTTGATGGCAATCAAATGCTATAACGTTACCTAGAAATAAGCCATGTATAAACCATTTATTTTTTCGTTCTTTTGCCCTTTTTGTCTTTGTAAGCTATATTCATCATTAGTTACATTATTATTATTATTATTATTATTATTATTATTATTATTATTATTATTATTATTATATCAATTTTTAAAATGAAATAAATATAATTTATTTAAGTTATTATTATAGTATTAAATATACTTGACATTTATTTCTTTACAAAATTATAAATTTTACCGCTAAATCATTTTTACAATTATGTTTCATAATATTATTAAATTTTAAATTGTAGTTTCTTTTTTAACATAAAAATATTATTATTTTATATTTTATAAATAAATACACCTTTTTCTAAATGAAATTATAAATCCATTATATTATTCTTTAATGAAAGAAATTATATATATATAAATATATTAAAATAATCTTCTAAATATTAGGAACAACAATAGAAAAGGAATTGCAGTTAAAAATTTAATGTCATTGTATTTTTTAACAATAAAAATATGTTAAAAACAAAGTGATAATTATTTTTCAATTTAAATTAAAAATTATTTCATAAAATGATAAATAAAAAAGAAAATTAAATATGCAGATAATTTTTTTTATTTTAGCATCAATATTTTTATTTTTATTCCATAAGTATTGAGATAACCACTTTCTCCTAAGAAAATATTTTGAAAGAAAATTGGATTAAAAATATTTCTAAAAATATGATATTTTTAGATTTTTTTTCTTCAAACTTTGGACTACGGAAACGTGAGAGTATTGTTGAAGTTCACCTAGCTTCCTTTGGCTCTGTATTTACAAATCCTCTCTTTCCTCTATTCTGCATTATAACGCCTTGCTTTGAAAGTTGTGAACTGGGACGTTGCTGTCCCTTTTACGTTCTTACACATAAAAGAAGCAAATTTTAATCAAATGAACTTGTAACCGGAAAACAGGGACAAGAAAGGAAGAATGATGTAATTAATTATTCTAATTATAACCTGCAAATCGCTAGTATTGCAAACTCTCCTTATTTGCCCACCAAAGAAAGTGTTTTCAGTAAAGCTAAAGCCTAGCTCTGAAAAGGGAAATATCAATTTCATAAACATAAACAATGAAGTAAATAAATACTAAAATCATCCTCATAGTTCTCTTGTACCTGAAAAATTCACTCACCGTATCATGATTTACGTTTTCTTGGTTAAGTTTTTGCTACTTCGTCTTCCTAATGTTCTTCATCGAATTCGGGAGGATCAATATATTCAGGAAGTTCACTGAGCTTTTCGAGATCAATTGGCAATAAGTCCTGTGTTTTCATAGTTTTGAATTTTTCCATCATTACCATGTTCACTGTGACATGAACAAAATCATTATGAGGTGCGAATCTATCCCTCTCTATCTGAGCAGCTTTAAATGTATTCCAACTTTGCTCAAATCAAGAAAAGATACATGGTTGACTTAAAATTCGAATGGCATACTTTTTTAGAATTGGAAGGGAATCCCCACAATAATCCCACCAAACACCTATAATATCCAAAAAAAAACGTCAATCGTGAATGAAACACAAATATGCAATACTTAAAAACAACTACATAACTATTTTAATTTACGTGGATGAGATGTTTTCAACATTGTTTTTGCTGTGACTGTAAATAAAGATGAAACCTTTACACGGTAAAACTGAATTTGTTCCATAAAAGATTGTCTTTCATCCTCAGAAACTAAATTTTTTAACATAAAATCTATGCCATCTTTTATCTCGCTATCTTCATTGAAATTTTCAGAGCACGTGTAAGTAGGGTTCAAAAATGCTACTACAGCATGTATGGGATGAATGATATCCTCTCACCAATCTTTAGCCCACACAAAAAGCACTTCATATTTTTCTTCATTGTTGTGTATCTGAGAAAGCTCTTCAAGTCTTTCTATAGCTCTTTGCATTGCCACGTATAAATATCTTGAAGTAAAGCCTTCACCTTCTGCTAACGAACAACTTGAACTAACGGTTCCAATACTTGCAAAAGCTCTCCTCCCTGACTCCAAAAATTAGGGTTTTGAATTATACTCGTGACTTTCTTTGCCATTTCTCCCTTGTTACAATCTAGTCCTCCCCATTCTGGGGATGCAATCATTAACTCTAATCCTTTCTCAACATCCAACAGAGACTGAAGCATTTCAAAATCAGAGACATATTTAGTTATACAAGGATGTTTTAAGTCTCTGTTGTTAGTGTATTTCCTCATAAGTGACAGCACAGATGGATGCTCATACATATATTTGACAATTCGTTTTACATCATCAATGACTTCAAACCCTTGTTTACACTCATAAATAGCCTCAAGAAGTTGTTCAATCCCATCTGCAGCACAGTCGATCTTGTAAATACGAGGATATTTAGCAATAAGCGAACAAGCAACAAGATGACGTACATAACTACCTTTAGTCATAAGTTGAACATGTTGAGGCCCAATATCCTCCTCCTTGCCATCGAACATTAATGAGCAACCAGCTGTCACCCGTATTTTCTTGGTATCTTCTATATATTCGTCTACTTTTGTCATACAATCAGGAATTGCTTTTCTCTTCCAAATTAAAGAACTCGGTATCTCATAGTCAGGACCAAATGCAGCAACACTTCTCACAAATTCCCGAAAATTTGGTGTTTCAATAACATCACGTGCAATGTTATTTGAGATAAAGAATTTGAGAAGTAAGTCATCAACTTCATCTTTATTCTTCTCCTTGAGCAAATTTAAACCTGAAGATTGCTGCAAATCTTCTGCTGAACTTGAACCATTAGATCTCCTTGCCTTCTTATTGGAACCTTTGATAGCTGAGAATGCTTCTTCTCGAACTTCTCTCTTAACTTTATTGCATATGACAATGTCACGGCCTTTAATTCCCGCTAAGTGTGATTTAAGTCTTGTAGCACCGCCAGAAAAAGTAGTATGACAAAAGTTGCACTTGAACTTATGGCCATCTAATTTATCGCCATAAGCCCAACATTCATCCGGCTTTCTACCCATTTTGTTTTGTCACTGTGCATATGAAGCATATTAGAATTCCAGAGTACATAAAAACTTGAAGATATTAATGTCTATTAATTGTTATTTAAGAAATTACAAACTTACCATAAAAAGGAATATACTAAAAATTACTTGCGCGCGTAAGAAATAAACTTTTTTTTTTATAATAACATATTTAATGACTATTATTCTTATTGGAACCCTTGATTGCTAAGAATGCTTCTTGTCGAACTTCTCTCTTAACTTTATCGCAAATGCCAATGTCACGGCCTTTAATTCCCGCCAAGTGTGATTTAAGTCTTGCAATACCACCAGCAAAAGTATCATGACAAAATTTGCACTTGAAGCGGCCGTCTAATCTTTCAGCATATTTCCAAAATTCATCTAACTTTCTACCCATTTTGTTTTGTCCCTGTGCATATGAAGCATATTAGAATTCCAGAGTACATAAAAACTTGAAGATATTAATGTCTATTAATTGTTATTTAAGAAATTACAAACTTACCATAAAAAGAAATATACTAAAAATTACGTGCACGTGTGTAAGAAATAAACTTTTTTTAAAATAATAACATATTTAATGACTATTATTTTAAGAATTAAGTGTTTGAAGACATGTCAAAAAAAATGATACTATATACAGCAGAAGAATTTCATAATACTAGAAAAATGATAAACCAACATTCAAAGCGGTGCACTAACAATTGCAGTGAGGTACACATTGGACTGCCCTGTAAATACGAGAAGAGGTGAATGTTGGATGTAAATAACAGAGAAAAAAAATGTAAAATACTGCATCCAGTTTTAAAATAGTTGGATTTCGTAACTTTTTTTCTTTGAAAATTTAAAAATCACTTCCTATTACACAAAATTTAAAATTAACACTCATCATCAACTTAATTAACTATTTTATCAAATATATGATTTTTTTCATGAACTTTTTAAATAAAAATCATAATATTATTGTATATTAATTTATTTTATTAATTTTTTCCACACATAATATTGCAATAAGTATTTAATTAAAGCTTTATATATCTAATTTAATTTTTATTAATTATATAACATAAAAATTATTTTAAAAAAATAACAAGATAAACTAAGATATTATAACATTGTGACTCTTATTTAAAATTTTTATAAAAAACCATGTAATTAGATAAAATAAAAAATTTAAGTTTATGATAAATATTAATTTCAAATTTAGTATAATTTAAGGAAGTAGTTTTCAAATTTTCCTAGCTAGAAGAGGATCGTGTCATAGCACAATTTCATTTGCAATGACATGACAAACTAGCCTTGTCCTTTCTTTTACCTATTCTTTAAGTCTTATATATATATATATATATATATATATGTATATATATATATATACATATATATATTTAATGATTTATATTAAAATTTATAATTTTTTAAAATAAAATATATTAAATTTAATAATTCACAATTCATTAATAAAATCAATTCAGTAATATTTAAAATTTTTATGTGATTTGTTTCTCTTAAAACCCTATTAATCTCCCAGCTTTAATGAAAATTACAATTTTCTTCTTTATTTGTAATTTAAACGATATTAGATCAAATTTATTTCATTGAAAAATATTTTTATATAAAAATATTAGTTGTATGTATATATAAATAAGTGAATGATATATTATTTATATTTGGAATTAAAAAAGTAATACATAAAATTATAGTAGTGCAAGAAATCAAATTTTTCTTTACAAAAGAAAATTTTTCCTTTTTCAAGATTTTTATATTTAATATTAAATAAATAAAATACTCTCCTTTATCTTATTCATTTTATGATTACATTTTATAGAGTATATTTTTTGTGATAACAAACAAAGCCTAATTTCCATCTTTTTTTTTGCGATTACAGTTAACTTTTTTCTATTTAGCTTTAATGTGAAAAAATGGTGAAATTTAGTAAGTGGACAAGGTTAAAAAAAAAAAACCTTGATTATGTTAGATGAACCTGATTTACCATTATAAATTTTAATTAAAGGTGCTTTCTGCCTCTTTTCATACCAATTATGGACCCATAATATATCATGTCAATTAAATATACATCCATTTAACAAATTTTATCTCTTTCTATGAGTAACTGCTCAAAGGAAGGAGCCGATTGGAATCAAAACAAAAGAATAACATTATTCAAATTAAGGGTAGAAAAATGCAACTTTGAAGTACATAAAGTTTGGTGAAAAATAATTAACATTGTTGAATATCAAATATAAAGATTTTGAGAAAAAATAATTTTCTCTTATTTTAAAGAGATAGTTGTTTTCCTCTACCATTATCATAATTCTAAATGTCATTTTTTTATGATATTCCTTTATTTATACTCTCTTGGTTCCTTTTTATCTATCGCATTTTAAAAAATATTTTTATTCCTTTTTATTTGTCGCTTTAAAATTTTAATGAAATATTAAATATTCTTTTTTCAAATTTATTTTTCTCCTTCATTAATGAATATTTTATCATTCTATATTATTAGTCAATTGCATTTATTTTTTATATTTTTTTTCTATTTTTAATTATCTTAAATTTTATGCATAAAGGATAATCTTGTAAAACTCATTAAAAATAAATAAATTTAACTATTTTCTTAATATGTATGAAATCAGTTAATAGCGACAGATAAATAAGAATAAAGAGAGTATATAAGAAAATAAGATTTTCTTATGCAATTTTTTTTTGTGAAAAACAAACAAATCCTTGTGGAAAATACTTGAAAATTTTTGTGAAAGTAGATATTTCTATAAACTTGTGAAAATTATAAAATAATCGTTGAAATTATCTTATTGAATTTTTTGTAATTTTTTACATAATTTTAACTGATGAAGTTGTAACTTATTACATACTTGTAATATATAAAAATTTTAAAAATTATAAATTTTTTTAAAAAAAGTGTATGATTTCTCATCTGAAAAGTTGCAATTTTTCATTAAATCCCGATAAAATCTTATTGAATACATAATTAGAAATTTTTTAGCAAATGTCATATTGAAATTACTTGAGTAATATATAATATATGAATAATAATGTTTGTCCCTCGAAATGAAAAAGAAAAGAATGTACCTTTTTTTACAGGTGAAAAAGGAAATATTGTAACCAACAAATCATAAAATAAACAGAGCATGGAGATGTGATATTAAAATATTATAAACAATAAAACATAAAGAGATATTTAGAACATGAATTAATTAAGCAACAAACAAACAATAAGAAAAATAAATGAAAATGGGTCACGGGTCATGTTTTGAGGGAATTTCTATAAATAAATTGTGCTCATTCATGTTAGACAGAAGAAAATGCAATCCAGTGGTATATTTACCAAGTATATATGGAAAACCTATGCAAACATTTTTAGAAAAAATAAAAGAAATTGTCAATGTCTAATAATTTTTTAAAACAAAAAATGATGTTGAGAGGGTAATTCTTCTTTGTTAATGGAGAAATTAAAATTTTCCTTTCCTTTAGTTTGGATAAATGAGTTCTCTTCGATATCCAATCTAAACTAAGTCCAAGTAATTATCATTCACAAATAATATTCCACCTATTTTATTGATGGAAGTGAGTCGAAAGTGAAAATAAATAATGTAGGTTTAAATTCTTGTTCAGTCGATAATTGATATTTACTAATGAGTCTAATCTAATTATTTGTGTGGACTTTGAAACCTAACGACCATCACATAACCTCGTTCCGTTATTGCGCAGATATGTACGGAAAACAAAAAAGAAAAAGAAGAAGGCTCCCTGTTCCATTTACCCAAGAGTAGGACTAAATTATAGCGGAAAACCTAACTTTTTCCTTAAGAAGGGCATCAATATTAGTAATAAGATCAAAATGGACCTAAAATCCACAAATTATTGAAGCAAAAAGACATTAGCAACAAACATTTTAATCTTTTGTTCTAACTTATTTAATTGATCCCAGAGTTCCACAACTACCTGAGTTCTATTAATTGCACACTCAATGGATAAAAACTGTCAAACCACTCGTGACTCACTTATCCATCCAGATTAAGTAATCATTCCACCAAACAAGTAAATTGCAGAGATCTTACCTGTTGATGATATCCTGCTGTTTGACCACAATGTTTTATCGGTTTACCGATACTCTTGGTCGACAACTTTCTAAGAATTCTAATATTTCAACACTGAAGCATCTAAATTCCTGACACAGGCTCCTCCGGCGGTGAGACAAACTTCCGATCTGCCGGATCTCGTCGAAGATCTTTAGGCTCTCAAATTAAAGCCTTAAGATCAGCTTCTGCTTAATTTGCTCCTTCGTCTTCCTTGAGCGTTTTTGGGAGGTGACCTTCAACTCTGAGTGTCCATCGTTGGAAGTGAGCGAGTATTGAAGTGGGAGGTGACCTTCTGCTGTCGTAAAATGAGCAGACAATCATTGTAATATAGTCCCCTATATAAAACGCCGTCCAATTGGAATGCTTATAAAGTTCGCATAATAAAGTAAAATAAAATATTATGCTCAGCTTGAAGTTTGAACGCATGATTTTTTCTATTTTAAGAAGACGCATGTCGGCTATACGAATTTTTAGTGGTCCGGCAACGTTTCATATTATTTTAAGAATTTTACATTTTTCATATGATGAGATCAAAATTTTAAATTTGAGTGTTAAGTAAATTATTATTTATACAATTATAAAAAAAATCATATCAACTAAAGTCCTAATTACAATATTCTAAAATTTTTAAACTCGGAATAATGCGGAAGGTTTATAAATCCTTTGGCCACTTTAAATTTTAGAATTCTTTAAGCGATATGAAATTCAACTCAAATTGCAAGGAAACAACCGCGTCATTGTTGGGCAAAAATACCATTTTAACATTTTTTTTGAAATTTATTTCCGTTTTACCGTTCTTTCGAAACTTATTACCAAAATACGCACCATGGATGGAGGCGCCATTTGGGTCGGCGTCACTGGGGGTGGGGCACCATCTTGGATGGCGCCCTTGTGAAGGTCTGAGGGCGCCATTCAATATGGCGCCCTTGGGCCTTTTTTTTTACACTTTTCCCTTTTAAAAATAATTAATTTTGATATCATTTGAAAATAAAAATTTTAAAAATAAATAATATATGATTGTGACTGAAAATAAATTTTTAAAAATAAATCACTCATTATATAATTATATTTAATGTCATATAAAAATATGTTGACTCCACTTTGATATCTAATACATAAATTTATTATAGGAATTAAATAAGAAAGTAGTTAATAATAATAATATAATAAATAAAAATAATAAATATTTGGTAAATAATAAAATATTATTTAAAAAAAATAGGATCAATAAAGAATAATTACGTAATTTATATTAATGTCTCTCAAAATTTGATCCAATGACACTTAATATTTATATTAATTTATATTAATATTTATCAATTTTTGAAATTATAAACTTCTAACATTTGGAATTATATTATTACAAGTAATTATCTAATATGTTATTACACATAAGTAAATTGATTGAATTATTCAATAATATTCTTTATATACGAAGTTGAAGATTGTTAAAGATGAAAAGAAATACAACGAAATAAAAATATTTTTCTTATTTTGTATTTATTCCAATAATATTCTTGTCACTTTGTATTTATCTCAATAAAATAATTTTAATTCTGTAACAGAGAAAATGCAAAATCACGAGGTTGAAGATAGCTAAAAATTTAAAAGAATATGATTATTTCGTTTCAATAAATTTTTCATTTTGTAATGAAATCAAAATTGTAACATAAATGAGTTATTTTTTAGTTCGTCACACTGATAAAATATTTTGGCAATGCGAGGGAAAAGTATCGATTAACTATTTTTTAAAAAACTATTATTCGTTATATCGTTCCTTCAAAATATTTTATCGAAATAAGCACAGAAGATACGCACAGCGATGGAGAGACGCTAAATGACGTGTAGAGGTACGCTAGACGAAATGGCATTGTTGGCGCTGAAGGGAGGGGACGACAGGCGATATTTCACATTATGAACGTAAAATTTATTAAATTAATTTAATATTATTTATTTATTTTCACATGGTAAATAAAAGAAAAGTAGATAATTATAACAGTTGTGAAAGTATGATAATTAATAATATTAGTTATTATATTTGGGACATGTCCTTATCATCATTTTTAAGAAAAACTAAATAGTTTTATTCATTTTGAAGTTTATTGTTATTTATAATTGTTCCTACACAAGCAATTAAAAATGTCGTAGTAATTAAAATCATCCTAAATGTTTATGTTTAGCAATGAAGTAGTAAAATCATCCTAAATGTCGATGTTTGGCAATAAAGTAGTAAGATAAATGTACATAAATATACAATAAACATAGAAAAGAAATCTAATGTCTACGTAAGTGATGTCCAGTCCCACATCCAGGATCGGTAATGTGGCAGCCGTATCTACTAACCCTCTGCGCAGGCTCGGGAGTCACATCCCCAGTGTCTGTGTCTCCTCTACCTCTAGCCCCCGCTCTGCCTCTGCCCCTGGCTCACGCTCTGCCTCCACCTCTACCTCTATCTACAAGCTCTGAATCATCTGTCATCATGCCACCATGTGCTAATCCCTGATCCTGAGTATGCCAATCAAATACAGGACGATATGGCTGCGATGGCCCAGTATCATCGGAAGGAAAGGCATAAAATGCAGATGAAACTCCTGGTACGTGTGGAAATGCCTGGAATGAGGATGGAACACCAGGAGGGAACTGGTACATCTGGGATGACAACGGCCCATATAGTGCGGCCGGGAACATGGTGGAGGATGAAGGATCATCAGGTGTAGTAGGGTACACATGAGATGGGGCAATAACATCAGGCATCATCGTCATGGTCTCCTGGGCAGTCGAAGGTGGAATCTGCTGCACTGTCGAAGCGAACGGAACATCAGCCTGCGACGTATGCCGTGGAACAGTGCGACGTCGTCGGCGAGAGAGAGGCTGATCATGGTCACCCTCCGCAGGGTCTGGGATATGATGGGCCTGGGGAGCTAGCTTCGCATGTGAGTCAATAATCACATGATCAACCTGCTGAATCGCATGAAGAATGGACTCTGTCGCTGACCTAAGCGCATCGAAGGTGATCACAGCCTACCCCTCAGGGGTAGTGAAGTCCTGTAGTAAGGAAACCTCATCTACCTGTGCAAATTTTTGACATTAAAGTTAGTCATAATACTAATGCATTTAAAGAAAATCAGATACAAGAAACTAGCATGCAATATTACAACAAGGTCTAGCGCTCCCCCGACAAGTGTAATACATCGCCTGGTAACCCGTCTGTACCATGTCATGTAATCGGAACGTGGTCCCAGAACCAGGCGTGTCGTCGGCTCGGCGGTAATGCACAAGTCTCGCCGGATATCCCAGAGTGCAATATACGGCTGATGGCGGATGTGCCACTCCTCGTCATGCCGACCGGACAAGTAAGGCAGTGGACCTCCGCCACCTGCTTCGGTGACTCTGGAATAGCCTGGCGTAGTCCAAACTGCCGCAAAACCCTATTAGGTTGGTGCCACTCAACAATCTAGAAGTGGATGAGCGGTACCACTGCTGTCCATGTATCGCTCCCGTCAAAGCAATACTGAGGCAGTGATGCAATGACCTCCTCAGTGTACGGGATTCAGTCAATCTGAAGTTACAAATTTAGGTTATGATTTAAGTACGATAGTGGAATGGACAAAACCCTGAAATAAAGGAATCCATTATCCCCTACATACCTGGTCAAGTCGAAGACGGTCCAGCACGTATCTGTAATGGGGTAGGCTATGTGCCGGACTATCCTGAAATGTCTTTTGATAGTGCCACCTGCCAAGTACAATGACAAAGTTAAACAATTTCGAAGTAAACTTAATTATAGTGCCACCTGGTCAAGTCGAAGACGATCCAGCACGTATCTGTAATGGGGTAGGCTGTGTGCCGGACTATCCTGGAATGTCTTCTGATAGTGCCACCTGCCAAGTACAATGACAAAGTTAAACAACTTCGAAGTAAACTTAATTATAAGTGAAAGTTGAAAAATTCTCTAACCTGCGTGCTAAGAGGACAATCCCTGCATCCCCCTCTGGTATGTCTAAAACAGCTATCGCAGGGGCGATGGTGGGAAATCTATCCCATGCCCAGAGCTGCAGTAGTAGGCAACACCCTCCTATCTCCCTGTAATCCGGAGCGGTGGCCTTACAGAGCTCTCTGTACAAATAGGCCAAGCAAGCAGATTCCCAGCTGTACGTCCTAGCCTCATGTAAGTGTCCGATCAAGGGTAAGTGCATGAGGTGGACATACGTGCCAGAATGGTTTGGAAATAACGTCCCGCCAATGAGTCGCAAAATGTAAGCCCGGGCGAACCTCTGCACTGTCACCTCGTCCGCATCATCTGGAAGATGACTGAAATGCCTCTCCAACCAACTCATCCTCAGTCGCCCCCCTTTGATGACATGCTCATCCACCGGTAACTGGAGTCCCAAATACTCCTCAACCAGGGCTCCCCATCCCCACACAATGGGCCCCGTCACTACTCGACCGTCAATGGATAGGCCGAGCTGAAAAGCAATATCCTGCAGGGTAATGTCATCTCTCCCTGCGGCATGTGAAAGGTGTGTGTCTCCGGCCTCCACCTCTCTACAAAAGCACTGATCAACTGGTGGTCGATCGGCACAAACTCGCACATCGCTAAGCCGTAAAAGCCTGCCTCTCGTAAAAAGGGCACAATCAACTTCGGCGGCTGCTGGTGATGGTAGTGATGAGCTCGTCGAATCCTGAGCACACGATCAGGCTGTGAAAGAAAAAAAATCACCAATTATCACGTCTGACAATTCAGGAACGGTTTAATCAAGTTTATTAAGGTCTAGCTTTTTCCATACATGGCCAGCTCAAACTGACTGGGATATGTGTGAGGCCTGAGCCGTCAGCAGTGAAGGATCCCGTAGTCCAGGATCAACGCGTCGGGATGTGGATGCCATCTGCCATGGCAAGCATTGCATTAGAATGAAATTTAAACACACACTAACTTAACAGATGATGTGTAATTTCAGTACATAGTTCAACACAAACTTTTTTCTGCTTTACCGCGGTTCTGAAAGTATCTATCAAAGTATATATTAGCATGATTTTTAGGTATTTATTATTTGTAATAAAAAATAAATCTTGCTTAATACAATTAATTGTGCAAATAAATATATAAATTTTTAAAATTTAATTAATTAAATTTAAAATATTGTGGGAGGCCAAATGGCGCCATACAAACTCTTGCATGATTAACTAATGGTCGGTTCATATTACTGGTAATGGGGAAACATATATATACATAATGACGTGCTATTTTACAACCATTAACAAAAAATGCAGTTTGCGACTGTTACACTTATGATATTTATTAACATACTTTATAACGTATATGCGAAAGTAAATTCTTCGTCATCAAGGTGTAGAAGGGCCTTCCTCCTCATATAGCAGTGGGCAACGCCTATGGTTATGCCCTTCCATCTTACAATGTCCGCATTTTTGCTTTACATCGCTCTTTTGAGGCCAATCTATCTCATTTTTGATTCAGGTCAACTTTGGACGTCCCCTTGCACGTAATCTTCCGTAATTTGGAACTAGGACAGGGAATGGTGGTAGGTTATTCCATTGCGACCACTCTCCAATAGGCCACCACTCAGATTTATAGCAATTGAGCAGCGTGTCAAGCCTGTATACAGCATCGACATATGGTTCCCACGATATGTTGATTGAGGCACAAGCAGCAATAATATGAGCACAAGGATACCTATATGCTTGGAATTGTCCACATTCACATTGCCCTTTGTCTAATAACACTTGGACAACCTTTCCACATGACCCCCTGGCCATATCGGGGCCCTCCACCACCTCAAACCTAGTCCCTTCTCTATTGTAAGCACGAACGTGGTAAGAAGAGGCATGTGACTGGATAGTCGCAAGCTCCTGTCTGAATCTGCTTGCGTATCTGTGACCTTGTTGTAATTCAGCGTGCGCTTCTTTTGCCCTTTCCACAAAGTACTTGACGCATCTATAGTATGTTTGTTGGACAAGGCCTGTGATTGGCAGCTTCCTTAATCCTTTGAAGAGGCCATTGATGCACTCTATAATGTTAGTCGTCATATGACCATATATTCTACCTTCGTTGTAAGCAAGCATCCACTTCTCGTTCGGAATAGCGGTCAACTTCTTGTGGATCTCCTCATTGACTTTGCTAAGATTGTCCAATCTCTCCATGACCTTTTCCCAACTGGGCTCATACGCTGAACAGAAGGAGACAAGTAGGTTAACCGCGTTGAACTACTAGATACACAAATTTATAGATGAAAGGTTCAACAAAGAAATTATGCTATAACACATACCAATCTTAAGGACAGCTTTCCTCACGTTGTCATCCCTGCACTTCTTGCGCACGTTACTGGCAATATGTCTGATACAGTATCGGTGATAAGCATAAGGAGGCTGTCATCTCAGGCCTTTGGTGGTTACAGCATCTTTTATAGCTCGGTGTCGATCTGATATCGAGCATATTCCTTGCTTGTTCGTAACATTTACCCGTAGTAATGCCAAAAACTAACTCCAGTTTTCATAGTTCTCCCTGTCAACAATGGCAAAGGCAAGAGGAACGGGGCATTTGTTACCATCCTGGGTCGCAGCAATCAGTAGCACGCCCCTGAACTTGCCATACAGGTGCGTTCCATCAATTTGTATGAATTGCTTGCAGTAGGGGAATGCGGCAATGCATGGCTTGAAAGCCTAGAAAACTTGGTTGAAAACATGTTTCTGCGGATCGACCCGATTGTCAGTTGTGACAAATTCTTGTGACTCTAACTTGAACAGCGCCTGGTCACAGTAGCCTAAAATGTCCAACCATTTGGGAAGCACTTCATACGATTTATCTCAATCACCGTACACCTTGACAATTGCCTTTTGCTTCGCCTTCCATGCTTTCCTGTACGAAATCTTGTACCCGTACATGCCTTCCACCATTTCTTGTATAAGCGAGATTGGAACATCTTGCTTCATTTTAATCATCTCCAATATCAGGGAACTGATATACTCGGAGTCTAGAGATTTGTGGTCCTGTGTCAAACTGGCATTAACACATGTGTGGGGCCCTGAAAATCTAGTTATGGTCCAACTGGTACAATTCTTCAATTTCGCCGCTCTGAGGTGGAAATTGCATTGGTCCCCAAATTTATCACACTTCACGCTTAATCTTCTAGTATCCGACTCCTCCACGTAATAACTGTGGTGCGATCTGATGTGGTAATGCTTGGTTGCAACAATTAAAGCCTCATTGCAATCGAACTCTTGCCCAACCTGTAAGTCCTCCATGTCATAATCATAGGTTGGTTTCATTATTTTCGAAAATTCATTCGGATTCCGTATGGCATCCCAATCAATGTGAAAGAAGACAGCAGCTTGGGGGACACCATATGATGTTTGTGCAGCATTACCACTCCTCACACACCGCGTCGGTACACTGTTTCCGTGTGTAGGCGCACGTTCTTCGTCATCAGTGTCACCATCGTCACCGCTACTGCAGGACACCTCATCGTCTTCAAAACCAGATTCTAGGTGGGCATCCATTAATACGGGATCGATCGATTCTTCTTGTACGACCAGCAAGGCACTTTATGAACCTATCAAGGTATGTGGGGCATCTACCAGGAAAACACCTGCAACAGATGAGTCCAACGCAGGAGTATGACTATCAGAAATGTAGAACTCAAATCCACCTGTGTAAGAAGGGCCTTCCCGCACCATCGAACAACCAGTGTTGACATAAGCCGCTGGATCCACAAGTGGTGCAGGTCTTGGAACTCTTTCATCAAAACCAAGGTTGGCAGCGCGCAATTCGGATGTGATCACGTCCACGTACAATTCCATGGCTGTCATTGTCGGATGTTGTTCGTAGCTTGCTATCGCACATGCCAAGTCTTCATTGTCGTCCAGTTCGTATGCCATGTACTAAGCCTCTGTTTGATGCTGTGGAAACCTGTAAATAATTTTCCCCACAGTTTGATCTTGGTGAAGCTTCAGTCGGGCATGAATTCTCTCGCGCAAGACATCCATAGTGCTGCATCCTTTCAACTTTAGTGCCTTTGGGGGAGGTCCATCATATATTACTCCCATCGATCCCTCAATCATTGTACCATTTGAATATATAAAAGAAATTAAACTTTTCTTTATCTCGTTACTTCTAGCTCCAAAATATTCACTGCAAACTTTTCTTCATTGTCATCACGCAATCATTGGACAATTTTTGTTCTTACAGACGAATCAACCAGTATTCAATATTACAAGCAAAAATGAACAGAATACTTTACTATTTTTGTAATGTACTTGGTTAATAGTAAATAATAATCTACACATACAAGTTAAATCCATTCTGACCTTTACAGGCCGACATTTATTTCCCGCAAGTTCTGAAGCTACTTCTACACTCATTCATAATTTATCATTTTTTTTGTTTATTCAGCACAACGTATACTAATTAAATAGAGAAACAATTTCAGTACACTACATATTCTATTTTCACGATAACCTACTCTCTTCACACCTATTACTAAACAACAACTAAAATTATTTACGCATTACTGTTTCTATATTTTTATGTAGATTACAATGGATTCCTTTTTACATGCACTGACTTCTGGTTACATCCATATATCCTAGAATTTTTTTTTTATTACCTCTCTTACAGTTTATTAAAATTTCAAATAAAAAATTTCTCTAAATATAACTTTCACCTAGAGCCTAAAACCTTTTTAGGACACATTTCTTTATCTCATTTTTTTTTCTTTTAATAGCGCAACCTATCACAGTACATATAAATTTCTCCAAATTTTTCACACATCATAATTTGACATTGTAGGCCATTATAATTAAGATAAAATAAAAAACTTATATTATTTACATCATAATAGCCTAAACAAATTTCTCTATCACTGTAAAGGATATCTTCATGATGACTAATAAAAGTTATAACATAAGCACAAAATTTATAAAATACTAACCGGTAAGTATTAGGAAAAGTAAACAGAAAAAGGCCTCTGCATGAAAGAAAAATTTGTTAGATATTTTAATAACTTTAGTTTCTAAGAAAAAATTATTACGTATTATTGTATCATTAAAAAAATTATACAAAGATCACGCTAAATTAAATATACTTTGCAAGACAATATATAAAAGAAACAAAAACAGTAGCATACATAAAATTTTATTGACGTATATTTAATTTTAAATATAGGGTTTCAATTTTTCCATGAGGTCATTATTTGCAAATTTTTCCTTGTATATTAATTTTTATTCTTAAATACTTTTATTAGAACTGGGACATATAATTAATTATTTCAATTAATGCTTCCTATAACATTAATTTTTTAAAATTATTTTTACACAAAACTTAAATATGTTTCATTATGTCAATATTATATTATGTAATTATCCTATTATTTAAATCGTGAATAATATAATGCAAAATAAGAAAAATTATAGCCAAATAGATTAAAAAAGGAGAAGTGTTATGTGAAAGGTAAAGTAATAAGTGTTAAAGATTAAATATGTAATCAATTAATTTTATTAAATAATTTATTTGATAATTAAAAATATTTTTTTGTCAAAAAATAATTTATTTGAACTTCTAATAGAATGATTGAAAAATAAAAGGAACAAATTAAATAAAGTGGATTAAACTAGGAAAAATTGATGTACGAACTACACACCCTTGCAGAAATTTTAGTTGATGTATTTCAAAATTAAATAACATTTAATTAGTTACCAAGTATTTTATTTAAAAATATAATATAAAATTAATAATTTTTTATAATAAAAAGTATATTAGAGCTTTAATTTATTTAAAATATTATAATAAGCTAAAGAATTATAACTTATTATATTTATGTTAATTAATGATGATGCTGTTTTAAATCATAGACAATACGAGTAGATATAAATAGAATACGATAGAGTAAATTCTCATTTCTAATACATACAGTATAAAATAAAAAAAAAATTGACTCTATAATAGATTAATTAATTAAATGAATTATTTAATTTATATAGAATACATTTATAATCAATTAATTAATATATCTTACTATTATAAAATATTGGTGTGTGTGGTTTAAATAACATGAGTTAACAAAAATGTACAACAAAATTTAAAATAAATAGAAATAATGCATAAAATGTCAAGTTTTTACAAAATACTCTCAATTGATATTTACTTATTCTGACATATATTACTCCAAAATTAATATAAAAATATTAATTAATAGGATAATATATTCTCGTAGTAATGAACATATAATAAAAATATTCTTATTTTTATCATATTCTACATCCTTAAAAATTTTATATTTTAAATGTATCTAAAAATAATTTTTACCTAGAATGTAAATTTTATTCTAAAACACTTTTCTTTATCCCCTTTATTCCTCTTTTAAATTACAAACTATCACAAATCATATAAATTTCTTCAATTTTTTTCTTAAATCCTATATCATAACTTCAAAGCATTAATCATAATAATTAACATAAAATAACAATTTCTCCCCCAATGTTAAATACATTCTTATAATAAGTAAAAAAAATTATCATATAAATACATGAATTATAAAAAAATTAACTAGTAAAAATCACAAACTATTACAGAATATTTAAATTTGCATAAATTTTTTCTACATTCTTAATCATATAATAATTAACAAAAAATAAAAAATCTTCTCCTATTATAAAATGTATTCTCATAACAATTAATAAAAATTATAACATACATACAGAAATTATAAAAAAATTAATCAATACAAATTATATAAATTTCTACAACTTTCCCTAAATTTCATATCACAAATCATAATAATCAACATAAATTATAAATTTTTCTACCACTATATAAATATAAAAGTTAAAAAATACTAACTAATGAAGAGCAAGAAAAGAAGATCAGATATGCTCCAAAGAAGTAACTGTTGCCGAATGGGATTTACAGATTCAACAAAAGATGAGAATTTATGGATGAAAATATAAAAGAAACTAACAATGGCTGCGAAGGAATGGCTGGAAGGAGGAAGAGAAGGGCAGTTGATGCAGAGAGGCTACAAGCCGAAACTGAATGAATTAGGTTTCTGTAGGGCGGTGCGGCTGGCCGAAATATATAGGGAGGGAGGCGCCAGATCAAATGGCGCCTCCCAAAAAAATTTGCAAAAATTTGGAGGGAGGCGCCAAATCAAATGGCGCCTCCCAAAAAAATTTGAAATTCCCCCATGCGGGGGCGCCATGTTGAAAGGCGCCTCCAGTGCATTTCGAAGGCGCCATTCAACCTGGCACCTTCAGCCTCCGGCTGAGCCCAAAAATGCCAAATGGTATGGTGCCCTCAAGCCCTCGATGCATATTTTGGTATTTAGTTTCGATGAAACAGCAAACCGGTAAATTGTTTAAAAAAAAATAATTTTCCAGTATTTTATCCTCTTGTTGACATGCCCATAAAGTCAAAGCACCACTTTATTTTCAATCTGTCAATCTTCTTTTATATTAAATTTAAGGGAAAATATATTGATCTTTCTGAATTTTTAAAAAATTGTATAAATTTTTATCTAATTTTAAATTTTAATGTTTATATAATTTTTTAAACTATAAAATAATATTATACTTAAATTTTAATTTTTAATAAAATAATTTAAAAATATAATTATAAATTCAAAACAATATATATATATCTGAGAATTAATTTTTTTAATTAATTCACAAGATTATTCGTAATTCAAAATATGATTAATAAAAAAGTTTGATTTTAATGTGAGTGTCGAAGATGTTTAGCTATTTGAATTGAATTAAAGTATATATTTAATGGTAAAATACTTAATTTATTATATAATATTTAATTTGAATTTATAATCATTTTTATTCATCATCCTATCAATGAAAAATTAAAATTTATAACTTATGTAAATTTTAAATTTAATAGTAGATTTATATAATTTCACTGTAACTCTGAGAATCGTTGTATTTTTCTCTAAAATTTTATTTGGTAGAAAGTATTTTTCTCTAAATTTAAACCATATGGAATTGGGAGTTGCGGAACCAAATGTTGGAAAATGGAGCCGTGGTGACATTGACCGGTTGTTTTTGGAAAGGTTGGTGCGGAATCCGATAGAAACATTTGGGGATCACGTGTATATATATAAAATATTATTTTTATACGTTATATTTATACCCCAATTTAAAAAAAATATTATTATATTTTATAACTTTTGTTCAATTAAAAATTAACAATTCTTTCCTAAAAATTTATAAATTTTTAAAAATTCTTGTAACGCGACATTTTATCAATAAAATTATAATATATTTATGCTTATTATATGTAAAATTTGTAAAAAATTGTAACTCTTATAAAAAAATTTACAAGATTTGTATGAAAAATTTAGAGAAATTAAAATTATAAAATATAAGTATTCATGATTAAAAAAATATCAAAATTTATACAATATATACATAAATTACAAATATTCAAATATTATAAATTATTAATAGTATTATCTGTAATTTCTAAATTATATTAGATAATATTTTAGATCAACTTTTCATTTGGAGGGGCTAATCATATTTTTTTGGAAGGACAGAATATACAACACATTTTTTTGTCCAATTTTAAACTCGTTAGACTCAAATTTTTTGCCGAATTTAAACCATGGAATCAAATTAATGGATTATACAATGCCGAAAAGCAACACATTATTTTAAAAAGTTCGTATGCCGTCTAATTGGAATGCTTATAAAGTTCGTATAATAAAATAAAATATCATGCGTGATATGAACGCATGGTTCATTTATTTTAAAAGGATGCACGTTTGCCGTTTTGGTGTCAATTGAGGTGTTTATAAGAATATTCATAAAATTTCAAATTTAAAATGGTGTAATAAATTTAAAAGTTATTAAATTAAAATTATTTTATTAGAATTATTTATTTTTAATATATATAATGACATATTTTTAATTTAATAATTTTTATAGCTGTTATATTATTTCAAATTTTAAAATTTTCAAATGACATGAAATTCAACTAGGGTTGAGCATGATATTTAAATCCGCTTTAAACTAACCAAATCGAAGTGTAAAAGCCTTAATCTTGATCGGTTAATATTATAATATGGGCAGTCTCAGTCCTAATTTGTAGAAATTTTGAGAATTTTAGTTACAATTGGTTGAAATAATATCAAACTAATTATATCCGTAATAGATCGCTTAAAAACTATAATAATATAAAAGAAAATTATTTCTTGATCAAGTAAATTGACATATCAGAGGATTTTTGGAAATGTGATCAAAATTATCTATATCACCTACTCTGCCCAAGGGAAACTTGAAAAGCTGGTCAGATAAGCTTAAAAAACACATGCGGTAAGGTTTAATGCCAACACGACTTTTACTCAACTTTTTAATATTTTGCTTAAACTTCCAAATGCTACAATTGACTTGAGGTATTTTAGGAAGTCCATCTTCAATCAAAGAAGATTAGGCAAACTTGTTCGACAAATTTACACTCTCTCTTTCTCTCTATTTTTGTTCTACCTTTCTTTTTTCCTGAAGTAAGATGTAGTTTGTACTGTTTGCTGAAGAGTTACTTATTGCTGATCAAACAATTATTTTCAAAACTAAAATCTTCTTCTTCAAGAAAAATCCAGTTTCGAAAGTAAATAATTGCAGCTTTGGCGCAGCATGAGACTTATAATTCGAAGGATCGAAGAAAATTCTGTATTTTACTATTAGAAACAAATTACTAGTAAGTGTTTAACTTTAAATTCTAGCTTTTCTTTTTAAGTGAATCAATTTTAGTTATCTTTATCGGTAATTGCAATTTTTGTTTTTTTTAACCAAATGAACTCATTGAAATTGAGATTTAATTCGGATTTTCAAAAGACGCAATAGGTGTATAAAAAGTAAAATGAGTGTAACACGATTGATTTAAAGTTATTCCACATCCGGTTATAACCGCCCGATGCTCGATCTTAAATTCAACTCAAATTGTAAGGAAGTAACCGCGTCTTATCGTCATGTTCTTAAAGTCAAAACAGCACTCCATTTTCAATTTGTCAATCTTCTCTTATGTTAAATTTAAGAGAAGAATATATTGATCTTCTTAAATTTTTTAAAAATTATATAAATTTTTTCTCTAATTTTAAAATTTATATAAATTTTTAAAGTAGAAAATATTATTATACTTAAATTTAAATTTTAACTTTGTAATAAAATAATTAAAAAATATAACTATAAATTCAAAACAAATAATATATATATTAATATAAGAATTATTTTTTTAATCAATTCATAAAATTATTCGCAAGTTAAAAGATGACTAATAAAAAATCACATTTTAATTTGTGTATCATAAATATTTAACTATTTGAATTGAATTAAATATATATTTAATGATTAAATACTTAAATTATTATACAATATTTTATTTGAATCCATAATTATTTTTACTTATTATTGGATCGATGAAAAATTAAAAATTGAATTTAAGTATAGTATTATTTTATATTTAAATGAGAGGTTTGTATAATTTTATTAAAATTAAAAAAAATCATTATATTTTTCTCCAAATTTAAAGCTTATGGACTCGGGAGTTGTAGCACCAGATGTTGCACAAAGGAACCATGGTGATATTCACTTGTTGGTTTGGAAAGGTTGAGAATGACTTGGACGAAGAGGAGAGAAGAGTTGGCAGCCTTAGAATGGTGGATCAGGTGGCTGGGCCGAGTAATATTATGCAGCCAAGTGGATGGACTTCCCCACTACAAAATGTGATCAAGCTCATACAGATGTGGTTGGAAAAATTTAGGATTTAACAATTTTTTCTAGTCCTATCATATATCATAATATAATTTAATAAGAAAGGTTAAAAAGACTTTCTAGAAAATTGAGTAGAAAATAAAAACAAGGTTTAGATTGAATACCCAAATCTGACTTATACTTCTAGTTGTTCAATTAATTTACAAGTGATTCAATTTATGTCTTCAATCAAATATCCTATTCACTTAAAATTCACCTAAAATAACATTGAGGAAAAAAAAAGATGGTGATAAATGATGATTTCCTTCCTTCAAAATACTTACAAAATATAAACACACTAGTCAGAAGGCGACGGATGAGAGTTTGTCATAATTCTTCTGACACCTAAGTCAATATTCAATAGTAAATAAGTGAGAAAAATCTAAATAGTAATGTGTAGTGCATCCTTTATATAAGAGAAATAGAATGGATGGAGAGTAATTTTCAAGCAATCAAATGATTATTGGGTACATAACGTTATGACCTCCAAAATATAAATATTTATCAATAAAGAATCACTCTCTTTGCAAAATCCTCACCTGCAATACTTTCTTTAAATTCTAATGGAATGAATCATGATTGTGTAGGGTTAAAGAGGTAAGGACTCCATAACATATTAATTAAGCTAGAACATATATCCTACTTGTCACATGATTCATACTTAGTTATACCATATTTGGGCCAAAATAGCAAATTAAACTCATAACCAAAATGTCACTTAATTGAGTTCTAAATTTATATTGATATTAATAACTATAATTTATGAATTATGTAATGTCTAAAATTAAAAATTTTAACAATCTCCCACTTGAATTTATATAATTTATAAATGGTGACCACTTTAATGTTAATGCCAATACATTAAATATACTATTATACCCTCAAGTCTAATTGAGATTAAAAGCATCTTATAATGTTAAATATTATATTCAAAGGGATATAAAAATCAAGCACATTGAATGCTTATACTTCGCCAACCAAAATAATTAATATCCTATAGGGTATTGTCTTAAATCATACATAATAAGATTTACATGACTTTAATGTAACTATATGTAAATCTTCATACAATAGATCTTAATAATTGCCTAAAATGTTTATTGAGAATCAATATTCTCAACATAATAATGAGACATGTTCTAAATATATCTAATCATATGTCATAACCCAAAATATGTACAACATGTATGGTGATATTACAAATATTTCATTATGAATGTTTTGTTTAAACATATCTCGAAATAAAAATAAGCTCATATTATTAAAACTCCCACTAGTCTAGTACTTCAAAAGGCATAGTCAAATTCACATTATTTATATGATCATGATTTATACCAACTTGTAAGCTTTTAATTAATGGATTTGCAAGCACATAATCTATGAAAAAAAAGTAATATACTTGAGTATCTTCTCTCTTTCACAAATCAAAACTTTGCATTGTCCTTTATATAAGCTAAAACTTTATTGCATAGAGAGAAGATGATGGTAACAATATTGTTGCAACAAATATAAATGGTTAAGGATGGAAAACCTTTAACCAAATAGCTTCACAAGCATATTCATATCATGTAACATGTCCTATCTCTATAATGAAGGTTGCTATAAATGGCTGCTTAACATTTTTCATGACACAACTCCTCTTAATATGTGTCTAGATATAGATTCATGATCACTTGAACAACTAATATAACAAGTTTAAGTAGTTTGCATCCATGAGATCTCTTAATCTCCTATAAGTTAATACGTAATCATTTGTACTACTTAGATGCCTCATTAATAGCAGTCTAGCATCTCTAACTTAAACACATATTAGGCTACCTATAATTAATATATGTTAGACATTCCTTATCATTTCTTTTCTTTATCATTTTGAAAGACATTGAGCAAAGTAAAATTGTTATCCCTTTAGATTAACAAATAAATACAAGAGCACATTGACGTATTAAGCCATTTTGTACAATTATTGAGACAAGTTAAATACCTTAAGGACCTATTACAAAAAGCCTTAATATCTAAATAAGAAGGCATTCCTAGGTCTTTTATTTTAATTGCTTTATTTTAGTCAATATGTCCATTTTATCACTAATTAGGAAAATTCATTGTCACGTAGAACTAGAATTACTAACATGCATATATTCATCCTTATATGTTGGTTTACATTACTCTCTTTGAATATGAGAGAAGTTATAATTTTATCAAAATTAAGATATAAGTGTTTGGTCAGATCTCTTTATTTTTCATACATGATATTCTTTATCCTTTTCTCAAAAACTATCTAATTGTTTCATATTATTTTCAACAAGTCACCATTCAAAAAGACTGTTTTAATCTCTGACAAACATAATTTGGAAAAAATAAGCTACTTACTTTACAACAATGTTACAATAATTTAGAATAAGTCTCTTTACACTTTACGCCTTTCTTCTAAATGTAATTCTTTTACTATCGACCTAATTTTGAATCCATAGTTTTGTTTAAACATCCCTCTTAAACTTAAATTTTCATTTATTTCTAATTAGCTTGCTATTCATGAGCAATTCAACTTAATCTTATATCTAATCATATATAATAAAATCAACTCATATTTTATCTCTATTATCCACTTTGAAGGATCACTGTAAACTTTATAGGACATTTACAAAGGAATTTCGTAATTCTCTTGCACTACTAGTTGCATTGGATTAGACCATAGGATTGCTTAAAAGGATTTGTCTGTTCATGCTCCTAATGGAGTCACTACACTTTGTTTTTTAATTTCCACCTTTTATAACATCTTATAGCTCCTATTATTTAAGAACATCTTTTAAATGGATACTTAATCTAAGGCCTAAAGATAATTTTAAGGTTAAATTTCAAATGGATTCTGCGAAATGCTAATATAATCCATCAAATCATGCACCTAGAATAAACACATTAATTATTTTTTTATTATTATAAAGAAATGATAATTGAAAGAAAAATTAGTTCTCTTAATAAAAGACACAAAATATTATGTTTCTAGTACAAAGCAAATTAGAAATGCAAAGAACCATTTCTAGCTCTAATACACTTTTTCAAGTTTCTTGGGCTTAAGGCTATCATCTTCAGAACATCAAATTCTAGAGGCAACCACTCTAGTGCACACCAAATTGAAAAACTACCTCTCAGATCAACTCCCGTACTCTTCAACTTGCTACAATAATTGGTCAATTTCAGGATGTGCTTTTGCACTACATTGATTCCACCATAGATCATTTTCTCAAGTAATGAAAGGTAATGACCTTTTCTAACTTTATCAAATTTCATGAATTTTTTTCCAGTGGAATCAAAAAAGGCCAAAGCATTCACAGGCTTAGAGGTACTTTGTCTAATGGTTTGGTCTATAATATGCTTCAAGACCATCAAACTAACTCGATTCAAGTGCATCCACATATATTAGATTTAAGACTTACGTATGATTTACAAAGCACCAAGCTTAACTACATAGACAATCCAAACTAACCTTTTAGCCTAATGGATCAAGCCTAGTGATTATCTTGGTCCAATCAAGCTTTAAGTATTACAAAATAGTTTTAACTAGCAAAAAATATGCTTTAATCTTATTTATTATATTTCATTTAACAAAATACTTAAATTTAAGTTTGGATAACAAATTCAAATTTTCAATAAGCCTTCTGCTTGTACCAAGAAGAATGCTAAAAACTTGGTCTTGCAAGTGGTTTTTCATATCTAAAATTATCCAAAATGATTTGCAACAAATAAATTTTCCCAAAAAAAAAAAATTCAATGGGACATTGAATTTTCCAAAAAATAAAAAATTGCAGTCATCTTCAAATTTTGAGCACATTATGTTTCTTTAGGAAAATTTCATAGTTAGAAACCCAAAAATTCCAAGTACTACTTTCTGAAAGATAAACAAACCCAATACAAAATGAAGTTCAATCCCATATTATATACCTAACCAAACAAAAGCCATTTGTAATAGCACCATATATTCACTCTAAACAAATGCTATCAAAACTCACAAAAACAGAGCATATGCATTTTGTATGTATACGGTAAAGATGCACTTCTGGAACGCATGATTACGGTTATACCCATTTTGTCCCGGAAAATCAAGACACAGAAGATATATATCTCTAGTAAACCAAACAACTTTATATCCTTACAGCAACACAAGAACTCATTGAAACCAATTTTAGCCCAAAAACTTACGTATATGGATAAATAAATATACGATAATAGTAAGCACATGTTTAGAACACCAATTACATATCTCCATGATTCATTATATATACATGCACAGCCATAGCAAAAATAACATGTTGACTTATGTTCAAAATCCATTTGAATATATATACATATTAAGCAGCAAATCATAGTCCATGTTTGCATAATGAGCAGTACTGTAAAACAGAGGAAAGCACATAATTGCAACTAAAAAAAATAATTGATTTCATTACATGCACCAAGTTTATTGCAACAAAATTAATATTATTAAAGCCAAATGTACACCTATTAATTGGCAGGAAAGTTATATTTGATATATGCATAGGGAGAGCATAACACATTCATATAAAAGTCATCTATATAATTATTGGAAGAGAAAGGTGTCTAAGAACAAAGTTATAATCAAAACAATTACATCTAGAGGATGATGCAAATCATATCAAGAATTGCTCCAACAAATCAATTATGACATATGATAAAATAGGCTTTGATACCACTATTTTGAAAAAAATTAAGATTTAGCAATTTTCCAGAATCCAATCATATATGATAGCATAATTTAATAAGTAATATCAAATAAACTTTCTAGAAAATCAGGTAGAAAATAAAAATGATTATATTGAACACTTGACTCAAAGGTGTCTATTACTTAACTCATATTCAAGCTGCTCAATCAATTTATAAATGATTCAATTTGTGTCTCCAATCAAATACCTTTGCTCACTTAAAATTCACCTTAAATAACATAGAGAAAAGAAAATATGGTGATAAGGAATTGCTTCCTCTGCAAAATCCTCACTTGCAATAATTTCTCTAAATTCTAATAAGATAAATCCTAATAATGTATGGTTAGAGAGATAGGGACTTATGATATAATAATTAAGTTGTGTCATAGACCCTACCTATCAAATGATCCATACTTAGTTACATCACATTTAAGTTTCAATATCAAATTGAATATATAACCAAAATGTCATTTAATTGGGTATTCAAATTTATATTAACATTAATAACTATAATTTATAAATTATGTAAGTTCCAAAAGATAAAATATCAATGGATGCTATGGGTTCGAGGTAAATCATCTATGGCTATCGTAGCAAGGAGTTATAAAAAGGAATGTTATAGGACAATGGTTTGACAACTCTAAGTATGCCTTTACTTTTGCTACGGAATTTTCGACTGTTCAATAAGCTATTTTAGTGAATAATAATTTTCCAAATTGGGTTATTTAGGTTGAAAATGATTCCAACATAGTTGTGGAATCATTATTGAAATTAAATCCATATCCATGGAAAGTTATACCTATTTTTGAATCCGTTGTAAGGATGTATAAGGGAACTCCTAATCTTGATATTTCTGTGGGGTCCTAGAATTTGTAATAAGGTAGCTCAAGTAGATTGCATCTTCGATTAGGAGTGGATTAGGTCGTCTATCAGAAGTTCCTCCTACAATGTGTACTTCAAGATATTTTCATTGCTTCAATGAAAGTCTTAGATTTTAGGGTAAATAATAATAATAATAATAATAATAATAATAATAATAATAATAATAATAATAATAATAATAATAATAATAATAATAATAATGCGTATGAACTCTTGTCACATATCACTCATTTTTTACTTTCCCTTTAAAGTTTTCACTTTTTCACTTATGGTTTTTCCTTTTTTTTAATCCACATTTTTTTGTTTAACTCTTATTTTCTTTAGTAATTTTTATTACTTTACATGCTATATATTATTTCTCTTTCTTTAATCTATTATATGGCATGATTTTCTTTCTTTTTTTTTTCACTTTTATTATTTACAATTCAAACACAAATATCTCTAATTAATATAAGTATGCCGTAAAATATTTTATTTTTATTTTAAAATTATTTTGAATGATTTAAACTGTAATACATCAAGTGTTAATTGAACTAATTAATTTTTTATCCTATTTTTAGTATAAATTTGAAATAAAAATATTTATTTAAATTTTATCCACATTTTTTAAATCAATCTTTAAGTGTTGTATTTCAAATTAAATATACATCAACTAGAATTTTGTTCAAGATTTAACGTAGAAATTGTAAATTTATTTTTAGCTTATATAATTTAAAAATAAATTAAACATTTAATATAAAGATATGAATTGAGATTGCTTATTTCATTCTTTTTGAAAAATATTTTAAAATAAGAAAAGTACTTTAAACTCCATTAAATTATAAAAAATATACCTCAACATTCCTTTTATTTTTAAACATATATGTTATTCCATTTAACACCTTTTTGTTTAAAATATTCCTTTTATATGCTAGATTTTTTTTTTAATTCTAGCAAATAGATCTTATCCACACTAATGGATATTTACCCAATATATTTGATCTAAATTAGTCCCCCGCTCCTTAAGAGTATCCAATGGACCTTGAGTCCTTTTTTAATACCATATTAGATTCATTATAATATTAATTTATATAATATATAAATTTATCTATTATAAATATTTAATGGTCTTACATCTTTATTAGATATCACATTACATCTATTTAAACAATATATTTTATAATTAATCTATAATCATATGAAAATCAATATTATCTCATATATCTAAAGATATTGTAATACTTTATTTAAGATAAATAATATTAAAATATTTTATTTATCATAAAATAATATTAAAATACTTAAATTTATGTTAAATTATAAAGATATTTCAAAATAATATTTATTATTTTATAATATTAATTTATATAATATAAGAGCATCTCATAAAAATATAAATTAATAAATAATTATTCACAAGTTAACCCAATTTAATTTTAATTTGATAAAGTTAATAATAACACGATCCATATTTACCTTAAAATTAATATGGATAATATAAATGAGTCAAAATAAAAATAAAAATAGATGTAAATCAGAAATGAATACAATTATTCATAATTGTTAAGTATAATTATTATCAAAAAATAAATAAATTTTTATTAATTTTGTATAATTATCACATATTATAATTATTATAATTTATACAATTAAACAATCACAATGAAACATATAAAGATATACACATATATAAATACACATAATACTCTCCTCTAAATTTTCTATAAAAACCTTATATTTTATGAAAATTTTAATATAAGATATTAAAATTAATAATCAAATAAAAAACTTAAAGTTTGAGAATCAAATGCTCAATCCTGTTAAATTTACATATTTCAAAATTAATTTAAAAATATAATAATAATTTTTTCTAATCAAAACGAGTCTTGTTGGATGTGATCGAGGCAGTTTTCAACCGCATCTAAGTTAGATTTTTTAAATGACCGCTGAAATGGTTAAAGTGGTAGCCTTTGTAAACAAAATTTTTAAAATTAAAATTCATTTCATAGAGGCAGTTTATAATTGCCCCCATAATTTGAGTTTCTTTTTTCAATTAAGATGGTTCGTAACTACACGCATTCTTTATTTTTTTTTAAATAAATTATTTTGAAGACAATTCCTGATCTCCCGTAAGCCTAGTTTTTTTTTTTAAAAAAAATTAAATCATATATTTAAATTTGCAATTGATTTAGTGCTTTTTTATTATTAAAAATAAATTATATGATAATCATAATGACAGCATAAAAAATGTAATTTCATGTCGGCAAAATTTAGAACACAACTCTGAAAATATACAGAAAATTTTCATTAATTGTAGTAAGTCGGAAATGGTATCGTCTAGACATAAATTCAATAAAAAAAAATCAGAAGTAACATAATCAATTAATTATCATAAGTACAGGAGTTTCCTGCTTCTGAAAAAATCTAAGAACGCATATCAATTAATAATCATAACTACTGAGTTTCCCATGAATCCAATTGGCAGCACATAAAAGAAGCGAAGCAGACAATCTGATCCCACACCTGCTGCCCTTTCCTTCAAATTATAGACTTAAATTATGAAACTACACCAAAGCTACTTCTCTTGTTTGGAAAGGACTGTTGCCCACTTACCATTTCTATCTAACAAAATGCACCAAAAATTCTTACTTAGCCACAACAAGATGATAATATGCTAAAATAGAGGCTTCAACAAGATTATAAACTCCAGTATTCTCTTCAGTTGAACTAGCCTTTCATTTAAATCTAAAAAACTGAGTGAATAGTTTATGAATCAATAGAAGTTCTACGGACATGCCAAAAATATAGAGGTAAACTGAATTCTAGTTTTATTAGGTAAACTGAATTCTAGTTCTAATAAAACTAGGTAAATACAAGCTAAGGATGCCATTTTAATACCCATTTTCATTGTCCCCTCCCTGAAAAGTATCCACTGATACTGCAAGTAAGATTAAATAAATCTAGAAACAAGGGAGCTACTGGTGAGAGCAAATTAATGTGCAGGCATTAAACAGCATTGGCTTCATATAAATTAAAAGTCAATTGTCTAGCATGCCTTCACAATTCTTGGGGATTAAGCTTAATTTTGGATCCAAGCAAGTCTTATCAGACATTTCAAATGCCAAGGTCAGAGTCTTCTTCTTCTTCTTCTCCTCCTTCTTTTTTGGGTCATAAATTCAAATATGTACTATGCTGTGGAAGCAGTGGTAGATACATTCACAACAAACTCATGAAGCTTAGACCCTTGATCATATTTTAACACCCCGAGAATTTTAATGTCTAAATGTGAAAGCATGCCAGACAATTAATTGCACAGCTACCACAATTCAAAAGAAAGAACAGAAATGTTATCAACTAAACTAGCTATATTCATGAAGCAAAATGAACCTTATGTAAAGATCAAATAAAGTAAACTAAAATTCACAGACAAAAAAATAGCAGTGGTAATCAAAATAGACTCTTCCTCTCTACTCTACTTCAAAATATTTACACCAGTATCTATGATTTAAGTTTTCAAGCAAACAATTTGACAAAGTTCTATTTCTAAGCATACTTTAAACACATTATATGTAAAACATGAGTAATACCTTGTATAAAAACTAAAGCTAATTACAATTACTTGAACGTACTTTTAAGATTTAGAAAGAGCGACAATGGTCCTAAGCATCATTGTTCCTTCTTGAAGATATCCTTAACTCCCTCAGTAGTGAATGTTGGTCTTTAGTAACTTGTTGATTTACTTGATCACTAGCTTACAAGAAATTCAGTGATACACAGCCATAGGAAAAAACAAGAATGAAAGATTCTACCTAAATTATATTACAAGATGCAGGAAACTAAAAAATTGGAGCATTGTACATGTTAACATAACAAGAAATTCACAATCCCCTTACTATAAATGTAAGTATGGCTAAATTGACAATCTGCTTGCTATGGATTTAATCTATGCATTTCATGTTGAGAGTATATACTATGTACCTATAAAAAAAAACTAACAAACTATTTCCATTATCAAAGCAAACTAATGCTGACTGCCATGATGGAAACTTATTATTATCGTTATGTTTAAAACTGGACCTTATAGTATAAAATTTTGACACATATAGAACTTCCGTTTATTGTTATGTTCATCTCTTACTTCAAATTCACATTGAATCTTATCTAAGTAATAATTTCTCTAAAATAACACCATTCAATTGATAAAAAGTAATAGTCAAATTAAATTAAAAAAAGATATATAGTGTGAGGATTAAAAAAAATTGAAAACAATTATTGGCTCCTTCGTAAGTAACTACTACTACCTGAATAGTTGAGCTAATATTGGTCACAAGATGAACAAATGTAATATTAATGAAACAAATAGAAATGAACCTCTAGCATGGAGACACTTGTGGATAAGGCAAGCTAGCATAAGTCTATGCATTTCATGCTACATACCATGCCATGATCATCAACATCCAATATAGAAGGAAAGGATAGCCACAAAACATCCAAGGGGAGTAGAAACGCAATGTAATAGATATATACATAAAAAAATCTTTTTATGTAAGGAGGAAAATTGATAATTTTAAATTTATCTTCTTAAAATTGATAATTGTAGCTGACTACCATCTTCAAGTGAATGCATTTTAAGCAATTACATATCTCATAATCGACAGGAGAGTCATTGACTGTACAAGGTTGAAAATTTGCTCTAATTGACTTAAGGAATTCCTTGATGGTAATAATTTTTTCTTCTTAGACAGCTATCTTCTTTTTCGTCCAATGTAGTTTTGCTATTGTTTGCTGAAGTTGTGATTTTAGTAAATCAACCTCATCTTGCCTACTGCAGTCGATGATAGATGAATTGGCGCCAAACAAGCTAAAGGGCATACTCCTATTCCCATGCAATGAGCACTTCCTGGATGCCTTTTCCTAAATACTTGAACTATGGCATCATCAGAGGATATTATATGATGTGTGGATGGGTGTTGATGGCTCAAAATTTCATTGATCTCTTTCTAATCAAATAGGAAATATATTCATTAAAGTAGTCAATCTATATGGTGTCAATGAACTTTTAAAGATTAAATACTTACTCCTTTGATCCTAGCTTCTTCATTCATATACATACCATTGTTGTGCTTATAGGTCACATCCCATACTTTGCACATCCAGCAGGATGCCCCAACTCCAATTCCTGCAACATTAACAAATTAATTTTAATCCAAAAATGTTTTTAAACTAGTAACATTTAAAGTAAAACAGAGATTTATATTACAATTTGCTTTTTTTTTCCTGTTATCAAATGAAATCAAACCAATCATATGAACAATTTTCTACTTACTCCAATTGATGGCATTTTGCCAAGCCATTTCCTGCATGTACAAATTCATAATTAAAAATCAAAAACTAATATTGAAAAGTACATTTTAATGTGAAAAGAAAATGACTAATAACCTTCGATTGTGGCCTATCACGTATGTCGAGATATCTTTTCCATTCTTTCTCAAACCTTCTTTTTAGGTAGTTCCTCTCAGCATTCTGCTCCTTAGTCAAGTTGTCATCATAGTACTTGTTATACAACCTAACCTTGTAATTCCTATATCATGTCCTAATATGTATGGCTATACAGTATCTTCTCCGCACCTAATTCTGAAAGTGGAAGAATGGCTATTGATAAAAAAAATCAATTAGATATCAAACTAATTATAAAAGTAAATGTAGTTGATTAAAATGTCACACCATAACTAAAAAAAATAGCAAAACTTAAAAGTAAGGTGCATTGTTACATACCAGCATGTATCATTCTATTAGGAAGTTTTTAAATGAGTCAAGTACATATGGCCAATCGTCAAAGTCATCTTAGTTCTAATCACCTATTCCATGCAGTATCTGAAAAGTCTTCCTTCCTCACTGAGTGCACTCCCCACACGGTCAAACTGGACCATCTTTCTTTCATTTTCCAATCACCACACATGTTCTAACATCAATTTCTTTTTTTTTAATGACACCATCATTGTCTATTGTCACAAGTAAAATATTTAAGTACAAATATAACAAATTAAAGCAATAGTGAAAATTAATAGTATTAATTTTCATGAAGCCCTTTTGTTTGTTTATCAAAAAGCTTTAAAATCAAAACTATAAATGAAGAATATGCTAATTTTCATGATGTATAAAATGAAAACTATACCTGAATTTTCTTTTAAGAGATACTAATATAACATAACCCAAAAAAAAAAAATGAAAACCCAAAGGATTCATTAATGAACATTTAAGGAATATGTAAAACATTTTAGCAATCTAATATTAAGGTTTGAACTACTATCAAAGCTAAACATATGGAACCATAAGCAATAATTGAGGATTAATATACTACGCTTACTTATCAGCTTGTAGTCCTACCATCCATTTTTCTTCAGCTTTAAATTGGCATTTGTGTTTGAAGCTTAGAAATGTTCTTCAACATCGATGTCATCATTTAGGTCCTCCATGTTAAGATCATAAGGGGGTCAAGTATCTTCATGTGGTTGTTGCTTATGTTCTATAGGTTATAGGACTTGGACAAAGGGTGTGGTGTATGGGGCATTTGTAGAGTGTGTGATCTATATGGTCCAAGGAGGATAAGTGGTGTGGGCAGCTTAGATGGGGTGTGTGGGTTGTGTGGTCTGAGTAGGATGAAGGGGTAAGAAGCTTGTAAATGTTGTTTAGGCTATGGAACCTAAAGAGGACGTGTTGGTTGTATGGTCTGGGAAGGATAAGTGGGGTGAAAAGCATATAGAGGATGTCTAGGCTGTGGAGTTTAAAAAGGGCATATAGCGATGTGGTCTAGGTAGGATGAGTAGGGTGGCTAGGAACTTGTAGAAGGTGTTTGGATTATTGGTGTGGATTGTGTTTAGGTAGAATGATTAGGGTGGGAAGCCTGTAGAGAGTGTTTGGGTTGTAGGGTTTGAAAAAAGTGTGTGGGGGTGTGACCGTTACTCTGAATAAAATCTAAGGTTGTTTGTATCATAAATGATGTAGGCTGAGAGCTAAATGCTCCCATATTGTCCCAAATCTTTGGTCTCTTGTGGTTAAGCATTTCTACAAAACATACAATTATTAAAAGTATCTATATAGTAAAATAATGAATAGTTCAAATTTTAACATACTAAATTTAGCTTGCTAAAGACTACCAAACCAAATGAAATCACAATAATTTCACAAACCAAATAATATTCATGGTGCTTTTTGAATAAAGTGGCACATATGTATAGAATGATGGTACGTAAAGATATGAATGCATTTTTTAGGTCTTAGTTGTCATTATTCAAATGCACTCAATTTGTTATCATTGTTCATTTTATCATTCGCGATAATGAAAGCATCATCATCGACCCCTTCCCTTGTAAAGTCAATATCCTTGTCATCATTTTCAAAAAAATTGCCTACTTTTTGATCTAACAATAGCATATAATCATAGATTCAACTATCTAGTCCACCCCCTATCTTATATGAGTTTCTTGGCTTTATGTGACCATAACTCTTCATTTAGGATACTATAAATCATGAGCTTGAGATACAAAAATGGAAGGCTAATGCTTTTCTTGTTCACTAGTATGAATTAATCTATTGAAGTTCACGGGCCAGAAGCCCCATGAATCTTGGATAAGTCCTTTATCATTAGTAGTGTCAGCCTCGTTACATTTAAAGAGAATAACATATTTTCCATCAGAATCTATAATGGAGTTCTAGAAAATAACAATGCCCTCAAAAACACCATTTCCTATGATAAGGAAAATGAATGAGATTTACATCTAAGTTACAATTTGCACAAGGTAGTCCAATATGTATGCTCCACCTAGATAAGTTACTATGCCCAAGAAAGTCAATAATTATCAACATCAGTACTGCTCGCACTCTGAATGTCTCATGCATGGAAACATTGTATGTGTCCTCACTATCCAACCATAATTCCTCTAACTCTTTTACTAGAGGTTGCAAATAGATATCTATGTCATTCCTTGCCATTTTCAGACTTGGAATCATCATTGAGAGAATGAAAGAAGTTCACTTCATGCACATCCAGAGGGTAAGTTGAACAGTACTAGAATTATAGGCTAAATACTATGATTAATGCTCATATTCCTAAAAAGATTGTAATCATCACTTGGTAGATTAAGCCGAACACTACAGGGATTTGATGCAAAGTTCAAGTGAGTTGTATCAAATGTCTTTCACACTTCAAAATCTCTCAAATGCCTCATTTTGCTATCTTCACTACGTTCACTAACATGCCATCTTATATACTTTGTTGTCTTAGTAGACATAAACTATCACTACAACCTCTACTTTAGCAAAAAGTATGGCAAAATCTTTAGTACCTTTTTTCTTTTCATTTCCTATGACATCTTCATTCCATCTAGATACATTACATCTTTTGCATGTTTCCTTATTTGCACCCCCTAAATACAATATGCAGTTATTAAGGTAAGCATGTATCTCAATGTACTTAAGCCCTAATTTATTAATGGTCTTCCTAACTTCATGAAAAGATTTAGAGATCTTAGTATGCTCAAAGGCCTTATTTAATAGATTTAGGATTATTGTCATGGCTTTACCAATCATACTACACAAGCACTTGATATGGTACAAGTCTAACAAAAAAGAGAGCTTCAAAAGTTTCGTGCACCTATTGTAAAGTGATTCACTTCCATCACTAAAAGGCTCATAAAACTTTGTAGTATCTAAGTCCACTCTTTCATTTGGTAGTGTTTCATTGTCTTTGAAATTTTTTGATATGTTTGCTTAGTATTACATTCAAAATTTCTAAATCCAAATGCATCATACAACATCTCTTTCATGAGATTTTGTAGGGTTTCGGTTGTGTTGTGATAAGTTTCTACTGCATATGATGTAGTGGTGGAAACTTCAAATAGTTATCTTACCTATGCCATATCCACTTAATGTAGTCATAAGGAAATTGCTTTCTAGTAAGGTGGTCAAATGCATTAACTTTAATCATCTACCTTTTGTTCTTACATTGTTGAAAAGGGCATAGAATAGTTGCCTTGCTAAATGCTCGCTCAAGTGCGAAATGAAGAAACCTATTCAATCCTTCTCTATATTTGATTGTAATATTTCTTCCCTAATCAATCCACAATTTGTCTATATTTAAACAAGACAACCAATATAGGCATTATTCACATTTTCAAAATTTGAAATTGAATCCATCCAAACATATTTATAAATTTAATCAAGATCAATCAATTGGGAGATGACATGCAACCAAATATGAAGGGTAAGTTATTTAGGGAGGTAGCTAATTCATCTTTGATTGTTAGTGTTTGAATATGTAGTTGTTAGCAGATAACATTGGTTGCAAGATACTATGTACTTTGATAAGCGAACATGTCTTGTGCAAGTAGATGCATACCTAGAAGAATTTCCCAGTATGATACTTTCTAGTCTTTATGTTATGTATTATAAGTGATCTTGCATAATTGGCTAGTTGTTACCTTGTTCTATAAGTCTATTTTGGAAAATTTTCTTGTCCATAATGAAAGATTCTTAGTACTATTCTTATTATGTTTTAACTTTTAAAAAAAAATGTCCATTAATTATAGGCACCATCATCATTTTATTAATTTGACTTTGAATATCACTAATGAATCTATCACTAATAAAAGAAACCATCCATGTTATCTAAAAACTAAAACAAGAATATGGTGTTTAAGACATAGTATTTGAACTACTAGGAGAGGTTAAAAAAAAAAACCATCCATGTTATCACTAATAAATCTTCATTAATAAATCTATCAACTTCTTAGTAAGGTAAACAAAAATTAGATGCAAAACATGTATAACATATAACTAGCAACAAAGAATGAAATGTAAACATATTTAGCTAATTCATATACTGAATTCAAATATCAAAAGCAACATAATAGATCATTATCGATGAAAAATATTCAGCTAATTCATATACCTAATTGAAGTATCAAAGCAATTGCGCATAGCAACAAGTGTCATTTTCATTTCAATTTGGATTTTAAGAGTGATAGATTTTAAGTTAGAAAAGTCATTACAATGAACATTTAAGACATAGCACATGAACTAACAAGAAAGATAAACAAATACCTAGTTTACTCTTAAACTTGAGGGAACATAATGATCTTAAAAAAATGATCTTGATGAGATGATTTGTGTATTGCCTACAGCTATGTGTTCCAGTGATTAACTACAATAATATGCATATGACAATCAGCTCCATAAATAAAAACATATAAAAATAGGCAAAGCCAAAGAAAAATGATCAAAACATCTTTCAGCATAAAACTTAACACATCCAAAATAGAATACCATTACAATAGAATCTAGTATTTCTTTTCAACAATTAAAGTAGTCAATTTTGAACCTTTCTGTTTGGTTATGTTTTAAGTTTTATGGGTTAATTTGATATTTTATTAAGCTAAGTCTCATTAAATGTTATATTTAGTGTCCATATAGGTTCCTACTTATCAACCTAGTAGCAAAAATTAGATAGCCCATCAAACAATCAGATAGAAGGTGCTGGGCAAACAATTTACTTGGAAAATGTTAGAGTTGTGACCAAGTTTCTTAACCAGAATCTCAACTAATGTTTGTGTAAGGCTAGAAACTATAGTAGCAAATTGTTCTATTGTGAAATTGCAAAATGCAAAAAAGTGAGAGATAATCTTGATTAGTGTTGCTTTAGAGAGAGAGAGAGAGAACAGAGAGAATGTTCTTCTATTTTATTTTTTATGATAATTATCAGAATATATGTACATATATATATATATACAGCTGATGTATCTAAAAATAAAAAATAAATATTCCTACATTAATGGCTTATCATAATTAAGCCAGTAATATCCCTATAATTATGTACAGAGATTATGAGAATTTCGACAAATCTTTCCTTAATAGGATTTTCATAAATCTTTCCATAACACTCCCTCTCAAGTTGGAGCATAGATGTTAATCATGACCAACTTGTTACAAATAAAATTAACTCGAGCTCCACTCAAAGCTTTTGTGAAGATATTTCCAAGTTAATCTCCTGTTTTGACATGCCCAGTAGAAATGAACTTTTCTTGTATCTTTTCACGAATAAAATGGCAATCAATCTCAACATATTTGGTACATTTGTGAAAGACAGGATTGGAGGCAATATGAAGAGTAGTTTAGTTGTCACACTATAGCTTTGTTGGTAGTGAGGACTTAAGACTAACTTCATTCAACAACTGATATATCCAAATAATTTCACACACTAATTAAGCCATTGCTCTATACTTAGATTCTGCACTAAATCGCGATACCACATTTTGCTTTTTACTTCTCCATGATACTAAGTTTCCACTAACAAAAATGCAATATCTTGTGGTGGATCTCCTGTCAACCTCTGATCCAGCCTAGTTTGCATCAGAAAAGCATTCAATATTAGTATATCCATTATTTGCATATAACAGACCACATCCTAGAGCTCCTTTCAAGTAGCAAAGGATTTATTTCGAGACTACCCAATGATTGATCATTGGGGAGGCCATAAATTGGCTTACAATACTAATAGGGTATGCAATATCAGGACGAGTCAAGGTGAGGTAATTTAATTTCCCAACCAGCCTCCTATATTTCTCAGGGTCTTCAAATAACTCACCATCGTCCTTTGCAAGATGCAAGTTAAGAGTCATTGGTGTACTACACAATTTGGCTCCTAATTTCCTTATTTCTTCTAACAAATCAAGAACATATTTTCTTTGGGATAAAAAGATACCTTTCTTGCTTCTTGCAACCTCCACTCCCAAGAAATATTTTAACTGACCCAAATCTTTTGTTTGGAATTGCAAGTGAAGGAACAACTTAAGAGATGAAATTCCTAAATCATTATTTCCAATAATCACAATATCATCAACATACACAATAAGTAGAATTATACTAGTTCCTGACTGCTTATAGAATACTGAGTGATCAAATTGGCTTTTGTTCATCTTATATTTTAGAACAACCTCATTGAATCTACCAAACCAAGCATGAAGACTTTATTTCAATCCATACAACGACTTGTGAAGATGACACACTTTCCCATACTCCCCCTGAGCAACAAGCCGAAGTGGTTGCTCCATGTAAACTTCTTTAAGATCACCATGGAGAAAAGCATTCTTAATATGTAATTGGTGCAAAGTTCACTTATAAGTAGCAGCCATTGAAATGAACAATCACACTGAGGTGAGTTTAGCAACTGGAGAAAAAGTATTCAAGTAATCAATACCATATGTTTGAACATACCCTTTAGCAACAAGGTGGGATTTAAGACGAGCAACTGAGCCATCGGGGTTTACTTTAACTGTAAATACCCACTTGCAGCCAATAGCTTTCTTTCCTGCAAGTAGATCCACTAAATCCCATGTGCTATTGATATCAAGGGCTGTTAACTCTTCTAACATAGCATCTCACCATCTTGGGTGGGTCAAAGCTTCATGAACAATGTTAGGAATTGAAACAGAGTCTAGAGAAATAATAAAAGAGCAGGAAGAAGGTGACAATTAATTATAGGAAATAAATAAGGAAATAGGATAAGTATAATGTCGTTTATCTTTTTGTAAAGCAATGAGAAGATTAAGGCTGGGATCAGGTTCACTCAAGATAGGATTTGACGATGAAGGTAATGGTGAAGGGCATGAGTCTGGATGAGAGGTAGCAGCATCCAGTTGATGTTTGGAGTAAACATGTATGATGGGTGGTCAACTAGGTCCCGTAGGTGGTGTAGGAACAAGTTCTGGATGTGATGGACAGATAGTATATATCAACAGATCATCTTTCTCTTCTTAGCTCGAAGGAGTTGAAGAGAAGAAAGGAGTATGTTCATGAAAGGTAACATCAATAGATACAAGAAAATGATTAAGATCAAGTGAAAAACACCTGTATCCTTTCTAAAGGCGAGAGTATCCAAGAAAAGCACACTTGAGAGATTTGGAGTCTAATTTAGTAACTTGAGGACGAACATCCCAAACAAAGCGAGTACAACCAAATATAGGAAACTAGTTTTTGGAAGGAAAAAGAATAGTATAAGGAGCACTGTCATAAAGCACAAAGGAAGGCATCTAGTTGATTAGAAAGCAAGTAGTGAAAACAACATCTACCTAAAATTGCTTAGGAACATTCATTTGAAAGAGAAAGGCTTATGCAACTTCAAGTAAATGTCTATTTTTTCATTCGGCAATCCCATTCTAGGATGGTGTATCAACATATGAAGATTGGTGAAGGATTTCATTCTAAAGCATGTAAGACTGAAAAGAACTTGAAAAGTATTCTTTTGCATTGTCACTTCATAAAGTATGCACAGAAACATTGAATTGAGTTTTGATCTCAGCACAAAAAGCATAAAAATGAGAAAATAACTCAGAACGATTTTTCATTAAATATAACTAGGTAACACGAAAGTAGTCATCAACACAAGTAATAAAATACTTAAAACCAGATTTAGAGGTTATAAAATAAGGATCCCAAACATCAGAATGAACTAACTCAAATAGGGATGCAACCCGTTTATTAACCCTAGAAATAGAAGGAAGATGATGATGTTTGGCATATTGACATGACTTGCAATCTAAGGAAGACAAATGTTGAAACTGAGGGTAGACTTTCTTTAGGGAAGGTAAAGAAGGATGATCCAATCGACAATGTGCCTCAAAAGGAGTTAGAACACTGGAATAGGAAATGGATCTTGGAACTTATGTATCAAAGATGTAAAAGCCTCCAGACTCATGACCTTTACCAATAGTCTGCTTCATCATAAGATCTTGAAACAAACAATGATCTAGAAAGAATGAGATACAACAATTTAAGGATCGTGTAAGTTTACTAATAGAAATAAGGTTAAAAGAAAAATTAGATAAACTCAATACTGAAGTTAATGAAAGTGATGAGATTGGGTTAATAGTCCCAGAATCTAAAACAAGAGAGGTGGATCCATCTACTAAAGTAAAATAAGAGGTGGCAGTATGAGGTTAGAAAGAGGAGAATACATTAGGATTACCTGTCATATGGTTTGTGGCCCCAGAATCAACGACCCATTAGGATGATAAAGACATAAAGCACTTAGTGGATTTACCTATTTTAGTAATTGTAGTAACAGACGAAGTAGTGGATGTCAGTGACTCTTGTGAAAATTGAGAGAACTCATCAACTGAGACAAAAGTAATTTTTTCAAAAGGTGTTATAGTGTGAGCAACATTTGCTGATTGAGTTCTTTGTTGTTTATTTTGAAGTTTCTTACAATTGCACTTTGTGTGCCCCGGCTCATGACAATAGTAACATATAATACCACTTAACTCCTGACTGCGATTGTCACGATTGGTAGTTCCTCCCATTCTATTGTTCCCGTGATGGTTCTGGCTACCACGACTTACAAGTGCACCATTATTATCGGTAGGAGGATAAGATTGGAGATTCTCTATGCGAAGTAATCTAGAAAAAACATCCTGAAGAGAAGGCATTTCAGGTTCAAATAAAATCTGGGATTTAAAAGCTTTAAATTATGGAGAAAGATCGGTAAGAAAACTTATTACAGCCATCTTCTCCCGTTGACTTTGTTGGACTTTCACATCAGGACCAAAAGGTAGTAACACATTAAGCTCCTCATAAACATGTTTAAAGTCCATGAAATAAGCTGTGAGGGACCTATCACGTTTCTCTGAACGGTAAAATGCACTACACACCTCATAAGTACAAGAAATATTCCCTCTTCCAGAGTACAAAAAATCCAAATAGTCCATTAATTCCTTTACAAGATCACTGTGATTAATCAAACCAAGTACCTTATTGTCAATTGAATTTTGGATTTGTAAAAATAACTGAGCATCATCTCTTAGCCAAGCTTGCTTTGTGCCATCTGTAGGAGGATTACTAGTAAGATGATCATCTTGATCGATACTTTGTAAATAGAGTCGAATTGTCTTACTTCAATCCAGATAATTGGATTCATTAAGCTTGTGATCAGTGATCTTTGTTATTATAGGAATAACTTCTGTTGTAACTTTATTTTCTACCATTAGGGAGACGTAACACTATGCAACCAAATTAGAATTAATGATCCAGACACCCTAAACAAGGTCAGACGTAGTCCATTGTACCGAAACAACCCAGAAACTTGAGAAACAGTACCAAAACAAAAACCCCCGCACTCGAAAATAAGAAGGAAATAGCCAAAAAGGTTGAGTCAATGCCGAACAAGAAGGCAGGAAGACAAGACACCTGCATATGCGCCTACACTTGCCGGCGTATGTGGAAGAACGTCTAAAACAGAAGCAGCACATGAGAGTCACGCACACCGCCAATGGCCACTGGATTCTGGGGACTGGCCAAACTCGAGCTGGTGAGTTTCCTAAGGGCAGGCAGTGAGACCTAACTAGCTCTGGATACCATGTTGTTTTAGAAAGAGAGAGAACAGAGAGGATGTTCTTCTATTTTATTTTTTATGATAATTATCTGAATATATGTACATATATATCTACAGTTCATGTATCTAAAAATAGAAAACAAATATTCCTACATTAATGGCCATCGTAATTAAGCTAATGATATCCCTATAATTATGTACAAAGATTATAAGAATTTCCACAAATCTTTCCTTAAGAGAATTTCCATAAATCTTTCCTTAACAATTAGAATGAATTAATCAAAGTAAATGTGAACAAGGTTTGGAACAAAATAAAGAAAATAACATGCGCACATGCTAACTCCACACTACTTAACTGCTAAACAGAAAGTAATGTTTTTGTCACATGATTTCCAAAGATTCTGCTAATGTGTTATAATCATCTTGTGGATGGTTTCTTTTGTAACATTGTTCAAAATTTCTATCTTATAGAAATGGATTAATGCTAAATTATTGTACAGATGCCTTTTTACCACTTATTCTTCTTCAATTAAATGGACTTCCTTTGATAATTCTATAAAATTAATAGTAATGGTTGGAAGTAGAAATCTTATTTACTTAAAAAGAAATTAAAGAAATTCAAAGAACCCCAACTAAGACGTTTTCACCATGTAAGACTCCAAATGATATATAATTAGAATTTTCCTATCCCTTAGAATTTAAAAATAGACTAAGGTTTGCCACATAATATAAGATATTTATAAGACTTGATGAAAATTAAAAGCAGGTCAAGGTTGAAGATGTTGAAAGAAATTATGTCTTCTCGCCTCTATGCCATGCTCTCTTGCTAAGAGAAAGTCAAGGTTCTAGCAGTAACACCAAGCAGCTAGGAAGGAGAGAGGGAGATATGAATGCTTAAGCAGGATAGAGGTAAATCTTATTGTATATAACAAAGAATATTAGGATAGGACCCAAAAAGAAACTCTGAATGAGAAGTATTACACTAAAAAAGTATTATAAGGATCCAGAAAACTAGAATTTTGACATAGACGGTGGAGCGTATATTCTAATAAGTGGTCTAAGCACATTATAAATACATTGATGCATTGACCACTTACAAATCTTTTCAGGTAGAAATGATGAGTCTACAAGTAGATGTGGTCTAAACCCTATAAATATGGTAAACTTAATGTTTAATAAGTACAATAAGAAAGGAATAAACAAAAAAGACAACATATCCTTTAACAACACCACTTTCATAATCTTTCTTGTAATATCTCCTCATAAACTAAAGTGCTGTTGAAGGTTATTCCTTATCTAAAAGAGACACTATTAAATTCAACAGTTATGCCATGCATAGTTGCAAATATTAGAAGGAAATAGATGCATATAATATGGTGTGCAGGAACTAAACCAAGTCATTCAATTAGAGGTAAAATACCTCATCTTCCCCTGGGGATCTATTAAAACCCTTTACAAAAATTGTGTGAGATTGACTTCTTCCACCCTTCTGGAATAAGTTGCTCCAGTTGCTGTTAAAATTATTGACAATGAAAAAGAAAAGGGAAAACATAGAATAAGCTAAAGTTTTGGAAGAGCAACTTAAAAGATAAATAAAGTCAATGAACACCTCCTATTTGGGGTATATGCGCTCTTTTCACAAGCCAGTTCAAGTCTTACAAAGCGTTCTAGTAAGTCTTTGTCATTTAACTTAAGGGCCTACCACAGACCTAAAAAAATAAAACCACTATCTTCAGTGTAATAAAGTTTCTATTCATAGGTATATAAAAACAACACAATAAAGTAGGTGTTCTTTGTATATAAAGCAAACTCAACAAGCAAAAGATTAGAATAGGCAAGAATTGCATCAACGCAGCCCCATTTAAGTGGAAAACTTGATACTCATAAAACAAAATTAGTTGACATATACCTCCCATTATCCAAGATACTATAAATATAAAGAATGATGTAGTAACTCATGTAATAGGTGAGACATAGACTTTTGGAATAACCATTAGAAAGTGATCCTTAAAATTTGATCCTGTCAGAAGAAGATAATGAAGGCGAAGATACTATCCATTCTATAATCAAATTATGACAAGTATGCAAAATATCATCGTAAGTTATCTCTAATTTAAGTTTAAACTATATTTTCTAAATTATAAATAACTGGTCTCTTACTCAAACAAAGAAGAAAATAGTTTAAGTAGTTAACAACTTGCTTAAAACTTAATCAAATGTTTTATGTGAAACAAGAGTACTATTATGCTCGAAGGAGGAGAATTCTCTTTAATTTCCCAACTTGATGAACTAGTGTTAGTGTAAAACCATACTTATCCTCAATTTTTAAAATTTTCATTATCTTATCAGGCCTATAATTGAAAATGCAAGCAAGCTAAAATTAACAAATTTCTGCAAAACATAATAATTTTGACTTCCAAGGCCACATAAAGATAGTATAAGAGGAAGATATGCATGGGATATTGAAGACTTATTGGCTTGACAAAAATTCAAAATAAATTCATTGCCAGACAATATAATATGTTTTGCTCTTTAATTTTCAAAGAAAATTTTGCCTTTTATGTAAGCTGGTACGCATTTGGAGGAAAGCTTCCATCACTAACTCCTTTAAAATTAAAGGAGTAGATGAAGGAGGCAAGCTCAAAGATTTTCAATGATAAAAATCACAGTAATATATTGCATTATGATTAAAAGTTTAGATCAGCTTCCCAAACATGAAAGGAGAAAGATTGGGATATTTATTTTCCCATATCAACAGCCAAGAAAACCCAAAGTATAGTCCCCTACCCCATCTAAGAGAAGTGGATTTAAACAGAAGGCAAACCAAGATAAACCAGATTTAAGAGATGCATCTAAGTCTTGGATTTTGATTCATTATGGGATACCCAGCCTTCTATGTTGCATTTACACTAAATATTGGCAATACATCACATTTATTATAAAAAATTTTAAAAAAAGAAAAATACAAAAGAGAGTTCCTAGTTTTAATTGGAAATTGTAAAGTGAAAAAAATAACACTTCAAGAGATGTAGATGATATGTATCACAATCAAATTCAAATTTTATCTAAATACACAAAAGGGAAAGCCAAAAAATTGAAAAATTAAGCCTAACAACCTTGGCTAGTAATCCATTTCATCAAATCTAAGAGATGCAATTAACATCATTAAGTTCCTGAATGTAAAGTACATAAGAAAAGGCAGAGGCACTTACTCTATTCTACATAGAGACACATGAAAAAGTGGGAAAAGGGAGAAGGTCATTTTACCAACTTATAAGTCAGGATATTCCAAACAAGATAAACCTTACAATTAGACTTAAATTTGAATTTAATATTACTGTATTATTATGAATGTAAACACGTAGTAGTAATCTTCTTTTCTTCACAATATGAAAAATCAAAGATAAATTTGTAGATAAAATAAATGGACAATAAATGGACCTGCATTTGCACACATGAACTAGTAATTGATCATACAATCCACCGGCACCACGATGCACTTACATGCATAAATAGAGAAATAAAGAGAATTTTTTAAGTTTTTAGCTTATATACAAAAATCATAAAAATTAAAACCATAAATCTACTAAAAAAATGAATCACGAGAGACAGGAAACTAGAAAAAGTCAAAACCTTATTGCAAATTCGGGGGTAAAAATAGTCAATTACCTCCTAATCAAGCTTCCGATTGCTTTCATCTCAGTAATTGGCCTACAAGTTACAAAGAATTCTTAGAAATTGAAAGGAAATCTGGGTGCCAAGCTATAGGTTCTCAAAATTTGCAAGGATTTTTATTTTTCATACAAGGAAATCGAATTGGGGTTAGCGGTGAGAAAACGTGAATTGGGGCCTTTTTGGAAAGAGCGCGAGACTGAATTTAGTAAAGTGAAAATATTAATCACTATAGACAGTTAAGCGTAAACCATACTTGGATTACGTAATCCTTGGATGCAGTTAGGTGTTGTTACATTATGGGTGCAGTTCTATGATAACCGCTTCCATTCTTCCCAAACATAGGTGCAGTTAAATAAACTGCTCAAATATCAAAATTCTAGAGTGGTTCTGTCCACTTGCCTCCACATTGGTGCCTCTAATCAGACCCTATTTTTGTAGTGGAAAATGATTTCTATATTAAGGCTCTGTTTGTTTCGTCAAAAATTATTTTTCACAAAAAAATATTATTTGTATATAAATTAATGAAAGAATGATATGTTATTTATATTAATAATTAAAAAATAATAATACTTAAAGCTTTAAAATGGAGAAAAGCAAATTCCATTTTAAAATAGGAGAAGTTACTTTCTCCAAACTCTTTACTTTTAATATTAAATAAGTAAAATATTTTCCTTCATGTTATTATTTTTATAATTATATTTTGTAAAAAATGTTTTCCAATAAAACAAACGGAGCCTAAAAAATATTACATTTTCATTTTTATTAATGATCCAAATTTTTTTTGTAATAATTGAGAATTTATTTTCATAATAAAATACATTATATCTTTTTATTAAATGAAATGCAAAAAATAGATTATAGATAAAAACACAGATAAAAACAATTATACAAACAAACTATATGATTATAATGAAGTTAAGGGTAAAATTAGTGTTTTGGGGTAAAAAATATCATTTGACCTTGCATAAATGAAATATTTAATAGTTGATGGATGGAAAATTTTAAATTAAGGGAAAGTGTAATGAAAATTACCCATTCATTGAAGGTTTGTGTCGATTTTAAAAATAAAAAAGAGGTTTATATATATTTTTGATACTTTAAAAGAGGTTAATATATGCCGTTTTTCTCATGTGATAAGTATTTTTCTTAGATTTGTGTCAATTTTAAAAATATAAAGGAGGTTTATATATATTTTTTATACTTCAAGAGATGTTAATATATGTCATTTTTCTCATTTGATAAGTATTTCTCTTAGGAGTCTAATATTCCCATGTTTGATTCACATGCATAACATCTCTTTCTAGACTTCCCTGTTCACTTTGTTTTACTTTCAACTGTATATCTGTATAACCACAATTTGAAAATTAAAAAAATAAATCATCAAGGAGAACTTGTAATAGCTTGTTATATTCCTTACCCATTCATTCTAGAGTTGATGTTGTTTTTTTCACATTAATCCAAATTACAATTATATATTGATAAACCTTTTATAATATAAATCTAATGTTTTTTATAAAATATAATTAACTTAATTTTAACATAATTATATCCTAATTTTAAATTATAAATATATAAAAATATGTATGTAAATAAATAATATCATAAGATATAATTAACTATATTTTAAGTATTTATAATTTTGTTGTAAATAATAATAAAATAAAAATTATATAAGTACATAAGTTTATAAGTTCATAAAATATAATTAATTAAATATTAAATACTATATTTTTATTTTAAACTTTTTAATTAAATTAATATAATTTAATTTTTTAGATAAATATGAATTATTTTAATTATATATTTATTTTTACTAATATATCCTTTTACATTATTTTGCAATATTAATTAATTTAATAGTTAATTTTATGAAATACTTCTTAAATAAGCGGTTAACTTATCAGTTATTAACTATTAATTATCAGTTAACTTATTAATTGCTAATTAATTTATTAATTATGAGTTAACTTATTAATTACTTGCCTAGAATAAAGCCTACGGAAGCTTTCACTTAATGGAACATATGTAGTTAGTGGAAAGGAAACCATAATACTAAAAATGCTTAAATATCATCATACTTGTATGTGATCTAATTACAACAAGTAATTAACAAAGGAGAACATTTAGATAAACTTTTTAAGTATTAATCATAAGGTCCTTAAATAAAAGTGTGACATACTTGAACTTACTTTTGCACATTAACAATTTACTTTCTATTTTTCAATGCACAATCAGTTAACAATGGATTTCATCATTTTCAATTCCTAAGAACATGTTGTCAAAGAACGGTGTCGTTATTGCCTTGTTCTCTTCTCCTCCCTACATGCGTCTGCTCTTTTGTTCATAATTAAAAGTCCCTTGCTTCTTATCCCAAAATTGGGCAAGGGTTTAGCCCATTATTGGCTTTTATGTGATTAGCTTCAGAAGAAAAATTGGAAGATAACAAGCTTTGTAACAAAAAGAAAAACTTTACAATGGATTTACATTTAGACTATTAGGCGAAGGACCCCAAAAAGAAAAATTAAGTGAAGAAAATTTTAATAAGAAACAATGGAAGGAGAGCTATTGCACATATATATACTTCTTATAAGTCATTCCTCTCTTTCTTTTGGATGTTGATCAAGACATAAGATAATGATTTTTCTTCATTTGACATGTTGCAAGTGAAAAGAAAATTGATTTATCCTATGAAAGCTTGGATAGTTTTGTAAGGAATTTCACTTATCCATGTTATTATGTCATTAAATTAAATTAAAAGAAAATTATATTTTATTCATATGTGATTTTTTTTCTTTTTTCTTAACTCACATATAATATTAGGTGTTGCAATTTAACTTTCTAAACTTTCAATCATTAATACTTTATCCACTTAAATTATTTTTTGTTCAAAATTTGATAAAAAAATTCATGGGGATTGCATATGATCTTTACTTTTTTATATTTTAACTCAATTTGATGCTCACTCATAACCTAATTACTCCAAAAAAAAACTCTAATTCTATTAACTCCAAAATTATATATGATGAGTTTTGATAATGACAAATAGGTATTAAAATAACATTGTATTTCTTATGCTAAAATAATATATATTATATAAGCCTTAATAGATATACTATGTTATGATTGATGCATATACTTGATTATGTGCTAAAAGAACTATATTTTACGCAAATATCATTAAGTATATAATTGATCAAGATATATGATATAATGATGATGCATGTTCTTACACTAATTTGTTTTATATGTGAATCACGCATATAAATATCTTGATATATTAGATTAGACTAAATATATGATTTGTAAAGTTTATGGCTATTATATAGGAAAATCCAAAATGAAGAAGAGTAAGTATTAAAGTAAAAGAATGGAAGATCATATTATGTTCAACTCAAGATCAAGGAAGAAATACAAGAAAGAAGATGTGATTCAAGTATTGAAGAATGAGAAGATTAAAGCTCAAAAGTATCAAGAAAAGTTAAGGAACTTCATTGGTATAATTTTTCTTTTTAGGCTTATACTTTTTTATAAAATAGAGTATTTTATGATATAGAGCTCAAACATATTTTCATAATCTTAACTTGGTCAAAATGTTTTAAAAAAATAGCCCATAATCATCTTTTTACACGATAGCCAATGGGGACATTTCAAGAATCAATGAGATATGAGGTTTTAATATTTTTCAATATTAACTTTTGATCATTATTTTAATCATATCTTATAAAATACTTGTGCTTTGATTGTCAAACTTTTTTCATATGAAAATATACTCAAATATCTCTCTATACACATATCATTTGCTTAAAATTATTAATATTAGAAAGAGTTATGTCTTTTTCAAGATGAGTCTAGAGATTAATTTTCTACATTTCAGTCTTTTTTGACATGTGCTTATTATTTTGATCATATTTTAAAAATTACAAATGATATGAGTATGAAATTATTTTTATATAAAAATAGGCTTAAAGAGATTTCCATGGATAGGTCATTTGCTTAAAATGACTAAGATATGAAAGAGTTAAGAATTATACAAGTTGAGTTTCAAAATTAAATTTTTACAAATTCGTTGTTTCTAATCTTTGCTCATTTTCTTAAACATATCTAAAAAATGACATTAGATATGAGTATGAAACTAGTCTCATATGAAAGTAAACTTAAGTAGCTTTTGAACAATAGGTCATTTTCTAAAAATAGGCTTAAAATAAAAAAGTTATGACTTTCTAAAGTTGATTTTGCAATGTTATCTGTATAAATCGATTCACTAATTGATTCCAATTGTTCTAGTGCATGAATAATGACTAGTAACGAGTAGTTTTCATTTCTAACAACCTTAAACAGCTATAATACTCCATAGGCTTCTTAGATGAGCTAAGAAACATCAAATACAATAAAGAGAAAGCTTGAACTTCATCTTCAAACATCATTTCACTCATTCTCTCATCAAAATCATGAATTAAACTCTACATTTAAAATTTCTCTATTTTAAGTGCTTTATTGACTTCATCCACTCTTTTAATAAAGTGTATTTGAGTTTATACTCATCTTGTATCATTATAAAATTTAAAACAGTGAGGTATCCTTTAGAGAATTTTTGAGAGGGTGAGAAATCCCTTGTAAAGTGTGAATTTACTTAAAGAAGAGCAAGAACTTTGTAAAACCTTTTCAAGTACTAGTTGAAAACTTAAAGGGATAATGAATTAAAACACAAGCTTGGAGAGCTTGGAGAGTGGACATATACCTTAGAGTGTTAGATCTTTAAGGTTAGAACCACTATAAATTATTGTATTTAATTTCTCTACCTTATCTTTGTATTGTTTCTGCACATTTTGTTTTCTAGTTTTTGCTCTATTCTGTTATTGTTGTATGCTAATATATTGTGTTGTATGCTCTATTTTTATTGTTGTTAATTGTTGAATACATTATGCTTTAATATTATCTTGATCTTTAAATGATTGAATAGTTGAAAAAGAAATTCATCCATGCATTAGTTTCTTAATTCTTTATTTATGTATAATTGAATAAATTACTTTACACAAGTGTAATGAATTGTCATATATTGTGTGCAAACATCTTGATTGAATAATCTTGTGTTTATCTTTTGATAATTTATTTATGTTTAGTTAAATAAGTGTATTTGTATTTATTCATTGAATTATCATATCTTGAGTACAAACATCTTCTTAAAGCTCTTTTGGAAGTGGTTGAATTAAAATTATTCTTATCACTTCCCAAAATCAAAGGTTTTTCAAAAGGAATTTCAAAAATGATAAAAAGTTTAAAAACAGCCAATTCACTCACCTTTTGAGTATAGGTTACTAAAGCCTACAAAATCTATAAGAAATTTATCTTATATAATTTAGTTCACAATTGTTAAATAAAGGATATAGAATAAGGTTTTTGCGATAAATTAGTTCTAAGCATACATTAAATTAAGTTAAATTTTAAGGAAGTAATGATCACCTGTAATGCACGTGAATTTTCTTAAAGGTGTAAAATGGACTAGTTCATGTGTACTTTAGTCCACACATACCGTTTCATATAAACTTTAGGAGTTTCTTTTATTTTGTGTATAAATAGGTGTTTTATGTATTTAACAATTTAAAGATCTCACAACATAGAATATTCTCCAAGTGTATCAAACACTTATAATCAATAATTCATCAATCAAATCAAGTATTCATCAAATTTCGTGCAATATATACATTGTTAGCAAATTTTGAACACAAAACACTTGAAAATAGGATTGATAATAAGTTGAACTAAACTAAGCTAGTCTTAATTCAAGTTTAGCTCATTTTAAATTTGTTCAACTCATAGTTTGAAGCTTAAGCTTGATTTGAGTTAATTTTTTCAACTGAAGCTTAATTTGAATTGAGCTCGCAAGCTACTCAGCTTAGCTCATTCGCTCGAATCAATTATGATAATGAAGTATTTTACTTATAATTTAATAGTTTAAAATTCTTACAAATTGAATATTTTGAACAACTTAATAAAATAAAATAAAACATATAAATGATTAAATTTAGTATTATTATTATTAGTTATATATTAGAAGCATATTTAATTAAATATAAATTATAATTTATCTTAAATGATAAAGTTACACTATAACCATAATTGGATTCAAAATGATGAATTGATTTGAATTTTTTAATTTTTTTCATTAATGTTCATGACTTTAATGATTTATGTACAAACAATTATAAACCTTATTTAGAACTCATAAATGAAAAGTGATCTTTATTTAATTATTTAATTTATAAAAGTAATAAATTATTTACTTAATTATTTGAATTATAAAAATATAATTAATTATTAAATTTTTATTATTTGATTTCCCTCTTATGATAAATCCATAAATGAAAAATCATCGCCTATTATTAATATAATTTTTATATTTTTTATTTGAAATATTTGAAATACTTATAAAATATATTGGAGTTATATATTAGTAATGAAAATATATATTATTTTAGATTTTATAATATAATATTTTTAAATAATTTTTAATATATATATATATATATATATATATATTAAACTAGCTCATGATACAAATAAGTTAAGTTTTAATCAATTTGGACTTAACTCATTTAAAATACAAACCAGATAATTTAGTTAATATATCACTCAATTACCTCATAAATTTGACTTATTAAGTTAAAATTTAAATTGAGTTATAAGCTGCTTGTGAGCTAACTTGACTCTTTGCTACCTTAAAAATATTAAGAAGGAAGTGAGAAAAAATAATAATAATAAACATAGCTTAGTGATTAGGGACCCACCCAAATCTTGGGTGAGAAACCATTTAGGTCTTACATTCCATATTTATATATACTTATACTCAGCATGCATTCAGTCATAACATATACATGCATAATAACATTTGCATAAGAAAATACGTAATATTTAAAATAGAATTTGTATAAGAAAACTTTATATTTCTGGAAAATATTTATAAAACATCACTTCCAACATAAGTTCATTCATATGCATGATTCATATAGCATGAACTAAGGTAATGAATCTCCTTATACTTATCTTAACCTAACTCTCGACCCTTGATCCCATTTCATTTCATGCAGTTTGATTGTTTTTATTAAACTATGATATATTCGCTATTTATGACTAGCTCATCTAGCATACTAATCCTAACATTTTCAAATTGTCTTTAACCTTAGTTTTACTCCACCCTCTTTACTAAATGTCAAAATGTAACATATAGGAGGCAGATAAAAATCATCTCAAATGGCCAAATATATGAATGACCAATGAATGCATGTATAAGTGTATGTATGGATGGTAGAAAATCCATGCATGTATAAACTACATACACTATAATGATATATTGTATCTAGGAGTTAGGCTAAAATAGTCCTTATGGGAGTGTGATTATGATGAGAAACTTTATACTACATTATGCAAGTTAAGAGAGAAACTCACGTATTAGAAACTAACCATATTCATTATGAATGATGATGATGATCAAATCGTTGAAAAATTTATGTCGCTAAAACCTCTAGGTCGAAATGAATGCGAACAAGCAAGAGTTATAAAACAAGAATGATAAGCTAGGATTAAGATCAGGTGACATGTCTACTCAATCTGACTTCATCTTAATTTAATTGTGTACAAGGATAGGATCCACAAAAAAATATAAATAATGTTAATGTGTCATAAAGTGGAATATTTTGGAAATTGATTTTGAAACTAAGGCAAATTGAGAATTAGTTTTTCTAAAAAAATATAAATAATGTTATTATGCATCATAAGGTGGAATATTTTGGAAATTGATTTCAAAACTTGGGCAAAGTGAGAATTATTTATCAAACAAGGACTTCATGGTTAAAAAGCTTCTTATTAATCATTCTAACTCTTATCTCTCGTTTGAAAGAAAAAAAAATCAAAGTTCAATTCATTTAGGATTGGATTTATGTTTCAAATTATGCATAAGAAAGAAAAGGAAAAGAAAGGAAACTATTATTTTTTTGAAATTATTTAGTTCACTTTAGGGAATAAAATCACATTACTTATGATTCCTTTTTCTCTTATTTGGTTCATTAGCTAGCAAATAGGCAATAACAAGGGTGGTGGTAGTAGTGGCGGTAGTGATAGTAGTAATAATGACGTTGACAATAGTGTTAGTGGTCTGACAATGATGATGATAGTGATATAATGGCAATGGTAACAATAGTGGTGATCACAATAATAGCAATGGTGGCAGTTGCAATGGTGATGGTGAAATGATAATAGTGGTGGTGGTGGTGTAATAATGATGACATTGACATTAGTGGCAATGGTAGTAGAGCAACAACAATGGCATTGTCAATAGTTTTAATATTACAGCAATAACAGTAATGGTAATAGTGGTAACGATAAGAGATGAGTGTTTTTTTATTTTTATTAGGCAATGTAATATGAAACCTTAGGCAGTAAGAAAGAAATCAAATAAAAGAATTTGTTACAAGTAAGAATAACAGATTCCACCATATGCAAACCAAACACTTAGTAAAAAAAATCATTTTTTAGTTCTATTTTCAACCGTTTAAAATCGTTGAATCCAACACTACATTATTAAATTTTGTTTATTATCTTCACTCGAAGAATTGGCTAAAAGCTACATTAAGTTAAATTTATGTCTTATAGATTTATTACTTTTTTAATCCTAAATAATGCATCACACATCTTAGTAAAAATAAAAAAAAAATTTCCAACAAAGGGTTCCATTGATGAGATTGTTAGAAGAGATGGAAAAAGGGGGATGAAAAGGTGTGAACAAGGAAGAAAAGGAGGAGAAGAGGTGGGGAATGATTAGGTGTGTTGCGTATGCATGGTGGAAAAAGTTGTAGATTGACTAAAGAAGACTAAGGAAGAGGAAGGTTAGGTTTAAGCTTGATTTCAAAAATAATCTAAGTCAAGGTGCAAATAAATCTAGAAATTTTTTTATTTGTAGAGCAAGGAAAACTTAAGACAAAGTGTTTGAACTTAGTATACAATGGAGAAAGGAAAAAAATGAAAATTCAAAGGGCTTAATTTGGAGAGAATAGGAGGGAACTTTGGCCAGTGGTAAAACCACACTTGCTTAAGTGTGTGTGCAAATAAAAACATTGAATTTTCATATTTCTTTTAATTTTTTTTAAAATGCAATGCAATACATGAATCCATTAAATTTTACAATTTAAATCCACAAAAATATGATAAAATTAAGTAATGAACCATAAATTATTATTAATTTTAAGTTAGTCATAAGAATTGTACATAATTTACATTTAGTATTGCTCAATTAATATTTATATAATCATGCTATCAATTAATAATATTTTTTTAATTCTTTTATTCTTTCTATAAATGTTAACAACTTCTAGATATCTTTAATTTTTATTTTCATAATTTTATCTTTAATCATTTGACAAATGGCAATACAACATTTCTTCTTTTTTCTCTCTTTTTAAATAACTTACAAAGCAAGTTATAGACATGTAAGACAGGGTGGGTCAGGCCAGGCTAGACCTACATAAGCCTATGTTCTAAATAGGCAAAATTCATTAAGACTGTTAGGATCCACAAGTAGCTTAGTAGGGCTTGTAAATAGTCACATCCTTTCTTTATACTAAAAATGATTAAATCATAAACATAATGATAAAAATCAAACCCTAAATATAGAGGAAGACACCTTTAAGGAGACATTAAGTTGAGTTAGATTAAAAATATATATTTTTTTTCAAATTGTAATTGACTAATTAGATTTAATTTTTATTTTGTATAATTAGTTAATCAAACAAGTCTAAAAAAATTATAATAAGCCATTACACATTAAATTGGGAATCATGTTGGATTAATTTTTTTTTAAAAGCTGGAAAAGAAACTGAAAAATGAAAATGAAAAAATTAATTAAGCTCATGAGCCACTACGAGCAAGCTTGCGCAAGATTCGCCTATGTGAATTTACCCACATAAGCTTGCAGTGAAAACAAACTTAAAAAAAAAAAAAGCCCAAGCTACTTCTTGTCCATTGGCTCCTAACAAAGTTTGCAAACCTTGAATCCATTGTATATCTCTAGCAAGTTGCAATTAGATTGATGAAACATGACACAAATAACATTTGAATAAACTTATTAATAACATAAGTTTTTATATAAAATAAGTAAGATTAAATAATGTAAAATAAGTGAATATAATGTTACCCTTTTTTTCTTTTATTTTAAATAATTTAATTGCATTAATATATGTATATTTTCTTAATAATGTTGATAATTAGTTGATCATCTAATTATTCCAACATATAAAAATTTACTCGAAAGTAATTATAATTCATGGCTTTTATCATTTATTTTTATGCTTTAGTTGATACATGTTCTTATTAGAATTGAAGAACAATATCTTAGTATGATTATTTGCAAATCTTTATGAAGGTTTAATATAAAATTTTTAATTTTTCACAAAATTTATAAATTTATTTAGACTTTATGTGTAACAAATATATAAAAAAATTACATAAATATTAATTAAATTTGAATAAAAATTTCTTAAGTGTTCATTTTATATAAAATTAATTTAAATGAAAATTTTGTGAAATTATAAAATTAGATTACTCTAAACACACCCACTCAGGATCTTGGCTTGACCACTAATTTCGTCAATGGCTTGCCTTAGGACTCCTCAATAAAGAATGTGAGTGATAATGGATTAATGGGTTGAGGATACAATAGGAATAAAAAGTTTAAATTTATTAAATTTTGAGCATAATTAAAATTAAAAATATTTCAAACAAAGATCAGAAGAGAATCGGATCAAACCACAATTTCATTTGCAATGACATTACATGCCTTGCACTTTCTTTTACTTATTTTTTAAGTTAACTCTTTTATAAATTAAATATATACATATATATATATATATATATATATATATATATATATATATATATATATATTCATATGAAATTTTATAATTCTTAAAAATAAAATATATTAAATTTAATAATTCACAATTCATTAATAAAATTAATTCATAAAATATTACTGTCATCACCTGAATAAAGTCGCAAAACTCTGCTGTAACGTGTCAGTGCTGTGCTTGCTCACAGGCCACAGTCCACTACTCCAAACTCGGAAGAGTGCTTGCCTGCACTGACGTAGACGTGAGCTTGCGACATACTGTCTTTTAGGTTAGGTCTCGTTTGGATTAACTTATTAATTAAAAATTATTTATAAATCATTCATTTAATTTATTTAATAATTTTAATAATTTTAATTAATAAAATTTATATTATAAAATTATTTATTAAATTTAATTATTTTTTATTTTTTATAAAAAATATTTTTAATTATTAATGAAATATTATTTAATTTTTTATTATTATTTTATTAAATTAATAATTTTATATCTTTATTATATATATGTATTTAGAATTAAAATATTAATTATTTTTCAAATAAATTTTTTAAAAATTTAATATAAACTCTTAAATAAATTAGTATGTAAACCAAATCTAAATAAATATATTATATTCATATAAAATTATCGTGTCGTATTAAAATTTATCATTTATGTCAATTAAAAAAAAAATCTAAACTGAGCCTGTAAATAGTATTAGGGCAGTAAGTTCTAGACTTAACAATTCATTTGAGTTGATGAACTTAAAATAGAAGGGAGCAAACTATACACACTCTATGAACTTTTTTTTCTCTTAAAATCCTATGAATCTCCCAGCTTTAATGAAAATTACAATTTTGTTTCTTTATTTGTAATTTAAATAATATTAAGTCCTATTTATTTCATTGAAAAATATTTTTATATAAAAATATTGTGTGTATAGGAAGTATTTTTAAATAATAAAATACTTTCCTTTATCTTATCTATTTTATGATTACGTTTTATAGGAAATATTTTTCGTAAAAACAAACAAACCTTGATTTCCATCTTTTTTTCAACATTACAGTAAACTTTTTTCCATCTAGCTTTAATGTGAAAAAATGGTGAAATTTAGTAAGTGGGCAAGGTTAAAAAACAACCTTAATTATGTTAGATGAACTGATTTACTATTATAAATTTTAATTAAAGGTGCTTTCTACCTCTTTTCATACTAAGTATGGACCCATAATATATCACGTCAATTAAATATGCATCCATTTAACAAATTACATCTTTTTCTAAGAGCAACTGCTCAAAGGAAGGAGCCGAATGGAATCAAAACAAAAGAACAACATTATTCAAATTAAGAATAAAAAAACTACAACTTTCAAGTACATAAAGTTTGGTGAAAAATAATTAACATGTTTAATATTAAATATAAAAATTGTGATAAAAAATAATTTTCTTTTATTTTAAAAAAATATTTTCCTCTACTACTACCATAGTTTTGAATATCATTTTTTTAATTATAAAATATAAAAATACATGATACTCCTTCATTTATATATAAGAAAAATAGGATTTTCTTATGGAAAATATGTTTTTTTGAAAAAAATATCCTTGTGGAAAATACTTGATAATTTTTGTGAAAGTAGATATTTCTATAAATTTGTGAAAATTATAAAATAATTGTTGAAATTATTTCAACAATTATTTTATTAAATTTTTTTAACTTTTTTGTAATTTTTTACATAATTTTAATTAATGAAGTCGTAACTTATTGTATACTTGTTATATATAAAATTTTTAAAAATTATAAATCTTTACAAAAAAAATTGTATGATTTCTCATCTGAAAAGTTCAAAATTTTCATTAAATCCCGATAAAATCTTTTGAATAGATAATTAGGAATTTTTCAACAAATGTCACATTGAAATTATTTGAGTAATATATAATATGTGAATAATAATGTTTGTCCCTCGAGATGAAAAAGAAAAAAAATGTACTTTTTTATGGGTGAAAAAGGAAATACCGTAACCAACAAATCATAAAATAAACAGAGCATGGAGCTGTGAAATTAAAATATTATAAGTAATAAAACATAAAGAGATATTTGGAACATGAATTAATTAGGCAACAAACAAACAATAAGAAAAATAAATGAAAATGGGTCATGGGTCATGTTTTCAGGGAATTTCTATAAATAATTGTGGTTATTCACGTTAGACAAAAGAAAATGCAATCCTGTGGTATATTTATCAAGTATATAAACCTACGCAAATACTTTTAGAAAAAATAAAAGAAATTGTGAATGTCTAATAATTTTTTTTTTTAAATGATGCTGAAAGGGTAATTGTTCTTAGCTACTGGACAAATAAAAAATTTCCCTTCTTTTAGTTTGGATAAATGTGTTCTCTTCTATATCTAATCTAATCTAAGTCCAAGTAATTCTTATTCACAAATCATATTCCACCCATTTATTTGAATTTTTTTTTTCAATCAATAGTTGATATTTGCTAATGAGTCTGATCTAATTATTTGTGTTCTCGTTCCGTTATTGCACAGATATGTACGGAAAAGAAAAAGAAAAAGGCTCCCTGTTCCTTTGACCCAAGAGTCGGACTAAATTATATTTGGAAACTTACCTTTTTCCTTAAGAAGGGCATCAATATTAGTAATAAGATCAAAATGGACCTAAAATCCACAAATTATTGAAGCAAAAAGACATTAACAACAAACCTTTTGATATTTTGTTCTACGTAATTTGATTGATCCCAGACGTCCCCAACTACCTGAATTCTATTAACTGCACACACAATGGATAAACACTGTCAAACCACTCGTGACTCACTTGTTCGTCCAGATGAAGTAATCATCTCACCAAAACAGTAAATTGTAGAGATCTTACCTGTTGATGATATCCTGCTGTTTGACCACAATGGTTTATTGGTTTACCGATATTCTTGGTCGACAACTTTGAAAGAATTCTTATATTTCAACACTGAAGCATTCAAATTCCTGACACAGTCTCCTCCGGCGGTGAGACGAACTGCCGATCCGCCGGATCTTGTCGACGATCTTCAGGTTCTCAAATTAAAGCCTTAAGATCAGCTTCTGCTTAATATGCTCCTTCTTTCGATGATTTGTTGCTTGAGCCTTTTTAGGAGGTGACCTTCAACTCTGAGTTCTCAAATTAAACGAGTATTGAATTCTGATCCACAAAATGACGGACTTTTTATCCACAATCGTCACTAAATAGGTTAAAATGGACACGTAGAGAAGAACCTAAAAATAATATAAATAATGCCGCACTAAAAAGAGAAGACAGTCAATGTAATACGGTCCCCATATAATACGCCGTCCAATTGAAATGCTTATAAAGTTCGTAAAATAAAATAAAATAAAATATTATGCGCAGTTTGAAGTTTGAATGCATAACTCACTTACTTTAAAATGACGCATGTTGGCTATAGGAATTTTTATTGGTGCAGCTATGTTTTATATTATTTTAAAATTTTTATTTTTTTATACGATGAGATTAAAATTTTAATTTTATGTATTAAGTAAATTATTATTTATACAATTATAAAAAATTTTCATATCAATTAAAGTCCTTATTACAATATTTCAAAATTTTTAAAATGGGAATAACATGGTAGGTGTAGAATGTAAGAATTTTAATTATTAGGTTCTCATGTATGATAATTAAAATGTCATAAATATAAAATTTACATTTACTTATCTAATAAATTTGCATTGAATTTAGTAGAAACTAATGAATTTTTTTAACCAGATCTTCCTCTTCATTCTTTTTCTTAGTAGCGGCTCTCAATGGACAGAAATTATATACGTAAGAAGTGAAGAGGAGATCTAATCATAATCTTTATTTATAAAATCCTAGCAATCATTCCCATAAAAAGTTTATTGGACCTTTGACCTACACAACCGTCAAACCACATTAATTTATATAGATGTGCTAAACTCATATCTTTAATATCATAATTTTAAAATGAGTCTCATATATATCTCACAATCAAGCTAAACTTTAATCAGTTGGTCTTATTAAATTAAAAATTACTAATTAATAGCATGTCGCTTTATGAAAAATTCTAACATTCTCCTACTTGAGCAATATTAATTAGGTTTTATAAGAGTTTTAATAAAATACATTTTAGAAATAAGACTCCAGACTAATTGATTAAAAACTTTTATGTGGCCATAATTAAAAAATAATTTAACCCTTTAAGATAACATCACAACAATCCTATCTAATATACCTAACTAACATTAAATCATAGCAGCCTTTATGCCTTTTATTGACATTAGACCAATCCATGGTTACAAGTGCTAGTGACTCTTTCGATAATGAATTTTAGTGTGGCTGTGTAGTAAAAAATAACACAAAATGTGATCAAACATGCTATTTTCATTATTGGTCCTCCATTATTTCTCTTAACTTGATGAAAAATCCATATGTTGCATATAAGTCTCATCTATATTCTCGAGATCATTTAATAGTGTCATTCTACGAGATATACTTTCTTGACATCAAAGTCATACTTAAGATAGACACTAGTCTTAAGAAATAAAATTTCAATACTTATAAGTACATGTACAAGTAAAAATATATAATAATATAAAATAACCACTTTATGATGATCATCAAATTAAATATCTTATAAAAAAGAAAGTCTAACATAATAAATTATAATATAAGAGTATTAAATACAGGAAATATGCTCCCACTAATTAAATACATCAAAAGACCCCAAGAGATTCATACTCTCAACATGTTTGCTAAAAACTACAAGTTTAGTTTTTTAGTTAAAGGATCAGCAATCATGTTGTTTATATCAATACGCTCTACAGTAATGTCACCATTTTTCACAAAATCTCTAACGTTAAGATACTTTATTTCCAAATGCTTAAATCCATATGTAGTTTTGTTATTTTTGAAAAACAACACAGCAAATTTGTTATCATAATAAATCCTTAGTGGATTAGAGATGGAATCAACAATGCAAAGATCAAAGATAAGATTCTTTGACTAAATAGCTTGTGTAACTGCTCCATAACTGTTAGGTTTCGGATCAGCATATGCAATGAAAAATTAAATTTTTTTATTCGAATCCTACCAAGGATCCATGCACAAGGACATAAATTAATGTTAGGATTTTACCTCCTTGTGTGCTTGTGTTCTTTTTGAACAAATCTTTAAGAGACCGAGATGAATCATGAATCCAACGCCAGTCAAAAGGTATAGCATCTCTACAATATCCACACGGAATGAACAATGACTTCTCACCCTCCACAATTCTGCTAAGACACATCTCTCTCATTAAGATTAGGATTAATACATTTTTTTTAGTGATTTAGGATTTAATGGTAGCTAATGTGTGTTTCCATAAAGTGATGCCTTCAAGTTCCTTTTATAGAACTAAGGCATATCACATTCCTAGTCCTACTAGGATAATGCTTCTAAAATCTTAATCTCACTTAATAACTATTATCTTATCCTTATCCTTATTATGGAGAGATAAGACTTATCCATTAATTATCTAATATTAGATAATAATATTATCTTATAATATAATTATTTAATATTAAATGGCATATAGTTATCTTATATTAGAAAATAATATTATCTCATAATATAATTATCTAATATTTAATAACATAATTATCTAATATTACTCTAATATTAAATAATATCACATAATATACTATATATTACATGAAAATATATTATTATTTTAATAATATTTATATGTAAGAAAATAAACCCAATTAATTGAATTTTAGTCTGACTAAAGCTCAATTAATTATTGTCTCATTCCTACTTCTTTTTGTGCGACCCTGTAGGTTCTTACTATGTTGATAATAGCCCACTTGTGGATTATAAACAGTGAGCGGTATCTAGCAATATATCACTATCACTCAAATAGTAAAAATATCTATGACTCAATATTCACTTAATGTGTGAACAACACATTGCAACATAGTCCCTTTTCAAACGATATCCAAATCGAACTAGAGGCATGAAATGTATCATCCTTGTTAATGTTTAATTTATATTTTTTGATACTGAGTAGACTAACTTAAATAAATGACCAATATCTTACATTAATCTATTTGAGCATGACCATGCATTTCTTAATCTTACTCAATCAATGGGCCTAAGGATATTACTCCTACTATGTAATAGGAACACAGTTCCCATCTACATCACTCACGTTCCTTTATATAATTTATGACACACCCAATCAACATCCTATAACACATCATGATTAAAGATGATATAGGACGATATCAAAGTGTGTGACTCCTCATGTAAGGAACCGTAGTGACTTCAGGTCAAAAGACTACATGTACTGTGGTCACATGAGAATAACTAATAATATATGATAATCCATGTAGTTTTCTCTTTGCGGACTAATCCAGTACATCTATTCACTAATAATGTACTCATGCATTGACTTGATATCACATATTCATGATTCATAATCATTAGTCACTATACATACTAGTCTCGATGTATTATTACTATCATTTTCATAATAATACTTGATTAGGAGCATTTTAGAAATAGTAAAATTATTTCAGGAATAATTATTATATTAAGTTATAAATTACGCAGATAAAAAAATAAAAATAAAATATAATAATTACATTACCTGAAATAAAACATAATACATTGTACATTATTAATCATCTTTATGATTAACTCCTACGATACACACCAACAATAACATGCAACAAACTTAGCCTACATAATGGAAGAAGCCAAGAGTGTTTGTCTCACACTCTTCTAAGATATAGTTCCTCTAGCTAACATAACAATGTATCCTAAGGTGGATTTCATATCATCCTAATAGCCACCAAAGTCAGAATCTATGTATTTAACAGTTTCAAGATTGTTAACTTTTCTATAAACTAGCATATAATCTTTCATCCTTTACAAGTATCTTAATACTTTCTTAACAATAATCCAATGATCCATACCAAGGTTAGAAAGGTACCTACCAAGAACTCCTATTACAAATACAATGTCTGGCCTAGTGTAGACCTGTACATATATAAGACTCCCTACTGCACTAGAATAAGGTATGTTCTTCATTGATTCTCTTTCTAAATCATTCTTGGGATATTGACTAAGGTTGAGTTTATCACCTTTTATAATAAATGTATCCCCACCTTTATAATTTTGCATATTAAATCTAATAAGTACATGATCAATGTAAGACCTTTGTAAAAGTTCTAATAAACCTCTAGATCGATCTCTACAAATCTCTATCTTAAGAACAAATGAAGCATTTCTAAGATCTTTCATATAAAAAATCTTGGACAATAATTGTTTAGTCTTATGCAGTAATCCATTATCATTACTAGCTAATAAAATATCATCCACATAAAGGATAAGAAAAATGTACTTATTCCTATTAATCTTAAGGTATATATACTGATCAGCTTTATTTTTGTCAAAATCCATGGAAGTGATTACCTTATCAAATTTAAAATACCATTGCTTCGAAGTTTGTTTAAGCCCATAAATAGACTTATTAAGCTGACATACTAAGTGTTCTTTTCTAGATTCTTGAAAACTTTCTGACCGTATCATATAAACTTATTCTCTTAAATCCCCATTCAAAAAGGTTATCTTTACATTCATCTGATGAAGCTCTAGGTCATATTGTGTTACTAAGTCCATGATAATTCTAAAAGAATCATTATATGACACTAGTGAAAAGGTTTCATTGTAGTCCACTCCTTTTTTTTTAGTATAACCCTTTGCTACCAATTTAACTTTAAGCCTTTCAACATTTCCTTTAGAATCTTTCTTAATTTTGTATACCCATTTACAACTAGTAAGTTTACATCCTTTTAGAAGCTCAACAAGCTCCCAAACACCATTGTGTGCCATATAATTCATTTCATCCTTTATTACATCCATCCATATATTAGATTGCAGACTAGTTATTGCATCTTTGAAAGCTACAAGATCAACACACATGACTAATATCATAGTCACTCTCTCCAAGAAAAATTAACTAATCATTAGAGATTGTATGTTTTCTTTGTTTAGTAGATCTTCCCAAAGGTATCTCAACTACATTTTTCTAAGCTTGAGTTACATCAATAGGATTAGGAGGATAATCAAGAGGGAGAGGATTTATATTCTACTACATATTATCTTCTCTTTCAATATTTACTGGGATTATAAGACTTCGTGGATTTGGAAAAAGAAAAGTGAAATATTTTGCGGGCTCATTATCATTGATAACTTCTATGATGCTTCTATCCGCAATATCCCATTCTAAAACTTTTGCCACTTGTAACTCCATATTTTAGCTTTACATTCAAGACAATAGAATTTATACCCTTTGGAATGGTTTAAGTACCTTATGAAATAGTAACGAGTAGATTGAGGTTCAATTTTCTTTGCAAAAGAATTATAAATTCTAACTTCTACATGATATCTCCAAACTCAAAAGTGGTTCAAGCTAGGTTTTCTACCGATTCACAATTCAAAAGGTATTTTTGATACAAATTTGTTGGCTACTCTATTTAGTATATATAATGCACATTTTATGGCTTCACCCTAAAAGGATTTATGAAAATTGGTTCTAATTATCATGCTCCTCATCATATCTTTAAGAGTGCAATTTCATCTTTCGGTTATACCATTTTGTTCAAAACTATTAGGTATAGTATATCAGGCAATTTTTCCATTCTCTTGTAAGTATTTGGCAAACAATCCCATATACTATCTAATTGTACCATGTCTATCATAATACTCACTACCTCGATCAAACCTAATAATTTTGATGACTTTTCCTAATTGTTTCTCTACCTTTATTTTAAAATTTTCAAAAGCATTAGACTTTTTCTTAATTAGGTAGAGATAACCATAATGAGAAAAATCATTAATAAAGGTAACAAAATATTTATTATCATATAGAGTAAGTATAAGTGGTCCACTAATATCAATATGCATAATTTCTAAAAGGCCAGAACTTCAAGTAGCCCCTTTATTTTTAGTCTTAGTTAGCTTACCTTTTATACAATCAACACATATGTTGAAGCTTTTAGAATTAAGATAAGGTAAAGAGTCATCTTTTATCAGTTTATTAATTCTTTTATTTGAGATATAACCTAATCTTTTATGCCATAACAAGAAAGACTTTTCACTAACTAAGGTTCTCTTAGACACTATGTTTTCAACACTTATACTATTGTATTTATTATTTTAGACCAAGCATAATCTATATAAATTATCAATTAGCTTAAATTCACCAATAACTTTAAAATTTAAAGACAAATCAACTTTTTCATTTTTAATAATAAAATAATAACTAAATTTATCCAAAATAGAAACTGAAATTAAATTTCCCTTGAAGAAGGGTACATAAAAAATATTTTCTAAAATAAGTTCAAAATTAGACTCTAAATTTAAATCTTTTGTTCTTATAATACTAACTTTTACTTTAGCATTATTTCCAACTCTAAGTTTAGCCTCTTTCTCACTTAGCTTCCATTTACTTTTAAACCCCTACAAAGTAACAGTAACATGAACAATTGCACCATTATCAAGCCATCATGAGTTTAATAGGGCACTAACAAAATGAGATTCAAAACAAATGAAAGTTAATGGTTTACTTTCTTGCTTATCATTTTTCTTTAACCAAGATTTATATTTGTAATACTTGAATTTTTTATGACCTTTCTTTTTGTAGAAAAAATATTTACCATATTTCTTAATGGCAACTTTAAGACCACTTACCTTTTTTTATCTAATTACTACCTTGGCTTTTGTTGTCCTGAAACTTATTAGAAGCTTTTGACTCAAACTTCCTAGGCTTGTTGGAATTTTTTTTATGGCTAGGTTTTGAGTTAATAGTGAGTGAGGCATTCTCATTTTTCTTTCTTTTGAGTTTTTCTTCTTCAGAAACACATTTGGATATAAAATCATTGATACTCCAAACTTCATTCAAGGTGTTATAGGTAGTTTTAATTTGAGTGAATTCATGAGGAAGAGAATTGATGGCATGATGAATAATGAATTTGTCAGGTAGGGTAATTTCATGTGAAGCTAATTTATTTTTGATGTGAACCATTTTTATGATGAAGTCTTTAACATTTTCAATAAAATCATACCTCATACTCGTCAACTCATTTATAAGATTCCTAACCTCAGACTTGTTGGACTTTTGGTACATTTGACTAATAGCATCATAGAGCTCTTTAACATTTTTAATCTTGTCTAACCTATTTAGAAGATGCTTAGAGACAAATCTCTTAGTGGCATGTAAGCACATATGGTTTGCTCTATCCCACTTGGCAAACAACTCCTTTTGTACAGTGAGACTTTGGGCAATGATGATTGCAGGAAAATCAATACGTAGGGCTATGCCTATGTTACTCATAATTAAGGTAAAGTTCAGGTTTTCATTCCATCTCTTATAGTTAAATCCATGTAGGATCTTAATGGTAGCTTGATTATCATTTATAGCAAAAGTTATTGTTTAAAAAAAATGCAACAATTAACCAATGGATAATTTAAACAAGAATATATAAATAGTAACGATTCCTGATGTGCTACAATAATTGGATAGTCTAAGTGCATCATCATATTCTCTTCTTCGGACAGAGAATATGCTATGCTAGTAAGTACTCTTTTCATAAAATTAATATGAAAATATTCAATTTAAAAAAAAAAACTATCCCCTTTGGATTGATAAGTTTTCAACCATGATGTCTTACACCCCATACTAAAATTATCTTACATAATAACCCTTTTTAGGCAAACGATTATATAAGATAATTCTAGTACTATCTCATGATTTCTGAATAAGAAAATATTTCGTCAATCATTATAAATGAGCCACTTTAACAGTCAAACACTTATAGTTACTAATGAAATTATTTTTAAATTAAGAAAATAAATTTTTCAATATTTCAATTTGCATACTCAACCATATATATGCAATAGGCCATTCCTAATGAGATGCTAAAATTTAATGCATCTCAATGAGTCTTCAAATATTGTTGCATGATAAAATCTTGAACAAAATTTAAATCAATACAATTATAATATCTAACTATGTTCACCCTTAAAAATAAAAAAAATAAAATACATTAAAATAAAAATTTAGGAAGAGTGAACATTATCAATGAGTTACAAGCATTTCACTCTTTTTTTTTTGTTTCAGCTCATAGCTTAAGAATCATTCAATCTGAAGAGATTAGTTTATATATATGAATAGAATCACACACACACACACATATATAAACCAGCACAACCAAAGCAATATATATTTATATATATAAAATATATTTCAAGTATTCCAAATAAAAAATAGACATATAGAAGCCACGCGAAACAAAGAAAAACTGGGAAGTTTTTGTTTCAGCTCATAGCTTAAGAATCATTCAATTTGAAGAGATTAGTTTATATATATGAATAGAATCACACACACACACACACACACAATAGACATATAGAAGCCACGCGAAACAAAGAAAAACTGGGAAGTTTTTGTTTCAGCTCATAGCTTAAGAATCATTCAATTTGCACACAATAGACATATAGAAGCCACGCGAAACAAAGAAAAACCTCATAGCTTAAGAATCATTCAATTTGCGCGCGCGCGCGCGCGCACACACACACACATATAAACCAGCACAACCAAAACAATGTATATTTATATATATAAAATATATTTCAAGTATTCCAAATAAAAAATAGACATATAGAAGCCACGCGAAACAAAGAAAAACTGGGAAGTTCATATATATACATTATACATATAATTCGTTTTATATGTAACTATCCAGAAAACCAAGTATAAGAAAAGGAACTCAAATTTCAAGTATTCCAAATAAAAAATAGACATATAGAAGCCACGCGAAACAAAGAAAAACTGGGAAGTTCATATATATACATTATACATATAATTCGTTTTATATGTAACTATCCAGAAAACCAAGTATAAGAAAAGGAACTCAAATGGCATGCCAAGCGAGATTCAGTAACCAAATGTATAAAATCCATTTAATATAAAAATTAATACATAAACTTGGCTTTAGATATATATATATATATATATATAGAATGGAAACACACATGCTTGCCAAAACCAATTAAAACCTTTTATGCAAATTCCAAACAGAACGCCAAACATTATATGCTTCCTGCACAATTTCGTACAAAAATTTATAAATTAGGATTTCTAATTTAACAATTCTAATATATAGACAGAAACATTTATTTTAGAAAACATGCTATAATTTCATTAAATCTTTTATGCTTTACAAAAAGCAAAGTACACAATATAACTTATCAAATCCAAATATAAATTTCGCATTGTTACCGATGGAAAATTAATCCATAATTTTCCCAATAAAAAATTCATGATGTTGCATTAAAAAATTATAAAATAAACATTATAAATTAATCGTATGATTTTATTTTAAGAATCATACGTACAAAATCTCAACACAAACCTTTGATCAAAATAATATGAAAATATAATTAATTATTTTGGATTCTAATTTCATATATATAAGCTCTGAAATCAAATGTAAGAATTTTAATTATTAGGATCTTACATACGATAATTAGAACACCGTAAATATAAAATTTCTATTTATTTACCAAATGGATTTGCAACTATAATTGAATTTAACGGAAATTAATGAATTCTTCTCAACTAAATCTCTTCGCTCTTCTTTTTAGTGGCAACTCTCAATAGGCAAAAATCGTATATGTGAGAAGTGAAGAGGGGATCTAACCATAATTTTTATTTATAAAACACTAATAATCCTCCCCATAGGAGGTTTATTGGGCCTTTGTCCTATACAATTGCCAAAACTCTAATCTATATAGATGTGCTAAAATCATATCTTTAATATTATAATTTTAAAATGGGTCTCAACATATCTTACAATCGAGTTAAACTTTAATCAATTAACTTTATTAAATTAAAAATTACTAATTAATAGAGCTCACTTTATGAAAAATTCTAACATAAAAATCCTTTGACCACTTCAAATTTTAGCGTTCTTAAAGTGATATGAATTTCAACTCAAACTGCAAGGAAACAACCGGGTCTTACTGGCCTGCCCATAAAGTCAAAGCACCACCCCATTTTCAATCTATCAATCTTCTTTTATATTAAATTTAAAGGAAAAATATATTGATCTTCTTAAATTTTTAAAAAATTATATGAATTTTTATCTAATTTTAAATTTTAATATTTATACAAATTTCTTTTAAAGTATAAAATAATATTATACTTAAATTTTAATTTTGATCTTTCTTCAATAAAATAATTAAAATAATATAATAATAAATTCAAAATAAACAATATATATATTTGAGAATTAATTTTTAATTAATTCACAAGATTATTACCAAGTCAAAATATGATTAATAAAAAAAAATCAATTTTAACGTAAGTGTCAAAGATATTTAGCTATTTGAATTGAACTAAAGCATACATTTAATGGTAAAATACTTAAATTATCATATAATATTTTATTTGAATCTATAATCATTTTTATTCATTATCTTATCAAAGAAAAGTTATTAAATTTAGATTTAAATGTAATATTATTTTATATTTAAAAAATTATGTAAAATTTAAAATTAAATAGTGGATTTATGTAATTTCACTGTAATTCAAGAAGGATCATTGCATTTTTCTCTAAATTTAAACCATATGGAAGTGGGAGTTGCGGAGCCGGATGTTGCAAAGTGGAGCCATCGTAATATAGACCGGTTGTTTTGGAAAGGCTGGTGGGGAATCAGGCAAAAACTTTTGGGGATCACGGGCATATATATAAAATATTATTTTTATACGTTATATTTATACACCAATTTAAAAAAATATTATTATATTTTATAACTTTTGTTCAATTAAAAAATAGCAATTATTTCATAAAAATTTATAAAGTTTTAAAAAGTCTTGTAATGCAATAAAATTATAATATATTTATGCTTATTATATATAAAATTTGTAAAAAAATTGTAACTCTCATAAAAAAGTTGCAAGATTTGTATGAAAAATTTAAGGGAATTAAATTTAAAGAAATTAAAATTATAAAATATAAGTATTCATGATTAAAAAAATATTTATATAATATATATAAATTACAAATATTCAAGTATTAAAACTATTAATAGTATCATCTATAATTTTTAAATTATATTAGATAATATTTCAAGGTCAAATTTTCATTTGGAGGGGCTAATCTTATTTTTCTGGAGGGGAAAAAAGTACAACACATTTTTTGTCCAATTTTAAACTCATTAAACTAAAATTTTTTGCCAATTTTAAACGAGAGATTATGCAATGCCCGAAAGCAACCTATTATTTTAAAAAGTTCGTATAATATAATACGTCGTCTAATTGCAATGCTTATAAAGTTCGCATGATATAATGCGCAGTATGAACGCACAGTTCATTTATTTTAAAAAGATGCACGTTTGCCATTTTCGGGTTAATTGAGGTGCTTATATAAATATTCCTATATTTTTAAATTTAAAATGATGTAATAAATTAAAATTAAGTTATTGAATTAAAATTATTCTATTAAAATTATTTATTTTTAACATAAATAATTAAATATTTTTAATTTAATAATTTTTATGGCTATTATATCACTCTAAATTTTAAATTTCTCAAATAGCATGAAATTCAACTAGAGTTGGGCATGATTTTCAAATCCGCTTTAAACCGACTCAATTGAAGTATAAAAGCTTCAATCTTGGTTGGTTGATATTACAGCGTGGGCGGTCTCAGTCCTAGTTTGTAGAAAATTTGAGAATTTTGGTTAGAATTGGATGAAGTGGCATCCAACCGATTACATCCGTAACAACCGCTTAAAACTACAATAATATAAAGAACAATCATTTCTCGATACAAGTAAATTGATATGTCAGATGATTTTGAAAAATGTGATGAAATTTATCTATATCACCTACTCTACACAAGGGCAACTTGAAAAGTTAGTGAAATGAACTTGAAAAATACTTATGGTGAGATTTAATGCCAGCCCAACTTTTGCTTAACTTTTTGATATTATAATAATATATTCTCTGTTTGATATTTAGCTTAAAGTTCCAAATGCAACAATTGACTTGAGGTGTTTTAGGGAGTCCATCTTCTATCAAAGAAGATCAGGCAGACTTATTCGAGAACTTTAAACTCTCTCTCTCTCTCTCTCTGCTTTTATTCTACCTTTCTTTTCTCTTGAAATAAGATGGTTTCCTCTCTCATAACTTGTATTGTTTGCAAAAGAGTTATTTATTGTCGATCAAACAATTATTTTTAAAACTAAAATCTTCTTTTACAAGAAAAGACTCAGTTTAGACCCCGTTTTAAAAAGTAAATAATTGCAACTTTGATGCAGGACCAGACTTATAATTCAAAGGATAGAAGAGGTTTTTGTATTTTACTGTTAAAAATAAAGTATCAGTAAGTATTTAACTTTGAATTCTTACTTCTCTTTTTAAGTGAATCAATTTTAATTGTCTTTGCTGAGAATTGCAATTTTTCCTCTTTTTTAACCAAATAAATCGATTAAAATTGAGATATCTGATTATTACCCGATCAATTCGGGCTTCCAAAAGGCACTGTCGATAATGAATGTATAAAAAGTAAAATAAGTATAATACGGTCGGTTTAAAATTTGCTCTGTATCCAATCATAACTGCCCAATGCTCAACCTTAAATTCAACTCAAATTGTAAGCAAGCAGCGACATCTTACTGGCATGCTCATAAAGACAAAGCGCCACTCCATTTTCAATTTATCAATCTTCTTTTACGTTAAATTTAAGAGAAGAATATATTGATTTTCTTGAATTTTTTAAAAATTATATGAAATTTCTCTCTAATTTCTAATTTTAAATTTTTGATAAAATGATTAAAAATATAATTATAAATTCAAAACAAATAATATATATCAATATGAGAATTAATTTTTAACCAATTCACAAAATTATCGATAAGTTAAAATATGACTAATAAAAAAATAAAATTTTAATGTGTGTATTATAAATATTTAATTATTTGAATTAAATTAAAGCATGTATTTAATGATAAAATGCTTCAATTATTATAATATTTGATTTGAGTTCATAATCATTTTTATTTATCATTTTATTGATGAAAAACTGAAATTTGTGTTTAAATATAGTATTATTTTATATTTAAAGGAAAGTTTGTATGAGTTTAAAAATTAAATGTGATGTTTGTATAATTTTACTAAAATTAAAAAAAATCATTATATTTTTGTCTAAATTTAAAGATTATGGATTTAGGAGTTGCGGCACTGAATGTTGCACAAAGGAGCCATAGTAATATTGACAGGTTGTTTTGAAAAGATTGCGAATGATTTGGACGAAGTGGAGAGAAGACTTGGTAGCCTTAGAATGAAGGATTAGATGGCTATTGGGCCGAGTAATATTATGGAGCTCAGTGGATGGACTCCCTTACCACAAAATGTGATCAAACTCATGTCGATGTTGTTGGAAAAATTTAGGATTTAACAATTTTTTCTAATCCTTTCATATATCAGAGCATAATTTAATGAGTAACATTAAACAGACTTTCTAAAAAATTAAGTAGAAAATAAAACAAGGTTTAGATTGAACACACTAAAAAATGTCTATTATTTAACTCATAATTCCAATTATTCAATCAATCTATAGATTATTCAATTTTTAACTTCAATCAAATATCTTACTCACTCAAAATTTACCTAAAATAACATAGAGAAAAAAAAATGATAATAAGTGATGATTTCCTCTCTTCAGAATATTTGCAAGATATGAACACATTGTTAGAGGGCGGTGGATGGAAATTTGCCATAAACTCTCCAATGCTCAAACTATTACTCGATAGTAAGAGGGAAGAATTTAAATAATAAGGTGTGATGCATATTTTATATAGGAGAGATAGAGTGGTGGGAGAGTAGTTTCTAAGTAGTTAGACAATTATTGGATAATTATCATTATGATCCCAAAATATAAATATTTATCAATAAAGAATCATTTCCTTTACAAAACCCTCACTTGCATACTTTCTTTGAATATGAATGAAATGAATCATAATAGTGTAAGGTTAGAGAGGTAAGAACTCTATAATATAATAATTAAATTAGATCATGTATCCTACTTATTATATGATTCATACTCAGTTATATCATATTTGGACTAAAGTAGCAAATTAAACCTATAACCAAAATATGACTTAACTAAATCCTAAATTTATATTGATATTAATAACTATAATTTAAGAATTATGTGATGTCCAAAGTTAAAAATTTCAACAATCTTCCACTTGAATCCACATAATTTATAAATAGTAGCTACTATAATATTAATGCTAATACATCAAATATACTATTACACCCTTAGATCTAATTGAGATTAAAAACATTTTATAATATTAGGTATCATATTTAAAGGGATATCAGAATCAAGAACATTGAATGCTTACACCTCACCACTAAAATAATTAATATCTGATACTGATAGTAGCTTAAAACTTGCAACTTTAATGTGATTATATGGAAATCTTTACATAATAGGTCCTAACATTTATCCAAAATATTAAATGAGAATCAATAATCTTAACATAATAATGAAACAAGTTCTAAATGTCTCTAATCACATGTCATAACTTAGAATATGCATAAAATGTATAACAATATTATGAATATTTCATTTAAACATATCTCAAGATAAAAATAAGCTCATATCATCAAAATTCCTACTAACACAAAACATCAAAAGGCATAGAATCTACATTATTTATATGATCATGATATGTATCAAATCTTAAGCCTTTGGTTAGTGGATTTGCAAGCATACAATCCATGGGAAAAAAAATGTAATATGCTCATGTGTCTTCTCTCTTCCTTAAATCAATACTTCACATTGTAGTCCTTTATATGAGTTAAAACTTTATTGCTTAGAGAGAAGATGATGAGAATAATATTGTCATAACAAATATAAATGGTTAAGGATGGAAAACCTTTAACTAAATAGCTTCATAAGCACATTTATACCATATGACATGTCATATCCCTATAACAGAGGTTGCTATAAATGATTGCTCTATGTTTTCCATGACACAACTCCTCTTAACATGTGTCCAAACATAAATTCATGATCACATGGACAATTAACAAAACAAGTTTGAACAGTTTGCATCTATAAGATCGCTTGATCTCTTATAATAGTAGTCTAGCATCTTTGACCTAAACACACATCAAACTACCTACAATTAACATATATGGAACATTCCTTATCATTTCCTTTCTTTATCACTTTGAAAAACATTAGGCTAAATAAAATTGTTATCTTTTTAGATTAACAAACAAATACGAGAGCATATTAATATGTTGAGCCCTTTCATACAATTATTGAGACAAGTTAAATACCTTTGGGATTTAATATCTAAATAGGGAGGCATTCATGGATCTTCTATTTCAATTACTTTATCTTAGTCAACATGTTCATTTTATCATTAACTAGGAAAAGTCATTGTTACATAGAATCAGAATTACCAAAATGCATGTACTCATCCTCATATGAAAATTTATAAAAAATATCAATCTTAAGAAATGTTCATGTTTTTAAGAATTTTTATTTGTGAATCCTTGCAAGTTGTGACAAGTGCGCTCATTGTTATAGTAAATGTCAACACTAGGTTCATGAATGAAATTTGGGTTTGGAATTTTATAAAAATAATTCTATCATGTATTGAGTAAAACTCAATATATACATGAATTAAATTAATCTTAATAAATTTTAAAATATTAAATTGAATGCTTTTTGTTAAAAAAATATAAAATTTAATATGAATCATTAGTATTCAATGTACGCATAAATATGTAAGTATTTGATTTTTTATAAAAACTGCTCAATTTGATTAGGTTTTGAATGAATTTTAACAAGGAATTTTTTCCTTAAAATTTTCAACTTTCTCACAAATTTATTGTGGCTTTCATCAAAATTTTCTCATTTTCTCGTAGTTTTTCTTATGATTTATTGCAAAATCGCCTTTATGTATGCTTTTCAACTTTCAAACCAAAAACAAAAATGCAGATATATTGGGGAGCAAAACAACAACCAAAAAAATAGGAAACAAGATAAAGAAAAACATCATAAACAAATCCACAATTTGAGCTAACTTTGTACCATAACTTTTAAATAAATCTTCATGTCTATAGAAGTTATGTTTGAGATCAACGTCCACCTAACTGCACCATTTAGGTTTAGTTAAACATTTCATTACTTTTAAATCCTCCTCCTCCATTATTGTCATGTCGTATGGCTAGGAAGCAGCCAAATTGACTTGAAACCTATTGGTGAGCCACTATCAGTAGGCATAGGTAAGGTAAACAAAATCTTTTAGATTAAATTAAGATGCAAGGAAAATAGAAAGAGATGTAGAATTTATTTTAAAAAATTCATGCAAATCCTTTTGAGATTGATTTTATAAGGCAAGTGAAATCAAACATGAAATAGTCTATAATATAGTACAAACTTATAGCCCTTTGATCAATGATACAGTGCCATACTTTTTTATGCCTTACAAACTAGCCTCCACCATGCATAGTAATACATTTCATTAATAATTCATATTTCATACATGCTTGATAATTTCATCCCGTTCCTAAAAAGGAATTATAAACCAGATGATATCAAACATTTAATTTAATGTAGAATATATCATTAGCATTTAGAAACATGTAAATGAAATAATGCTCAAAGTACATCCTCTTGTAATTTACTATTTCCAATCACTAAATGATCCTCAGTATATCCAGTTGCAATAAGCATACCCTACATAGAAATAGCAAACCTAAGAATAGAAGTAAGTAGAATGATAACAAAGTCTAACTAAAAATGTCTCCTAGAAACCTAACTCAAAAAATTCTCCATTAATACATATACTATGATACTAACCAAAACCAAAACCTATAAAATAATCCAAATATACATGTTCCACTTACCATTAAAGAGATCTCCGTAAAACAAGAACACATAACCTAAGTATCAAAACTGAATAGATCTTTCCTAATATTAATATGTTATTTTCACATCATATCATCCACCTTCACTTCCATATACTTTCATAGAGAAATTAGACTTGACTATATGGCATTCCCCATCTCCAAGAATCATTTTTATATATTTTGTTAACCATAATATTATGATTGATAATCAAACCAAAATATAATAAATTAAACTATCTTGTAAACTAAGTTATTTATCATTTAAAAAAATATATGTCACTTTTATGATGGTCATATCATGTTATTAATAAAAATGAATTATCAATTCCCATAAATCAACAATTCAATAAATGAATACTAAAAACATCCTTATAGTACTTTTGTGTTTAAGTAATTCACTCATTGTGTCTTCTTGATCTTCTTTAAGAGGATTAACATATTCAGGAAGTTCATTGAGCTTTTCAAGATCAATGGGCAATAAGCCCTAGGTCTCTATAGTATTGAATTTTTCCGTCATTAACACAGTCATTTTGACTTGAACAAGATTATTTAATGTATGAGGTGTGAATTTATTCCTCTTCTTTGTTTGAGCTACTTCAAATGCATTCCAACTTTGCTTAAATGAAGAAAAACTACATGGTTCATTCAAAATTCCAATGGCATACTTTTTTATAATTGGAAGGGGATCCTTACAATAATCCCACCAAACATCGATAACATAACAAAATATCAATTGTGAATAATACACACATATACAATATTTAAAAACAACTACATAAGTATTTTAACTTACATGGATGAGATTTTTTTTTTACATTGTTTTTGCTGTGATGATGAACAAAGATGAAGCCTATGCGCAATAATGTTGAATTTATTCCATAAAAGAATGTCTTTCATCATCAAAAATTAATTTTTTTTAACATAAAATCTATGCCATCTTTAAAGTGCACCCAAATAAATTTACTATCATAAGTGCAAGATATTAATGTCCTCATTTTTAATGCTATGGTTATATACATAATTACTTGCTTACTTGTTTGTTAGGTTGTATTTTATTAATAAAAAAATATTAAGTTAATGAAAGTCTTATGTAAGAGATGTATATCAACAATAACTTAAATATACTTAGATAGAAAAATATCTATGATAGATTAAAAAGTAATTTTTCTTTCATCAATAAACTTTTTCTTTGTTATTATTATAACTATCAAACTGTCATGTGCTTATCTTTTTCCTTTGCAGATTGTAATAATCTATCCATATGCCAACATTTAGTTATATAAATCTTGGGGTATTATTAAGTCATATGCCCAAATTGTATAGAATTAATGCAATAAAAATGTGGCTTTTGTATTAATTAAGTTGTTATGTATTATATTTGTTGAATACAAGATTATGTACTATAATACAAAATTTTACAATACTTTTTATTTTATTTAGAGTGTCCATGCATTTCAAAATTGAAGTATTGTGTTTCATTTAATGGTTCTATATATATTTTGGATTGGGAGTAGTATAGTAGGAAGTATTATGAGAAATTATATAGAATGTAGAAGGTGTACAAAGGGTAATGAGTTTTTCTTTTTAGGAGGAAAGAGGTCTGATTATTTAATAGAATCAATGTGGTATATAAGATATTCCATATCAAGTTTTAAAGGAAAATGACATGGAATATTGCTTCTCAATGATAGTTACTTGGTAACATTTGACATCTTTATCTTTATAATCAATGTACTACTAAATCGAGTTGTATCTCCCATGAAGAAATGATAACAATTTAATCAATAAAGGAACTAACATTATTTTTATTTTTGATATTAATTATATAATGGATATCACAAAATATTTATAATGATGCTCAATAAAGTGTTGATCGAAAATCAAAGTGTAATCCATTAAACAACAGTAGTGATTACTTATATGCTAATATAATTAAGTAGAGTACATCCACTATTCTCATGACTTAATAGTGCATAAGTTAGAGAGGCTTGATAAAATTCCAATTGATAGATATTTAATTTAAAAATGATATTATGAAATATTAAACATTTAAATAAATAAATTTTATTTTATTTTATTTTTAAATACTTATATTGAATAATAATTGTAATTAGTTATATCAATTAGTACTACTTATATGTAATTTATAATTTGTTTAAAATATTTTTATTATCTATATATATTACTTTGTCATATTAGTGTTTAAATTGTAAATAATAGTAATGGATATAAAAAGTGAAAAAAAGGAAAGAAAAACATTCAATGGATGAAATAACAAAAAGTGAAATAATGGATAATTTTAAAGTAATATAATAGTTAAAAATAAAATATATAGTTAAACAACTCAATTAATTTAAGATTTTATCTTATTTAAAATATTTTATATTAAAATTAAAATATGTCATGTTATACATATATTACCAAGTGATATTAGCATTTAAGCTATAAATAACAAGAATGAGCATAAAAACATGAAATAAGAAAAATAAGCAATGAGACAAATAAAAAGAAAAGGAATAGTGTGTGAATTATAAAATAATATAAAGGTTAAACATATTATATGTAATTAAATAATTTAATTAAATTAAATTAACAATTTATTTATAATATTTTTTAATAAAAATAAAATATATCATTTTGTATCAATATTACTATTATCATTAGCATTTGAATTATAAATAATAGAAGTAAATATGAAAAAAATTAAGAAGAGAAGGAAAAATATGCAGTGAGCCCAATAAGACACATTTTATCTCAGCAAAAATAATTCTAAGATACGTTAAGGGCACAAATGCTTTCCAGCATTTTGTTGAATTAAAGAAAGATTCTAATTTAATTGGCTACATCGATAGTTTTAGGTTGGCAATAATGATGATTACAAGAGCACATGCGGTTACTTGTTTCTTTTAAGATCCAATGTAATTTCATAAGTTTCAAAGAAGCATAAAATTATAGCACTCTCATCAACTAAAGCAAAATACATGACATGGCAGGAACTAGTGTAGCAGTTTGGCTCAGAAAGATTTTTGCAGGATCTACAATAGAGCATCAAGACTACAACAAAAATTTATGATGACAACATATCTACAATAGCTATGACAAAGAACTCAGTATTCCACTGCTGCACAAAGTATAATGAAATTTAACATCCCTTCACTCGAGCTTGTTGACAAGCAAAAGATCAAGCTAGAGTTTTGCTAGATTAGAGAACAGTTAGCAAATGTTTTTACAAAACCAATTTAGATTGAGAAATTGTTAAGTTCAGATAAATGCTCAGAGTTTATGATTTAATATATTAAAGGGGAGCGGTAAAAACCATTAACAAAAAAAATATAAAGTTATGGAGAAAATAAAAATTTCTAGAAAATGCGTCGATGAGTTTCTTAGAAGTTCTACCATATACAAAGACCCAGATAATATTTTAAAAATTTGTAAAAGATAAAATTATATCAATTGTACCGAGTCAAGTTGTGAGAATGTAAATAAAAAAAATCAGAAATTTTTAGCCCACGTGAGTCCATAACTCATTGGCTATATACAACCATTTCCATGTGAACCAAAGCAATCGAGTGAAGTTTACCATTAAGGAACTCTTGAGCTTTCCTCTCTCCTTTTTCTATCCTAAAATCAGCAAGTTATGTCTTTTATTAATACAAATCGAGCCTCCAAACTCACTCATGCAGAAGCCAAAACTATTGCCTGTCCATCACTACATTATCAAAATAATTAATTCCTTCACAGTGTCGATCAACTCTAATATCGTTAGGACTTGTATTGAATTCTTCAGAGATGGCACCTATATTGGTTAATCCATATCAGAATCTGTATAATTGTCCAAGTGTTCAAAGACTGGTTCGATGTCCGAATCTGTATAGCTTTTCGGCACCGTTTGGGGTGGCCTGAATCCTATTGTCTGTGAGGATGACCCTTCATTGTCTCTAAATCCTTTTCCTGCATCACTGCCAGCATCACTGCCATGTTCTACTGCCATGAAGCAGTCAAATTGATTTGAAACCTGTTGGTGAGCCACTGTCGACAGGCATACGTAAGGTAAGTAAATCTTTTGAATTGAATTAAGGAACATGAAAAATAAGAGAGACCCATAGTTTTTTTCAAAAAAGGAAAAAAATTTATGCAGATCCTTTTAAGATGGATTTTATAATATAAGGTAACAGAAATCAAACATGAGATAGTTTATAATATAGTATAAAATAATAACCCTTTGATTAATGATACAATATTATACTCTTTTCTGCCTTACACACTAGCTTCCTCCTTGAATAGCAATACTTCTAATCAATAATTCATTTTTCATACATGCCTAATAATTTCATCTTGATCCTCAAAAGGACTTACACACTAAATGACATCAAACATTTAGTTATAATGTAGAATATGTTATTAGCATTTAGAAACATTTAAAGGAAATAATGCTTAAACCACATCCTCTTGTCACCGACCATTTCCAATCCCTGAATGATCTGTGGCTGCAGGAAACATACTCTGCATATATAGAAATAGCAACCCAAGAACAAGAGTAAGTAGAATGATAAAGTTTAACTCAAAATTTCTCGCAGAAGTCTAACTAGACAATTCTCCACCTGTAGTATATATATGATGATACTATCCAAAACTAAAACCTATAGAATGATCCAAATATCATTCTATAGGTTTTGGTACGTCATTCACAACCTTTATTATATAGTACATTATTCAGCCAATTACTAATTTATTCTTCCCCCTTTAATTATTATTACTAAATAAAAATTATCTTTTTTCTGTTTACTAGAATTTGATTCGTAAAATCTTATATTCTCAGTAAAATTTACAATTTTAGAAATGTGATTTCTAGGAATTTAATTAATAAGAATATAACATTCTTATATTTGATATATAATAAATTTTTCTAAGAATATTTTGCTAAATTTATATATATATATATATATATATATATATATATATATATATATATATATATATATATTTGATTTATGTTTGATATTCTCAAAAATTTTGAGATTATTTAAAAAATGCTCTTATCAAGTTTTTTATTATAAAATATATTATAATAAATCATATTTTTATTTAAAACCACATAAATAATTAAAATTTTTAACACTTGATAAATTAAATTTTAATATTTAATATTTAAAAATTTATTAAAATATATATAAAAATATTACATACTTTATTATATTTTAATATTTAATGTATTATATTTTAACAATTAATATATTCTTTATTTAGAATAGAATTTGATTACTACCCCTTCTAGCAATCAAACACTATAACCTTATCTAAAATAAACCATATATAAACCGATTGTTTGTTCATTTTTTGCACTCTTTATCTTTATAAGGTATATTCATCATTAGTCACATTGTTGTTGTTGTTGTTGTTATTGTTATTATTCTTATTATTATTAGATCAATTTTCAAAATAAAGCGAGTTTAATTTATTTAAATTACTATTATAGTATTAAACATACTTGATATTTCTCTTTTTGTAAAATTATAAACTTTCACTGCTAAATCATTTTTCACAATTATATTTTTTACTATTATTAAATTTTAATTGTAATTTCTTCTCTAATATAAAAATATTATTATTTTATATTTTTATATATAAATATGCCTTTTTTTAAAAGAAATTCCAAGCTTATTGTATTATTCTTCAATGAAAGATATCACGTGCATATATAAATATATTAAAATAATTTTTCAAACATTAGAAATAATAATAAAAAGGAAATTGCAGTTAAAAAATTAATGTCATTGTATTTCTTAATAATAAAAGTATTTTAAAAATAAAATGATAATTATTTTTTAATTTAAATTAAAAATTATTTGATAAAGTGATAAATAAGAGAGAGAATTAAATGTGAAGATAATTTTTTATTTTATTTTAATATTAATATTTTCATTTTATAAGAATTTAAAATACTCACCTTGTACAAATATTTTAAGGAAAAGTTAAGTTAAAAATATTTTTGAGAATATAATATTTCTAATTTTTTTTTCAAATTTTTAACTAAACATGAGAAACATTCTCCCAGAATGTAAAAAACATTTCCTTGGTAGTATTGTTGAAGTTCCTCTGGCTTCTTTTGGCTCGGTATTTAGAAATTCTCTCTTCACTCACATCTGCATTGTAACGCCCTACTTTGAAATTTGTGTAATGGGACGTTGCTGTCCCTTTTAAGTTCTTACATGCAAAAATAGCAAATTTCAATCAAATGAACTTGCAACTGGAAAACAGGGACAAGGAAGGAAGAAGGTATAACCTGCAAAATGCTAGCAACGCAAGCTCTCAGCATTCGCCCCCCGAAGAAAGTGTTTTCAGTAGAGCTAAAGGCCTGGCTCTGAAAATGGAAATATCAATTCCATAAATATAAACAATTAAGTAAATAAATACTAAAATCATCCTCATGGTTCTTTTGTGCCTAAGAAATTCACTCACCGGGTCAGGGTTTAGGTTTTCTTGAGTTGAGTTCGTTACTTTGTCTTCCCAATCTTCTTCATCTTCTTCGGGAGGATCAATATATTCAGGAAGCTCACTGAGCTTTTCGAGATCAATTGGTAATAATTCCTGTGTCTCCATAGTTTTGAATTTTTCCATCATGAACATATTCATTCTGACATGAACAAGATTATTTAATGTGTGAGGCGTTAATCTACTCCTCTTTGTCTGAGCAGCTTCAAATGTAATCCAACTTCGCTCAAATGAAGAAAAGCAACATGGTTGACTTAAAATTCGAATGGCATACTTCTTTAGAATTGGAAGGGAATCCCCACAGTAATCCCACCAAGCATCTATAACACCAAAAAAGAAAAAAAAAGTCAATTGCGAATGAAACACGAATATGCAATATTTAAAAACAACAAGGTAACTTACGTGGATGAGATGTTTTCAGCAATGTTTTTGCCGTAACTGTGGACAAAGATGAAACCCTTGCGTGATAACGTTGAATTTGTTCCCTAAAAGAATCTCTTTCACCTTCAGAAACTAAATTTTTTAACATAAACTCTATGCCATCGTTCATGCTGCTATCTTTTTTGAAATTTTCAGAGAACATGTAACTAGGGTTCAAAAATGCTGCTGCAGCATGTATGGGATGAATGATATTTTCTCGCCAATTTATAACCCAGCCAAGTAGCTCATTATACTCTTCATTGTTGTCTATTCGACAAAGCTCTTTAAGTCTCTCCATGGCTCTTTGCATTGCCACATATAAATATCCTGAAGTAGAGACTTCGGCTTCCACTAAACGAAGAATTTGAACCAACGTTTCCAATACTTGCAAAAGCTTTCTTCCCTGACTCCAAAAATTAGAGTTTTGAATTATACTTGTGACTTTCTTTGCCCCTTCTCCCTTGTTACAATCTAGTCCTCCCCATTCTGGGGATGCAATTAGTAACCGTAATTCTTTCTCAACATCCAACAGAGACTGAAGCATTTTAAAATTAGAGGCACATCTAGTCATACAAGGATGCTTTAATTCTTTGTTGTCAGTGTATTGCCTCAGAAGTGACAGCATAGAGGTATGCTCATACATATATTTGACTATTAATTTTGCATTATCAATGACTTCTCCAAACCATTGTACATGCTTGCAAGCAAGCTTGAAAAGTTGTTCAGTCTCGTATGCAGCACACCTGGTCTGGTAAATATGAGGATATTCGGCAACAAGCAAATTAGCAACAGCAGATACATAACCGGGTTTAACAATAAACTGAACAACGTGGGGAGACCCAATATCCTCGATTACTGATGACACAGTTTCTTTCATAAGCACACAGTCATCATTTCTAATCACAGATGACTTGAGAAAGACTACTCGTCCTGAAGAATAAGCCACAATGTTCAGAATGGACCTTCGGTGTGTGTCAGACCTAACATCGAACATCAATGTGCAACCAGCTGTCACCCATTTTTTCTTGGCATCTTTTATGTATTCGTCTACTTCTGTCACAAAATCAGGAAGTGCTTTTGCCTCCAAAATTGAATAACTCGGTACTTCATAGTCAGGGCCATAGGCAGCAACACTTCTCACAAATTCTTGAAAAGGTGATGTTTCAATAACATTAAATGCAATGTTATTAGAAATAAAGTGTTTGACAAGCAAGTGATCGACTTCACCTTTATTCTTCTTTAACAAATTTGAACTTGTAGATTGCTGCAAATCTTTTGTAGAACCATCAGATCCATCATCCTCAACAATCAAGTCAACTGTATTCTTTGCCTTCTTATTGGAACCTTTGATTTCCAAGAATGCTTCTTCTCGAACTTCTCTCTTAACTTTATCGCATATGCCAATGTCACGGCCTTTAATTCCCGCCAAGTGTGATTTAAGTCTTGCAATACCACCAGCAAAAGTATCATGACAAAATTTGCACTTGAAACCGCCATCTTCTAATCTTTCAGCATATTTCCAAAATTTATCCAACTTTCTACCCATTTGTTTTGTCCCTGTGCATATGAAGCATATTAGAATTCCAAAGTACATAAAAACTTGAAAATATTAATGTCTATTAATTGTTATTTAAGAAATTACAAACTTATCTTAAAAAGAAATAAACTAAAAATTATGTGCAAGTGCGTAAGAAATAAACTTATTTTTTAAATAATAACATATTTAATGACTATTATTCTAAGAATTAAGTGTTCGAAGCCATGAAGAATTTCATAGTACTAGATAATGATAAACCAACGTCCAAAGCGGTGCACTATAAATGGAAGTGAGGTCCACATTGAACTCAATTGTAAATAGGAGAGGAGGTGTGTGTTGGATGTAAATATCAAAGGAAAAAAATCTACAATACTTTCTTCAATTTTAGAATGATTGGATTTTGCACCTTTTTATTTTGAAAATTTAAAAATTACCTTCTTAAATTATACAAAATTTGAAATTAAGACTCATTATCAACTTAGTTAACTATTTTATTAAATTACATGAATTTTTATCAATTTTTAAATAAAAATCACAATATTATAGTATATTAGTTTATTTGATTATTTTTTCCTCACATAATATTGCAACACTTTTTGAAGTATTTAATTAAAATTTCATATTTAATTTAATTTCTATTAATTATATAAAATAGAAATTATTTGTTAAAAAGTAATGAAATAAACTAACATACTATAATATGGTGATTCTTATTTAAGAAAATTTATAAAAAATTATATAATTTGATAAAATAAAAAATAAAATTGATGATAAATATTAATTCCAAATTTAATATAATTTAAGTAGGTAATTTGCAAATTTTTAAAGTTGAATAAAGTAAAATTTGACCATTTTAAAGTTTGAAAGGAGCATTTTGTATTAATCCTAAAAAGTGAGGGTGTGTGCTAGGGGCATGGTTAACGCCAGAAAGGATTTTGGAGGAAGGATTAATCCAACAATTTTATTTTATAGGATGGCCTAATCTAATTTTTTTTCAAAAATAATTTACATGTAAACCTAAATTAAATCAAAATTTTAGGGTTATGGCCCTTTTAACATTAATGGTGTTGCTTGTTATGATACTTTTAAGGTTTCAAAACTCAAAGTGACATGAAAAATTTTAAAATTATTAAATTAAAATTATTTGATTACAACTATCCCTTTTTAATAGATGTAATCAAATAAATTTAATCTAACAATTTATGGGATCACTATATCACCTCAAAATTTGAAACCTTTGAGGTATCATAGAATTCACTCACTAGTAGTTTATTTGGATGGAAGAAAATAGATATGAGAAAAAAGCAATGAGAAATATTATATATTACCCTTTCCTTTGTTTGGGAATTTTGATTAAGAAGGGAATTTCTGTTTGCATCCCACTAAACTTTCTAACTTAAGAAAGGAAAGTATACGTTAAGTTTTTTTTTCCTCATACAGGCTATTGGATTAGCTTATGTCCTTTAGGCTTGAACATGTTTAGGGATTTATATGAATGTAGTTTTGAATTTGTGAATGTAGCTATGCTAAGATTTACTTGGAATTTAACTAATGGTTGATATATTTTGAGGAAAAATAAAAAATTATGATTCTTGTGATGGTCTTAGTTTGGAACAATAGGGAATTATATTTTTCTGTACACCATCTATTCGACAATACGTGAGATGGGAAAATTCTTTAATAATCATATTTGACTTAGTTGTTAATATCCTTTGTAAAGACATAATATGAAGAGGAGGAGCAATGGCAAGAGATGGGGCGACAAGAGGAGTAGCAAGAATATGAGGGGGAGGAGCAACAAAGGATTGAGCGGGAGGAAGAACAACAGGAGTCCGAGCAAGAGGAAAAAGAAATAAAATACTATATATTACCCTTTCCTTTATTTAGGAATTTTGATTAAGAAAGGCAATATAACGAGAGTTTATGATTAACCTTTCAAAGTCTTCTTCAATACTTTGTATTTTCTTTAAATTATGAGAATTTTGAAAGATTGTCAACTTAATTTTCAATTTCAATATTATTTCATTTTTAATTTATATTCATACTCTCAATATTTCATTACTACATGAATAAAAGTCTCTCTATAGAACCTAACTTAGAAGTCCTCAAACTTTATAGCAATTTATTTAGCTTTATTATATACCAAATTTGTCTCAAATATTTTTAGATGTTATTTAATAAAATATTTTACATGAATATTTTTTTAAAATTTATTACCATGAAAGACATAGAAACTATTAATAATTTAAAATATATTATTTACATATCTTTAAAAGATACCTAGCATGTGGAAAAAAATCCTAGTTGTGAAATATTTTTAACAAGAAATATAAAATTTTCCTTTTTCTTCTTGATAATAATTAAACCTAACCACAAGAAATTAGTGCTTTTTCAACCATTAATTTTTTACGATCGTGATAAATCATAAAGAAAAAGATATAAGTTATGGCATTTACTTTGTGACCATCGATAATAACTGGATAAAATAAATTTTATTAATAATTAAATTACCAAATAACAATATGTTATTGTTTAATCTCTAAAGAGTAACATTTTACTATTTAGGGATTAAATAGTAACATATTTTTCTTTATCAGTTTGGTAATTACTGAAACTTGATTTATCTATTTATTTTGAATTTTAAGTCAATATTATTGTTTGGAGACAAACTAATAACATTATCTTTTTTAGCACTTTCATTGTTAATCGGACTTGATTTATTTATTTATTTTGAATTTTTAGTTAATGTTACTATTTGAAAATGAAATAATAACATATTACTATTTGAAGATCAAGTAATAACATACTATTATTTGACAGTTTAATTATTAATGAGAATTGAATTATGCATTTATTTCAAATTTTTAGTTGATATTACTATTTAAAAACTAAATAGTAACACCCTCTTCTTTGACAATTTAATTATTAAAGAGATTTGATTTATTCATTTATTTTAGATTTTTTGTTAATGTTATTGTTTAGATATCAAACAATAACATCTCACTGTCTGGAGATCAAATAGTAACATACTATTATTTAGTAATTTGGTTATTAAGGAAACTTAATTTATTCATTTATCTAAAATTTTTTGTTGATGTTATTGTTCAAAGACGAAATAGTAACATGTTAGTGTTTGGTTTATAAATAGTAATGTATTATTCTTTAGTAATTTTATTGTTAAAAAAGTTATTATGACATTACTATATATTAAAAGGATTAGGAAGTAAAAGTTTAATGTGGGATTCGAATAAATTTAAATAGAGAAAAATAAGGTCAAGGTTGGTAAAGTAATAAGAAAATGAAGAAAAATTAAAAAAATTATTGAAAATGGTATTTTTTCACAAGTTAGAGTGGGCAAAATAACATTTTGCAAACACATAGATTTTGAAAAGTTACATAAAATCAACATATAATTTGCCCTAATAGAACAATCGAACACAAAGTTATAATTATTTAAAATTTTGAATTCAATCTAAACATTTCTAATTGAGTGATCATTTACAAAATTGATTAATTAATCATAAAGTTATGTCTTTTTAAAATTCTTGATTCATAACCACCTTTTCATGGTTAAAAAATGGTATTTTGAGAATATAATACTAATAATTCATAAAATCAATACTTATTTAAAATAAAGATTAGTGCTAATATTTCTTTAAAAGGAAGTTCACAATGTAGAATTATAATGTAATTTATTTACCAAAATAATAGACCCATTATCATCCCCTTCTTCTCGCACGGCCCAAGTAAAAAAAATGGCCATGGCAGTGTTGCTTCTTTGTCAGAAACGTTGCATCTCTTTGCCGTTTGGAAGTATTTATTTATATCTTTATTTCTATCTACTAAAATAATCTTTTTCTTTTCCTTTTTTTACCATTTTTTTGGGACAAGTGTCAATTTTATAGGAAATTTTTTCTCTTAAAACTTTTCATTCTTTCTTTTCCAATAATACCCCTTTTATAATTACTTTTTTTTAATTATAATCTTGCTATCTTCTTGGTAAATTTTTATGGACTTTGTTTTAATTCTTGGTGCAAATTTTTTGTATCTTTATGTTTCATATTTTTTTTCTCATTTCATACCTTTATTTTTATTTTATAAATTTAAATTATATTTTTTATCTATTATATTACTTTACATCTCATGTATTGTTTCTCTCTTTTTTTATATATACTCAATTGCATGTCTAATTTTTAATTTCATTTTTAACTCTTTATTATTTTATAACTCACATATTATCTTTTTATCAACTTCATTACATTTTTTTCATATCTACTTTTATTATTTATAATCCAACTATATATTTTATTTTGACTCTTATAATACTTTATAACTCTTTTATTATTTCTCTACTTTTTATTAATTTATTTTATTGGATGTTAGCATTCTTCTCTTTTTTCATATTATCATTATTTATAATTTAGATATTAATATTATAAAGTAATATAGACACCACATTATATATTTAATTTTATTATAAAATATTTTAAGTAATTTAAAATTTTAATGTAGAAAGAACTAGTTGAAATAATTAATCACATATATTATTATTTAATAAAAATACTTAAAAATTAAAATTAAATTTATTTATTTAAAATTTATAAATATTTCTTGATATCAATTTCTAAACACTACATTCCAAATTAAATATATATTAATTGGGATTTATCAAAGCTATAAACTTATATTATTTCACTTTTTTAGATACTTTATTATATATATTTCTTAAAGTTTCATAATATTATTTATAATTCAAATACTAATATCATTCATTAGTATAAATATAATATGATAAAATTTTTCATTATAGAATAATTTAAATAAGTTAAAAAACCTATTTTAATTGAATTATTTAATCTTATATTCCATAGTTAACTCTTATATTACTTAATATAAAATTTATACACTCTTATTTTTATTTGCTATAATACATATTTTGCTTCTTTAATTTGTTTTCATATTATCAATTCTATTATTTATAGTTTAGATACTAATATCAACTAATAAAAATTGTACATACAATATGATATATTTTATTTTTATTTTTAATGAATTAAAAATTTAATTCAATTGAATTATATTATATTTTCAAATTTTAGCTATTATATTACAATATAACTCACTTATTGTGTCTCTTCATTACATGTATATTCTATTATTTATGTTTTTGGATAAATATTACTATTGTTTATCACTTAAACCCATTATAGATCTAAAATAATAAATCTAAATTTTCTATAAAAATATTTCAAATCAGTTTAAAATTCAATAAAAACTTTTAGTTAAAATAATTAATTATATATTCTATTATTTAATAAAATATTTAAAAAATAAATAAATTTATTCATATATATTATTTTACTATATTTAAATTACATAAAATATATTTGAGATTTTACTAAAGTTTTATGACTTACTTACTGTTTCACTTTCTGTTACTATCATTTTTAACTTAATTGAATTAATTATATTTTCTAATTTTAACTCTTATAATATTGTATAGTTTATCTATTATCCCTCTTTAAATATATATATATATATATATATATATATATATATATATATATATATATATATATATATTCCACTATAGATTTTTTTAAAATCTGCTACTATTGTTTATTAATTAAATGCTAATATTATAAAATATTATATATAATATGATAAATTTAATTTTTTATTAAAACATTTAAAAATAAGTTTAAAATTTAATAAAAAATTATATTTCAAATAATTAATTATAATTCTATTATTTAATGAAATATTTAAAAATTAAAATAAATTTATTTATTTAAAATTTATAAATATATATTATCTTTATATTATTTTGATATATTTAAAATTATATAAAACATAATTCAGGTTTTATCAAGACTTTACAACTTATAAATTAATTTTTTAACTATATATTATATATTTAACTCATTAATTACTTATTATTAGAGTCATATCATTTTTTTATTTATTCCATTATATCTTTTTTTTCTTCTTTGAATACTATCATGTTATTTAGTAATTCATATATTTATATCATTTAGAAGTATAAAATGATATATTTTATTCTTTTTATTTTAAATAATTTAAATTTCAATATATTTAACTTAGTTACTTTTTTTAATTTTAACTTTTAAATTATTTTACAGCTCATAGATTTTTTTTATTTTTTATATTGTATTTTCCTCTTTTTCACATCTTTTTTTATTATCTATAATTTAAATATTAATATTACTAAATGTGTATATATATATATATATATATATATATATATATATATATATATATATATATATATATATATAGTAGTGTGTGTGTGTGTGTGTGTGTGTGTGTGTGTGTAGTAGTATTTAAATTTATTATAAAAATATTTTAAAAAGATTAAAATTTTAATTTGAAAAGTACAAATTTAATTATAAAATTAAATATTTAAATTTTAAATAAAATTATTTATAAATTAAAATAAATTTTATTCATTTAAATTTTATTTATATTTTTATATCAATTTTCAAGTACTGTATTTTAAATTATATATGATTTTTTACAATTCTATTACTATTATTATTTCTTTCATCTTCTTAATTGCATACTTTATTTTATATTTTCCTATCTATTACTATTATTACAATTATTATTATTTAGATATAAATATTTCTAAATAATATCAATGTAGCACAATTTTTTATTATTAAAATTTAATTGAATCAAATTACTTAACTAAATATTATAATTTTTAACTCTTATATTATATTTCAAAAATTTGTTATTTATAAATTTGAATATATAATTTTAAAATAAATATGATAAATTAGATTTATAAGTTTTTTTATAATTTTTTATTATATATTTATTATTTTTATTGTTAAATTAAAAAATTAATCTATTACCTATTACTATTGAGGGTTTTTCGGGGAGTGGAATGTTTTCTTTTTTTGGGACACGTGTTAGGCTGGTAGAAGAAATGTTTTCGCCAAACAATGTTCCATCTTTTTTTAATTTTTTAGTGATAATATTTATTTATAATTTAAATAGTATTGAATATTATAAATTTAATATCTTATTAAATTTTTAGGATAAAAATATTTTAAAGAATTAAATTTTTTATTTAATTAGATTAATTTTTAAGCACTATATATTAAATTAAATATATATCAATTAAGATTTTTTTTCAAAATTTTATACCTTCTTATAAACTATTTCATTTTTTGATTTTTTTTCTTTTCACTTATATTATTTACAATTCAAATGCTTTTAAATAATGTAAATTTAACACAACAAAATTTCTTTTTATGATAAAAATATTTTATAAGTTTAAATTTTTATTTAATTCTATTAAATTTTTTATTATATATCAGTTTTAGCTTTGATTAGGGTATTGTTTATATATCTTATTTTATGACTCTGGTATTGCTTCTTTATCTTTTATTTATTCTATTTCATGTTTTCCATTCTTTTATCTTTATTTTTGTTGTTTATAACTTATATATTAATATAATTAAGTAATATATATATATATATATATATATATATATATATATATATATATATATATATATATGACATTATATATTCTATATATTTAAATTTTATAAACATATGAATTAAGATTTTGTGAAAACTTTATACTTCATATATTTTACATATTTTTTTACTTATATTATTTATAACTCAAATACTATTGAATAATATAAATTTATCACAGTATAATTTTTTCACAATAAAAATATTTTAGATAAATCAAAGATTTCACTTCATTATATATTTTATTTTTAATTCTTATTCTCTATTAGTTCAAATATTATTTTTTATTTGCTTCAGTTTATGTTTTTTCATTTTTTATGTTAATTTATATTATTTATAACTTACACATTTTTATCATTGAGTATTATAGATATAATATTATATATTTTATTTTAGGATTTTATATAATATTTTAAATAAATCAAAATTTTGGTATAAAAATTATTCTATTCCTTTTTATCAATTAATTGTATATTATATTTGTTATTAACAATATTTGAATATTAAAATCCATTTTATGTATATAAATTTTGTCAATTTTTAAGTACTATATATAAAAATAAATACGTATTAATTGGTAGGATTTTGGAAAGGCTTGATATTTCTTTTTTTTTATTTTATCTGCTTTATTGTATTTTTTATTATTTTTTTATTTATTCATTATATTTAAAGCTTAGATGCCATATTTTTATGTAGTATATATATGTCATAATATATTTCTTATTAAAAATATTTTAAATAATTTAAGGATTTTAATTAATTAGTTAGTTGTATATCTACTTTCCTTATTAATCTATAACTCATAAATTATTTTTCATCTTTTTATTTTCTGTGTTACATGTTTTTCTATTTTTTTATGTACATTTCTATTATTTACAATTTAATCACTAATATTATTAAGTAATATAATATGATATGATATATTTTATTTTTAAATTACTTAAATATTTAAATAAATTAAAACTTTAATATAAAAAATATTGACAAATTTACACGTTGCATATTATATTTTTTAAAAAATAATATTTAAAGATGTTTAAAATTTTACTTATTATGATTTTATTTTTTTGTAATGATTCTTAAATATTATATTTTAAATTAAAAATATATCAATTAAAATTTAATCAAGAGCTTACAACTCACATGTTATTTTTCCTCATTTCATTTACTTCATTATATATTTTTGTTCTTGTATTTCATGCATTATTTCTCTTAATTTTATCTATTTCATTATATATTTTTCTTATTCTTTTTGTATAATTCATGATATTTAAAATTCAAAAATTAATATTTTTAAGTAGTATAAATATATCATGATATATTTTTATTATAAAAATGTTTTAAATAAGTTAAGGATTTGAGTTAATTTATTATAAACCCAATTTTTCTTATTACTTTATATTTCACATATTGTTTCTTATCTATTCATGTATTCTTTTTCTTTCTTATATGCACTCCAAATTTTTATAATATAAACATCAATATTATTAAGTAGTATAAATATAATATAATATATTTTATTTTTAAATCATTTAAATATTTTAAATAAATTAGCACTTTAATATAAAAATTAAATATATATTAATTAATTTCATATTTTTTTAAAATAATATTTAAATATGTTTAAAATTTTATTTATTTAAATTTTGTTATTTTTATAATATGTATAATATTTTTAAAGTAAAAATACATCAATTAAGATTTTATCAAGAATTTACACTTCACAATTATTTTTTCTCATTTTATAACTTCATTATACATTTTTTTATGTTCATTTTTACTATTTAAAGTTCAAATGTAATATATTGAATAACATAGATATAATATAATTTATTTTTTTTTATAAAATTATTTGTAATAATTCAAATATTTTATTTATTTTTATTTTTAAATTTTATAAATATTTAAAATAAATTAAAATATTATCATAAAATTATTACTTGAATTAATTAATTATATATTCTATTTCTTATTCACAATATTTGAAAATTAAAATTAAATTTATTTATTTATATTTTAACAATGATTCTTTTATGTCATTTTTAAGCACTATATTTGTATATCAAATAAATATATATCAGTTGAAATTTTATCAAAATTTTATACTTCATGTACTATTTCACATTTTATATTTTTACTTATATTATTTATCATTCAAACAGTATTAAGTAATATAAATTTAATATAATAAAAAATTTTATGATAAAAATATTTTAATTATGTTAAAATTTTATTCAATTAAATTAATTTACTTTATTATATAATTTACTTTTAACTCTAATTATTTATAACTTAAACATTATTTTTCTTCTTCTTATTTACCCCATTTTTAATATTAAATTTAATTTTTATTATAAATTATTTTAAATAGGTTAAAATTATATTTATTTAATTAATTTATTGTATATTTTATTTTCTCATTATTTTGCTCCTCATCTCTTTTACTCTATTATATGTTTTTCTTCTTTTTTTTCATATTCATTTCTTCTATTTAAAGTTCAAATACAATATATTGAATAATATACATATAATACAATTTATTTCATTTTATTATGAATTTTTAATAATTTATCCATTTTATAAAATTGAATTAATTTACTATATATTTTATTTTTAATTTTTATTACTTTATAATATGAAAAAAATATTATTATCATTAAATATTCAATTCTATAGAAAGATTTTTCTATTTTATTCTTTTTCTTTTTCTCATTCTTATTTTCATCAAATATGATATATATATATATATATAAATATATTATTTCTTTTTATATTTTTTTATTATGTATTTATATAATTAAATTATGTGCATTAAAATTTTAAATAATAAAATCACCTAATCTATTTTTTAAAATTTATTTTTATAAATCAAATAATATATTTTACGGTAAATTGCATTGTAATAGCGCTTCTTGAACTTCTTTTTAATAAGGTACTAGCACTGATCTTTATTTCAAATAGGTATCAGTTTTATAAATTATTCCTGTTATGTTCATAAAATACTATTTTTTAATTAAGAGAATATGGTTATAAATCAAGAATTTCAAAAAGGTATAACTTTATTATTAGTTAACTAATTTGTACATATGAACACTTATTTTTATTTGTCTTCTCATGATCTTTCGATAGAAAATAAAAAAATTTAGATTTGGCAGGGTCTACCTAGTAAAAAATGTATAAATTGAATTTAAAATTTTGAATGATCATAACTTTGTGATCGGTTATTTGTTTTAGGCAAAAAAATTTTTGATTTCATGTAATTTTTTAGGATTTATGTGTTTGTAAAATGCCAAAATTTTGCTTGCTTTAATTGGTGAAAAAGGCTATTTTTTAATGACTTTTCTTAATTTTTTTTTCATTTTCTTGTTATTTTTTCAAATTTGATTTCATTTTTGCCAATTGAAATTCATATAAATCCTATATTAAACTTTTGATCCCTAATTCTTTTTATATCTAGTAGTATTATAGTAATTTTCTTAATAAATAAAGCTATTAAAGAACAATATATTATTATTTGTAGATTAAATAGTAATATGTTACTATTTCATTCGAAAATAATAATACTAACTAAAAATCTCAAATAAATGGATAAACTAAGTTTAATTAACAACCAAACTATCAAATAATAATATGTTATTGTTTGAAGATCTACGTGTCTAAGAAAGAAACAGTAACATACTATTATCAACCAAAAATTTTAAATAAATAGATAAATAAAGTCTAATTAATAACCAAACTAACAAATAACATCATATTACTATTTCCTTTCAAAATAGCAACACTAACCAAAAATACTAAATAAATAGATAAATAAAATTTAATTAACAACTAAACTAGCAAATAATAGCATATTACTGTTTCCTCTCAAAATAGTAATATCAACCAAAAATATTAAATAAATAGATAAATAAAGTATAATTAATAATTAAATTGCTAAATAGTAGTATATTACTATTTATTCTCTAGACAGTAATATGTTACTATTTGTTTCAAAATAGTAACATTAATAAAAAATTTTAAATAAATAGATAAATCAAGTCTAATTAACAATCAAATTGATAAAGAAGAAAATGTTACTATTTCATTTTAAAATAGTAACACTAATTAAAAATATTAAATAAATTGATAAATTAAGTTTAATTAATAATTAAATTGTTAAATAACAATATATTACTATTTGTTCTCTAAACAGTAATATGTTACTATTTTTGAATAAAATTGTAACACCAACTAAAAACTCTAAATAAATGGATAAATCAAATCTAATTAACAACCAAACTTTCAAATAGTAACAACAAATAAATAGATAATAACATGTTACTATTTCAGACAATAACATGTTATTATTTCATTCTAAAATAGTAACATCAACCAAAGACCCCAAATAAATAGATAAATCAAATCTAATTAACAATCAAGTTGTTAAAGAAAAGGATGTTGTTGTTTCGTTTTAAAACAGTAATACCAACAAAAAAGCTAAAATAAATGGATAAATTAAGTCTAATTAATAACTAAATTATCAAATAACAGCATATTATTGTTTCATATTACTATTTATTCTCTAAATAGTAACACATTACTATTTCATTTTCAAGTAGTAACACTAACTAAAAATTTGAAATAAATAAATAAATTAAGTATAATTAATATCTAAATTATTAAATAACAATATGTTACTATATCTCTAAGTTTTTATTTATTTTTATCTTAACCAAAAATTTATTTTAATTCCTAAAAAATTAAATTTTTATAAATTTTATTTATAATTAAAATTTTATATTAATTTAATTTTTATAAAATTAAAAGTTTTTCAATTTTAATTCTTATAAATTTTTAATTTTTAATTTTTTTTATTTGTATTGAATTAAAAATTCTCCAATTTTAATGTGTGGCAAAAGAAGTTTCTGTTTTGATTTTTTGATTTTCTTGAAATGCATTATAAATGTTTCGTTTTGTTTTTTGAATATCATAATAAATTTTCGTACGTAATTACACTTAAATGAAAGAAAGTGAGTTTCAAATACTTTATTACAATAAATTATATCAAACTATACCGACCTGATTTTTTTTTATATTTTAATAAATAAATAAATTATTATATCTTTTAAAAAATTAATTTTTTAATAAATATTGAACCTTGTGTAGCACGGGTTTAAAAACTAGTATCTATGTATTTTTCACTTCCTTAATCAGCGTAATTTCCCTTCCACGTCTCAGGCTATTAACGCCTGATTTCCCGCTCAAATCTCCCTTGAACTTCCTTGATACGGTTCCTAATTTGCTTCCATTACACGCTGATACGCATCTTTCTATCTCACTTTTTTTTATATATATATTTTTTGCCCAACGCTAACACTCTTCTTCTGCTTATGTTCTTATTATTTGCTTCTATTTGTTGCCCTCAATGTCCCATTGCCATGAATTCTTCCTCTCTCATTCACTCAGTGTTCCTCTGATAATCACTAATATTGCGATCATTTGCATTCCGTTTTGTATTCCGGTTACGATTTGAAGCCGAGTACTGTTCTCCCAGCTACTGTAAAGCTTGATCGCTGATGTTTAGAGGTCGCATGTATGGGTAGATCAAGCTTCGACGGTCCGATTTGAAGCCGGATATTGTTCTCCGAGTTGACATTGGGTATTTTTTTTTTTTTCATAAACTCTTTTCAATTGTAATTTTCTGATCTTTTGAGTCTTTGGCTCTCGGGGTGTTTGCATTGATTTAATCTGGATTTAGATTGAACTTTATCAATCTGATTCTGGGTTGTACTTTGATCTGTGATTTGATTACTTCAAATTTTTTGGGCTTCTGTTTGCATTATTATTATTATTATTATCATCCTCTTGAAGATTAAACCCCCCTCCATCTGGAATCAAAGCAATTAATTGAATAGGTATGGCGAGCCTAGAAGAAGCGAAGCTCTAACATTTCCTGCAATGGCTACAGATTCCTTTTAATGTTTTGATTTGATAATGACCAAAGAACAAATTGTATTTTGATAAAATGTGTCTATCTATTGGATTCAGGCAAATAGAGTTGAACTACGAGGTTGCGACATCAAATACTGTGATTCCAGAAAAAGGTTTGATATCTTTGCCGATAAGGATGTTTCTGATGGTAATCTAAATCCTTGGACACTTTAAACACATTCGTAAACAAAGTTACAAGTGTTTTATGTATGAATTGTGATTCCATTGCTTAGATCTGCTCTTTGGTATATGTGAACTGGGTAAAACCAGAATATTAAAGCACTATACGTAAAGTTCATTTCAAATCTGTGAGCAATATTTCTTTTATTTTTCTAAGAGTAATTATTTCAAATTACAACACGTCCTTTGTTATAATAAGAACATTCAGAGTTCTATAAACATTATGTTCTCATATACTATCCATTCATTTCTGTTGGATATTTTCCATAATGCATTGACAAGCTAGCACAGGCACAGGCACAGGCTGAAAATAAGCTATATGTGTTTTGACTAGTGCTAAAATGGACACAACAATCAATATTGGATAATTTTTAAAAAAAACTTGAAGATTTTGAATCCTATTCCAAATATTATGATGTAATTAAATTTTAATGCTTTTGTGACTGTGGATTTGCTTGTAGTTTACTTAGACAAGGAATAATGAAACAAGTTATAATTAGCTCAGATACTCCAGTAGCCAAATCACTGCAGAGGAGTCTACTCCTGCAATAGTAAAAACCTTATAATTCTAAGACTTTTAATTCCCACTACTATAATTAGTGCTAGTATAGATGGTCTTTAGAACTAAGACTTTCATGTTATAGAAATAGTAACAAAAACGTTTTTTTAAGATTAATCATTTCAAGTTTCAACATGTTTTTGTGATCAATTCAGGTTTCTACTTCATATGTTTGTGATCAACTCAAGTTTCTACAAGGCTCCCGCCTTGCGATGTAATTTGTTTCTAATTTTCCAAACGTCTCACTTTACTTCTCTCCAAGAGAATCTTTTTCTTACCGATTTTTGGGCACAACATTCAATCATATCAACTTATATTGCCCACAATGATTAATAACTTCATGACGTTTTGATCTTCAAGGCACATCTACTGAACCTCTAGATATTCAATTCTTTTCTTCTCAGTTGTTGAAATTCTCCTACGTGTCAACGTGTCATGCCTAAAAGTTTGCAATGAAGAGCTTGGCCAAGTTAAGACTGTACTTTTTGATAAAACTGGAACTTTGACTTGCAATTCTATGGAATTTATCATGTGTTCCATAGATAGGATTGCTTATGGATGAGGTGTTACAGAAGTTGAGGAAGTTATGGTGCATATATTGCTGAAGGAAAGCCTTTTGTTAAACGGTTCAACTTCATGGATCAAAGGATCATGAATGGGAATTAGGTCAACAAGCCTTATGTAGATATAATCCAAAAGTTTCTAAGGTTGTTGGCTGCATGCCACACTGCAATACCCGAAGTTGACGAAGAAATTGGTAAAGTTTCATATGAAACTGAATCACTAGATGAAGCAACTTTTGTGATTGCAACAAGAGAACTTGGATTTGAGTTTATGAAAAAACACAGATAACCATTTCCTTACATGAATGAATCAGATCCCAGAGCAGGCATAAAGGCTGACAGGTTAGGATCTTATTTATTTGTGCTTGTATATGATATCTTGATTACCTAATGTCTTATCTGCACATTCTATTAAAACTTGAATGTATGTATAAGAAGTATATATATATATATATATATATATATTATTGTTGCAGATCCTGCAAACTATTGAGTATAATAGAGTTTAGCAGTGCAAGACAGAGGATGTCAGTAATTGCAAGAGATGAGGAGAGGAATCTGCTACTACTTTGCAAAAGGGCTGACAGTGTCATGTTTGAGAGACTTGCATACAATGGAAGAGAATTTGAAAAGAAGACCAGGAGCACGTTAATCAGTATGCTGATGCTTTTTTTGAGGACCTTGATTCTTGCATACAGTGAACTTTAACTTTCAGCTATTTGGCGATACTTTGTATATGTATATATGTTAATACCTTAATGGATGAATGTAGGTGAAACTTCTGCACTATTATTGCTATCTCAAAATAACAAGAAAAGGTTGTGTGTGAAATTTTTTATAAAATTATTCACCAAAACTTGAATTGTGAATTGGCCTAATAAAAGGCATTTTCCTTACTATATATAAATAAAGCAGTATATCAATTCACTCTTTTATATTTTGCCTACAAATCTGTGTAAACCAGGTACTTTAAAATGGAGTTATCGAGCATGTTGCTTATGCGTATGTTGTTGAAATTGTGACAGCCTGCTGAGGGGGAATGTTGGAATTTGATGTGTCGTCATTACCCTGTTAATTTCCTAGTACTATGCATGTTGCAGGGGTTTGAATGGTTGGTATTCCCTTACATATGTTAATTTGATTAAGTTTTCATGTGACGTGAATGACTATAGTGTTACAAAAGGCAAATTTTGAGAACCAGAATTTATTATATGACAGAACCTCACTCTTTTCACTATTGTTGTCCTTGAAAAGCATCCTAAATACTGGCATTCTTTTTATTGTCATTCCATTTCTATTACAATTCACAATTAGTGCTATGCCTGTTCTTTATTTGAAGCTAACGAGGTTCTCTCTCTTTCTCTCTCTATATATATTTGGATAATTTGACTTTCAGCTAAATGCAAGAAACACTTGTATCCTCCAGGAGAAAGATACCACTGACCCTCCTCATTAATATCACTGGCTTATTATTTGAGCTATAATGGGGACATATATTCATTATGTTAGACACTATTCTGATCTTTTTATTCATTCTCAAAGTATTCTTTTGCAAGTCTATTACAATATTGGCCAAGTGTTTTTTGGGCATCTTTTTGTATCTATTTTTCTCAAGTTTTCAGGGTAAGAGTACTTATTAGTATTTGGTAGTTTAGAACATTTCTTTTGAAAAGGTAATGAGTTTCCTCTTTTATTTAATATAATACATAATATGTAAGTTTCTTAGAGATCAGATTTTTGGCTATATTCTCTTTGATAGATTTGAGATGTAATATTTTAGATGTCCTTTTGACATGGTGAAGGTATGTAAATTTTAATTCTCATAGAACTCCCTTGAAATGCATCTTTCTTTTGGACCTTGCAAACTTGAGGCCTTAGTAATCTTCTATAAACTTTATTTTATAATACTTAATACTCATTACCTTAAGGTTTCATTGAACACAAAGGTCACATAGGCCAGTTTTCAGGAAGAGAGTATATTCTTTCTATACTAAAAGAAATAGAGTAATGATGGAAATGGCAAATACCATATATTTTTCTGTAAATGCATTCTTCATCATCTACATGTACTTAATGTTATGGTCTAATAATTTTCTATTTGAGCGAAAGTTTAGTTTTGGGGGAATTTCTTGCTATAAGTTCATGTGCATTATTGAGTTTTACAATCTTGCTCACGGTAGCTAGAGAGATGGAATCGCAAAAATTAAAATGAGTATCTTCAATTTTTTAAATTATTATTATATTTATTTTTAGACATTCAGTTTAGGAAAAGTCAACTCATTAAATTTTATTTGTTACAAATTGTTAAATTCCACATTAAAAAATTGTTTTTAATAAATAGTTTTCTTATTATTTTATTTAATAATTATTCTAATCATGCTTATATGCAGAAATTAAACATTATCTATTTTTCTATAAAAAATCATTTACTTTGCCTAAAATTTTTAAGCTAAAAATCTGTGCATTCAAGTATAATAATATGTGTGTATATATATAATTATGATTAATAATTAATTATTTGCTATAAATTTTGTTATAGAATACCATGCAATTGCATTGAGTTCAAATACTTGTTACTTTTAGAATAAGTTTAGGAAGTTTCATTTTGTAGAGTTATTATTTTTGAAATTCTACGTATGATAGTGAGATAAATGTTACAAGATTGATTGTAACACCTTCAAACAACATTTTCTTTTCCAATTACATATTTATTATTAATTATTAATATAATAATTGTTGTAAAATAATAAACGGCCGTACGAAAGCACGAGTCTTAAACTAGTTACTGTTATTACCTTTAAAATGTCGCAAAACTCTGCCGTCGCGTATCGGTGTTGTCCGTGCTCACTACTTGCTACTCAGAAGAATGCCTGCCTCAGCCCCCGTGCCATAAAACAGTAGTGTACTGGCTTTAGTGCAACATTTAAAAAAAAAAAAGTTTATTATATATTAAGTAAAATTTAATGCATATATAAATTGATTTTATTAATAAATTATGAATTATGAATTTATATATTTTTATTTTAAAAAATATAAAACTTAATATCAATTATTAGATATTCAATGTACAAAAAAAATTTAAAATATAAAAAAAATCACCATTAAAAAAAAAACAATAAAAACCTGTAAATGGCAGTGTTAGGGCAGTAGATTCTGGGCCAGTTCTAATGAAAATTACAATTTTGTTTCTTTATCTGTTATTTGAATAATGCTAGTTTCCATCTTCTTTTAAGATTCCGCTTACCTTCTTCTATTTGGCTTTAACGTGAAAACAAGAATGGTGAAATTTAGTTTGTGAACGTTCTTTTAATCCACACGACTTCTATGAGCTGCATGCTTTTTTTATGTGACTATATTCTGAATAAAAAGGTTAGAAAATAACCTTAATTATGTTAGATGAACTTGAGTTACCACAATAAATTGTAATTAAAGATGTCTTCCGACCATTTTATACCAATTATGGACACATAAGCAAAAAAATATACCATGTTAATTAAATCAGCATTTATTTAACAAATTTTGTCTCTTTCAAGGAGCAAGTCAATGAAAGGAGCCAATTTCAATCAAAAGAGAAAGATAATATAGATAATATTATTCAAATTAAAAATAAAAAAATTGTAACTGTCAATAAAATTAGACAATTGCAAGTGTATCAAATACATTTGTAACGATTTAAATTTAGATTCAAAACAAGGGGATAAAAATAGGAAGCAAATGTTTGGAATGTACTCGTAATTTATTAATTTCTATATAATTTTAATTAACGAAGTTGTAACTTATTGTATATTTGTTATTTACAAAATTTTTAAAAATTAAGTTTTTAAAAAAATTTGTAAGATTTCTCCTTTTGAAAAGCTGCAATTTTTTTATTAAATCCCAATAAAATCTTTTTGAATACATAATTAGTATTTTTTTTAGACAAGTATCATATTGAAAATTATTTGAGTAACATATAATATATAAATAATAAATTTTATCCCTTGAAATGAAAAAAAATGTACTTTTTAATCGGTAAAAACAGGAAATACTGCAAACAACAAATCATAAATGTAAACAGAGCATGGAGATGTGACATTAAAATATGATAACCAATAAAACTTAAAGAGAACATAGTATTTAGAACATAAAATTAAGCAACAAACAAACAAAAGAAAAAATAAATGAAAATGGGTCACGGGAAATTACAAAATGGTTTTCATGGAATTTTTGTAAATTACAAAAGGATATCAATTTCATCCATATAACTAATTACAAAAATATATCTATAGAGTTTGTTAAAAAAATCAAAGCAGTTAAACACCTCTATAGACGAATTATGATAAAATTAATTATAGAGATATTCATTACTTTTGTAAAAATAAAAATAAAATATACTCTTCTCGTAAGAGTTATAATTTTTAAAAGTCAATTTTAAAAGCGGTTTGTAAATAAAAAATTTCTCCTTTTAAAAATAAAAAATTATTTTTAAAAATATCAACTAAACAAATCCTATAAGTTTAAATTTTTTGTTCAATCAATGGTTAATATTTAATAAAAGTGAGTTATTCCATATATTAAATAAAAATTTAATGCATGAAATTTAATGATTTAAATTAAATTTTATATTTTTTTAAAAAATTAATTTGATAATTCATAACTCATTAATAAAATTAACTCATGTATATATTCAATTTTATTTAATATATCATAAAACGAGGCTTCAATGAATTTGATCTAATTATTTGTGCCATGCCACTCACCGCAGATTTTGAAACCTGTTGATTACCGCGTAATCTCCCTTGATCATTGCACAGCTATGTATGGAAATGAAAAAGAGAAAGGCTGCCAACCCCAATTGTTGACCCAAGAGTTGGACTGTAGGAGTAAATTATATTGGGAAAGTTAACTTCTTCCTTAGTCGGTCCTTCATTGCCACTCTGGGCTAAACCTAGAAGGGTATGAAAAAAAGGGCATCAATATGAGTAATAAGATCAAAATGGACCGAAAATCCGCAAATTATTGAAGCAGAAAGACATTTAGAACAAACCTTCTGATCTTTTGTTCTACGTAATTTGATTGATCCCAGAGGTCCATAACTACCTGAATTCTATTAATTGCACACCCAATGGATAAACACTGTCAAACCACTCGTGAGTCACTTATTCCTCCAGATTAAGTAATCATTCCATCAAACCAATAAATTGTAGAGATCCTACCTGTGAATGATATATCCTGCGGTTTGACCACAATGTTTTATCGGTTTACCGATATTCTTGGTCGACAATTTTCTAAGAATACTTGTATTTCAACACTGAAGCATATAAATTCCTGACACGGGCTCCTCCGGCGGTGAGACGAACTTCCGATTTGCCGGATCTTGTCGAAGATCTTCAGGTTCTCAAATTAAAGCCTTAAGATCAGCTTCTGCTTAATTTGCTCCTTCTTCAACGATCCGTTGCTTGAGCTTTTTTGGGAGGTGACCTTCAACTCTGAGTTTCCATCGTTGCAAGTATACGAGTATTGAATTCTGATCCACGAAATGACGAACTTTTGTCCACAATTGTCACTAAATAGGTTAAAATGGACAAGTAGAGAAGGCCTAAAAATAATATAAATAATACTGCACTAAAAAGACCAGAAAATCAATGTGATACAGTCCCTATAAAATACGCCGTCCAATTAGAATGCTTATGAAGTCCGTATAATAAAACAAAATAAAATATTATGCGCAGTTTGAAGTTTCAAGTTTGAACGCATGGTTCATTTATTTTCGCTTGTTGGCTATAGGAATTTTCAGTGGTACAGCAATGCTTCATATGATTTTAAGAATTTTATATTTTTCATATGATGAGATCAAAAATTTAATTTTATGTGTTAAGTAAATTATTATTTATATAATTATAAAAAAAATCATATCAATTAAAGTCCTTATTACAATACTTTAAAATTTTTAAATTCGGAATAATGCTGTAGGTTTAGAAATCCCTTGGCCACTTCAAATTTTAGAGTTCTTAAAGCGATATGAAATTCAACTCAAATTGTAAGGAAACAACCCCGTCTAGTCGGCATGCCCAAAAAGTCAAAGCACCGCCCCATTTTCAATCTGTCAATCTTCTTTTATATTAAATTTAAGGACAAAATATATTGATCTTTCTGGATTTCTAAAAATTATATAAATTTTTATCTAATTTTAAATTTTAATGTTTATATAAATTTCTTTTAAACTATAAAATAATATTATATTTAAATTTTAATTTTTCAATAAAATAATTAAAAAATATAATTATAAATTCAAAACAAAATATATATATCTAAGAATTAATTTTTTTAATTAATTCACAAGATTATTCGTAAGTCAAAATATGATTAATAAAAAAGGTCAATTTTAATGTGAGTATCAAAGAGATTTAACTAATTGAATTGAATTAAAGCATATATTTAATGATAAAATATTTAAATTATCATATAATATTTGATTTGAATCTTTAATTATTTTTATTCATTATCTTATTAATGAAAAGTTAAAATTTAGATTTAAGTGCAATATTATTTTATATTTTAATAAATAGTAGATTTATATAATTTCACTGTAATTCAAGGAGGATCATTGTAAATCTAAACCATATGGAATTGGGAGTTGCAGAGCCAAATGTTGCAAAATGGTG